>CM076580.1:1048724161-1049924161 GCA_034641835.2 Pinus albicaulis
GTGGCCTACCCTACATAATGACTCTCAGGACTATTGTAAAGCTTGCGATACATGCCAATGAACAGTAAGGCTGTAATGTAAAGACAAAATGCCCCTTCAACCGCAAATGCCCCTGCTAGCATTTGACAAATGGGTCATCGATTTTTTAGGACCTATCAACCCAGCCGGAAAGAAGACAGGTGTGCGTTACATTATCACTGCCACTGATTATGTAACTAGGTGGGCCGAAGCACAAGCTGTGAAGGATTGCACTGCAGATATCGCTGCGCACTTCATCTTTGAGCAGATTCTGACTAGATTTGGATGTCCAAAAATCTTGATGAGCGATAGAGGTACACATTTTGTTAATGAAACAATATAGGCCTTGATGGAAGAATTTTGGAGCCATCATGCAAAAAGCACTCTGTATCATCCCAAGGAAAATAGAGTGGTCAAAGCTTTTAATAATGTCTTGGAGCACGCACTGAATAAGGTTTGTAACTCCGATTGCAATGACTGGGACGCGCGCATCCCGTCTGTTCTTTGGGCCTACCGAACCACCTGTAAGAAGTTGACAGGGAAAACACCATTTAGGATGGTCTATGGCAAGGAGGCCATTATGCCTCTGCGCATCATAGCCTTTACGAATATGGTGGAGCCTGATATCTTGGAGGAGTGTTTAGCACAGCTTGTGGCTCTGGAGGAAGATCGTTTCATTGCTAATTTCCATTAGTAGGTTCAGAGGGCTTGGGATAAGGCATGGCATGATCGACATATTTGACAAAAGACCTTTGCGGAGGGAAAATTTTTCCTACTGTATGATAGCCAGTTTGTGAAACACCTGGGGAAGTTCCAACAACACTGGCTAGGGCCCTATACAGTTAACGAAATCATGGATGGATGAGCTGTTTGGTTAGCCACCCTATGCGGCGATATGATACTCGGCTATGTCAATGGCAGCTGGCTCAAACCGTATTGGATCAAATGAATATATGGCCAGAGTAGTTGTATGAAATGGAGTATGCCCACCAAGGAAGGTAAGCACGGAAGGTACCATGGTATGTGCAGGAAGCGGCTGTAGATTTGGAAGCTCGGAGGGGTGCGCCAAAGGTGCAGTTGTATGTTCAGAATGCAGCAGGTGCAATGCGCAGAAGTGCACTGGGTGCACAGGAGGTCCGCTGGGAGCACAGGGGTGCACTGGGTGCACAGGAGGTGCGAAAACTAGCTGTTGGAATAGTAAAATCGGGTAAAAGGAAAAAGTTACCGTTGGAAGGAGCGGGCGATCGGCATTTAATGAGGTGATTTCCGAATATTTTTTACCGTTTACTTGATGGTAAGTTCCAAGTGAGGTTCACCCAACTGTTGATCGATCCCTGGGACTATAAAAGAAGAAGGATATATTGGACAAGGGTTACCTATCACTTGAATAGTTTGTACTTGGCGTGTTTGTCCTTGACAAGTTTGTGCTGTAAGAGTTTTTATGCCTATTGCTTCCCTTTCATGTCTGAGCATCCTACACCCTCTGACAGTAGAAACATCGAGTTCATCTTCCGTGCTAGAATGACAACGAATAATCCCACTGAAGCCTCAAAACCGGTGACCTCGACGGAACAAGAATCTGAGGAAGTAGCGGAAGTCGAACATGAAGCCGAAGAAGTTATATCTACGCCAAATCAAGCAAAGAAGAAGGGGAAAAAAAGCACAAGGGTCGGGGAAACCCGTGAAATGGGTTGGGGTGAAGCCCCGTACATCCCCTCAAAATGTAAATTCCCCGCGAATGGCGTCCCAGGCACGTTCACCCAATCCAGCAAAGCAACCTATGTCTGCTCAGGAAGAGGCCCAGGTAGTCGAACCAATTAATTGGCTACCACCCTTTGTTCCGCCTCGCAGGCCCTCCACATGCACATCGAAGAGTCTTGATGGACTGCACACCTACTTGCAGATGCTGCTGACCCCGGGTGAGGTCCTCGTCATTAGCGAACCCTTTGGAAGGCTCCATGAGGTGAAATTTGATGATCATGACTTGGCCAATTTGGAGACATTCCCTGAGTTGGAACCCAAATTATATCTTGACAGAATACAGGAAGAAGATGGGATAAATATTGTCCCCATGACTGGGTACGTGGATTGGTAGGGTCCAGACTCCTAAACCTGCTAAGGATGCTGCACTTCTGCCACTACAATATCACGGACCATTTGGTATGTCAGTTGCTCGCCCCGGTCCGTGATGGAAGCTTATGGATCTAGGATCAAATCCCCATCGATGCTGCTCTCATTCATCGAATTACTGGTCTTCTCATGGAAGGGCCGAACCCTCTGCTGCATGTTGGTAAGAAGTATGATGGGGAGATCACTGAACACGTGTGCAAAACCTACCATGTGGAGCGGAACACTCGAGGCTTCATGATCAAATCCATCAGCGACCTTGGTACGTAGTTGGGTACCTTGTTATTGGCATGCAAGATGATGTGAAAATGCCAGGTGGCCTCCATCCCTACATATGTAATTTAGTTGGTAGGTCGGTGCGAGAAAGGGGTCTACTTCAATTGGTCCTAGTACTTGTGCAATGAGTTTTTGGCCAATGTCTATGAATCCTAGGAGAAGGGACAAGCATTTTGTTATTCCTGGTTGCTGCTTCTCATTGCATTGGTCTCTTGGGAAGCACCTAAGGAATCAGTCCTCCTTGAGCTCACCCCAGACATGTGTGAGGGGGCTCAATATATGAACTTGTGGGACTCTAAGGATGCACAACACATCGAGGACAACCAAGTCTTCTAGGTATTGTTTCAGAGTGGGCTCGCAGCAGCTATCAACTCTCGATCGCGTCTATTGCCATCCATCTATGATAAGTATAAAAGCATCGTTGCATTCTAGGTGACTATGCATAACGTCCAAATATTAGGCCGTAAGGATCTTGCGTGGACTTCGCTCCCTTATATGGCTGCCGATGAAGAGATTGACTGTTTAATTATGCAATGGCCTCCTCATTGGAAGCTTGGATTTAAAAAAGGTGTGAAGGGCACTGAAGGAACAAGCACCACGAAGATTACCCCACCTGTCTTCACCAAAGACACCGGAGGACCAAGAAAAAGCATGGGGAAGGGCGTCGAAGCTGCATCACAGAAGGGTTTGTAGCCTGGTAAAAGTACGGGGAAGGACGCAGAAGTAGCCACACAAAAGGATGCACAACAGGATATCGGTACCGAAGGTTAGGAGGCGGGAGGTGCTGACTCCCCTCGGGGAACAAAGAGAATGGGTGACCCTGCGAAAGGGCCATGGAAGAAGCAGTGCTCCCAACGAACAGAACGTGACAAAGTGGTTACACTGACTGAAGGGGACCTTAAGAAAATCACAGATGCCGTTACTTTGGATGTAGAAGAAAAATGGCTGCCTTTGGAAGAGCAGTAGAAAGCCGCGGTCGACACACTTCAGGCTGAGCTTCGAGCTCTGCAGCTGAAGACAGACACGCTGCAAAAAATTATGATTCAGGTATGAACGACCTCAACAACTAGCAGTGCAAAAATTGTTATAGAAGAAAGCCACCTCTGTTCCCTGCTAGGTGCATCCCTCGCGATAAGTCCACAGTACTTGGGAGCGCTCGTTACGACGACCATGAATGTGATTACAGGACAAATTTCTCAGGGTGCCCAATTACTGGCAATGGCTATGCAGTTATGGAACAAGGTGCAGCATGACCCTCTCCTGCGTGAAATCAACCAGGACCTGCGACAGAAGGAAGAAGCATTAGAGAAGTTGGAAGCCACTATGCCTACTCTGATTCCTACTCAACGATTGGCACGATTGCGAACCAACCACGCCCTTCGGGATGATATTGATGAATTCCGCCAGAAGAAGAAGAATCTCAGCGATCGCCTTAAGCTGTGGGTTGATGAAGCCCTCAAGCTCGCTCAGGATATTGATGTCGCAGTTAAACAATTGAACCAGACTCTAGAGAGCGTCACAGCTGCGACAGAAGGAAAAAATTTGTAGAAGTTGGTGGATATTGCTCAGAACGCTACGGTTCAGAGTGAAGGAGTGTTACCCCCACTGGTCGAGGCGATCAGGCTGCTGCAGGCACAGGTGGAGACCCCACAGCCACAGTGACTCGGGACAGGTCACAAGATTGTGTTGGGGGACTATTGGAACAGGGTCCCCTAAATCTACGAATTTTGTACAATTTTGTATATTTTTGGTCTTAATTAGTCTAGCACACAGGTTTTGGCATGGGACAAAGCCCCGAATGCATCGTAATGGGTCAAGGGTAGACCAAGAGTCCGCAAACCATGGTTTACGGACCATTGAAAGTGTAAGCTAAGTCGATATAAATAGATGAACATTTTGTTGGCAATATGATGCAGAGTGTTGTCCTTGATGGCAACCCACTTGATGAAGATGATGGCAACCTACTTAATGAAGTTGATCTTGATGCTTGATAAGTTTATTAATGATGTAAATCTGATGTTCTACAAGTAGTATAGAAGTTGCAGAAGAAAGAAATATCAGCATGTGCAAGAATAATGATGAAAAAGGTGTGTTACAAGGAATATGCAGGTTTGTCAAGGAGAAGTCGCGTATGTACGCGGAAAAGTACGTGCCAAGTCGCGTATGGTCAATTGCGCTCTAAATGTATAAAACCAGGGGTTACTACCATGGTATTGACCCATTGTATTGAGCGCTGGGTTGTCTATTTGATCTCGTCCAGGAATACCATTGGAAGTGATGTGGTTTTGGCTCATGGTATTGAAAAAGGGTAAACCTATATAAGGAGAAGAAAATCATTGTGCAAAGGGGGTGCATGAGTCTGGGTTTGAATGAATACTTCACTCTGAAGTATGTCTGAATGGAAAGGGTAACAGTTTGATGATAGATCTGAATCTGTGATGCACCTATGAAGAAAATGATGAAGAAGGGAATCTAGATCTGAAATGTACATGTATCTTCTAGATCTGTTTATGGAATGCTTAGATCTAAGATGAGGCGAACATCTGTCTGAAGGAAAGGGTTAAATATGAACTAAATATCTGATCTGAAGAAGTGTGCTGCTCTATAATGTTTGAAGATCTATACGCTAGTTTGTCGCAGCGGAAGCGCGGATATACGCGGGTTTGATGAAGAGAAAGTGCGTATGGGGTGTTCTGTAATGTGCAGATGTATACGTGGGTTGATTTGAATGGAAGCACGTATATACGCGGTATCATTGAAAGGAAAGAACGTATTAAATATAGGGTTTGCTGAAGAATGAAGCATGAAATGTCTGATCTGTTCTGCTGTGTTACTGTTATCTATTAATGATGTATTTTACAGATCTGGGTTGTCTGAATTGATAAGTATCAGTTTTGATGTATGATTGAGCTTAAATGTGTGGAGTGGGTCCAGTCTGAAAATATGATGAAAAGTGGCCTGCAAGTTGTGTTCTATTGAAGATATTGGATCCAGTGTGAAAATTGATGAAACGTGGTCCATAGAGGTGCTGAGGGTTGTAGCCTTCAGTCAGGGGGTTGTAGCTCCCTTCCAGGAGAGGCTGGTAAACGAGATCAGGGGGTCGTAGCTCTCTTCCAGGAGAGGCTGGTAAACGAGTCAGGGGGTTGGAGCTCCCTTCCAGGAGAGGATGGTAAACGAGCGCAGGTGGGTGCCTGCGTGCTGGTAGGAGTCTGCACCAGCACATATGTTGTAAGATGTTTTCTCTATAATAAAATATTGAAGGCTGAGCAACTGCAGCGGTGGTTTTCTCCCGACTTGGGTTTCCACCTAAAATCCCGGTGTTCATGTGTGATGGTTTATTCTTTTATTACTGCACATGCTTACTGTTATCTAATCATCAGAAGAAAGAATGTTGCATAGAACTAAGTAAAAATTAATGGCATAATAAGATCTCTGTGTATACGTGAGTTTTATGAAGGATATCCGCGTATATACGCGAGTCTGGTTCAGGAAAGTAGCGTATGGGTTTTGAAGTAAGAAAAAGTAAAAATATTTGAGTAAGTCCTAAATACTGATTCACCCCCCCCCTCTCAGTATTTTTCCCAACACATTTTGAGTCTTAAGGTAGGAAAGAATTAAGTCTGATGCTAAGTTCGAATTGTTAGATCTGTGTTGGGTCCTTTGGGTAAGGACTCCGACTGGCTGTGTGCGTGGAGATCCTTAGTCCTGCTATGTGCAGAACCCTGCTGCCTGTGTGCGCAGGCTGTTTTTGGATTGTACTAGGTTTTGATGCTAATATATGTAGATATAGTTAAAGTAGCTCTATGTTATCGAATCTGATGTGTTACTGTTGATACGAACCTTTGGGATATGTTAGAACTAAGAATACAATTGTGTTATATGTTATGCTATGAATCTGTCTGTGTTATGGTATATCTGTAATCTGTTAATGATGCGTTATGATATTGTGTAATACGCATGTGGATGCGAAGGTATTGACTAGATCTGTAGCTTTGTTATACTGTGGATTATACTGTTAACATACCTGCGAACATACTTGTCTTGTGCAAACCGATAGGCTATGAACACTCTCTCTCAGGGTGCAGAAACCTGGTTCCAGCACCCTCCCATACTGCTTCGGGTGAGGCTTTGGCCTGCGCATGCAGGTCACTACCAAAAGGGCTAGTAGTATAGGAGTTTGTTGGCAAACCTTAACCTCCGAACCTGGGTTAGGACCCTTCAAGTCAACAATGGGTCCTAACAAGAACGACATTACCACTACTAGTTACCAAGCCAGGGTAATGGATTTTAGTTAAAAATATGGAAGACAAGAGGTCTAATTACGAGCCGAATTGTTCTTTCTTGTTAGTTCTTGTGAATGGGACTTTCGTTAGCTGGTTACCAAGCCAAGACATTGGCCTTCAATTAATTTCAAAACAAATCTAAATTATTTTGAAACAACTCTGAATCTATATCTACTAGTTGGGACACAAACATTTCATGGTTGAAAGGCATCCCTGTCGAGGCTATTGGTGCTTGCTGGAAGCAGGGCCATGCCTGTGGTATTAAATTTAAATTTACAGTTTGATTTACTTGATTTTTTTTTGTCTTTCCTGAATTCCTTATCATATCTCTTTG
Organism: Pinus albicaulis; assembly: GCA_034641835.2. NCBI lineage: Eukaryota > Viridiplantae > Streptophyta > Pinopsida > Pinales > Pinaceae > Pinus > Pinus albicaulis. The sequence goes on from CM076580.1 coordinate 1,048,731,200, forward strand.
AGAATGTCTTGGATATTATTCTAGTGTTATGCCTTGGAGTTCTATCTTTTTGTTGTTTCTATGGACGTGGGACCCTTAGTGCAGGTAATTCACTTTGCCTAGAAAAGAGGAGCTTCAACTCTATGTGGATAATGGTAAGATGGTCATTGTGGGAAGTTTTCATTATGACTACTTTTAACACCATGGATTTCAAATCATGTCACTCATATTTATAATGAGGATATTAAATTAAAACTTTTGATCAAGGATTGCCCATAGATGTTTGTGGAAATTTTAATAGTTGGCTATTTTATTCAAGTAATAGCACCGTCCTTAAAATTTGGGATTCCTATGGTATCCCTTGTGTTATATTTTCTTGAAATTAGTCTAAATAAACAAAGAGTCCAGTATACACTCTATTTTTGGAACAAGCTCTATCTAGTAAAGGAAATATTGATCACACAAAATTGCAGGAAAATTATTATAAGTGTCCATAAATGTTTTAATCTTGTTTTTCTGCAAGGGAGCGACAATATAAAAATTGAGTTTCTTGCATGAGGAAATGCAAGAAGGTCAGCATGGGGGGATGTTGAGCCTCTGTTTTTCCTTGCTTTGTATCACCTGTTACTCGAAATCCCTCATGCTTTTGTTTAGTTTGAATAGTTATTGTCGTAGTTTTGTGCATTCTCAGGGATAATAGAGTAAGTATTTTCTATTCCCTTGTTTTAATGAGATTTAAACATTAAAAGCATCGTTAATAATAGTTTGTATGTTTCCAAGTTTGAAGCTTAGTTGATTATATGCATAGGCCAACAGCCCTTGATCCCACATTCAACTTACTGTACTATGCAACAAGTTCCTATACCATTTCGGATCCCTGCACTATGGACTACCTACACTCTAAAGAGTTCCTGCACCACATTCCTGCACCATGCATTAAGTTCCCGTTACAAAAACATTTGAGACAACATGCAGAGTGAAATTCAAAGTACATTACTCATTTGGTATAATTTTCCTTGCCACACATATTTTAACTTCTGCAAATTTGTGATCCATTTTCCATGTAATTTCATCCAATGATGGGAGGCTTAGATATGACACCTATCATTACAGTGAATAAAGGTATTATGTATGCAGAATATTATGCGAGGCTTGAGGGAAGTAGAGGTTCTTCAAGGCTTTGCGTATTTCTATTCTGCACAACTGATTATGATCTCAGCCATTTTGATGAATGAGAAGCGAAACGATATGTTGATGCCATCAATCGTATCTTTGGTATCCCAGAGACAAGATTCAAAAAGCGCATTGACATTATAAAAGCTACATCTATGCTACAAGCGGAGAAGATGAATGCACACGAGGCTTCATAGAAGTGGTGTGGGAGTCCAAGATCTCAAGAAAATGTAACTTAGTCATTATTTCCTGCACAACCTACCCATGATACTACAAATCCATTGCAACCAATGTCAAGTGCTTACCTCTGTTATCCTCTTTTCCAACTTGGGCTAAGTATTTTTCCATTACCAATATTTCGATGTTTTTTTTACAGAATAACCCCTAAAGGACAGTGGCCACTCATTCTCCAGTGTTTCTCTGTCATGGTGATGAATGAGTCAATGGCACCATGTTACGAAGAGTTGACTCCCATCGCATCAAAGCATTCGGTCCAAAATATTTCTAGAAGCCATCAATAGCAATGTGATATGTCCATGGAAATGATGGAAAGGTATTCAATACCAGTTTAGTTTTTATATATATATCCTCAGATTGATGGGAATCTAGTCAAATAAGTAGACTCCTTATTTTTTCCAGGAATTGGTTCACAATTCTAAAGTTGCATGCATGTTAACCTCTACTACAAATAATTAGGATAAGCTTCTGTTGTAAATATGAAGGTCTTGTATTGAAGAGGAGATACAGAGAGATAGAATAGAGATCCAAGAGCTGTAGTTGAGAGCGGTAGTTTGACATACAAAGAAAGAAGGAAGGGAAGGAGACTGTCCCAAATGTAGACAACCATGCAATTAACCAGTGGATCACTCCCTCTGTTGCTGGAGTCTGATATTTGCTGTAAATATTGAAATTTCTAGATTAATAAATTCATTTTCAATCTATGATCTGTTTAATTATTTATTTTATGAACTCTGTGTAAATTAAATTGTTGACAGAGGGTGCGAGCTGGCTGGGTTGGCTGCCAGACTAGCTCAATACTACTGTAGTTTGATGAGATTAGGGTGTGATATGATTTGTTGAGTGATTATATTGAATTCGTCATTTATTGTGTAGCCTGGTGAGTTTAACGTTAGATTTGTAGGGTGCTTTAAATTGATTCTCATTATGCTAATTTTAGTTTACTTTCAGAAATTGTCACCTGGTATAGAATGAGTTTATATAAGAAATGTTAGTCAAGTGATATATCGTTATTACTTTATGCGTATTCATGACGTGTGATATTCAAGTATTTGTTGTGATTTGAATCACTTGTTCCGATATATACTTTGAGAATTTTTTTTTCAACTTTTAATTCGGTTAGAGGTTGATCTTTAATGATATCGCACTAATAACGACAATGAAGGATACACATGTTATTTGATGTCAAGCTGTAGGGGATGGTGCGATTTTGTCCATCGAAATTATTTTAAGTCTGATCATTCGCATTGGTCTCAAAACGTGTTTGTGAATTCGATGTGCCTGCACTATTGATCACTATTGGAAGAACTTTATAACTTTGAAGCCGACAGTAATGCATACACTCCTTGATAAATTGTAAACCATGAATTGACATATTTGTCTTTTGAATGTCCATTTGATGCATTTTTTTCCAGGTTTCATTTACTTCAAAGAAACGATAATTGCTACAGTATGAGCGAGAGTGTTTTTTTTTTTGACCTTTTTGACACATTATGCTTATACAATGAACATATTTAATAGTGATTGATGAATGCTTTTAGTGCAATCAGATCTTAATTTATTAAAGGATTTTGTTACACCGAGATAAACTAGGCATAATTAGTGCAAATTGTTAATGTTATTTCTTCATTTCCTTTGCACAAGAATGGCTTTGAATTTATCTTGAATTTTTTTTCAGCATTTGCATTCTTCCTTTTTGATGTTTTTCAGGCTTTGCTTGGTTTCTAGTCAAACAATAGTTGGGGTTTGCCTTCTATTTGTTGATAATTAGGATTTATTTTCTCAATTTATACTCGTTCAGATTCAGCTTTCAGTTTCCGATTGTTTGATCAAAGCTTGTTTTCAATTGTCAAGATTGGTGTTTTTCCAAGTTTCCTTTGAAGTGCAGGATTCAATTTAATTTGTTAAGATTGATTCACAAGTTAGACTAGATTTTAATTTGGAGGTTGCTGGGGGTTATCTCTGGCATTTCCAGTGTTGTGTCTCAAAGTTCACAAACTCCCAGATTGAGAATTAAATTTTGGTCTATTAATATGCGCTATACTACGCCCAACAGGCCCGTTGCTGTTACTGAGCAGTGAAATTCCCTCTTTAAAATATGAGCTCTCCTCCCGATCAACTGCACTCTGATACCATGTGCAAATTCCTAAACCAGAATCGTATTGCATCAACTAGAATTTATTCTCATAATTGATAATTTAATTTAACAATGTATTTGTTCTTTTCTATGAAAAATACCGAATAAATCACACTACAATCTACACAAATAAAATAGTGGAAGAATAAACACAAGAAGAAATGGTAGCTCACACACATAAAATTAACACAATTATTTTTGGACAAATGTTCCCGGAAAAACCCAATGCAGGAAAAATGGTGCAAAAAATGAGGGTTTTATTATTATGCAACAATGAAATTTGAGTACATTTATGGATGCCCAACTGGAAATCCAAAAAGCATGAAAATCTGGGCAAAATACTAAAGGGAAATTACCATTCTCCCTTAAGAAATTTTTGGTACAATTTTTTTTATCAGAACTCGGCCTCATGGAGCTCTGCATTAGCCTCTACATTTCTCTGTGTAGCTGGCTGGATGACTTGCCTTGGACTGGGCTCTGATGAAGTCATTCTACATTTGGATGCTGAGAAAATTGTCTCTCCGATACTTTGGGACTTATTCCCAGCCTCTGTAACTGAGAACGATTTTAATTCCTCCAAAAATAACTGTCTGGTTGAAGCAACTACGTTTTCCCTCAATGTTGCCTCTCTGGGATACCTCAACCCTCTTACTGCTGCCTCTCTGGATCCGGAAATATTTCCTCCAGATCACTGTCCCTGCCCCTCACACTACTTCGACCTCACTTACTCTCTCTCTGGAAATTGAGTGCTACTACTATGGAAATTGATCTGCCAATGAAATTGAAATGCTGAAGTGATTTATCCATCACCACATCAACCTCCTCTTGTAATACTCCGTTGGAGCATCAAAAAATAAGAATAAAACTTAAACAATGGCTAGGATCATCTTGGAGTTGATCTGTGTGAGTTTATAGAGAAATATCACCTTGAATTAATGAATTATGATTAATTATCCATATTCCCTAAGTTTAGACCTATGAAATATTTAAAAATCGACTAATAATCTGATTAACCCATCTCTAAGTGGAATTTCTAGAAACGATTTTTGGGTTTTGGATATCTCATGTATTCTAGCCTCTCTAAAAAATTTCGTGGCTAGAACACATCTAATGCTACAAAAACTAATTTCTTCAACAACTGTAGAGGAAACAATAGCTCCTCTTTTCCTTCTATGGTGAAATTTGTTGTTTTTATCATTTTTGTTGGAATTAGACCTATGAGCACTTCTATCGGGACAATATCAGGCTATGCAGCCAAATATGTCACAACTGTAACATTGGAGTTTCGACAAGTCCCTTCTGTTGTTGTTGTATGGTGGTGATGGCTTATTTGGCTTCCATTTGTAAGATATTCCTTTCCCTTTTCCTTTCTTGACATTGGCTGCAAAAGATGTAGGTTTTTCTTCCTCTTTTTTTTGAACTCTTCTTCTAGAAATGAGCCTGGATTCTTCTTGAGTGAAATTGCCTAAAAAATCATCAAATGTAGGAGAGCTCTTTCTGCAACTAATGCTGGTAATGAATGTTTCCCAAGTTGTGGGGAGCCCACCAAGTGTCATTTTCACAAGTTCTCTATCAGATATTACTTCTCCAATGAAAAGAATCTTATCACTTATTTGAGAGATCCTCATGAAGTAGGCTGTTATAGATTCAAAATTGATCATATTGATGTCACAGAGTTGACTCTTCAAAGAAATGACTTGGCTGAGGTTATTGAATTCATACATCCCAATCAATTTGTCATACATTTACTTTGACTTCTTCATCTTTGACACATAGGTGATAAGATGGTCTCAGAGAGAATCAATGATGATTTTCTTGGTCTTGATTTCACCCTTATTGTACTTGTATTTGGCATTGCCATTGGAATTCTCTGGAGGTTTAGCCACTTGGCCCTACACATATTCCATCACATAATTCTCTTCAAGTGTAAAATCCAATATATGTTTAAGAATCAATGTAATTATATTAGGGTTAGATTCTCCGATCTTGATAATTACTTATGAATGTGTTGGATTCTTTAACATCTTTATTATTTCATATTTCATCAAGAAATTAACATATTATATGTGTATGAATATCAAAACAAGAGACTCCAGATATAGGCACTATGCCAGGGAAAAACCCCTCTCGAGGGGAAAACCCAGTCAAGATAATTCTTCCTTTCAATTGTATTCTTTAAGAATTTTTACCCTAGACTTGAGTCAAAATTCCTTCAACACTAAGTCAACCTTCCAGATCTTCGACCTAGCAGCAACAACATCCAGTACTCTAGCAGCTTCGCAGATTTTGCAGCAGCAACAACATCAAAACATTGGAGACTTCGATCCCCAATAGAGAGAACAAAACATAGATATTCCCACACCAAAACTTCAATTTTCTCTTCCTCTTGCTTCTAGACCAAACTCACACTCCTTTATGTCTCTTCCTTCAACTTCACACTTTTCCCTTGATGAAGTGAATATCTAACTTGCTTGAAAAGTGAGTGAGCTAATGAATTCGATCTCCTTGCTTTTATAGCCTTCAGATCGGTTCAAATTCTCCCTTTGAGGCCGACTTGATGTGGAGGGATACTAAACCATTTTTGACTAAAAAAAAAACTTAATTACATGATTCAAAAGCCCAAGAAGGGTCAATATAAATATGTAATGTCTAATCTAAAAATCCACAATTGGGACCCTATACTAAATATGACCCAAGCATGAAACCCATGCTTTAATAAGTCATTTAATAATAAAATAAATGTCAAATGATAATATAATTTTTTTTCTTTTAATTCTTTTGATATGTACAATAATTATAAATTATGAAGACCAGACCTAGTTACAATCTTCAACAATCCCTCTTAACTAGGGAGGTATTCATAATATACAATGGAAAGATCTCAAATTATATGAAACTATGAATAATTTTAGGCACCACAATGCCATGGATTAGATTTCTGACCAGGGCAATCTATCCATTTGGTCACTCAACAGTTTAGGCATCGCAATGCCATGGACTAGATTCCTAACCAAGTAAATCTATCCATTTGGGACTAAGGTGGACTAAAGCTTTCAACCTCTCTAGGTACCATCAGGATTATTTACTAACCACCAACCCAGGGATCTAGGTGCATATCCGAGGTTAGAGCTCTATGACCAATGCCACTCTCCCTAATTCGGGACCTAGACATCAATACAAAGTGCCGACCTAATGTCCTCCAAAGGAATGCTTCACTCATAAAGGCTAAACACATTTGATCCAGTAGATCAAGGATTTAACCAATCTCTTCCAAATCATTAATATCAATACAATTAGCAATATTTACTAGACCAAGATTGTCTCTTAAATATTCAAACGTTTTGTTAGGAAGAGCCTTTGTCAGTATGTCTGCCACCTGTTCATCTGTCGGGACATACTGCAGCTTTACGACTCCATCTTGAACCAAGTTCTTAATGAAATGAAACTTATTGTTGATGTGATTTTTCCTTGAGTGAAACAAGGGATCTATATACATCTTGATGCAGATTTGATTATCACAATTGATTATAGTAGGACTTAGAGGACTTTCGAACAAGTATGTCAAAAGCTTCCTTAACCATACAACCTCCTTTCCTACTTCACATGCAACTACATATTCAACTTCGACACTACTCATGACAACAAGTCCTTGTTTTGTACGCATCCATGATACCATAGAAGACCCTAGGTTGAAACATCTTCCAATAGTACTTCTTCCATTAGACTCACTGCCACCCCAGTCAGAATCAGAGAAGCCAATTAGTTTGACTTCCTCACTCTTGTGTTTTAGGCAGTGATGTATAGTACCACGAAGATATCTTAATATATGTTTGGAAGCTATCCAATGTTCATGACGAGGTTCCAACTGAAATTGGAAAAGGATATTCACTGCAAAGCATATATCTGGCCTAGTGTTTTCCATATACATTAGGGAGCCCACCAACTATCAATAGGAGATAGGATCCATGAGACTTGAGTTAGAACCTTGTCACTTTAAATTTGTGATCATAGGAGTAGTCATGGACTTGGAGTCCACCATCTTGAATTTATGCAATAACTTGATGATGCATTTTCCTTTCCCCAAGTGTATTGCCCTAGGTTTCTACCATACTTCGAGGCCCAGGTAATAATTCAGAAGTCCTAGATCCTTCATTTCAAATTCAGTTGCCAAAATCTTCTCACATTATTCAATTCTATGCTCCACACCTATGATGAATAGATCATCCACATATAGTATAATAATGACGAGCTCATTATTCATGAATTTGATGTAGAGATTTGGATTAGCATCACCCTTCATGAACACATTTCTTAGGAGACATGCATCCATTCTTGCATACCATGCCCTAGGAGATTGCTTTAGGCCATGTAGGGCTTTATGGAGTTTGTAAACATGATATTCCCTACTATTTACTTCAAAACCTTTGGGTTGTTCGATGTATACTTCCTCATTAATGGTCCCATTTAGAAATGTGGTTTTCACATCAATTTGATGGATATTCCAACCCATTGTAGTGGCCAATGAAACCAAATATCTAATGGTAGTATACCTTGCTGTAGGTATGAAGGTTTATTAATAATATATTATTTCCTTTTGAGAGAAGCCCATTGCAACAAACCTTGCTTTATACTTTTATATGCTTCCATTAACAACATGCTTGAATTTGTAGATCCATTTTCCAGATGTGACAACTGATTTGTCACTAGGTCTAGGAATGATTTCCCAAACCCCATTCTTCATTATGGATAGGTATTATTCTTGCATCTCCTTCTTCCATACATCCCGTTGAATAAATTATTCAAATGTAGAGGGTTCATCTTGAATGAGCTTTGTCATCTATGCAGCATAGCCAAAGTATCTCTTCAATATTTTATTTTCCCTAAAGGTTCCTATGGGAGCTTCATTTCCTTCAATATATTGTAGAGTATATTTTGACAATTTTTTCCTTTTCCTTGTGGTCAGGATGAACACAAGTTGAACATGCTCACTTGGTCCTTATTATTCTTGATTTGTAGAGGGATCTTCATGATGTAGTTCTTCTTCTTCGAATATGGGATATTCTTCATCATCAGAATCTATGGAATGCCTTTGGAATTATTGTAGGCTTGTCTCCAGGGAAAATTTTAGGGGCTAATATTCGTAGGTGGGCCAATTTTCCATGCTTAAAAAAAAAAAAAGATTCGCCAGTTTCCATTTTTTTGAAAATATATTCGCCCAAATTTTATAGTATAAAATTATTTTGTCCTAAAAATCACTAAGATTTCATATATACCAATGTAAAATAATTAGAAACCTAAATATTTTTACAAAAATATCATAAAAAAATTACAATTTACATATTGCGGACTAGTAAGATTTGCCAATGTTTATAAACTTTAAGGTAAACTTCCATCCTTAAAATTTTCCTTGCTTGGCTCTCATCAAATATGACATCTCTGCTTACTTCGATTTGCCTTCTTTATTTTATGTAGATTCTGTATGCCTTTGAGGAGAGACTATATCTAGTGAATATTCCTTTGATTCTTGTAAATTCCAACTTCTTTCACTTGTCCTTTGGAACATGGATGTATGAAGGGATTCTAGAGATTCAGAGATGGTACACACTTGACTTCTTTCCTGTAAACACTTCTTCGGGAGTTATGTTCTGGAGACTTTTATGGGGAATTATATTTTTTATGTACACGATTGTCATGATTGCTTCTCGCCATAAGAATTTTGGTAGGTCTTGATCAAGTAGCATTGTATTGAAGCCTTCTTAAATAGACCTATTCTTTCTTTCAACAACTCTATTTTGTTCGGGATAGTAGGGACTAATGATCTCCCTCTTAATTCCCGCTTCCTTGTAATATTAAATCAATTTCTTGGAAGTGTATTACCCACCATTATCGGATCTAAGAGTCTTTATCTTTCTTTCGGTGAGGTTTTTCACCTCAACTTGAAATTCCTTGAATTTATCAAATACTTCATCCTTCTTCTTGATAAGATAAACCTATGTATTTCTATAATGATCATCTATGAAATTCACATAATAGAGATGACCTCCAAGAGGTTTATCAGACATGGGCCCACATACATCAGAGTGAATAAGATCCAAAATTTCTTTGGCCCTAGATTCACTATTTGGAAATGGTTTTCTTGCATGCTTTCCCAAACACCATCCATTTCATACACCTTCATGATATTCCTTTATATTGGGGATGCCATTAACTAATTGAATAAGAGAGGGAATGAGTTTGTAGTGTCCATGACCATATCTTCTATGCCATAGTTCAATAAGACTAATTTCCATATGAACTAAAGCTTGAGGAGATGGTGTATTAACCCTGTATAGACTTCCTTAACGAACTCCAATAACTCTAGATTTGTCAAGCGGTTAAAGTATTTGCCCCAGACCAATACTTTTCCATCAACAAAATAAATTAGTTCACCTTTATATTCTAAACAAGAAATAGAAAGAAAATTATTTTTTCAAACCTCAAACATGTAGCATGTTGTTGAGGTGTAGCTTCGATCCACTTTCTAATTCCAGCGAGGTTGATCCCATACCTTTCACAACATAGATTTTGTTGTCACCCAATTCCACTGCATGAGAGGATGGTTCTCTTGACAATTTTTGTAGTGGTTTACTTTCTCTAGTCATGTGCCTTGATGCTCCACTATCAATGATCCATGCATTGTCATCATGGAGAGATCCTATAAGGGCAACCAAAAGTTCTTGATCTTTGAATTTTGTGAATAGGCAGTGGAAGAGCTTCTTGATCCATATCCTAGTAGAGTTAATACCCATATCTGTGTAGTCCATCAATGAGAGAGAATGTAATATTCCCATTTAGGCCAAGCCTATGGGAATATCTTATTTTGCCTTATTTTATCTTGCATTTCATGTTTATGAATAAAATATGAAGGAGGACATGTAAAAATCCTAAAAACCATGAATAAATCAATGCCCATGTAAACAGAGACATATCTGGGCCATGTAAATAATATCTTGCAGGTGTGAATGAGCTTAAATCACAAGACTGGGTCAACCTTGACCAAATCAACAGTGCAATCTAGGTTCAATGAACCTCATGGATACACAACACAGTTCTAGATGGAGGCTCCACATGTGAAAGGGGTTAACTCATTGAAGTGGTTTAGGGTTTGACAAGGAATTCATCCTATAAAAGAAGGAGGAGGAAAACAAGAGAAGGTTGTTGATATCATTATTTTCTGAAGGTTTTGTCTATTGAGACACACCTCTGTTGGGATTTCCTGTTTAGGAACTCCCACCTCCTTCCTTGAGCAGCTCCTGGAGGAGCCTGATTTGTCTAGTCCACTATCCAGCATTTGGCCAAGCCTCATCTTGCATCTACAGAGCAGTTCTGCTTAGGATTGGGTTGTCTATGTGAGCTGCAGCAAGTGGAACTCTAGATCTGCAAAGATCTAGACTGTATTGGAGCCTCTTCTCAGTGAGTGTGTCTTTTAACCTCCTGGAAGAGTGCATCCATTGTTGAGCTACAATTTTGCATCTTGGCATTAGGCCAAATTAGTTAATCAAGCTGCAGCATAGTCTCCCTTGAGGGACTGCGTTATTTTCATGGAGATCAGATCTTTTCAGTTCTAAGTCATTTCAGTGCTCTTTGTCAGTGAAGGAGGTCTCTACTCTATTAGAGGAAGTGTATTGGAGTGCATGAGCCTTAATTTTTGATCTTGGCATGAGGCCATCAGCTTTCTAACCCCTACAACGCAATTTCTGCTCTAGATCTACGTTATTCCTGTAGGAGGTGTTGCAGGGGGTTTGGGTGCATCATTTGGAGAGCTGGTTTTGGAGTGTTGAGGTTCCACTCTTCATTTTGAGATCTTGTGGAGGAGATATATACTTGTAATTTTTAGATCTGATATGAATAATCTAAATGCTTCAGTAATCCTGAATATTTCTGCAGATCTGCTTTCTTAGATCTCAGATCTACTGCTCATGCTTGGTGCAAACCCCGAAATTCCAAGGGGATCTGAAAGAGGAGCTTTTCTAGTGCATGGATCTGATATAGATATAACATTTTATGCAAAAAAATGCTCTATATCTGACATGTAACATACAACAGTGTAGCTCAATAAAAATAATGCTGTCAAGGCAACATTTTGTCAAACATATGGTTACAGCCCTCTTTTGAGGAGATTTCTTCTGTCTATGCCTTGTATTTTCAGCTATGTACTTGTTGGATTGAATTGTAAGACTTATTTGCTGCTGTAAATACTGTTTAAACATATTTTATGAGCCTCTTATCACTGCTCTGTAGAAACTACGTTATTTTATAAGCAGAATCCTTTATTATTGCTGCAGTATCTCTTTGAGGCATTTTTGAAGACAACTAGGTGTGGGAGATCTGTTTAACCCACCTAGGAGGATTTATTTTTGATGCCCTCTTGGATTTAGTACTTAGATACTCAGATCTAAGGGATCCAAGGGCTAGATTTCGTTACTGTAGTAGCCATTACTGGAAAATGCATTTTCCAATCATGCCTTGCTAGCAGTTCCCAATTTGGGATATTACAGTGGTATCGGAGCTTCAATCTTGGCTCAGCCTGTGGATTTAAGATCCAATCAGAGAAAGATATTTAGCACAGCTTGTAAATTATTGGAGCCAATATGTCTTTAGAGGGAGGAGAACCTCTCAATGACAAATAATAGGGGTATCATGGGAGGAGACAGAAGAAAAATGGTTAAACCATTGAAAGAGTAAAAGAAGTGGAGAACTCTAATATTCTTTCTCAAGATTTGCATGAGCTAGAGGGAGAAATTAGGGGAGTAAGGAATGGAAGATCAGCAGATCTGTTGATGAGGTTTGCACAAGAGGATAGCCCCACTACTTCATATGATGTGTGTGAGCATTCAACTACACAATCTGGTACACAACACGGTAGCACACCCTCTTTCTTGTCAAAGGAAGGAGGAAGAGGGGAAACACCAAAGGAGAGATATCTTGTTGAATGTCTCCAAGAATATGAATCTCAATCAGAGGGATTCAAAGAGCATATCCATTTCCCAGAGTTATGTCAACTCAAAGGAGAAAGGTCCTGCAACTATAGTGGAAGGAAAGGGTGCATGCAACATACTTTGGGTAGATTCCCTCTACCTACATTTGATGGATCACCTAAAGACTCAGCCAAGTCTTGGGTAAAGAAGATTGGCACACACTTTCAGCTACATCAAGTATCAGAAGAAGAAGCCCTGAGAGTAGCAGTGCTGCATCTTCAAGGGAGGGCTTATGCTTGGTGGTTGTTTGAGTTTTCTTCCTTGAAAGGGAGGAACATCTCTTCTTATGCAAGATTCAATTGGAGACTACTGGAAAGATTTGATGAGAGAAATTTTGAGACTTCTTGGGGGGAGCATATCAAGCCCAAGAAATATTAATCTTTGCATGAGTTGGAAGATTCCATGGAGCCAACTCCAGTCCTAAACATTGTTGATGGGGTTGAACAATTGTTGCACCTTGTATTAGAGGCAAAGGCCCCAATTCAACAAGACCTCTTTTCCCAAATAGAAAACTTGAGGACTCCTTCCTCACTAAGAAGTCAAGGAAAAGGATTTCTTGATGATGAAGCATTCTCCACTAATGGGGAGAAGGGAGAGAAAGAGAAGATAAGATCCTCCAGCGCTGTGCAAGCAGGAGGAGATTTCTTTTCAAAGGGAGATGAGGCAATGGCTTCCCTTAAGGGGATTCTTGCACCTTTGCAAGGAATTCCAGAGGATCTTCCATATGGAGGACATGAGTAGCATGTGTCTTTGCAAGAAGGAAATGAGACATAACAAAGGAGGGGTCACACAACTGATCCACTATCTGAAAATGGGGCAAGGGCTCCAATCAGAGGCACTCTTACACCATTAAGAGGGGTCTCCAAGTTACATGGTACTTCCACACAACAATCAGAGATGGATTTGCATAGTGGAAGTAGTCATGATATGTTCCCATCTGTTGTTTACATGGGGATGGACCATGAGACATCATTATCCTCTGGTGTACCATCTGGGAGGCCACTTGAATCATATTTGATGGAAGATGTCTCATACATTGATGCTCCTTTCATAGATCCAAGGAAGGAGGGAGCACTAGTAGACCATGCTACAACGCTGAGAGTGTGGGGGAAGTACAGAGAAAGGAAAAACATTTTTCCTTTTACATCATTATCCATTCTCACCTCTCAAATTGTGTTGAGAAGGTATGCTGCAAGGAAAGAAAATGACACCATCATGAAACATGGAAGGCCAGATTTGAACCAGAAGACAAACTTGCTTGAAGAACACTCTTCCCTGCTGGAAGAGAGATGGTGGTCTCAAATGCATGCTGTGGCAAAAATAGAGAGGCCTTGGATATATGATAGCCTTCCATGGAAGACTAACTCCCAAGGGCTTCCTTCTTCTCTGAAGCATGTGCATGAGAAAGGAGGGCAACAAGGAAGGAATAACAACCTTTCATCTCATACCTTTGGCATGGGAAATGGCAAGAAGGAGAAGAGTGGGAGGTATGGCCTTCCAACATACACCTTGGACATGGAGGATGTCAAGGAGAGGAGTAGAAACATGGCAGCCACTTCAGTTGGCATATTATCAGCGCTGTCATTATTGGGCACACTAGATCCCTATTGGGAATTCCAACAGCTGGTGGAATATTCCAGGGATATCCATGCATGCATGGATTCTGTGGAGTTGGAGTAGCAATATGGCTCTAAGGGGGAATTAAATCAGCCCTCTCTTCCTCCTCTTGAGAGAGAGAGTAGATCTATGCACCACTCCATTGATGGGAGGAGAATTGTTGGGGGAGAGCATGCTCTTAATACATGTAATTTATATTCTGATTATATGTATTATTCCACCTTGTTTATGTAGGCCATGAATCCAAGGAAGAGAGTTTTATCTTGTCAATCTCATGGAAAATTTTGGGCCACAACCATTGCTGTACTTGGCCACTTCCTTGATGGACAAAGGGAGATCTTATTTCATGATGGGTGCTTTCCTAAGGCACCAAACATATCTCACACATCCAACTACAGTGAGATGGCATGGGCTGCAAGTAAGTGGTGGGAAAACCACTTACCACATCTTGATCTGATGCAGGCAGGAGATGCCCTGTGCTGGTACCATATATGGGACTATGATCCACCTCCTCATGTTCCAATTTTTGCTTATGCATTTGTAGTTTTGTTTCCATACATGGATGATGTACTTGTCTTATTTTTGGGGTTGTATGGAGGGAGGATAGGAGGCATGTGTGTACCACATGGGATGGAGGCTCTCTTTGTATGCTTTGCTACATATTTTATGGAGAGTAGGGGTTCATCCATGTTTGTTTCAATGGCATTCTTGACACCTTATGGGATGGATCATGAACATCTCATAATGATTTTGGAGAGACAACTCATGGGAGGATGGATTGGTGAACACTCAACTTATTCAGGAAGCTTGATATTTGATGATGTCACCAAGGGAGGAGAAGTCTTGCAGCACTCACCTTATCAGTTGCTTGAGGACAAGCAATATTTTGGAGGGGAGGACTATAATATTCCCATGTAAAGTTCCAAATCTGGAACAGCTAGCAATCCATGGCTGGAAAACGCATTTTCTAGAAATGTAGGTAGCAGGAATTGAAACCAGGACCTGGATCCCTTAGATAAATGCATATAAGAGTGAAATCCAAGAGATGGCTCCAAATAAATCCTTCTAAGGTGGTTAAACAGATCTACCACACTTAGCTATCCTCAGAAAATGCCCGGTGAGGGATTGCAATAGTGTAAGCACATAGAATGGAAAGACAACATTATTCTTGTAGTTGTGAACACATGAAGAAGTAGATAGCCAAAATGTATGTTATATAGCAGCAAATGTATACAATGTATGGAGGAACCAATCACTCCATCTAGGCAATGGAAGCCTCAATGTGACATATACATGATAATGGAAAACAATACTACATGAAAGAGAGCCTTGGCTAAAATAACACAGTTTATAGGAGTTACTGCATAATACAGAATGATATGACAATATCAGCTCAAATAAATGAGGGGGAGCAAGCTCTCAACCCCTGAAAACACTAATACAACACTAATACACAATCCTTGGAAGGATTGGCTACAATATACATCAAAATGGAAAATCTGCAGAAATGCCGGAGTTGCTGGGTAGCAGCTGCAACTCAATAATAGAAATACATGGAGATGGCTGA
The DNA here is from genome assembly GCA_034641835.2 of Pinus albicaulis. Classification (NCBI taxonomy): domain Eukaryota; kingdom Viridiplantae; phylum Streptophyta; class Pinopsida; order Pinales; family Pinaceae; genus Pinus; species Pinus albicaulis. The sequence goes on from CM076580.1 coordinate 1,048,746,927, forward strand.
ATATGATGCTCAAACTGAAACAAACCTCCTCCAATGGATATCTCAATGCAAGGGTGATCCCGACACTGAAGATCTTGCCCTCCAAGAAGCTGGTGCAACCTCTCACTGCAAGTGTGCACTGAAATAACACAGTCTTGAGGATGGACTGTGCTGTCTATGATGAGAGATGTTGGCCTTGGTGCCAAGATGTGAAAAATAGCTCTGAAATCCCTTTCAATAACCTCCCGGAGCAAGAGAAACTCCCTCCTCTGAAAGATAAGCCAAAGAGAAGTGTTGTGGAGCCCTCCACTGCAATGCCCCAACAACACTGCGTTATACTTGAGCAAAAATAACGCAGTATGTGAAGAATGGCTTTGGCCTTGAGCCAAGATGTGAAGAAGATGAAGTGCAATCCTTCAAGAGGCCTCTCAAGAAGGAGAGGAAATCCTAAACAGGAATCCCTCGTGCTAAGCAGCACTGCAACTTTGCTGAATAGCCAGAGTGTGCAATTTGTTTGAATAGACAAATAATCAAATGATCCAAGATATATCTCTATGGCTGCCTCCTCCTCTTCTTATACAAGTGAATGCCTCTTTGACATGGACCCCACACATTAGGTTGGAATATTTATCCCTCCAAAACTACGCTGTCTTCTCATGCAAGCTACACCTCTTAGGCAGTGCTGTTGACTTGGTCAAACTTGACCTTGTCCTCATGCAAATTGCCCCTTTTCACACTAGAAGGTGCAAAATAAGCTGCTCCAATGATCCGTTTCACATTATGAAGCATATTATTCCTACTTATGGGATTCTTACCCATTTTATTCACCTCCTAAGTGAAATTAGCAAAAATTAATATTCCAATTTGCTGCATGCAAATTTTGGAATATTACATCCCATTTAGGCCAAGCCTATGGGAATATCTTATTTTGCCTTATTTTATCTTGCATTTCATGTTTATGAATAAAATATGAAGGAGGACATGTAAAACTCCTAAAAACCATGAATAAATCAATGCCCATGTAAACAGAGACATATCTGGGCCATGTAAATAATATCTTGCAGGTGTGAATGAGCTTAAATCACAAGACTGGGTCAGCCTTGACCAAATCAACGGTGCAATCTAGGTTCAATGAACCTCATGGATACACAACATAGTTCTAGATGGAGGCTCCACATGTGAAAGGGGTTAACTCATTGAAGTGGTTTAGGGTTTGACAAGGAATTCATCCTATAAAAGAAGGAGGAGGAAAACAAGAGAAGGTTGTTGATATCATTATTTTCTGAAGGTTTTGTCTGTTGAGACACATTTCTGTTGGGATTTCCTGTTTAGGAACTCCCACCTCCTTCCTTGAGCAGCTCTTGGAGGAGCCTAATTTGTCTAGTCCACTATCCAGCATTTTTCCAAGCCTCATCTTGCATCTACAACGCAGTTCTTCTTAGGATTGGGTTGTCTATGTGAGCTGCAGCAAGTGGAACTCTAGATCTGCAAAGATCTAGACTGTATTGGAGCCTCTTCTCAGTGAGTGTGTCTTTTAACCTCTTGGAAGAGTGAATCCATTGTTGAGCTATATTTTTTCATCTTGGGATCAGGCCAACTCAGTTAATCAAGCTGCAACACAGTCTTCCTTGAGGGACTGCGTTATTTTCATGGAGATCATATCTTTTCAGTTCTAAGTCATTTCAGTGCTCTTTGTCAGTGGAGGAGGCCTCTACTCTATTAGAGGAAGTGTATTGGAGTGCATAAGCCTTAATTTCTGATCTTAGCATGATTCCATCAAATATCTAACCCCTACATCGTAGTTTCTACTCTAAATCTGCGTTATTCTTGTAGGAGGTGTTGCAGGGGGTTTGGGTGCATCAGTTGGAGAGCTAGTTTTGGAGTGTTGAGGTTCCACTCTTAATTTTTAGATCTTGTGGAGGAGATATATACTTGTACTTTTCAGATCTGATTTGAATAATCTGAATGCTTCAGTAATCCTAAATATTTCTACAAATCTACTTTCTTAGATCTCAGAACTACTACTCATGCTTGGCACAAACCGCGAAATTCCAAGGGGATCTGAAAGAGAAGCTTTTCTAGTGCACATATCTAATATAGATCTAAAATTTTATGCAAAGATCTTCTCTAGATCTGACATGTAACATACAACAGTGTAGATCAATAAAAATAACGCTATCAAGGAAACATTTTGTCAAACATATGGTTGCAGCCCTCTTTTGAGGAGATTTATTCTGTCTATGCCTTGTATTTTCAGATATGTACTTGTTGGATTGAATTGTAAGATTTATTTGCTGCTGTAAATACTGTTTAAACATATTTTATGAGCCTCTTATCACTACTTTGTAGAAACTGCATTATTTTATAAGAAGAATCCTTTGTTATTGTTGCAGTCTCTCTTTGAGGCATTTCTAAAGACAACTAGGTGTGGTAGATCTGTTTAACCCACCTAGGAGGATTTATTTTTGATGCCCTCTTGGATTTAGTACTTAGATACTCATATCTAAGGGATCCAAGGGCTGGATTTTGTTACTGTAGCAGCCATTACTGGAAAATGCGTTTTCGAATCATGCCTTGCTAGCAGTTCCCAATTTGGGATATTACAGAGAATCCATTACAACAAAGCGATATTCAATACTTCCTATCCTTAGCTATGATACCATGTTGAAGGATAAATGTAATTATCTTAGGGTTTAATTCTTCGATCTTGATAATTACTTGTGAATGTGTTGGATTCTTTTACTTATTTATTATTTTATCTTTAATCAAGCAATTACCATATTATGTGTGTATGAAGATCAAAACAAGAGACACGAGATATAGGCACTATGCTAGAAAAAACCCCGTCGAGGGGAAAATCCAATAAAGATAATTCTTCCTTTCAGTAGTATTCTTTGAGACACTTTACTCTAGACTTCAGCCACACTTTACTTCCAAACCAAGTCAACCTTCTAGATCTTCAACCTAGCAGCAACAGCATCCAGTCCTCTAGCAGCTTCACAGATTTTACAGTAGCAACAACATCAAAAATTTGCAGACTTCGATCTTCCAATTGATAGAACGAAACAGAGAGATTCCTTCTCCAAAGCTTTGATTTCTCTTCCTCTTTCTTCTAGACCCAAATTTCACTCCTTTCTGCCTCTTCCTTCAACTTCTCACTTTTTCCCTTGATTCAATGAATATCAAACTTGCTTGAGAAGTGTACGAGCTAATGAATTTGACCTCCTTGCTTTTATAGCCTTAAGATGGGTTCAAATTCCTCCCTTTGAGGCCAAATTGATCTCCTTAAGGCCAAATTGATGTGGAGGGCTACTAAACTATTTTTGACTAGAAAACAAACCTAATTACATGATTCAAAAGCCCAAAAAGGGTTAATAAAAATTTTTAATATCTAACATAGAAGTCCACAATTGGGACCTTATACTAAATATGACCCAAAAATGAAACCATGCTTTATAATTCATTTAATAATAAAATAAATTTCAAATGATAATATAGATTCTTTTTCTTTTAATTCTTTTGATAAGTACAATAAATAAAAATTATGAAGACTGAAACTAGTTACAATATTCAACAATATAGCCCTCAATGGTACAAAGTTGGAGGCATCATTCAACTTCTCTTAAATCTTTGAATAGAAGGAAGTCATATTTCCCAAGAAAATAGATCACCAATAAGAAAAAAAGGTCGTCTCAAAGGGGTGATATCTGGTCTCCTTAGGCTAATGTTCACCTCATCTCTAATTCCATGTTGATTTTTGACAATGTTCGAAGCTGTTATAATTACTTAAAATAATTTATTTCAACTTAAATCACTTCAGTAACATATAATAAATTATAGATAGAAAAATAAACAATAAATGCACAATAGAATATAACCAAGCACATTGCGACACAAAGATTTGGTCAAAGACTAGGGAAAAACCCCATAAGGGGGAACCCTTAATCAATTATTCTTATTCTATTAGTCAATCAATGTTCAACATGATATACATAGTCCAATTGTACATCCAATAACTAGTCAAAGTCAAATATATTCCTATCCAAGTCAATCTATCCAAAACCAATCTAATGAGAGAAATAGTGAAATCTGGTCAAAGATACCAGTCTGCAATTTTTAGCTTGTGGAGGTACAATTAACAACAGTTAACAGTATGCAATAATGAGTCAAATTCAACCTTAAAACTACCCATACAAGTTTCTTCAACTGAATAGTAAATTAAACCTTCCTTCCTCAGTCAAACTCGGTCAAAACAGTCCTGAAATTTTTGGTCAAATATGATAGTCAGCCTTGTTGTCAAACCCTATTCAAACCTACGATCAACTTCAGAAAAATTTCCCAAATTTTTTTGGTCAAGTTCTCCTTCAATTCGGCCTTTCAATACAGTCAGAAATTCGTTCAAACAAGAACCAAATAGCCCAGGTCAACTCTGGTCAACATAACGAAAAACATAGATTAAAGTCAACTTTGGTAAAAAAAAAAATATATCCTCCCTTCCTCATATGTGTGAACCTGATCTACGAATTTCAGATGATATGATGTGATGGATGGATGCCAAAACGAATTCCAGTGAAGGTATATTTATATGTGTGCGAGGAGGGTTAATTTCCTTAGGTGGAGTCAACTTGAAGGCTATGAGGCTGACTTGGTCAAATGTGAAAATTTGATTTTTCCTCATGGTTGCAATTGATTTTGGTGGTGAAATTTCAACTGAAGCTACCTAATTTTCAATAATCATAAGAATATATTTCTTTTTAGCTTGCTTTCTCATATCTCTTTCTGAGTGGACTTTTTATGTTGCAAGGTATGCTGCCTCTTTGCATTGTTTTCTTCATGAATCATTCTATTATCACTCCGTAATTCTGAGGCTGAAGGCAGAATCTCAGAGGAAACATCAAAACTGCTTTGAGCCTACGTTCTAGCCCTCCTAGACCTAGAGAGGGATCTCTCTATCAGATATAGCTTTATTGGATTGGGAATTTAGGCTAGTTAATAAGTGTGAGGTTTCGATTTTGAATTTGGTTTAGTGGGAAAAGAAAGTGAAAAGGGCCATTGGGATATGGAGGTAAACAGGTGAAAATAGATTCAAATGGATGAATAACTAAGGTCCGGTGCAACCGAGAAAGCTAGCCATGTCAATGGATCTTTACAACTTGTGAAATGGAAAAGGAAGAGGAGATTAAGGTTCAACGTAAATGCAGAGCAGACCGTCTCTGAATTCTGAATTCAGGTCTCAGAGGAAAACATAAAATACTGTTTCAAGACTAAGCAGGGTACCCCATGGTAAATCCTACACAAAAATTTCTATCTATAGTAGAGAAAGAACAAAAATATGCGAAAAGAGGAGAAAAAAAATTACATGGGAAATGATAAGGTGATCATGTCCAAGAGGGAAAAAATGCTCAAAAGTGGAACTAATTATAATTGGTAACAAATTGATCGACCAGATAGTATTCGTCGTTGCAATCCTGGCACCATGAACGACACTCAAATCTGATGTCGGATGTGAAAGATATTCAAGTTTTAAGTTGCCCAATAACCTTCAAAATAGTACCTTTGAACTCAAATTTTTGTCATATTCAGAAAAAAATTTATGGAAAATTTCATTTTTTTTAAGGTTATGTGAGCGCCTATCAGAGTGTGCTGCGTGGCCTTCCTGGAGGCTGCCATGTGGCCCTAGGCCAAAGGTTACTTGCTGTTTGAAAAATTCTTGGAGGCCAACTCGACTCGAGCTGAACGCGTTCGAGTTAGTCGAGCATGACCCGACCCGAATGTTCACGGGCCACCCTGAATGTAGTCTCATGTAGAAGTTGGGTGGAGGTCACGTTTAAATAGTTGTGAACACATTCACGTCAGTCGGGCGGAGGACGACCCGACCCGAACGCCCTTGGGTTATGTTGTAGCAGGCTCGTGCAGGTGAACGGTGGAGCGGAGTTTTAAAAGGGGTTAGCCCCCTGTGGTAAGCCCCATTACAGATGACCATGCCACAGTGCCTAGGGGCTACCATCCGGCAGTCATAGCGGTGGTTGGAGCCACCGAATGTGACCATGTAATAAAAAATGCCACGGTGGTTTGAATAAACCAATTTATTCGACGGTTCCGGCGGAAACCAAAATGCAATGTGACCACTCCCCATTGAACATTTAATTTAACTGATAGTTAAATCTGACGCTTCCAACGGGTAGACCACCTAATCCGGCAGATTTTCCAAAATAGTGGAGTTAACTGGAGTTAGCCAAATTTGGTGGAGTTTTTTTAGTGACATTAGGCAAAATACTGTTTTTGCCATAACTTCTGGAAATTTGAACCTTTTTGGAAAAAATATTAGTCAATTTCGACTATTCTGAGCATTCTGGAGCCATTGGAATAGGTTGCAGAGCCAGAAGAGGTGTCTTTCAGCCATTTTTTCTTCAGGGAAGCTTGAAGAGCCATCAGGGCCATGGGGGAAATGGAGCTGCATAGGACTACACTTCACTGTTTTAGGTGAAATAAAAGTCATTCTTAGCTTAGTTCTGCCTTCTAAATTCATTTTCACAGCTGGTTTGGTCTGTTTAGACATTTTTCTCACTGTATTACCAATTTGATCATCATAATATATCAAGGACATGCCCATTGGGAGCCTTGGACCTCACAGATGTAGCCCAGGAGGGGTGAACTGCCTCATCATGTTGCTGTGTGTTTATGGTGAAGTTATTATACTGTGTATTTTAGATTCAAGTTGTTAAACAATAAATTTAAGCAACATTCCCTCACACTTAAATTCATAAACAGTTACCAAGAACACTTTGTTTTACTTGCAAGACCTTACAAACACTTTGCACACTTAATTTAATGGAAAATAATACTTTGAACAACAATACAAATACTTTTATTTTCAGAATAGATGGTATCAGAGCTAAGGATTTGAGCCTTAGGAGCTAGAGTTTTACTCAACACTTGTTTTGTGCAAAGATATAGTTGATTGTTTGCAAGTTTTGATGCTTACTAGGCTTAAACTCAAGAGAGGTGAAGGACACTTGGTTAGTGCACAAAGAAATCCACAACCAAGAAGGTTCAGAGAGCCACCTCCAAGAGCCATAGAAGCAAATTCAAGCATGTCTTCAAGAGAGGGAGAAGCTCTTGAAGATATGGATCCCAAGGAAGAAGAACAGGTATTCCGGAAAGCTTTCTTGGATATGACTGAGATGGTGAGGATACTCTACCAAGAAAGGAATGATAGGCTTGTTGGAGAAGGGTATAAAAACTAGAAATAAGGAGAGGGTTCTTCAGGAGGAAAGAAAAGTGAAGACAAGTCAAAGAAAGAACGTGGAGGAAATGGTGATCCACCATCCCCATCTTCATCCTCTTCCTCTACATCATCATCCTCGACTTTGGTGAATCAATCTCACAAGTCTAAAACCACTAGTAAAAGTCCATTTTTAAAGCTTGATGTCAAATTTGAGTTGCCTATGTTTAACGATGAAGTCAATGCAGAGAAACTTGACAATTGGATCAGACAGTTGGAAGTTTACTTGAGGATACAAAACCTTCATGTTGATGACACCAAGATACAGTTAGCCTCGTTGAGAATGGATGAAGCAACATTGGTATGGTGGGAAGCCATGACCAAGAATGAAATTAAAAAACATAGTAAGATCAGTTTATCATGGGTTGAATTTATTACTGCAATTGAAAAGAAATTTTATCCATTAGCTCATTTACAAAAGGCTATCATGAACTGGAAAAAATTTAGACAACTTTAGGGACAAAATGTACAAGGCTACACCCAAGAGTTTAGGAGAAGAGCACTCTTATTAGGGGTAGACTTTCAAAGTCAAGATACTTTGCTGATGTAATATCGCAAAATGGGATCTGCTAGCAAGGCATGAATGGAAAACGCATTTTCCAGGAATGGATGCTACAATATTTGAAACAAAGACCTGGATCCCTTAGATAAATGTATCTAAGACCGAAATACAAGAGGAGGCTCAAAAGAAATCCCTCTAGGTGGGTTAAACAGGTCTCCCACACCTAGTTGTCTTGAAAAAGTGCCCGATGAAGGGACTACAACAATTCTCGAACAAGAGATGGAACAAAAAAATTATTTTTATAAGACTGGGCACATGAAGATGCAGATAGCCAAAAAATGTATATTATAGTAGCAATGGTATACAAATACTTGAGGAAAGAGTCACTCAAGCAATGCAATGCAGCCTCAAAGGGACATGTACAAGAAAATAGCTAAACACTGCTACACAAGAATTTCTGCAGGCTAAGAGGACGCAATTTATGTGAGACACTGCATCATACTGAATAATAACAGAAATATATACAATTTATGGCTCAAGAAACATGGGGGAGTAAGCTCTCAACCCCTGAAAACAATAATACAACAATCCTTAGGAGGATTGGCTAAAATATACAAAAATGGAAAAATGCCGGAGTTGCTGGGTAGCAGCTGCAACTCAAAATTGGAAATGAAATAGAGAAGGCTGAAGATGATGAAAAATATGAATTAGACCTCCTCCAATGGATCTTCTAAGTGAAGGCTGATCCTATCACTTAAGATCTCACCCTCCAATCAACACTGCAAACCCTCACTGCAAGTGCACTCTAAAAATAACGCAGTCTAAGAGGGAAACTGCGCTTTAGGTGGAATAGAAAGTGTTGGACAAGTGCCAAGATCTGAAATTATCTCTGAATCCTTCCCTACTGATCTCCCAAAGGAAAGAAGGCTTCCTCCTTTGAAAATCAAGCCAAGGAATGGTGTTGTGGAACCTCCACTGCAACACCTTGCAACACAACGTTACACTTGAGCAGAAATAACGCTGTAGCTGAAGGAATGGTTTGGCCTTGAGCCTGAATGTGGAGAAATTAAGTGCAATCCCTCAAGAGGCCTCTCAAGAAGGAGAAGGAATCCTAAACAGGAATCCCTCGTGCTAAACAGCACTACAACTCAGCTAAACAGCTGGAGACTGCAAATAGTCTAAATAGACAAGAAATCAATAATCATATGCCTGAGTAACAATGGCTGCCTTGCCCTCCTTTTAAACAAATGAGAGCTCCCTCTCCATGGGCCCCACTCTTTAGGGTTTCCTCCATCAAGGAAACTTCCCTCCTCTTTCACTATGCTGTCCCACAAGATGCTCTCCACCTCCTACCTCTACGCTGTTTGACTTGGTCAAACTTGACCCTGTCTTCTTGCAAATGTCCTATTTCACACATGAGAGTGTGAAATCAAACTCCACTGATGATCCCCTTTCATACTAAGAGGGATTTTATCCATGTTTTTATTATGTATGGGCCTCCTCACCCAATTATTCAACTCATAAGTGAAATTAGCAAAATTTAATATTCCAATTTATTGTAGGAAAATTTTGGAATATTACAGTTGAAATATATAGGTGGTTTGCACAACTACCTTAAACATGCTATCCTTATTTTCAATCCTACTAGTATAGACAAATTTTGTGTACAAGCTACGCATTTAGAGGCTAGAGGGAAAAAAACTTTTGATGAGGGTCGAAACAAGCCTTTTAAGGGGAAGAACAAAAATAAAACCTTTAAGGGAAAAGGCAAAAAGAATGCATATGTCAAACAAGAGGGTGAAAAAGTAATATGTAAACATTGTTAAAGAGAAGGCCATGAAGAGAAAAACTGTTGGAAATTACATCCTGAAAAAAGAACTCAGTTTAACAAAAACAAAGGAAAGAAGAAAACTGTAGCTACTACAACTATACCACAAGACTTAGGTGGTGATTCAAGTGACGAAACCAAAATTGCAGCCATGGGTTTGAAAAGTATGAAGGGAAAGGAAACTGAAACTAAGCCAAGCACTAGTACTTCAAACTGTCATGTACAAGCTCCAAATGAGGAAGAAAGAATTGAATTGTTCCATGTGAGGGTAGTCTCAAAACATACAAAAATTGACACACTGTTTGACAGTGGGTCACAAGAAAATATCATATCAGAAGACTTGGTCAAACATCTTAAAATTGAGACCATTCCACATCCAAAGACTTATCCACTTGGGTGGATATGCAAGGATGCAAACTTACAAGTCTCAAGAAAGTGCATATTGCGATTCACCATTACTGCACACTTTATTGACACAGTGGAACTTGATGTAGTACCACTTGATATATCAGGAATTGTTTTGGGAAGTCCTTAATTATTTGACAGGAAAGCGATCTTCCATCTCCATGAAAATAAGTATCATCTCTTTAAAGATGGAAAGGAGTTTATTGTTAGGGCACATCGCAAGAAGGCAAATATAGCGATGGTAAATGCGGGATAAGTAAAAAGGCTAGTAAATTCTAGTAAGAGTTTTGTACTACTTATGGTTAAGCCCAAGGTTGATATGAATCATGAGTCATTTGAAAATTGTGATTCCAAGCTTAAATCAGATTTATATGATGTAGTTGATGCACGTCATGAGATGTTTCAGGAACTGACAGGTTTACCTCCTAAAAGGGAGATTTAGCATGAAATCCATTTACATCAAGACTGTCCTCTTCCTAACATTGGCATGTACCGCATGTCTATAATGGAGAATGATAAAATAAAGAGGCAAATTAAAGAATTGTTGGACAAAGGATTCATAAGACCAAGCACTTCGCCATGTGGGTCACTGATAGTGTTGATTCCAAAGAAAGATGGAACTTGGTGCATGTGTGTGGACTTTAGGGCATTGAACAAGATAACGGTAAAGAATCGTTACCCACTTCCAAGGATAGATGATTTGTTAGATCAGCTAAAAGATGCTAAATATTTCACTAAGTTAGACTTACGCAGTGGTTATCATCAAGTTAGAATTGCAGAAAGTGACATTTGGAAGACAACATTTAAAACCAAACAGGGACTCTTTGAGTGGCTTGTTATGTTGTTTGGTTTATGCAATGCACTTTCAACTTTCATGCGGGTAATGGATGATGTCTTACGTCCTTTTCTTCATGATTTCATTATTGTCTACTTAGATAAAATATTAATTTTCAGCAAGACTAGAGAAGAGCATGTCATGCATGTTAAGAAAGTACTTGGTATTTTGAAGAAAAATCAATTATTTATTAAAATGTCAAAGTGTGAATTTGGAAAGACTTCTTTGGTTTATTTGGGACGCATAGTAGGAGGAGGTGCTTTGAAAATTGATCCTTCCAAGGTAGAAGCCATTGTGAATTGGCCTACTCATAAATCCATTATAGAGGTAAGAATTTTTTTGGGTGCAACTCAGTATTGGAGGAAGTTTATTTCTAACTTCTCTGCCATAACAACTCCTATGCATGCAGTGACTAGTGTGAAGCATGCTTTCCAATGGGGAGGCAAGAAACATAAATATTTTGAGTCTCTGGAAGAGAAGATCAGTTCAGCTCTAGTCCTTGCATTATCGGACTTGAGACAACCATTCGAGATTCAAACCGATGCTAATGATTATGCCATGGGTGCAGTTCTCTTACAACATGGTAAGCCTATCGCATTTCATTCTGAGACATTTAATGGTGCTGTTGTGAATTATACTACATATGATAAGGAATTGTATGCATTGGTACAAAGTGTCAAAAAGTGGAAACACTATTTGATGGGCAAAGAAACAATTTTTCATACCGACCATCAGCCTTTACAGTACTTGCAGTCTCAAAGTAAATTGCAGCAGTCATGACATTTCAAATGGATGGGTTTCCTACAACAATTTCACTTGCTAATAAGGTACAAGAAAGGTATTTACAATAAAGTTGCTGATATGCTTTCAAGGCCTATTATTAGTGCTACTACTTTACTTAAGAATGATTCTATTGTACATGAGAGCTACATAGAACAGTATGCATCAGATGTTGATTTTAAGGATGTGTATGTTAATTTGAGTGAAGGGAATCATGTTGAGGAGAATGATTATCATTTGCATAATAATTTGCTGTTTCATATGGGCAAGTTATGTATACCACAGGGGGAGAGACTAAGCATCATGAGAGAAGCTCATTCTTTTCTTATTGCTGGACATTTGGGGTAAGCAAAACGGTGGCACATTTAAAGAGGTATTTTTATTGGCCTCACATGGTAGATAGTGTTTCACGTTTCATTAGAGGTTGTTCATTATGTGCGACAATCAAGCCTAGCAATAGGAAGCTTGGTTTATATACGCCATTTACGGTACCTTCTAGACCATGGGACAGTGTTTCCATGGATTTTGTTGGAGGTTTACCATTATCTAGAAAGCAGCATGATTATCTTTACGTAGTAGTTGATCGATTCAGCAAGATGTGTATTCTTATGCCATGTAAGAAATCTATAACTGCTGAAAAAAATGCTGATTTATATTTTCAACATGGATGGGTTCATTATGGCTTGCCTACTTCTATTGTTAGTGACAGGGATTCGAGATTTGTTGGGAATTTTTGGTCCAATCTATGGAAGATGATGGACACCAAGTTGAAGAAGAGTACTTATTTCCATCCACAAACAGATGGCCAAACAGAGGTAGTGAACAGAACCATTGTACATCTTTTGAGAGGTTATTGCAGCAAGCATCCCAAGCTTTGGGATGAGCACTTGCATTACATTCAACATGCTTACAACCAGGACAAACACTCTTCTACAAATACTTCACCTTTTGAAGCTTGCTTTGGGTATTTTCCTAAGTCACCTTTAGATTTTATTCTTGAGAAGGATGTGGCCATTGATAGGCATAGTGACATTGACAAAGCTCACATGTTCATTGAAAGAATTTAGCTAATACATCAGCAGGTTCAAGAACAACTTGAAAAAAGTCAAGGCAAGTACAAGGAGAGGCATGATAAGCATAGAGTTGATCATAAGTTTCAAGAAGGGGATGAGGTATGGCTACATATTAGTAAGGAAAGGTTGCAAGGAGAAGGTAAAAAGCTGAAGCCTTTTCGTTATGGTCCATTCAGATCCTTAAACAAGTTGGAAATAATGCTTTTCAACTAGATTTGCCTTCATATATGCAAATGTATTCCGTTGTGAATGTGGAAAATTTATGTTTGTATGAACCTCCTTTAATTCTTAATTATGAAAGTGACATTCAATTGCCATCCATAGAGGATTTCTCGCCAGAATTTTTGGATGAGTTGAAAGAGGATACTATCCTTGACAAAAGGACATACACTTCGAGGAGGGGAAATGTTGATTATGTTCGGGTTGGTCTTAAAGGCAGCAAACCGAGTAAGGAAAAGTGGATTGAGGTGGAAAAAGTGAGGGACCTATACCCTCATCTTCTTAACGGGTAATTGAAGGCTTTTGGGGTCCAAAAGTTTCCCAATGGGGAGGTGTGATCAGGTGATCATGTCTAAGAGGAAAAAAATGCTCAAAATTGGAACTGCTCAGAATTGGTAACAAATTGATCGACCAGATAGTATTCTTCGTTGCGATCATGGCACCGTGAATGACACTCAAATATGATGTCAGATGTGAAATATATTCAAGTTTTAAGTTGCCCAGTAACCTTCAAAACAGTACCTTTGAACTCAAATTTTTATCATATTCAAAAAAAAATTAATGGAAAATTTCATTTTTTTTAAGGTTATGTGAGGGCCTATCAGAGGGTGCCATGTGGCCCTAGGCCAAAGGTTACTTGCTGGTTGAAAAATTGTTGGAGGGCAGCCCGACCCGAGCTGAACACGTTCGGGTCAGTCGGCCACGACCTGACTCGAATGTTCACGGGCCACCCTGAACATAGTCTTGTGCAGAAGTTGGGAGGAGGTCATGTTTGAACAGTTGTGAACACGTTCGGGTCAGTCGAGCGGAGGACGACCCGACCCAAACGCCCTTGTGTCATGTTGTAACGGGCTCGTGCAGGTGAACGGTGGAGCAGAGTTTTAAAAGGGGCTAGCCCCCTGTGGTAAGCCCCATTCTAGATGACCATGCCGCGGTGCCCAGGGGCTAACCGTTCAGTGGTCATGGTGGCAGTTGGAGCCACCGAATGTGACCACGTAATAAAAAATGCCACGGTGGTTTGAATAAACCAATTTCTCCGATGGTTTCGGCAGAAACCAAACTGCAATGTGACCACTCCCCATTGAACATTTAATTTAACTGACAGTTTCGAATGGCGGACCACCTAATCCGGCAGTTTTTCCAAAATAGTGGAGTTAACTGGAGTTAGCCAAATTTGGTGGAGTTTTTTTAGTGACATTAGGCAAAATACTGTTTTTTCCATAAATTCTGGAAATTTGAACCTTTTTGGACGAAATATTAGTCAATTTTGACTATTCTAAGAATTCTGGAGCCATTGGAATAGGTTCTAGAGCCAACAGAGGTGTCTTTCAGCCATTTTTTCTTCAGGGAAGCTTGGAGAGCCATCAGGGCCATGGGGGAAATGGAGCTGCATTAGACTACACTTCACTGTTTTAGGTGAAATAAAAGTCATTCTTAGCTTATTTCTGCCTTTCCTACCATTACAAATGTTTGGTTTTGTGACCTTTTCTCATTGTGGAGCACACGCAGCATCATAAGTCATATCAAGGAGAGTGCCCATTGGGAGCCTTGACCAAAGTAGATGTAGCCCAGGAGGGGTGAATCACTTAATTTAAGGGTTAAGTGGTGTGTTTATGGTGAAGTTATTCATTGCAGTATTTTAGATTCAAGTTGTTAAATAGTAAATGAAACACATCTCAATTTGAACGTTGAACAACATTAAATATTAATTATTACTGCAAGACATATAAACACGTAATACTGAAAAATAATGGAAATGAATACTTTGAACAATAGTACAAATACTTTCATTTTCAGATCAGGAAAACACTTCACCACATATCATAACACAAGAATTTTCAAAACAACATCATATTTTATTCATTCAATAGAGAGTGCTTATAACTAGCTGAGTCTATTACAATGGTTTTTCTCTTCCGAGCCCGCTTCATACTGCTAATGCATACAATATTTATAGAAAAATTAAGTCGGTTAATCTGTCTACTACAATGACTACAATCAAGAAGAAACTGGACAAGTGGAAACATGCAGGCAGTGATAAGATGAGCTTGGCCTCCAATAGTGGCTTTAGCAGTTCGTTATTAATTGTGCAATGATCGGGATCTAGCTAGTGTGATGCCGAAGAGGTGAGGAAAGCTCTAACACCTTGGATCTACATCTTCAGAAAACTATTGTGGGATTATTAAATTGATGAGGTGCTTGGATCAATAGCTGTGCTGATGTGTTCGTTACCCCTTCGGTTTCTGCTATTATATCACAGTTAATTCTGCACAAACGCTCGACTTGACCTTTTCTATCTGTTTCCTTGTGACGTTCAGCCTCGCTCTGAATTTTTCTCCTTGTTGGGTCTTATTCTACCATAAGTCCTTTTGCTGTGTTTTTCCTATTTCTTCATAAAATGGCGCACAAACCTCATACACCTAGACTTGAAATCCTTTAGATTTCATCTTGGAACCACATCGCATCCGTGTCAACATTGCACTTCACATTTTGCTATCTTTAACTTTTCCTTAGCACTTATCTTTTAAAAATTGCGATGTGCACTATGCGATCGGGTCCCACCTGGCATCGCACATCGCACTTCAATGAATTTATTACTTACCTCCCCCAGCTATCCTTTAAAACTTGCGATTTGCAATTTGCGAACGAGCCCCACCGCATCGCACATCGCACTTCGGTGATTATAACACTTAACCTTTTCACTTAAATTTTAAAACTTGTGATGTGTGGTATGCGGGCCAGGGCCACATCATCTGCCACGTCACCTTGCCACGTCACCTTGCCACGTCACCTTGCCACGTCACATTGCCACATCATCTGCCATGTCACATTTCCACATCATCATAAATCAACTACGATATGTGGGGTTGGGGCCACGTCATCTACCATGTCAGCTTCACACATCACCTTGCCACGTCACTGCCATGTTATCATGCCACATCACCTTTCCACGTCGTCGCATATCGGACTTCGGTGAATTTAACATCTACCTCCGTGCTTATTCTTTAAAACTTGCAATTTTCGATTTGCGATTGGGTCCCACTGCATCACATATCACACTTCAACGATTTTAACATTTACCTCCCGTGCCTATCCTGTAAACTTTGTGATTTTTGATTACGATCGAGTCCCACCGTCATCACATATCGCACTTCGACAAGTTTAAAATTTACCTCCCGCACCTATCCTTTGAAACTTGCGATGTGTGATTGCGAAGAGAGGTAGAGGTTCAAACTTAGGATATAAGGGAAATGTGGGTGTTTATTGCGGTTTATGTAACATATGATATATATGAATGTATCAAGCGGCCTAAAGTGGGTGCAGAGCTGTGAATAAGGAAAGTTTAAATGAGAAAATGATATGGCTGATAGTGGGTGGGCGGAGCTATAACAATAGAATTTTCAACTTTAATATAAAGTAATAAGTCCCAAAGGTTATGTATGTGGGTCTTGGGGTTTAAATGGGATTTAGAGCATTGGAGTTCAGAATTTGGGAAAATGAAAGGTAAGAAGAGGGTAGATGGAATGAATGAGGGCAGTATTGATTTTTCTCACCATCACACTTAATCAACAACACTTTACTCTTTCAACTGAAATAAAGGTAGATAGATTCATTTGATGCTCTTGATAGTCAGGATTTCCCTTTTTTCCTGAAAATAAATGATAGCTATGGAATATTATTTTCAGTATGAAAGACCTGAGAAAATAATCAGTCACCTTGTGATACTGTGAAATATAGTAATCTAACAGTGGCTCCAGTTGGGGATGGCAGCTACTTCAGGAGGTGTCAAGAACACCATAGACTAGTGGCCTAATCCATTGGGCTGATCCCAAACCTGCAACTTAATCTGCTACACAACCTCCGTGGCTGACCGTCTTCAAGCTGAAATCAACACTCTCTGCAAAATTGAAGTCTGAAACATACTTGAATTGAAAACAAAACAAAATTCTGGAACTAAGATGGAAAAAATGCTCAGAGTACTAAGCTTACTTGCATACCTACCTACCCTACCCTATTGAAATTTCTGCTGTTCTAGATGATACAATAATGCTAGTGCAGCCAGTCAAGTAGCAGCATAAACATATGTACAACTTGACTGTCTATCAGGAAAATCAACAGTATAACTTTAGTATGTGTCCTCATAACAAAAGTTATAATATGAAATGGATATTGCTAATGTATCTGACCCTTATAAAGAGTAGATGTTTGAGCATTTGAGCTAAGAAGAACCTCCATATACTCTGCTATAGGATTAATAAAAGCATGATGCATGATATTTTCTTCTAGGCCTTCAATGACTAGTTGAGTAGTTGTGTCCTCAATATTAAACCTTGAACCCACATCTTCAGTTTGGTACTTGAAAGCACAATCATCCTCACTATGTAAGTCAAGAGGTAGTACAATTTCCTCTTGCTTAGGGGAAGGAATATTTTCCAATAATTATTTAGGATCTCAGAAATTATATGACTGAATTTGAGAGTTAAAAAGTTCAATACCAGTTTCATATCATTCAACAACTATCTATAGAAAACATGTTTTAGCTTCAGGACTAAATTTGCTTGATTTCAAAATAAGAAAGATAGCCTCTAAGAAATATTCATCACGCTGAAATTATGATAAATCATTCCTGAATGCATTTAAGACTTCACAAGATAAAAGTTCTGGCACAAACCTTGTCATCTTGTTCAGCAGGAACTCTAGTCAACATGTTGGGGAGTCGCCATGAATGCTAAAAAACTGGGTTCTTTGAATCATGGAGTCACCAGGTGAATAATGCAGCCTTCTTGTGTCTGGTCACTGTCCACCACCAATAATCAGATTTGAACTTTGATGTGCTTTTTGAGGAAGATAAATTTCATCCCCAGTATGGTCGCCATTATGTTATCACTCTGTAATTCTAAGGATGAAGGAAAAATCCCGGAGGCAACATCAAAACCGATTTGGGCCTAGGATCTAGCCCTACTAGACCCAGAGATGGATCTCTCTATCAGATATAGCTTTGTTGGATTGGGAATTTTAGGCTAGTTAATAAGTGCGGGGTTTGGATTTTGAATTTGGTTTGGTGGGAAAATAAAGAGAAAAGGGCCATTGGGCTATGGAGTCAAACAGGTGCGAAAAGATTCAAATGGATGAATAATTGAGGTCAGGTGCAACCAGGAAAGCTAGCCATGTCAATGGATATTTACAGCTTGTGAAATGGAAAAGGAGAAGGAGATTAAGGTTCAACATAAATGTAGAGCATATCGTATATGAATTCTGCATTCAGGTCTCAAAGGAAAACATAAAATACTGTTTTAAGACTAAGAAGGGTACCCCATGGTAAATTCTACACAAATATTTCTATCTGCAGTAGAGAAAGAACAACAATATATGAAAATAGGAGAATAAAAAATTACATGGGAAAACACTTCACCACAGATCATAACACAAGAATCTAGAAAACAACATCATCTTTCATTCATTCAATAGAGAGTGCTTACAACCAGCTGAGTTTATTACTATATTTTTTCTCTTCCTCGCCCTCTTCATACTGCTAATGCATATAGTATTTATAGAAAACTTAAGTCAGTTAATCTGTCTACTACAGTGATTACATTCAAGCAGAAATTGGACAAGTAGAAACATGCAGGCAGTGATAAGACGAGCTTGGCCTCCAACAATGGCTTTAGCAGTCCATTATTAATTGTGCAATGATCAGGATCTGGATGGTGTGATGCCAAAGAGGCGAGGAAAGCTTTGACACCTTGGCTCTACATCTTCAGAAAACCATTGTGGGATTATTAAATTGATGAGGTGATTGGATCAATAGTTGTGTTGATGTGTTTGCTGCCCCTTTTCTTTCTGCTATTATATTGCAGTTAGTTTTGCACAAATGCCCGACTTGACCTTTTCTGTCTGTTTCCTTGTGACGTTCAACCTCACTCTGCCTTTTGCTCATTGTCGGGTCTTATTCTTCCACAAGTCCTTTTGCCATGTTTTGCCTATTTCTTCATAAAATGGCGCACAAACCTCATATGCCCGGACTTGAAATCCTTTAGATTTCATCTTGGAACCACATCACATCCTTGCCAACATCGCACTTCGCATTTTGCTGTATTTAACTTTTCCTTAGCACTTATCTTTTAAAACTTGCGATGTGCGCTATGTGATTGCATCCCACTTGGCATCAAACATTGCACTTCAGCGAATTTATCACTTACCTCCCATGGTTATTTGTAAAACTTGTGATTTGCGATTTACGATCGGGCCCCACCACATCGCACATCGCACTTCGGCAATTATAAAACTTACCCTTTGCACTTAACTTTTAAAACTTGCGATGTGCGGTATGCAGGACAAGGCCATGTCATCTACCATGTCACCTTGCCACGTCACCTTGCCATGTCATTGCCATGTCATCTACCACATCAGCTTGCCACATCAGCTTGCCACATAATCATAAATTAACTGCGATCTATGGGGTCAGGCCCACGTCATTTGCCACGTCAGCTTGCCACATCACTGATACATCACTGCCATGTCATCTTACCATGTCACCTTTCCAAGTCATCACATATTTCACTTCAGTGAATTTAACATTTACCTCCGCACTTATTCTTTAAAACTTGCAATTTGCAATTGGGCCCCACCGCATCGCATATCACACTTCAAAGATTTTAACATTTACCTCCTGCGCCTATCCTATAAAATTTGTGATTTGCGATTGCAATCAGGTCCCACTGTCATCTCATATCGCACTTTAGCAAGTTTAACATTTACTTCCCGTGCCTATCCTTTGAAACTTGCGATGTGTGATTGCGAAGAGAGGTAGAGGTTCGGACTTAGGATACAAGGGAAATGTGGGTGTTTATTGCGGTTTATGTAACATATGATATATATGAATGTATCAAGTGACCTAAAGTGGGTGCAGAGTTGTGAATAAGGCAAGTTTAAATGAGAAAATGATATGGCTGCTAGTGGGTGGGCGGAGCTATAACAATAGAATTTTGGACTTTAATATAAAGTAATAAGTCCAAAAGGTTATGTATGTGGGTCTTAGGGTTTAAATGGGATTCAAAGCATTGGAGTTCAGAATTTGGGAAAATGAAAGGTAAGAAGAAGGTAGATGGAATGAATAAGGGAAATATGGATTTTTCTCACCATCAGACTTAATCATCAACACTTTCCTCTTTCAACTGAACTAAAGGCAAATAGATTCATTTGATGCTCTTGATAGTCAGGATTTCCCTTTTTTCCTGAAAATAAATGATAGCCATGGAATATTATTTTCAATATGAAAGACCTGAGAAAATAATCAGTCACCTTGTGATACTGTGAAATACAGGAGTCTAACACATTCCTTTATCATGCTAGTGTGCAAAGACAAAAAACAACATAATACATCATTTCATAGCTATGTAAATGCACTCTACACTATCATTTCCAACCATTAACTATTTCATACATTTGCAAATCTAACCAAAGTAATTATTCCACAAAGCTATACAAATAATAAAAGCCAATGTCAAGGATAGTAAGCTACAACATCTTAACAAGATATGCCAATTCAAACAAGGAATTTAATATACAACTTCAACCAAACAATATGGAAATCATTAGCATCACATATGCAATATATGAATAATTTTAAGACAATTTCGTATCGTATTTAGAGTTACAGAGTAATAAATAATTATATTTTTCAAGAAAATGCTTGAGTTTCCAAGTTTATATTCCAAGTTTCCAATTTCCTTCCTTTCATAACTCAAATTGGGCTAATTATTTAATTTTGGGATAATTATTTAATTTCCAATCTCATATGCACGATTTTTTTTTTCTTTGGGAATCCCAAGTTGTGTGGGATAAAAACATGGAGCATAAACAATAATGACAATGTAGGGTATGTTAGATCTAAGAATTTGGTGATCCATAATGTAGATAGAAAATATTTTGGATTAATCACATCATTAGTTTTTGGTTGGTGAAGAATGAAATCGATCTCAATGAATAAATAGTAAGGATGCATCATTGCTCGAAGTTAGCTGTTAAAACAATCGTGGGGACTCCTTCCAATGAGATTGTAAAACAATTTTTGAACCTATAATAAGGACATCATTGCTAATATCACTATCTAGAGTTTCACCACCTCCCATAATTAAATCCTTGATTATATTCTCAAGCTTCACCAAATTGGGGATTATGAAGGTATATAGTCCAACATCATTTTAACAACATTTCAATACAACCTTAGACAAGTATCGAAACCCATGGGAGTCTCTCTTATTTATACATTTTTGGAGGTTGACCACCTCACCCAAAGAAAAATTAGGGTTTTCTCTAATTCCAAAATTATAGCATTCTTACCCAATTGGGTGGCGTGGAAAGAAAAAAAAAAAAAAAAAAAAATATATATATATATATATATATATATATATATATATATATATATATATATATATATATATATATATTTTATAAATTAGTGATTAATCATCCCCACCTATGTTTTACCCTTGTGTTTTCTTCCTTTTATATTTTCAATTAATAATCAATTCTTAGTTTCTTATATTATTACTTTCATGTTGACATAAAAATAGGCTTAGTTACAATTTCAACTAATACACTCATGGGCTTATGTAGTTATCTCAGTTTGGTATCCCTAAATTTGTAAAGGTAGAATTATTCGAATTAGATCATTATATTTTTTTTCACCCATATCAATGCTTTAAGGGTGGAAAAAGTGGAGGAATCAGGTCAAAAGACCATTTTTACAGGTGGGACCCAATTTGGCTAATCAGGGCGTGGAATCTTCCGTGAGCATTTTGAGGCATCAAATGACGGTTTTTGGGGGTAATTTTTTTATTTTTTTATTTTGTGACAATTCTTTTTTCTTCATATTATACACATGGAGAAATTTCCAATGGCAAAAGAATCATGTCAATCTGAGTCTTTATGCAAAGGTTATGCCAGTTGGAAGTTGATCTTCTCATTTTCACCACCATAATTTGAGAGGATGCCTCCATTATTCATGAAAAAAGGGGATAGCCACGTGATTATGATGAATAAGACTCTAGAATAGAGTCCATATTGTAACTTCGGTTAATATGTGAGTTAGTAAAACCTAACCACTAGTAAGTTATCAAGGTATGCTATGACCAGACCACTACAAGGAAAAGGGGTCTCATTCTTTCAAGTCCATTTGTTCCATATATGAGTAAAAATAGTTGAGAGGGATAGGAGATAGAGAAAAAAAAGAGGATTTTTTCACTATAGTAGCCCACGGGCCATAAGCCATACTTCTTTCTACTTGCAACCATTTTCTATTCAGAGAAAGAGAGCAAAATGGCCTCATCTTCCAGTTGGGTTTTCTCCGGAAAGGGTGTTCTAGGTCATATCTTGTGTCAAATCGTGGATTGTGAGTTTTTATTCCAATGTTCTATATTTTATGGATAATTTTAATTTTCATGCATATGAAATTAATAGTAATGTATAGATCCAGAAATCTAAAGAGAAATAAAACCTTGATAGTGTAGATTTCAAAGTTTTAAATATAGTTTTATCAAATTTGTTGTGACGAACTGTCGAGTGGAACATGCACAACAATTTACAGATCATATTGGTATCAGAGAAGGTTTATTTGGGATATTGTGAATATTTTTAGGGGATATAGATCGACTTACCCAAAAGTTGTAAAACCCTAATCATGGATGATGAATATGTGAACAATCATCTTGATCCCGTAGACGAAATTGTTTCATGACTGGAAGCACAAGTTGCATATATAAGACATAATTTGAATCTCCTGATGTCAACCATGAACAATAAAATCACACTACTTGGATAATATGGGGCTTCTAAGATAGACAAAATATCAGAGGGGAGATCAGAAGACCGCAAAGGAAAAAACAACCAACTAAAGAAAGGATCTGAAAAATATCAACCTAGTTCGAGTGCCGTGAATTATTCACAATCCTTGTTCAAAATGGAAGCACAGATTGATATAAATCCATATTAGAGAAATTTTAAGGTCTAAAATGAGCCTCCTAAGGAATATTATAAAACATTAGTGGAATTAATAAAATAATATTAGATTACATTATCAAATTTTATAGGTAAAAAAGAAAAAAAATATTTTTTTCAACTTATCTCTCTATAGTTTTACTCAAATTTTGAGTGTAAGAACTCATTGGATGAAAAATTTAATTCCTCATACAAAAAATGCTCCCGCTAGAAATTTGAGTAAAAAATTAGGGATATAAGTTGAAAATACGAGTTGAAAAAGTAGTTTTTTTTAAAATCTTTTTACTTTTTTACTCCATAAATGGTGAATCATCTCCCATGGTTGACATCTCATCTTGAAATCCATTAGTTCTTATAAAGTTGATTTTGGTTATAATTTTTTTTTAGGCCCATTTTTTACCTCAAAATTTCTCTAATGACCAAGGTGAGATCAATTCTCTGAAGTTAAATCATTGGTTGCAATAATTATAAGTGTATTTTAGTATCCATCATATTAAGGAAGAAAAAAATATTTCATTTGCGTGGCTAAAATTAAAGGGCCATTCCCTGACTTGCTAGGAAATCCACATGGAGACCTTGAGGTTTAAGGGAGGTCGTTAGTGTTAATTTTTCATCTCAGGGACAAATTCCTGCCTTTGGAAAACCTCCCTCTTCAAGAGAAGACCCTGTTTTCCCTTGGAATAATTTAATTTAGTCAAGGAAAAACATATTTTTAATATGAAAACCCACACGAGCACAAAAGTATCAGTGGCCTAAAGGACAAATTGGGTCTCCAAAATCACATATAAATAAATACAAATTAAGGCAACCTCTTTTGGACATCTTCACACATATTATTCTCTTTGGAGGTTCGACTAATTTTGAAATATCTCAAGTCTCTTTCACATGTGCAAGTAGGAGAGAGGAGAAATCTGATTGGACCAAAATATGTCCTTGACCAATATTTGAACTTTGAGAGTATTTTGGCTTGGTTTAACTTCAATTTTTGGATATGTTTTGGAGGCTGAATTCTTTGGAAAGGAGGATGAAATTTTATGGGCACTTTAACCTTGGTTGTCTACATCTGCAACTAAGGTTTTAGCAGACTTTGATCGATTTTGGAGGATTGTTTTTGGATTTTTTTTGACTTCGTTTTGACCAAAATTAAAGGCCATATTTTTGGACAATTGACTGAGCTATTTTGGAGGAAATTTAACCGTTGAATATTTGCGACTACTGCTGCTACTATTGAATTTAACTAGAATTGTATATTTGACTTGTTGACCATATTTTACTTTGAGGCTCATCTATTGGATATTGGTTTTTTGATCTCTTGGATAGTCAAAGAATTGAATTTGACTCTTTTGTTGATGAATTGGATCATTCTATCTCTTTGCTGAACATTTGATGAAAATATAATAGAAGAACCATTTGAAAGGGTTTTCCCCCTTGTGGGGTTTTTCCTTGGTCTTTGACCAAATATTGTTTCTCTTGATTGTCTTCTATTGTAATTTTCATTTACCGTTCTATCTATAATTGTTATTTATCATTGGAAGATTGATTTTGATTGCTAATTGGAGAAAATATTGGGATAAGTGATTGTAATAGCAAATAATGATGGAAAATTAACATCTAGTGATTAAGTGGGAGGACTTAAAAACCCTCACAAAGTCAAAATTTTAACCTATTGGGCATGTAGAGGACTAGTGGATCCTAAGGCACTAATTCATACAAAAGCATGGGTAGAGCATACATGAGTACACGACAAAGTTTATAAATATGGCCATAATGATGGATATCTTCCTGAAGAACCCAAATGTGCTAAGGTATCTTGGGGTGTACACAACCATCTGTGAAAGGAATTGACGTTGTTCAACCCCAAATATGTGGACGAGGATTGTGTATAGGCACAATACCTGGAGAAAATAGGCTTGAAGAAAGGGAAATCTGGTGGATCGAAGTAGACGGAGCAAAAAGACGCTTCTAAGGAGGGGAAGAAGAAGTGGAAAGGGAGAAAGATAAAAAGATATTAGCCACAACACACCAATGCAAAGATCCCAAAAACCACGACAACCACTGTAATATTAACAACCATATAATGAAGTCCTGGAAGTTGAATCCAGAGCTTAACCCAGAGAACAAAAAGAAAGAAAATAAGAAGAAGAATCTCACAACCATCGATTCGAGCAACCAAGTTAAAAAAAACTCGGTTGTGGATGAGAAGATTTTCTGTACGTCAGTGAAAAAGGAGGTGAATCTAAGTAGTCTTCAACAACAGTAAGAGAAATAAATGAACAAACTCTTCCATATAAAGCTACATGTCAAGAAGACAAATATTGATGTTATGCTTGACTAAGGATTGGAAATGAATCTCATTGTAGAAGAGCTAGTAAACAGATTGGGATTGGAAGTTCATATGCTGATCTGAATGGAATGTATTAGTTTTACTATGCTAAGTATCCAAACAATAATTAAATTGTGTGCATAAGGTTCTCTGAATTTTGCAGGTGAAACAAATGGCTTTTAACTTAGTTAAATAGATTTATGTGTGAGGTTAAAGCATGTAAATTTCTTGTATAACACTGTAAAACAGTAAATAATAGAGAATTAAACATCACATGTAACAATACTCAAAAAATTTGATGAAGTAGTTCACCCCTCCTGGGCTACATCTGCTGGTCCAACTTCCAATGGCATGTCCCTCATATATTATTGCTAAAAAATGGTAAGTACATGTGAATAAAAGCCTCAAATAGTTTTAATATCTATAAAAATAGCTCCATAATGCTTGAATTAGTTAGGAATGACTATTCATTTGTAGAAAACAGAGAATGGATGCTCAAAACACTGAAAACACCCTAGTGGCCCTAGTGGCTCCTTAACCTCTCCTGAAGCTAAACCAACACAAGATGATCTCAGATGGCTTTGAAACCTCTGCCAATGTGTTCAGAATGTCGAAATTAGTCTAGGTATACTCTTGTTTCAGCAAAATTGGTCGAAAATTGACTTCTCCATGCATTTTTCCCAATGATACCTAAAAAAAATCCACTAAATGTGGAGATTGTCAGTTAACTGGAGCTAACTTTAATGAAAAACCCAAATTTTGGGGGTGCGCTCCATATTTTTCAGTGGTCATGCATTGGCATTAACTGTTTGGTGGGAGTGGTCACATTACCTTCCGCAACCGTCGGACCAATCGTGACTTAACTTCTACAGATAATGTTTCGGAGACCTGGGCACATGGCCCTTAACCGTCGGGCTAACGGTTAGCCAACCATTGTCGTAATCCATTCAAGGGATAAGCCCTGGTTCCAAGACTGTTGGTTGTATGAAGTGGGGGTTTTCCCTCGCTTACTACAAATGTTGAATGTTTGAAACTTTAAATATTAACAACGAACCATAAGGTTAAGGACTACCCCGTGGTGTAGCGGTTAAGACGTGCGCTGTCCATGCGGGAGGTCCCGCGGTCGAGCCCCATGCGCTCCATAAAATTTTGATTGAAATTTTGACCTTTGGCCTGGGGCCACGTGGTAGCCTCTGGGCAGGCCACGTGGCACTCTCTGATAGGACCAAAAAACCTTAATATAAAAATATATATATTTTTTAATTTTTATATAAAGTCAAAATGGGTCAAAGGTCCAGTTTTTTGGAGTTTACTGGGCTTTTCAAACCTTCATAACTTCTGCATACGAACTCTATTTTGAAAATCATTCATGGTGGCAGAATCGTAGCGACGAGAACTTTCCGGTCGCTCAAGTTGCAAACACTTCTGAGCACTTTCATTTTTGAGCATTTTTGAACAATGGACATGATCTCCTGATCACACCTCCCCACTGAGAAGCTTTTGGACCCAAAAATCTCTCTGGACTACTAAACATGAAGATGAGGAGACTGTGTCCCCACTCTTCCAATATTAATCCACTAAAATTTCCCCGATTTCATTAATTGGAGCTTTTCATGAAATGACAATTTTTTCCTTGATTTTGTTGACCAACCGTTGCTGACTATGACAGGGTCATGCTGCATATTTTCAAAACTTGCAGAACAAAAACTTAACTTTGCAGTAAACATAATGTTTCTACATTGGTCTATAATCAAAGGAAACAAAAAATTACTTTCACCTTGCATCTTGTCCTTATGGCAATTTTTTGCTGAATTTGCTTTGAACTTGGGTCGATTCCTGACCAAGTTTACTTGCCATAGTACCATGCCTTTCTGAAATCAGCAATGATCATTTTTGAATCCCGTGCCTTCTTTTCTAAGTTTATTTCCCCTCTCTTGGACCTCTGAAACTTCTTGCACTGACACTTTGTTTTTAACACCGTTCGACACCAATATCAATTGCTGCAACTACTTGTCATCTTCTTTCAAAGACAACCTGATTTCAAACTGAAACAACTCATTACATATATCAAAATTTACATGAAAGGGATTATGTGAAAATTATCTTTGTTTAATCATCATCAATATCAATTTTTGACTTGCATTGACGAGCCTCTTCATCTGCCCCGCATTCACTAAAGAAGAGTCTAGTTTTTTGCAATGAGCTCTCACAATGTACTCCTTGCCATCTTTGAATATATGATACTTGTTCTCATGGCGATGGAAGATAAATTTACTATCATACAAGTAAGGACTGCCCAACACCATACCTGCAATATCAAGCGAAACAACATCTAATTCAACCATGTCAATACAATGTGCTGTTATTGCAAAGCGCAACATGCACTTCTTTGAAACCTGTAAATTTGCATCCTTACAAATCCAACCAAGAGGATATGGTTTCGAATGTGGAATGGTCTCAATATTAAGTTTCTTGACTAATTCTTCAGAAATAAGGTTCACTTGCGACCCAATGTAAAACAATGTGTCAACCTTGGTATGTGTGGAAATGACCCTCACATGAAACAATTCAATTCTCTTTTCTTCACTTGGAGCTTCTATGTGACAGATAGAAATACTAGAACTGTGTTTATTTTCATTTTCTTTCCCCTTCAAGTTATTTAGTGTCATAGCTATGATTTTTGTTTCATCTCCTGATTCTAACCCTAGGTCTTGTTCAGCTCCTGCAACTGTCTTGCCTTTCTCCTTGGCTTTATCTTTGGATTTAAAAATTTCTGGTTTCAACTCTAGATGAAGTTTCCAACAATGGTCCTCATCATGGCTTGTTTTAGAACAACGTTTGCAGAATAATTTTCCCTTCTCTTTTCTAGAATTTGCATTTCTCTTTTTCTTCCATTTGCCTTTAAACTCACTTTCCTCATTCCCATCTAAGTTTTGTTTTCCCCTTGCCTCTAAATGTGTGGCTTGAACACAAACCTCATCTAGGCTTGTAGGGTTAAACATGAGAATGGTATGTCTTAGGTAAGTATGTAAACCTTCTATATACTTGAGAAAAGTGTCTTGGCTATGAAAATCTACTCCTAGTAAAAGAGCTCTTCTTATAAATTCTTGGGTATACACCTGAACATTTTGTCCTTTCAATTGTTTAAAATTTTTCTAGTCCATTATGGCTTTCTGCAGGTGAGCTAATGGATAAAACTGTTGTTTTATTGCATAAATGAAATAATTCCATGATAATATAATCTTACCATATTTCTTGATCTCCTCTTTTGTCTTGGCTTCCCACCAAACAAGTGCCGCACCTTCCATTCTCAATGAAGCTAGTTGGATTTTGGTTTCGTCATCATGAAAATTTTGAATTCTCAAATAGACCTCTAATTTCCTAATCCAATTATCTAGCTTTTCTGCATTAACTTCACCATCAAAATTTGGCAATTCAAACTTAGCATCAAGTTTTAGAAAAGGACTTTTACCAATGTTCTTTGACTTGTGGTGTACTGAAGATGAAGATGAAGATGAGGGTGATGATGGCGAATTTCCACTGTCTCCATTTCCTCCATTACCCTTCTTGGATTTATCTTCATCATTGTGGACTCTTGACGATCCTTCTCCTTCCTTGTGAAGTTTGGATCCTTCTCCTTATATTCTTTCATTCCTTTCTTGATAAAGGACTCTCACCATTTCAATCAAGTCAAGAAATGCTTTTTTGAATACTCTTTCTTCCTCCTTGGGATAAAATTCTTCATGTATTTCTCCTTCTCTTGAAGTCATGCTTATGGCTTCTTTTTCTTCTCTTTGAGGTTAAATTGAAGGTGGAGATAATGACACTCTTGGCCTCCTTGGCCGAGGATTTCTTTGATCTTTCACCAATTGACCTTCTCCTCTCTTAAGCTTTAGCTTAGTAAGCATTAAAACTCTTGCAAACTGTTAAAAAAACTTTGCATAATAACAATATAGAAAGTAAAACTCTAGCTCTAATACCAACTTGATATGAATGGAATGTATTGGTTTTGTTGTGCTAAGTATCCAAACAGTAATTAAATTGTGCACATAAGGTTCTCTGAAGTTTGCAGGTGAAACAAATGGTTTTAAATTAGTTAAACAGATTTCTGTGTGAGGTTAAAGCATGTAAATTGCTTGTATAACATTGTAAAACAATAAATAATAGAGACTTAAACATCTCATGTAACAATACTCAGCAAATTTGATGAAGCAGTTCACCCCTTCTGGGCTACATCTACTGGTCCAGCTCCCAATGGCATGTCCTTCATATCTTATTGCTAAAAAATGGTAAGTAAATGTGAATAAAAGCCTAAAATGGCTATACTCTCTATAAAAACAGCTTCAAAATGCTTGAATTAGTCAAGAATGACTATTCATTTGCATAAAATAGAGAATGGATGCTAAAAACATTGAAAACACCCTAGTGGCCCTGGTGGCTCCTTGACCTCTCCTGAAGCTAAATGTTAAGTTCCTATATTAATAGTGTAGCCCCTTATTATTGTTAGTGTAAACCCCTTATTTTTATTATTGTACCCTTGTAACCCCCATTTTGTTATTATTGTGCCCTTAAATTATTATTGTTAGGTCGGCTAGGATTACATTGTGGCTCACTAGGATTACATTATGGCCCCATGGACTCCTATATATAGAAAGGAGGTTTTGTAAATTGTATCATCCAAGAATTTTTCATTTATGTAATGTATTGGAGGTTTCCCCCTCAAAGTGGCTCATTTATAAGGCGTTGATATCTCTTTTCTTCTCTTTTTGGAGCTGGTTACACAACATTTGGTGTCAGAGCTTTGGATTCTAGGGTTTCGCTGCCCCAAACAGGTCATCGTGGCATTTTCGCTATAAATTTTTTTCTACGAAGTTTCAGAAGCTGAAATTTTTAGGGTACGAAGCTGAAATCCTAAGGAAGATTGCCTAAATATTTAAGAGCTTGGTTCACAATATTTTTGGAGATATCATCTGTGGAAGTTAGGTTTGTTTTCAGGCTCCTAAACAGGTCATCGTGGCATTTGCGCTATAAATTTTTTCTACGAAGGTTCAGAATCTGAAATTCGTATGGTGTGAAGCTAAAATCCTAAGGAAATTCATAAAAAAATTTCAGAGCTTGGTTCGCAATATTTTTGGAGATATGATCTGTGGAAGGTAGTGTTGTTTCAGGCTCCTGAATTTCATCTCAAAGAGGTGATCGTGAGAAAAGTTCAATAACTCTCTCTCTGGGGATCGGATTGGAGTGCCATAAAAAGTGGTCACAAGCACACGGACTGTAGTTTCTTGGATATCAATTTCAGAGGCAAAGGACCAAACAGTGACACGTGGCAAGTCGTACAAGTTCACTCTACGGAACCAGTCCAGAATTAGGTCATTGTGGGAGATTGGACACAACTTTGTCTTGGAGAATCCAAATCAGGTCAGACATGTGGAATTTGAAAGAAGCTTCAGAGGGCTACTACAGGGAAGAATTTCAAATATCGAAGATTTTCAATTACAAAGATAATTCAATTTCAATATCGAGCTCCTCAAAGCAAGAAAAAGGTGTGTATTGTTTTTTCCGAATTGCATAAGTCTTGTTTGAAGAATCAAGTTGAATTGATTCCAAGGGAATATTGAAGAATTTTTTTCAGTAATGGGTTCTATTATGCCTCCAAAAAATAATTCCATACCCATTAAGCCCTCAGAAATCTATACTATGACGCATGAGGAGGAAGAATTGCAATATGAGATATCAAAATTACAGTACCAAGTGCAAGAAATTTCGATCTTACGAAGAGCAACCAAAGATGACATAGATGGTTTAAAAGAAAAAATGGAGGCTAATTTGGATGGTTTTAAGGATCAAATAAAATCTATTATGGATGATAAAGTAGTGGAATATCACAATGAGCATCAACAACAAGTTCTCCAACTCTCAAAGGATAACCTAACTTTGGTGAAAAATCAAATGAAACAACCGGAAGATCAATATCACATCGAAAGAAGTTCTGAAGCAGTCACAGAAACAAGAACTCGACAAGTACAATCAATTTCAAATTATCTCAGCAAGTGGAAGAACTTTCCTGTAGAAGATTCCACATGGGACGATGAGAATTTTATACAGAAGCATCAAGAAATAATCAAGCGTTGAGGACAACACTTGTTTGAAGGAGAGGGGCATGTTAAGTCCCTATATTAATAGTGTAGTCCCTTATTATGTTAGTGTAGCCCCACTTATTGTTATTATTGTACCCTTGTAACTCCCATTTTGTTATTATTGTGCCCTTAAATTATTATTGTTAGGTCGGCTAGGATTACATTGTGGCCCACTAGGATTACATTATGGCCCCATGGACTCCTATATATAGAAAGGAGGTTTTGTAAATTGTATCATCCAAGAATTTTTCATTCATGTAATGTATTGGAGGTTTCCCCCTCGAAGTGGCTCATTTCTAAGGCGTTGATATCTCTTTTCTTCTCTTTTTGGAGCTGGTTACACAACACTAAATCTACACAATATGACCTCTGATGGCTCTAAAACCTTTTCTAATGTGTTCAAAATGTCAAAATTAGTCTAGGTAGACTCTTTTTTCACCCAAATTGGTTGAAAATTGACTTCTCCATGCATTTTCCCCAATGACACCTAGGAAAACTCCACTAAATGTGGAGACTGTCAGTTAACTGGAGCTAAATTTAATGAAAACCCAAAATTTTGGGGGCAAGCTCAAGATTTGTCGGCGGTCACGCGTTGGCATTAACTGTTCGGCGGGAGTGGTCACATTACCTTATGCAACTGTCGGACCAACCGTGACTTAACATCCGCAGATAATGTTTCGGAGACCTAGGCACATGGCCCTTAAATGCTGGGTGAAAAGTTAGCCAACCGTCATCGTAATCCATTCAAGGGTGAAGCCCTAGTTCCAAGCCTACTGGTTGTATGAATTGGGGGCTGGCCCCCGCTTACTGCCAATGCCAAATGTTTGAAACTTTAAATATTAACAACGAACCATAAGGTTAATAACTACCTCGTGGTGTAGCGGTTAAGAAGTGAACTGTGCGTGCGGGGGGTCCTGCGGTTGAGCCCCACGCGCTCCATAAAATTTTGATTGAACTTCTGACCTCTGGCCTGGGGCCACGTGGCAGCCTTTGGGCAGGCCACGTGGCACCCGCTGATAGGCCCACAAAACCTTAATATATAAATATATATTTTTTAAATTTTTATATAAAATCAAAATGGGTCAAAGGTCCAGTTTTTTGGAGTTTACTGGGCTTTTCAAACCTTCATAACTTCTGCATATGACCTCTTTTTTGCAAACTATTCGTAGTGCCAGAATCACAGTGACGAGACCTTTCTGTTCACTCAAGTTGAAAAAAATTCTGAGCACTTTCATTTTTGAGCATTTTTGAACAATGTACATGATCTCCTAATCATATGCATTAGGGTGGGTTAAAAGGATGCAGATTTGAAGGTAACAAAATAGTGAAAAAATAGATTTGATAGTAGTGCTGATTTTATTGATGAAGTAGAACTAGATGTAATTCCCCTAGATGTATGTGGAGTCATTTTTGGGATTCCTTACATGTACATGCAAGATGAAATATTCATGCGCATATCCAACCAATATAAACTCTTCAAGGATGAAGAATCGTTCACCATCAACACGCACAAAGGCAAGTCAAAAATTTCTCTAATAAGTGCCAACTAAGCGAAGAAATTGACCAGTTCTAGAAATAAGTATGTTTTATTGTCTTTAAGAGAAAATAAATCTATAGAAGATTTTTATAAGAAGGAAGGCATCCCTATAGGGGTGTACTAAGAAAAAAAATAGCAACTGGTAGAGTTGCTATAGAAATATGGGGATTTGTTCAAGAAGCATAAAGGGTTACCACCTAAGAGGGAAGTAGAGCATGATATCCAGCTATTGGTCGACTCCCCTTTTCCAAACATTGGGTTATATAGGTATTCTATTATAGAAGCAAGCGAGGTGAATAAACAACTGCAACAAATACTAGAGCATGGTGTCATTTTACCGAGTACATCACCATGTGAGTCAACCATCATCATTGTGCCAAAGAAGGATGGGACTTGGCAGATGTGTATTAATTACAAGGCGTTGAAAAAAATCACGCTTGAGAACAAGTACCCCCTATCTAGGATAGATAGTCTATTGGATTATTTGCAATAGGCAAAATAATTCACCAAGTTGGACTTAAAGTATGAATATCACAAGGTTCAATTTAAAGAAGAAGATACCTGGTAGATCGCCTTCAAAACCATGCAAGGTTTGTATGAGTGGTTAGTCATGCCATTCGTTCTATGCAATGCACCAACTACATTTATGAGGTTAATGAATGATATATTGCACCCTTTTATATATTCATTTGTTATTGTTTATTTGTATGATATACTCATACATAGTGATACCTCAAAGGAGAACATCTCACATTTGACATAGGTATTGGAGACATTAAAAAAATGCCAATTGATAGGAAATATTAATAAGTGTGAGTTTGCACAACAATATTTGGTGTATATGGGGTATGTGATAGGTGGAGGAGAGTTGAATATATATCATATCAAGATGGATGCCGCCATGAAAGGTACTGTGCCTACTAATGTTTTTGAGGTTGGGAGTTTTGTTAGGGCAATATAGTGACTTGAGGAAATTCATAGACTTGTTTTTCAAAGTAGAAACGTCACTCGACGCCATAACAACAAGTGGAAATAGTTTCAAGTGGGGAAAGGGTCAACAAAGGGCATTTTAGGAGCTAAATAAGAAGATCGTTCAAGCACCAATTCTAGCATTACCAAACTTGTAGTAGACCTTTGAAGTGGAGATAGACGTAAGTGTGTATGCTATGGGAGGGGTCTTGATGCAGGGAGGAATGCCTATATGATACCATTTTAAGGTATTTCATGGGGTAGTTCTTAACTACCCTACCTAAATCAAGGAGATCTATGGCCTATTGTAGGTTGTGAAGAAGTGGAAGAACTATCTGATGGGAAAGGAGACAGTAATCCACATAGATCACCAACCACTATAATATATGCAGGCCCAAACTAAGGTACAACAAAATAGGAATTAAAAGTGGATGGGGTTTCTACAAAAATTTCATTTAGTGATCAAGTACAAGAAGAGAAACACAAACAAGTTGGCTGACATGCTTTCAAGGCCACCCGCATAAAATGTCACG
Source organism: Pinus albicaulis (assembly GCA_034641835.2). NCBI lineage: Eukaryota > Viridiplantae > Streptophyta > Pinopsida > Pinales > Pinaceae > Pinus > Pinus albicaulis. The sequence goes on from CM076580.1 coordinate 1,048,781,331, forward strand.
ACTTTTGGAACACTGATGCTGGAGCCATTCACCCATAATGCATAGAGAAAAACATATTTAGAGGATGATGACTTCAAGGAGGTGTTTAAACATTTGTAGAGTTATAATCATGTGGATGATGGCGACAACACCTTTGAATACCATATCCAGGATGGGTTACTCAACATGATGGATATTTATATTTATAAAGGTGAGAGATTGTAGCTGCTTAGAGAGGCTCACGCCTCTAAGGTTGTAGGGAACTTTGGTGTAGGGAAGATAGTGGCCAACTTGCATAAGTATATGTATTGGCCCAAGATGCAAGAACAAGTATCTAGGCTCATAAGAGGATGCATGCTTTGTTTTATTAGGAAGCCTAGTAATATGACACATGGTCTACATCATCCCTTACTTGTACCCACTCGTCCTTGGGAAAATATTTCCATGGAATTTGTGTGAGGTTTACCAACAACCAGGAAGGGACATGACTACCTGTTCATGGTAGATGACAGGTTCAACAAGATGTGTGTTCTAATGCCTGATAAAAATATCATTAGTGGAAAATAAGGAACAAAATTTTTCTTTGGAAAGACTGGGTGCACTTTGGGATACAAGGGAGCATAGTTTCAAATAGGGACACACGATTTCTTGGTGAACCAGGAAGGGACATGACTACCTGTTCATGGTAGATGACAGGTTCAACAAGATGTGTGTTCTAATGCCTGATAAAAATATCATTAGTGGAAAATAAGGAACAAAATTTTTCTTTGGAAAGACTGGGTGCACTTTGGGATACAAGGGAGCATAGTTTCAAATAGGGACACACGATTTCTTGGTGCATTTTGGACTACATTGTGGGAGAATATGGACACAAATTTGAAGAGGTTGAAAACATTCCATCCTCAGATAGATGGGAAAAAAATAATCAACAATGCTTTGGTGAAATTTTTTATAATCAAAAGTATTCAAAGAACTGGGATGAAAATATGGTATATATACAACACTCTTATAATATAACAATCCACATTTCTGTTAGTAAGTCCCCATTTGAAACTTGTTTTGGATATTTTCCACCTTCACCTTTGGATATTGCATGTGGGAAACATGAAGAAGTAATGGTGGATATTACAGGAGATACATTGAGGGCTAAAGAATTTGTTGAGAAGACCAGGTAGGTCCATATATAGGTACAAGAGACACTGCAGAAGTCACAAGAAAAATATAAGGCCAGGCATGATCAAAACAAATTAGAGAAGTCGTTCAAGGTGGGAGATGGAGTATGTTTACAATTTCATAAGTAGAGGCTATAGGTACATGGTAAGAAAATCAAGGCTCTACGGTATGGTTCCTTCGAGATATTGGAAAAGGTGGGTGATAATTCATATTGACTTAGTCTACCACTATACATGTGTACTGACTTAGTTGTGAATGTAGAGAATATAAAACTAGATGAGTCTTCTATGAAAGATCAAGAAGAGGAAAATGTCTTACCCTCTGTGGAGGATTTGGAACTAGATGCCCAGGAATAGTTGAAATAATATATAATTTTTTAGATGAGGTTCTAGAACTATAAGACAGGGGCAACATGACCTTTGGAATATTGGGTTGAAAGGATAACTCCCAGACAAAGATAAATGGTAAACCTAAGAAAAGGTGGAGGAAACAATTCGTCACCTCATTCAGTAGAAGCTTTTGGGGACCAAAATCTTCCCAAAATGGGGAGGTGTTATCCATATTGGATAATTATATTGTTTTTCATCTGTCTCAATGCTTTCAGAGTATAAAAGATGGAGCAATCAACTCACAGGACCATTTTTACCAGCGGGACCCAGTTTGGAAAATCGAGGCCTGAAACCTTTCAAGAGAATTTTAAGGCACCAAACAACATTTTTTGGGGGTAAAATGTTTCCAATTTACTACCTCATGTATTTTTCATATTCTACACACATGAATCGGAGTCCGTATGAAAACATTATGCCACTCAGAAGTTGATCTTCCCTTTTTCACCACCATAATTGAGAGGATGCCATGTAAGGCCCCATTATTCATAAAATAGGGGCTATCCATGTGATTATGATGAAGAATAATATAGAAGATTTAATTGTAACTCTGGTTAATACTTAAGGTAGTAATACCTAACCACTAGTACACTATCAGGCTATTTTATAATTATGCCATTAGGAAGAAAAGGGGTTCCATTCTTTCAAGTGAATTTGTTCCATAGATGAGTGGGATAGGATATAGAGAAAACATAGAGTATTTTTGCATTGTAGTATTTCATGGGACACATGCCATATTTATTTGTACTTGCAACCATTTTCTATTCAGAGAAAGAGAGAATAATTCCCTCATCTTGTTGGAAATACCGAGAGGGGGGTGAATCAATATTTCATTTCAATTGTTATTTTTACGAGTTAAGATTATTAAAAATTATAATGAGAAAATAAATAATAGGAATTTTATGAGAAATAAATGAGGAAACCAATCCTATTCTTACAAAATTCTGAGTACAATAATGTTTGAGGGCTCCAACCCTTCAATTCACCAGGCTCCAACCTGTTGCCTAGATCCAAATTGGGCTTTATGAGGCTCCAAACTCTAGGGATCCAACCCTGTCTTTATCAAGGCTCAAACCTTTCTTTAGAGGCTCCAACCCCAAGGGCTACAACCTTGCTTTAGAGGTTCCAAACCCAAGGGCTACAACCTTGCTTTAGAGGCTCCAACCCTAAGGGTTCCGACCCTTCAACTTTTTGATAAATAAAATGAATAAGTGACTTACATCAATTTCTACACAAGTCTGTTCTAGACTTCCAATTTGTCCATTGAATATTCTTCACTGTCCAATACTTCACTTGTGTAAAAAATCCAAATACTTTTCTGTCCAAGGTTCCAAATACTTGAATATTCAAGGCTCCAAATACGTGACTGTCCAAGGCTACAAATAATTCATTGTTCACACTTCCAAAATTATCATTTTTTAAGTCTTCAAAGTTTAACTACTGTCCTTGATCTAAGCTCCATAGGTGACTATTTTCAAGATGATTAGATGTTCAATATTATGAGACAATGCTTCACAACTTACTATTTGCAGCTCCAAGCTTCTTAGCCAACATGATCGAGCCTATAAGACTATCCTCACACCTATCCGAGTAGTTCCAATGGTATGAACTCTGCCCTAGCTCAAAGAGTAACCCTGTCTACACTTTAGATTCACTGTAGTCAAGGGGAATTATGTGATAAGGTCTGTAGTTCTTACAACCTTGGTCCGAGCCTCCAAAGGTGTAATATCATAGATATACCACCATAGAAGTAAGTTCGAGTTGTTCTACTATTCTAGGCATCACTCAATAGATTTGAGCCTTAATACAAGGCTGTAATTAAAAATACGAGGGTTGGTTATGAGATTTAATGCAATCACCGTGCAATATCGAGCCTTAGCATTGAGCTATAAAATAAGTTAGTGCTTATGTCAAAACATGTCAACATATTTGAGCCATCGAGGTCTCACTCCTTCTAGTCCGAGGTTAATGTTTTACCCAATCTCAGATTTAACCTTGAATTCTTCCTCTTCGATCTCTAGTTCACGAGTTGTGAAATTATTGTTGTATTATGTTCTGAATGATATTTAAGGAATGGATGATGATGAAAGGGAGGAGTAAGAACCCTTATATATACATATTTTTGATCTTAAGTGAAGGGACATGAATTTTTGGTGGGAGGCTGAATGGTATGAGTGGGCTTAGGTTGGCTAGGGAAAGGAATATGATATATCATCTTAAAAATAATTTTATCTTATATTAATGGGAGTTAGAGTATGAGTGAGGGATCATTGGAAATGGGAAAGAGTTCTCTACAAGCTAATGAATGATTCATTGTAATATGATGTCTTCAAAATGCTAAAAAATAATTTTCTTTATGACTGTTCAACAATTATAGTACAACCCTTGGGGTTTTTAGGATTCTTCATGCATAAGGTCATTGGGATAAGGATAAGGGTTAGGGAATCTTCATTAGGGCTCCAAGTGTGGCCTCCAAAAATCATCCATGTCATCAAGTGTAATAACCCATGTCATCGTGACCTTCGACAGTGCTCATATTGACATCAATGAAAATTATTGACCAATAGTCTCCCCCTTTGTCACTTATTGAAATATTCTCTCTTCTTCCAACAATTTCCCCCCCTTTGACATCAATGAAAAATGGGGTGTCCAAGTAATCCCCCTATCAAGCTGCTTATTTTCATGTTGCCCCCCTTGTCATGGTGCTCCTACCCCCGTCAATGTGTTGTCTTAATGTGATTCAAGAGAAATGACCCCCATATTTTGGCGAAGATATTTAAATGCTTCTTGTGGTAGGGGTTTTGTGAATATATTTGCAATTTTTTCCTTTGTATTGACGTATTATAATCTAATATTCTGTTTTGCAACTTGTTTTTGGAGAAAGTGGTATTTTCTTGGAAGTTTTTTTGTCTTCGAGTGCATTACCAGATTCCTTGAAAGACTGATGGCATTGGTATTGTCAGAATAGATAATTATTGGTTGATTAGTCTCTATGTTGACATATTTCAATGTTTCCTTCATCCAAAATATTTGTGTACAACAATCTGCACCAACTATATATTCGACTTCAGCTGTGGAGAGAGATATAGCATATTGTTTTTTGTTGAGCCAAGATACAAGACAATCTCCCATGAAGAATGCATTTATGCTAGTACTTTTTCAATCATCTACGCTTCCAGCCTAATCAACATCGGTGTAATCTATCATGGTAAGAGTTGTGATTTTGGGATACCATAGGCCAAAATTAGGAGTACCTTTCAAATATATGAGAATTCTTTTCACAACTAACAAATGGGATTCTTTAGGAGTTGATTGAAATATTGCCACCATTCCTACTTCTTCCATAATATCGGGTTGTGAAGCAGTTAAGTATATAAGAGATCAAATTATTTACCTGTAAAGAGTTGCATCTACTGAAGGGGATTCATCATATTTTCTTAATTTGCAATCTGTATTCATCGACATGCTCATAAGAGCACATTCTTCCATCCCATATCTCTTAAGCATGTATTTAAGATATTTTTCTTGGGATATGAACATAATTTCTTTAGTTTGAATTACCTGTAATCCAAGGAAGTAGAATAATTCACCAATCATAGACATTTCATTTTCCTTAGACATGTTTTGAGCAAATTCATGACTCATTTCATCATTGTTATTGGCAAAAATAAGATCAACACCATATACAAGAGTGACTAGAAATTCATCCTTGTCCATCTTCATGTAGAGATGACTTCCTTCCACCCCCTTTTTGAAACCTTGTTGTTGTAGATATTGATCCAACCTTGCGTACCAAGATCTAGGAGTTTGTTTCAATCCATATAATTCCTTTTTTAACTTACATACGAAGTCTTTTCCTTCTTCTAGGTCAAACCCTTCTGGTTGCTCCATGTAAAATTCTTCCTTTAGATGCCCATTTTGAAATGTTGATTTCACTTCCATTTGATAAAATTTGAACCCTTTTTAGCTTCCAAATGAGCTATCAGGGAAAAGGTTTCTTCAAAGTCAATTCCTTCAATACGTGAGTATCCTTTATAGACAACCCTTTCCTAATTTCTGATGATCTGTCCATCTTCATTCATTTTGTTTTTGAACACCCACTTGGTTAAAATCATATTTTTATCTTTTGGACGAGGTACAAGTTCCTATGTTTCATTCTTTTCGATTTGAAACATTTATTCCATAGCTTCCACCCAATGAGGGTCCTTACTAGCTTGAGCAAAGTTTTCTGGTTCTACCATGGATAGGAAGGAAACATCATATTTTCTTGTTTTACTTGTCATCTTTCTTCAGGTTTGTATTCCATCATCTACATTACCAATAATTTGTTCTTCCATATGGTGTTTTTGGAGGAATTTTACTTTTGATTGAGTTTGAGATGGTTCCTTTTGATTTTCTTGATCCTTTTCTTCCTTTATTGATTCTTCTTCAAATTATTCAAAAATAGAATCTTCTTCATGGAATTCAATTCCCTTTTCTAGAAGTGCTTCGTAAATATTTAGATCAATGCTTTCTACTACATTTCTTAGCCGGTTATTGTTGTGTTTGTATGCTTTGCTCCTTGTAGAATATCCAAGAAATATTCCTTCATCAACATGAGAATCAAATTTTCCTGGTGAGTAATCATTGATCTTCATAAATCATTTGCTTCCAAAAATTCTAAAATATTTCATTGAAGCGGGTCATCCTTTCCATAATTCACATGGACTATTTTCATTATTTGGTCTTAATTTAGCTCTATTCAAGGCATATAATGTTGTCCCGATTGCTTCTCTCCAAAGCTTGACCTACAAATTTGCTGCTAGTAACATTGTTCTTTCCATTTCTTGTGCAGTTCCGATTCTTCTTTCCACAACTCCATTTTGTTTAGGAGTTCTAGCTACAAAGAGTTCTATTTTGATTCCATGTATTTTACAGAAATAATTGAATTCCTTTGAAGTGAATTCTCCTCCTCTATCTATTCTAAGACACTTGATTTTTGATTTTGTTTCATTTTCTACAAGATATTTTAAATTCTTAAAACATTCAAAACCTTCGGATTTGAATTTTATAAAGAATACCCACATCATTCTAGTATAGTCATCTACAAATAGAGAAAAGTACCTTTCAGGCTTGTAAAGCTAGAGTTTTGGTTGGTCCACATTAATCTGCATTTATGATCTCCAAAGGTTTTGATGTTGAGAAATCCTTAGTCTTGAAGCAAGTTCTAGTTTGCTTTCCATGGTGACATGGGCCACACACAACCTATCCTGACTTCATAATTTTTTGAATGTCCATCACTACACTTTTTTTGCTAACATTAACCAAGTTGTCAAAGTTTATATGTCCCAATCGTTTGTGCCATAACCAAATTTCATCTGTTCGACTCATATATCATTTTCATTCTTGAATTTTACTCAAAATGTATACATTATCAGGTGTTGCTACTCCTTTTCCCACAAGTTCTCTTGAAGAGGATTTTATTATCTCACAGTTTTTAGTACTGAAGAAAACATTATGTCCTTGGTCACAAATCTGGCTAACACTTAGAAGATTTTGTTTGAGCCCTTCCACTAGGGATGAGTGTTGTGCTTTTCTCTTTCCATTAACAATAGCAACTATCCCTTTTCCAACAATTTTAGAAGATCTACTTCCAAAGGATATAATTCCATCCTTTTTATTTAAGGAGATAAAAATTTTTTAGTCACCTGTCATGTGTCTTGAACATCCACTCTCCACAAACCATTGATTTCCATTGCTATGTGCACATAAATCTAGGCCACATTTATCTGTAGTGGGTTCCTCCTTCTTCAATTCTTCCCTTTTTGATAAAATGGACAATTTTTCACATCATGGCCAAAATCATTGCATTTTGAACATACTAGATCATACTTAGCCAAAGGATCAAATGAATTGCAGGTCTTGATTTGACCTTGTTCTTTTAAGCTACGTGGCTTTCTTTGATAACTGGTCCTATATCTTGAGCTATTATCCTTATAAGCCTTGCAATGCTTAGCTTGATGACCAAAGTTTTTACAACGGAAACAACAACCAAGAAACATAGTTTGATACCTGTTAGAATAGCCTCGACTTGATGTAATATTCTCCGCTGGAGATAGCTTTCCTTCATTCCTTGGGTTGTTGTAGGTGGACCTTTGTTATTGGTGGAACGACTTCTCTTCCTTTGGATAATTTCAAAGGATGTAGACATAACTTCTTTGGATTTTTTTATTGGCATTCTTCTTTGAACTTGATGATTCTCCTTTGAAACCAATTCCAATCTTATCATGTTGAGGTCTTTGAGTATTAAGGATGTTATCAAGAGTTTGAGAGCTTTGCCAACTCTTATTAACCTGATTCAACTCTCTCCTTAGAGAGACAATTTCAGATTCAAGTTTTTCGCATATTTATTCTCTTTCTTTTATTTTGTTATTCAAGAATTCTTCCTTCCTTTTTGCTTCTTCCTTTTCTACTTTAAGAGAAATGACCTTCTTCCTTAATTTCTCATTTTCTTCAATGACACTCATTAGTAATTCATCAACATTTACTTCATCTTATTTTTTAGAATCATCATCATTTGTAAATACCATTAACAATAATTCAATGCTTCCAACATAGTCATCTTCTTCATTAGACTCATCATTATCCATTTTGAGTAGAAAGGTATTTTTAGTTGATATTTTTCATTGTAATCAAGAATTATTCTTCATCAGAGTCATCTTGTTTGGAGAATAAATTCTTCTTATTTGACCCTTTCTTCTTGAACATCCTATTTTTATATTTGTCTTCATTATTGCTACAATGTTTATGAGGAAATTTTGCAGCATAACATACTACTCTTCAAACTTAAAACAAATGAGAGGATACTTACCTTTGAGCTTGGATCCTTTCCTTAGTTTCTTCACGAATTGTGCTAGTTCTGTTTTAGTATCATAATAATCACTGCTATATGTTGGCGAAAGAATGACTTCTTGGAAAGACCCAGGCTAAAGCTTAGAGGCCAGAAATGTTTCACTATAGTCTAGGACAACACTGAAATTTTCACCTTGCTCAAGGGAGAGCAAGGAGTATCATCCGAGGCGTGTTGTGACCTTACTGGGATAAGAGAACTAGAACCATAGTATCGATATCACTTTTACCCTCTAATATCTAATGTCATTACACTGTTATCATGCATAAACAACTCTTATTACCCACTATTCAAAGAAGAGACAAAAAACATCAGATACATCAAAAAGCACTATCAAAAAATTTAATTAGTCCTTTAAAGCTTCATACCCAGAAACACATCCATATCCACACAACAATGACCACAACCAGTATATATATATATATATATATATATATATATATATATATATATATATATATATATAATTCCAACACATTGATTTACATAAGATATTAGAGTCTCTGCCAAGATCTGTTCACGGAATCCAAAAACACAAGACTCCTCCCTCCTCGATTCTCTCTCTTCCTTACCTACCATCTTCCTTCTGCACTACCATTCCTTATCTTCTTTTCCGCTTGGCTGCTTTACCGCACTCCGCCATTCCTCATTCTGTTCCACTTTTCATTATTCCACTTAATATCTTTCTTCCTATTTACTGTCAGTTACTCTTGCCACTTTTTTAACTATCTGCCTGCAACCCGCCACCAGCCCAACAACTATTTGCAACTCGCCACCTTCACAATGGATATTCGCAATGTGCCCCCTTCGCAACTGCTATCCCGCAACTTCCAAAACTATTTTATCCTTTTTCAAACAAAGGCCCCAGCAAGCCCTAACCAAAATCTATCGACTCGTCTCGAGTCAATTTTTTTCTGATGGTGAGGTTTCCATGTGGTTTTCTGTTGTCCATTTCTGCTAATCCTACTATGTTGTTCCCTTTTCTTGCTACACCTATTTCATCCCTTGTTCTTAAAACAAAGGCACCAACTATGGGAATTTATTTATTACCTCTGTCTTAAACTCGCGAAAATCAGTAGTATCATCTTGCCAAGTATTTATGATTGCGTCTATGGTGTTCACTACTTTTTCAGTATAATTAGCATCAACCGGCTGTGGAAATACTGAGAATGCTCAGTTGCATTGTGGATTTGAGTCGGTGACCAACTGCTGAATCAATTCCATGTTTTGTTTAATAGGAGGTCTGAGGTCATGCAAGAGTTTCTTGATCTTGGAAGAGCCTTCCTCAATTGTCTGAATTTGTATCTGTAAGGCATCAACGTGGTCATATAACTTATTATGGATATTTGGGTTGGTAGTTCCTTTAATATATGCAAATAATTGGTGAAGTTGCTTGGATATGGGCTAAGATTTCATAGCTAATGAGTTCGAACATTCATGGATCTGTTCCAACAATGTATAGGCTTCATTTACTGTATTCCCCATTGCCTCCTTTAGTTTATTCATTTGCTCCCTTATCTGAGTTATATTGTCTGCATAAACCGTTGCTGGATCTGACAACACTAGTCTGGTTGACAGAGTCTACCGGAGCTCTTTGTTTTCATTGCTGAGGTCCCTGCATGCCACTTGAATGTGGAGACAAAATTCTACCACATCACATGCTTGCATATCTTCTAGAGAAGCTTCTACTATATTTGTTACTATCGGTTATAATTCTTGAAAATTTTCTGTAATTTGGTCGATCTGTTGCCTTAGATTTTTTCTTTCCCGCTGTAACTAGTCGTGCTCTTAAGTAAGCACTAGTATTTTTTTTCTGTTGTTGCTCGTGCTTCTGAAATAGATCATTGTGCAACGATTATGACTGCTGTGATGCTGTTTAGATGAAGTTGAACAGTTGATTTCCTATCCAGCCTTGGAGGTTCCCGCTGCTCATTGCTTCGGGACTGAGATGTCTTTCTCTGAGCAGTTGGCCACTAGCAATAGATCCCTCGGACTATCCTTGCGGTGAAATAGGTTGATTCAATGGAGTTGTTGGTGATGGGCTTGGATTTAAAATGTGGGTTGACGGAGGGATGGAAATAAATGGAGGCAATGCTAGAAGTGTGTTAGTGTGAATTCTAATTGCAAGCGTACGAAATAAGCTCACTTTAGTTGTGCATAACAAACAACCCTAACATCAAAGATGGCTGTCAATTTCCTTAGATCTGTAGTTAGTGATAAAAATAAATGCTACAAAAATCTAGATCTATGCAGTTAAAGACATTAAACAACAAATAATAAGCAAGAGATGCTCCATGCATCCAATGAACAAGACAATAATTTTTAAAGAATTTTTTGTATTATGACACTTGGGAAGGGAACATAGAAAGATGTTACGAGTCCCCCTCAATGGGATGGGTTTTTGTATGTCCTCAGTGCTTCAAAGCTAAGATCTCTCTCTATTGATGGTGCAGAAAACCCAAACAAAAATGGAACTCAAAGGGAGCTCACAAGCAAAAAGTAGGAAAATATGACAGTGATGGAGGATTAAAGTCAGACCAAAAGTATAGATCCAGAGCGATCTTTAGGCAACAAAAGGTAGTGAATGAATGGAAAAACCCTTCTATTTATAACTAAATATTGAGTTAGTCTAGATATTGGTGCATAATTAAAACATTGTTAACCAAATCTAGATCCAACTTTTATGGAATATTTTATTATTTTTGTTGGAGGGAAAAGGAATTTGAATTTGGTCAAATCCATTTATTTGTAAATAATAAATAAATAAATGATTTATTTATTATTTTAAGAATGTGGTTGAGTATTAATTAAATAATTGGTGATTTATTCAATTATTTATAAATTATTTAGTCAAATTTAACAAGAAATGTTATTTAAATAATGTTTTAAATCATTATTCCTAGAAAATAATAAGATAAATAATGATTTATCTAATTAATTTTCCTGTTTTGGGTTAAATATGACCAAGAATATTAATTAAAATGTCTTTGAATTAATTATCCCTTGAGGAAAATAAAAAAAATAAGGATTTATTCAATTATTCCTCATGGGGTTTCCTATTTAGATCATAAACAACTTAATAAATTATGGATTACTAAGTTATTTTTCATAGTGAAAGCAATTTTACTAGGGTAAAATTGGTCTTACATGGTGTACTTTGGTCCATCTAATAGTAACAGGTTAGATGACCAAAAATTGGTGTAACATATTTCCCCCCAGCGTGCGAGCGTTAGGAGCTAATAGTATGACCAAAGTACGCTGTAAGAACTCAATCACTAGACACCGAAGGGGGAGTTAGAGAGAGAGAAATATAAGGTAGACTAAAGCGCTAGAGGAAAAGACCCTGAGGATGCGAGAATTATAGGTGTGACAAGTCTCTTTTATGAGTGAGTACCTGTTCTACATGAGGCGGGGGAGGCATACCTATGCCCACCGAGATAACAAAGTACAAAGAATAATGATGTGTCCAGTAAACAAGGGATTGAACTATATAGTACACGTTGGCATAAACATGGGCCATATAAAAACATGATAATGGATCCCACATACATACTGTGCTTGGGACGACAGCTAGGAATTATACAATAAAATCTGAGTACATGAGATATAAGTACAACTAAAGAGGTGCTGTAAACATTAAAGGGCTCTGAAAATATGAATGATACATGCAAACTAAAAGGTGTTGCAAGTGATTGATATGGAGTTGCGTCTAAGGCTGTAGTAGAGAGATCATTCGGGCATGTGGGGGACTACCTGAAGGGCCACCCCCTCATGAGGTATGAAACATCTCACACACACCCGGGAATCACCGGTACAATATGTTGCATCACTGAACCATCAAGTATACAGATCTTGATCATGCCATAAGGAGCTGGAGCTGAGAAAAAATCAAGTCAAAGAGAAATAAAGAGTCCCTTTGCTTGATCCGAGGCACTGAACAAGAGTGGAAGCTAGAACCAAGGTACATTGCCCTCTAGACCTATATTCTGGAATGAAAAAGCTGATGTCGACAGAAGGAGGTCCGCCATAGGTGAGGTAATAAGGGATCCTCAACTAAGGCATGAGGGATAATAGTAGAGCGACTGATAGGCTGACACCAGGGATGATGGTGGAATGCGGGCTACTGAGTAGCGGGCTGATGACTTCCCTTGTTAGAGCATAAAGGGCATGGATGACTTGGCAGCTACTAACTCAACACCAGAGGGGATAGGGGACAGCATGAATGAAGGAGAAAATGTGCGACACGAGAGAGGAAAAAAGCAATGAAGGATGGAGGACTGTGGAAGGATACAAAGGGACTCGGGACAGACTCTGTGGGTGTGATGATGACTCAACTTGGATTCTATAAACAAGGGCGACTCAATGATGCTGCCACACAGAAAAAGCCCAGTGGAGACCATAAAAGCATGAGAACAAGATGGTTACTCAAGAAGAAAATTGACACGAGCATAGAAAAGTAAGAAGGAAAAGTGGTGCCCCAAGTACAAGTGTTGCAAGTGAAGAAATTCGATTTTGAGGAGAGGTGAAGTGACCCTTCTTGGAAAAAATGTGTCCGGGTGAAGCATCAAATCACAAAAATCAAAATCTGGCTATCTAAAAGAAATAAAATGTTCATTTCAGGAGGGAAATGCTAAGGGTAATATTTCTTAATATAGAGTGCATTACAAGGATTAGGAAGAGGTTGGCCTTCGAAATCCTCTAGGAGTATGTCCCTTTACCCAAATCCTTATTGATGATGTAAGGACCTAGCCATAATGAGTCAAAATTCCCATGGACGAGGACATCATGAGCTTGGTCATACACTAGAACAAGATCACCTTTGTGAAAAGTACAAGGGTGGACTTTTCGGTCATATTGAGCTTTGGTGCGTTTCTTAGCCACTTTGGTGGTTTGAAATGCAACAAGATGGTCTTCGGAAGTGCGCTCAATCATGGCAAGACGTTGTTCTAAAGGTTGGGTGTCGGGAGAAGTTCAATGGTTAGATGAAGGGAAGGGATTTCACACTCAATCGGTAGGACTGCCTCCTCGCCAAAAACAAGGTGGAAAGAACCTGGTGGCAGTTTTAACAGAAGTTCTATAGGCCCACAAAGTAGGGAAGATCATAAGGTGCTAGTTGGTTTTGTGCTTATTCACCGTCCATTGAAGCATGGTTTTAAGGAATTTATTGACCTCTTCAACTTGTCCATTACCTTGGGGGTAATAGGAGGATGAATATTGGTACTCAAAGCCCAATAGAGAGTATTTCTCATGCCATATCTCATCATAAAAATGTCAGCCATTATCAGAGACCAGTTGTTTCAGAATTTCGAATCGAGCGATAACATGGTTAAAGAAAAGGAGGGTTGCGGTAGCTGCTGTGTTGATTAACATTGGCATGGCCTTAGCCCATTTTGTGAAATATTCAACCGCCACGATGATATACTTCTGGTTACCAACATATGCAGGTCAACACTCCATAAAGTCTATGGCCCACTTACAAAAGGGACTAGCTAAGATGACAGGATGGAGGGGAGCTAGAGGAGCTTGCGCCTTTGGGGTGAAATGTTGGCAATTGAAACAATGTTTGACTGCTGCAATGCAATCACTGAAGAGAGAAGGAAAAAAATACCTAGCACACATGATTTTCTGGGTAGTAGCAAGACTGGAGAGGTGGCCACCACAAGCGTCGCTATGTCAGGCATTAAGGACATGCTTAGCTTCAACGTGCATGAGACAAAAATGAAGGACAATATCTACACCACGAAAATAAATGTTGTCACTGATGAGAAGGTAGTGAGGGGCATGGTGTCGGATACGTCGTTGAGCATCACGATCAAGATGGAGGATGAAATTTTGGATTCATAAATAAGTGAGGATGTCACCATGCCAAGGATCATCCGAAGTAATGGCAAACAAATGTTCATCGGGAAAATCATCATTAATTGGAGGATCCTGCGTACTGGTAGGTAATTTAGAAATGAGTTCAACGAGGGCTAAACCTTTCTTACTCTTTGGTGTGAAAAATTAAAGATCGAATTCCTGGAGGATAACGATCCAATAGGCATACTTCCCATTGATGATTTGACGACTCAATAGGAATTCCATAGGGTTGGAATTAGTCATGACCTTGGTGGAACGCATGAGGATAGAATGGCGAAGTTTTTGGACCGAGAACATGACAACCAGCACTAATTTATGTTCATGTGAGTAGGACACAGGGGGCCTACGAGGTTCTTACAGACATAATAGATAACATGTTCGATTCCGTTGTCATCTTCTTGAATAAGGACCCCAACGACCGAATGGGTTGAGGCTGAGATGTACAGGATGAAATCCCTATCAAAGTCAGGGGGAAGAATCAAGGGAGCGAAGGTGAGAGCATGTTTCAGGGAATCAAAAGACTCTTGAGCATAGTCATCCCAAACGAATGGAATGCTAGATTTGAGGAGTCTAAAGAACCCATGCGCCATGGTGGAATAGTCAGGTATGAACCAACGAAGGAAATTAGCTTTTTCCATGGAGGCTTTGTAACTAGCATAAGGTACGAGGAATAGGAAGCTCAAGGATGGCTTGAACTTTGAAGGGATCAAGTGTTATACCATCTTTAGACACAATGAAGCCTAGAAAATGACCTACATGAACACAAAAGAGACACTTCAACGGGTTGAGGTGGATATTATACTTATGACGTTAGAGAAAGACGATACACAAATCATGGAGGTGTTGCACCCAATGTTTAGAATGCGTAGTAAGTTCATCTAAATAAGCAAGGATAATATGAGCCAAGTCATGAAAACAATATGACATGGCTCGCTAAAAAATGGCTCCGACATTCTTAATGCTGAACGACATGACCCTATAAGCGAAGGTTCCCCATGGACTAATGAACGCAGTCTTAAGCTGATCAACATGACATATAACAATATGGTTGTATCTGGAGAAACCATCCATGAAGGATAGAACATCGTGCCCCACACACTCGTCAATGATTTGGTCAATGAATGGTGTGGGGAAGTTGTCTTTGGGACAAGTTTTGTTCATGTCGCGAAAGTCAGAGTAGACATGGATGGTGCCTTGTTTCTTGAGAATTGGAACCGCATTGGACACCCAAGAGGTGTATTCAATGGGATAGATAAAACTAGCCTGCTTGAGCTTATCGATTTCGGCTTTGACAACCTCTCATCTAGAAGGATTAATGGGTCTCAAAATTTTCTGGACAGGATTGGCTTCGAGCCATGTATCGATATGATGTTCAATAATGGTGGGATCAAGTCCAGGCATTTCTGAATAGGACCAGGCGAAAACATCATGGAATTCCTTGAATAACTTGGTGTAAGTCTTAATTTCTTCTGGGGTGCATTAGGCACCCAAGGTAATGTTTTCTTATACCCCTGGTTTTTCATAAATGTTAATTTTAATGGTAGGAGAGATATTGGCCATATTTCCTTCTTCGAAAGAATCGGGTGTAGGGATGGGATTCCTAAACCAATCGACTTCATCGAGAATGACGTCTTTTGTTTCCATAGCATATTGGACATGGGATTGCTGTGGGAGGAAGTATGCACGATGGTGCATATCATCCCACAGAAAGTAAGGGGCGGTCATCGCTTCCATAATGTCTTCATCAGAATGGAAGATGGGGTGATTGGTGGAAGGGAAACCACATGACACAACAAAGCTACCTAAATCATCATCATGAAAAGAAGGGTTCACATGCGAATTGTCACGGGGGTGATGGAAGAACAAGCAGATAAGGGATCTATCGATGTTGGGGTGATTGCTGAAGGGAGGTTAAGTGAAACAGAAGGGGAAGTCCTAGAGGGGTCTTCCATCATGGATATCATAGATGATGATAGGTAGAAAATGGTGGCTGATGGCTTTTTCATATCGACATCAGGAGGGGGAATGTCAATTGGAGCAGGTGTGACCTCTAGTTTTTCCAAAGAAAAAATCACAAATAAGGGAGATGCAGACTCGTTGTGCTTGGCCTCGAATTGGTGGACAACTTCTAAAGAGGCACAGTAGTCGTCGAGGCAGGGATAGAGGTGGGTATAGTGGCCATGGAAATCACACAAAGCATAAGGATGATTTGTGTGCAAAGACTTGAGTTTTAATACTGACGTGAGTAAAGTGATATAGACCTCTGGGATATCAGACTCAAGAAATGCTTCATTGATCATGGGATTGAGACGAGGCAATTCAGGATAGGTATGGGTGGCTTGACTAAAAAAATCACACAAAGCACACCGGGTGGTATGCTTTGGAGGCTGAGGAGGAGCAGGGGTTGTCTGGGAAGCCTTGTCCTTAGGTGCCTTCTTGCGGGCTTTCCCCCCTCACTTGAGGATTTCACAATAGGAGTAGGTTCCTATTGAGGTGGCTGAGGCACATATGCAAAGGGAGGGGTCATGGCGACTGGTTGGACTAGGGTCAAATCAATATAAGGTTTGGGCTGATCAGGTAGGATAATGGTTGGGGGATCAATGTACTAGACTAGGATCCATAGGGTTATGTTAGGAAGATACAAGGTAGCCATAACAGTTACCGAAAATAATCCAGGAGGGGGAGCTAGAAACAGTATCTGATCGGAGGGGTAATGGCTAGGCAGGACGGCTTTGAGATGGTTAAGGCCAGGGGGAACCATTCCAGGAGGGTAGATAGGCTCATGGAAATTAGCTACGGATGAGTGTCCAGGAGGAGAGGATCCTGAAGGCTGAGTCGAGGTTCTAGGAGCAAGTTGCGGAGGGTGGGGCTGCTGACTAGTCGAACCGGTCCATTTGAGGTCAGACCGATATGATTTCATCATGCAAACATTCGATGAGCTAGGGTCAGAGATAGGAGGAGGGAGACTAGGGAATGAACCAAGCAAAGAGGAATCTTTATAGACTTCGGGTGAGACACTGGTCAAAGTTTTGACTATTTGTTTATTGTACATAGAAGATATGATGGACTCAGGGGTGGTCTGAGACTTCAGTTCGTAATATGTCAACTGGTCGATGGTGACAATCTTTCCATTGTGAGGAAATCACATATTATGGTGAACTGCAGATGGGACAACAGGCATCACATAAATGTAGCTATGAATCACAATAATGTTGTAGTCTAAGGGGGCATCAATGACTTCTACGTCAACACAAACAGTCTTGCCCGCAAGAGTAATAGGATAGTTGCGTAGCATGCCAAGGGGCTGGGAAGAGTGGCCATCCCACGCTCGAAGGATGATAGTGGAAGGGGCTAACTCAGGAGATCCGAGTTTCTTCCAAACCGAAGCGGACATCACATAGGTGGATGCCCCCTCGTTAATGATACAATGGGAGACGTTGGCATTCCAGATCTTGACAGGTATTTGGAAGGCGACGGAAGTAGGAAGTGGGGGATGTTCTGACCGGTCAACATCGAAGATAACCAAACAATCATCTGAAGGATCCACAGTGCCCATGGTATTTAGTAGAGCTTTTTGTTGTGAAGGGAATGACTGGAGGACTTCTAGTGTTGAAATGGCAGCAGGGGATTGCGCCAAGTCATCTACTATACTATAGGAGTGGGTAGCTTTGGCAGAAGCAACCTTTCAGCGTAATGGTCCCTTGGGGATCTTGGTATGAACCTCTGACTTAGACTGAGGGATTAGTAAAGGACCATTGGGTGTCAAAAGAGGCTCTGTGGGACCTGAAGAAGGGGGATCGACAGCAGATGTAGTGGGCGGCTTTTTGTACTGATGAGACCGAGTCTGAATGTTGAGGTCAACGGTAATGGGTTGGTCAGAGTTCATCATGAGGATCTGGTAATCAGAGGTACCAGATGGAGGAGGTTGAGTGGCTGCCTGAATTTTAGGGGGTTGGGGAATCACATATCCTTGCTGAGGGAAAGGATTGGTAAACACAACTGGTTGGATAGGGGAAGCATTGGGAGGAACCGAAGGGGAGGCTTGCTGTCCTCAGGATGCTATTTGGGATTCCCACATCTGACGCATCTAATATAAAAGAGGACAATCGTGGGTATAATGACCATATACACTGCAACAAGAACAAGGTTTATTCGTGAGAATAGGCCTATCCTACTTGGGATGAGTGCCTTGTTGCTGGGTTGCAGTGTTAGGTGCATTCCCTTGGGGATTGTTTCCTAGATTACCTAGGGTAGATTGGTTTTGGTTGCCTTTCCTCTTCTTTTTGGAAGTAGGAGGATTAGTTGCACCCTACTGTGCATACACCCGACCTTGAGGGGGTGGTGGCTACTGTTGCAAGGGTTGAGAAGGCAAGGGAGGCTGAGGTGCTAATGATGGAGGAGCTGGAGCACCAGGTTGCAGATACAAATAATAAGGAGGTTGGGAAACATTGGGGTAAACAGGTTGGGAAAAAGGAGGAGGCATGCCGCATGCTAGATACATGCTACCAGGAGGGGGGAAAGCGCTGGAGGAGTTGGCCCCTCCCCGAGGGAAACCATAACCTATGGGAGGATGAGTGTATGGATGAGAAAGGGCTCCAACGATACCATCGGCAGCATGGGATGCCCCTAGTGTGTTGGCACCACTGGGTCTAGGGATATCAGGTAAGATGGTATAAAAATAACCAGACTGTGCACTTAAAAGCAATCTAGAGGGGCAGATTCCTCGGTCTGAGGGAAGTGAGATACGATATCTTTGCCAATAGAAGGAAAAATGGATTTGAGAAACTAGTCCATGTAGACATGGTATTCGAAGGTAGGGGCTAGACATAGGCTCTTTCTTCTCCACCATTCTTGGACATGATTAGATAGGCAGGTCATAGACGATTGACTGAAAGAGGTCAAGAGTTCGGTACCAGTGTCATAGCTAAGGGGAAGCTAGAAGTAAGACAAAAAATCCCAGGCAAGAGTCACAAAATTAGTATGAGAGGTGGAGGCTTGGTCGATATACCACTTGGAAGCTTCTCTAGTAGCGTACGCTGGAATAACCAAAGATGACATAGTCATCGGTGATGGAGTTAGACGAAGACCACATGTGGAAATAATGAACATGGTTGGTACGATCCTCTCTAGCAATTCCTTCAAACTTGGGGATGTCTGAAGGGAGCTTGGTTGGCATAGCAGACCAACCATGATCATGGTGTATGGGGTCATTAATCAACTGGCTAAAATCGAGAAGAATGAGGCCTGCCATATAAAGGAGCAAGGGAGCAGCCGAGATAGTTCTGATTGCAGCACCACTAGTGGCATTCCCAGCATTAGGGCTAGGCTTGCCACTAGCATTAGGTCCTGAACCAGACATGGTGAAGGTGAAATGTGGAGGAGAGCCGGGGATAGAACCAGAAGGGGAACTTGATGAACCAGAAGCAGAGTCAAAATGGGGACTCAGTGGAGGACGAAATCGAACCCTACGCAGAGGAGTAAGTCTTCCTAACAGAAAATGAGGATGAAGACCTAGGAGTCTCATGGTTAAATGCCTTGGCAGTGCAATGATTGAAAACAAACATGGATCACAAAAGTAAGAGAGACCAACAAGGGTAGGGAGGTGCAAGATCAAATGATTACAATGTCGAAACAAGGGTAGGTTGGTGCAAGATCAATTGATTACAATGTTTTAGTCTTTGCCTGGCAGTGTAAACCAGTTGCTCTTCACTTAGTTGTGCATGTATGTGATTAGTGTGTTAATTTTAATTACGCCCATATGTGTGTAGAAAAAAATAAAAAATATGATGTATAACTGTAAATAAATCTGAAAATGAAAGTAAAGGAAACTAAATATGACAGAAAATAAACAGCTAAAGGTGCATCAATTTAAACCCAAGGAGGAGGGCTTCCCAACAAAAAGTCTATGGGTGGGCGAAATATAGTCAAAATGCACAAAATGGAAAATGGATCTAAAGTTAGGAGGGAAAGGGATCTAAAGGTTAGATCTACTGGAAATATGTGCAGAAAACAACAAAAAACCAGAGGGAAAAGTGCTTCAAAAAAGGTGGCGAAAGGCTACAACTTGAAGGGAAACGGAGGGGACCCTAAAGGAGGACCAAAAAATATGGAAAATAGGTGTTTTGGATGGATGAATAACCAATCTGAAATGGATCTAAAAGTGCAAGTTCAGATCTGAAAAAATGCTAAACACGCTGAAATCTCAGAAGACCTGCTTCAACTAAATTCCTCCTAAAAAGGTGGAAGCATACTGAAGCCCTAAGGGGCTTGGTTCCTATTTCAACGGGTAAATATAATCAAGTACAGGTCCAAGACAGGTGGAGAGGGAGGTCTGACAACCCTAAATAGTGGCCTAGACAAACCCAGAAAAAACACAGAAAAACTCCCGCAAAAAGTATAGGTCGCAGGTTTTGACCTGTTTTTAGCTGAGGTCGCAGGTTTGAGGTTGTTTTTTGCATGTTGAAGGTTGAGGTCGTAGGTTTTGGCCCAAAAAGTGTGACCTGTGTTGAGCCTCAAATTTGTGTTTTCCTTCACCTCATTTTACCTCATTTTCCCTTGTCCATTTCTATCTTAAACCCAATTGATCAATAAAAATAGTTAAAATTACTTCTAGAATGGTTTACATGACTGACTTGTTGAATTTTGTGATTGTTGCCATTGTTAAGCATTTTGACCGGAACTAGCTGCAGAATGCATACATTCCGTAGCTAACCGACGATTCTGCAGCTACCTTTATGTTTGAGTATGTTCCAGGTGGCCTCTTGAGGAAAAACGCATATGGGCATGATCCACGTCGTGCCTACATGGTTTGTTGCTCATCATGGAAGAGGAAATGAATTCTGGGTACGGTTATGCACGTGGGAACATATTTGTGAAGGAAGACTCCTACTAGGACTGTCTCAGTCCAGGTGTCTTTTATCCTTCACGTAGCCACCTCAAAGACTCCTAAGATGATTCGGATAAGGAAAGACATTATTCCTAAATTGTTGTAATTATTGTTACTTGCATTTACTTTATAAACTCTTGAGTAGACCGAGAGCTTAGTTAGAGATTTTATGTTAGATTTGCTGCTAGATTTTGTTCAAACTCTGTGATACATTCCTAAAAACGCAGAGTGTCATGTTCAAACTTTTTCATCGTTAATGGAGCAGACAAAGTTATTTTGAAGGCGTGATTTAATTTGGAGTTGAATGCCGTCAAGTGGTAGAGGGCCCCTGCCTCTTGCACGGATTTCTTTTGCGTAAACTAGATAAGTTTTTCCTAGCTGTCTTTACGTTTTGCATTTGAATTAATAGTTGTTTTGTTTTATCTATTGTAGTCGTATTCATTCTAGCTCTTCCACAAGAAGACACTCTTCCAACATACTAAAATGATGAATGTTTAATGACTATGGTATTGTAGGATAGGAGTTAAATTTGTATTTGTTTAACTAGTTACTGTAGTCATATTCGTTCCAGCTCTTCCACAAGAAGACACTCTTCCAACAGATCAAAATGATGAATGATTAATGACTATGGTATTGTAGGATAAGAGTTGAATTTGTATTTGTTTTTAACTAGATACTTTAGTTATATTCATTCCAGTTCTTCCACAAGAAGACATTCTTCCAACAGATCATAACAATGAGTGATGAATAACTATAGTACTGTAGGAATTAGTTGTAGTTTTTTGCTATTCACTATCACAGTCACACTTGTTCTAATCACTCTTCCACAAGAAGAAATTCTTCCAAGACATCCTTAAGAAGTTCAAGACATAACCGTGATAATGAATTATTTAGTTGTGTGTTTATACTAAGTGTCATCTCTGATCTTTCTCTTAAACGCTTTCCCAATACATCATAAGAACGAGTAGGGTATGGGTGTGATAACTTAGTTTTTCATTTTCTTTCAGTTCATTTGCTTTCAATTGCATACAAGTCCACAGTCAGAATTGTTCTACCTCTTCCACAAGAAGGAACTCTTCCAAAATATCACTAATGATGAACAAACAGATTGTGTAACTTCATAGATTAATGCATGTTAGTATAGTCAGAACAACTCCGGAGTTTCATTGCATTTAATTCATGATCAGTTACTTTGTTTCAAGTTTGATGATGACTTATAGTTTAACATTGTTCTAGTTTAGACGCATCTTAGGTTCATGCTTAAATTAACTCATTGCACTTACATCTCATAGTCACACTGTCATCCTTTGCACAATAGGTTACTTTAGTTGTTAGGATTCACAAGACAACCTTCATTATTTACGAATATCTTTTTGTTCTGAAAACTACAAAGTGATCCATAACCATAGGAACAGAAGATAACATCACTATAAGGTCTGAAATATCTCTGCAAATTCCTCATCATTTTATAAACAGAGCTCTTCCTCAAAAGAACTACTTTGAAAAGAAACCAATAACTCTTTGAGTATAGGTTCTGAGACATTCAATTAAATTGCAGAATAGAACTAGGAATTAGTCCTGGAATAGATGAGCTTAGAACAAAATGTTGCATCATGATAAGATTAGTGTTTAACTGTCTAGTTAGAGAACTTGCATATTTAGTGATCATTTCTCAAGTTTAGTTTGTGTCATTTGCCTAAAAAGTCATTATCAAGCTTTTGCTTTCATTTAGTCATAGTTCAGATTCTGCTTTAGTGTTTCCAATTGCATTTGCCATTCCACACATTAGACTTAACTCTGTTTTGATCACCAACCCCTTTTCTATTAGTTTTCTAGGCAGTTTCATTGTGAACATAAAACACCAAAAGACCAAAAACATCATAAATCATCACAAAAGACCAAAAATATCACAAAACACCACATACAACGCATTAGGAAACAAACACCTAGGTACATATGGTACACTTCACTTCAGCAGTTTACAAATCCTGGTTGACAATTAAATGAGCTCAGTTTAGGAGACTAGATTGAGACACAACATTTTGGCGCCGTTGCCGGGGAAGTGAAAACTAGGTAACCTTTGTTTCTTAGCATCCAAAAACAATTTTATGTGTAGGGAGAGAGATTCAAGGGGAAGATTTATAAGCAGCAGAGGCAGAAGTTTGATTTCTAGAACACCACTTGTTTCATCTAGACCTAGAACTAGTACACCTTCAACTCAAACCCATCTTCCATCCTTTACTGATCCTGGACTTCTAGAAGATCTAAGGTCACCTATTCCATTAGATAAACCTTCCACTTCATCCACTGAACCTGCCATAGAAAAGGATCCAAAAACTTTTGTTGAGGACACAAACCTTTCTACTTCCACAGGGGGGTCAACCATGGCAGAAGAAGGAGGAGGAGGAGTTGTTAATGGAGAACACACATTGTTTGGAGGAGGTAGAGGTAGAGGTAGGGGAGAAGGAGGAAGAGGAGAAGGAGGTAGAGGTGCAGAAGGAGGAAGAGGTAGAAGAGGAAGCTCTTTTGGGTTCCCTATACTTGATGAAGAAACCAATACAACCATGAAAAACATTTCACCTTCTGTCCTTCCGAACTTCTATGGACTTAAAACTGAGGATCCTGAAACTTTCTTATTCGAATTTGAAGTGTTGTGTAGGACTTATGACTATCTTCAAGATGCTCAAAAATTGAAATTGTTTCCTTCGACTCTAAAAGGAGCAGCATTGAAGTGGTTTATGAGTTTAAACAGTAGTTCCATTAGAACATGGGAAGACATGAAACAAGCATTTCTAGAGATATACTTGGATTATTGTATGCCGGTTAATCATAAGGAAGAAGTGTTCAAGATGTTACAAAAAGAAGATGAAAACTTAGAAGATTTGTTGGAAAGATTTAAATACAACATAAAAAGGGCACAAATGGAAAACCTAGATCAAGACACTTTAAAAGATCTTTTGTTGAAAACCATTAGGGATGAATGGTTGGATATCCTTAACATGATGGGAAAAGGGGATATATCACAACTCACATTACCTGAAATATCTGAGTTATGTATCAACCTTTCCGGAGGGAAATCCAAAACTGTCAAAGGTCCAAGAGATCCTGCTCTTGCAAGAGCAAGTAAATCTGCTTCTGGGACAGTAAGTAGATCAGAAATAGGACACATGCTTGATGATTTTAAATCTGACATTTTAGGGAGTCTTAGTGAACAAATAGACACCCTCAAGATACAAAACAAGCAAAAGGCTGAATCTGATGCCTTGGCAATCTTTTGTCCCAAATGTAGGAAGAAACATGCCTTGAGAGAATGTCCTCTAGATGTAAAAGTTGTAGAAACCTGTGTTATTTGTTCTGAGAAACATGAGACCAAGAATTGTCCTTCTCTTCCTGGTCTCAAGGCTGTTTTTCAAGAAGAAACTCCTACAAACTCCACATAATCTCTTAACTTTGTATCTAGAAGACCTTGGCAGGGATCTCAGACACAAGGATTCCATGATCAAATGTATAATCAACCTCCACCTTGGAATTCTTGGCGGCAACCTTGGCCCCAATTTCAAAATCAATCTCAAGCTTGGGCACAAGGATCACAAGGTCCCTATGGAAGATACTCTCCATATTATCAGTATCCACCATCTTATCCACCATATCCACAATTTTATCCTCAAAATCCTCAACAAAATTTTCCTCAAAATCTTCAACAAAATTTTCAACAAAATCCTCAACAACATCATCAGAACCAACCTCATCAAAATCAACCACTTCCATTACCATTCCCTCAAAAATCCAATCACTTTCCAGCTCAGCCCATACCAAACCCCAATAATAAGAACCCTCAGAATACATACATGATAGAAGGTCAACAATTTCCAACTTATTTAATTACTCCTCTAGACCTTGGTGATGTTCAACTTAGGTCTGGAAGGATACTTGAGAAGAGGAAACCTTCTGTGATCATACAAGAACAAGATAATTCTGAGGAAGACTCCCTACGGGTTAATAAAAGTCTTGAGGAAGAAACATCCTTTCAAGGCCAAAACATTGAAAAACTGAAACAAAAAGATCCAATAAGCCCAACTCCGGTATTAGAGCAACCATCCACATCTACTTCTATACCTCCCTTTCCGGAAAGATTACAAATTGACAAAGGTGTAGAAAAACAAATAATGGTGCCTAATTATGATTTCTTGGATGAATTGAGAAATGTTTGCATTAAAATTCCATTATTGCAAGCCATCGAGGAAATCCCAATTTTAGCCAAAACAATAAAGGAGTTGAGTATGAAGACAACAAGAAAAAGAATAAGAGAAACCAAGAAAATTCAACTGGTAGGACAAATAGCAGACATTATGATGGGTAAGATTACCATTCCAAAGTACCTTGACCCAGGAAATCCAGTTGTCAAAATTCAAATCAATGGAATTGAAATTCAAAACACACTCATTGACTTAGGAGCAGCAATAAATATCATGAGTAGACAAATCATGGACAAACTGAAACTTCCTAATCTTCTCTTTACACCCACACTATTACAATTAGCAGATAGATCTGTGATCAGACCGGATGGGGTAATAGAAGACATTCCAGTGTCCCTAGACTCTTGGGAGTACCTTGTGGATTTCATGATCCTGACACCCAAGAATAATCTAGGAGGCCATCCTGTTATACTAGGAAGACCTTGGTTGGCTACAGCTGATGCTTTTATTAGTTGTAGGTCTGGTGATATGTATATTTCTGATGGTAGCTCAACAAAGAAATTCACCTTATATCCTCCAGCTAGGACAATTACAGAACTAGATGACACTCAATGGATAGAGGATGAAGAATATTTGCAACCACTCTTCACAATTTCAGAAATTAGTGAAGATAATCAAATTCTGAATACTCTAGAAAACTTTGAATCTTCTCCAGAACATAAACATGAATCATTTCAAGAGGGATCCAATATTGAGTTTTTGTCATCTAGACAGATGTCTCTTCATTCTATGGACAAATTTGGCAGCTCTACAAGTGAAATTTTTCCAGGCAAAACCTTGAACATAAACAAAAACCTAGAAAGATCTCAACAAG
Organism: Pinus albicaulis; assembly: GCA_034641835.2. Classification (NCBI taxonomy): domain Eukaryota; kingdom Viridiplantae; phylum Streptophyta; class Pinopsida; order Pinales; family Pinaceae; genus Pinus; species Pinus albicaulis. Next base: position 1,048,807,573 of record CM076580.1, read on the forward strand.
AAGAGTTAGTCAAAGTATTACAGAGACATTCTTCTGCATATGCATGGGAATACACTGACATGAAAGGGATAAGTCCCAAGACTTGTACTCATCACATCTATATAGAGGCAAATTGCAAACCAATCGGACAACCTCAAAGACGGATGAATCCAAATCTTAGGGAAATTGTCAAGGAAGAATTACAAAAATTGTTAAATGTTAACTTCATCTATCCTATTTCAGATAGTCAGTGGGTTTCTCCTTTAGTAATTTTACCTAAGAAAAATGGAAAATGGAGGGTGTGTGTTGACTACCGAGAACTGAATAAAGCTACTCTTAAAGATCATTTTCCCTTACCTTTCATAGATCAAGTATTAGATACACTAGCAGGTAAAAAGTACTTTTCATTCCTAGATGGGTTTAGTGGTTACAATCAAATCCAAGTAGCACTTGAAGACCAAGATAAAACCACATTTACTTGTCCTTGGGGTACCTATGCCTACCGAGTATTGCCATTTGGATTGTGCAATGCACCTGCAACATTCCAAAGGGCGGTATTAGGAATTTTTTCTGATCTGATACATGACTGTGTAGAGGTGTACATGGATGATTTTACAGTTTATGGGGATACATTTGAAGAGGCTTTAGAAAACTTGGAAAAGGTCTTAAAAAGATGTCAAGAAGCAAACCTTTCTCTTAGTCATGAAAAATGTTTTATGATGTTCACTGAAGGTATTGTTTTAGGGCACCACATTTCGGGGGATGGGATTAGAGTTGATGAAGCGAAAGTTGAAGTTATTTCTAACCTATCCATTCCAAGTTGTCAAAGAGATGTAAGAAGTTTTCTAGGATTTACGGGGTACTATCGGAGATTTATAGAAAACTTCACCAAAATAGCATCTCCTCTCTTTAAATTACTCACCAAAGATTGTGAATTTAAGTGGACTTCTGATTGCCAGTTAGCTTTTGAAACCCTGAAAACCAAAATTTCTGAAGCACCTATATTAAGGGGACCTAGCTGGAAGTTACCTTTTCATATCTCGACAGATGCTTCCGATACAGCTCTAGGAGCAGTATTGGGACAGAAAGATTTAATTCCCTATGCCATCTATTATATCAGTAAAAATTTGACTCCTGCAGAGTTAAACTATACTGTAATTGAAAAAGAGTTTTTAGCTGTTGTTCATGCCATAAACAAATTTAGACACTATATAACAGGCTATGAAACTTTTATTCACACTGATCATTCTGCCATTAGATACTTAATGAATAAATCAATCACTAATGGCAGAGTTATAAGATGGTTGTTATTATTGCAAGAATTCAACATTACTATTCTAGATAGGCCTGGAAAACAAAACAATGTGGCTGATTTCCTGTCTAGAATTCAAAATATCAAAGATGACACTCCGGTTGAAGATCAATTTCCTGATGAATATCTTTTTGCAATCTCTACTCAAACTCCATGGTTTGCTGATATTGCCAATTATTTAGTTTCGGGAAAATTTCCTTTAATTATGAATGCAAGGGATAAAAGAAAAATCATTAATGATAGTGCAAGATATTCATGGGTCGCTAATGAGTTGTACAAGACAGGTCCAGATTTGATCATTAGAAGGTGTGTTCGTGAAGATGAGATGCCTGAAATTCTCAAGGCATGTCATGATGAACCTTGTGGCGGACACTTTGCGGATAAAAGGACAGCCTATAAGATCCTTAATTTAGGATATTATTGGCCATCTTTGTTTAAAGATGCAAGGGAGTATGTCAAAAGGTGTGACAGTTGCCAAAGGGTAGGGAAACCTTCTCCTTCAGGTGAGATGCCATTACAACCTCGGGTACACATTGAACCTTTTGAAAAATGGGCTTTGGATTTTGTAGGACCTATTAGTCCTCCATCAAGACAAAAGAAATATATATTAGTTTGCACTGATTATGTTACTAAGTGGGTAGAAGCTAAACCATTACTTGTTTCTAATGAATCATCTGTAGTTAATTTTCTTTTTGAGGATATTTTTACTCGTTTTGGTGTCCCAAGGGAAATTGTTACAGATCAAGGAGCTCAATTTACATCAAGGCTAGTGGAGCAAATGATGGAGAATTACAAAATAAGACATAGAACATCTACTCCTTATCATCCACAAGCAAATGGTCAAGTGGAATCCACTAATAAAGTCATTGAAGGAATCCTAACAAAGATTGTTCATCTACATAGAAGAGATTGGGTAGATAGGCTTCTTGAAGCCTTGTGGGCTTATAGAACTACATGGAGAAACACAACAGGCCATACTCCTTATGAGCTTGTTTATGGAAAGCAAGTTTTGTTTCCCATAGAGTTCCAAATTCAAACATTCAAGATGGCAGTTCAGCTAGGACTTGATCTAATAGAGGCACAAAAGCATAGACTGGAGCAAATTAATGAATTGGATGAGATCAGACAAGATGCAGTTCGGAAAACAAGTCTAGTCCAACAGCAAAGGGCTAGATGGCATGACAAGTACATCAAGGAGAAGAAATTTAAAGAGGGTGACTGGGCTCTCTTGTTTGATTCAAAATTCAAGGATTTTCAAGGGAAATTTCAGACACATTGGCTTGGGCCATATGAAATTGTTCAAATTTTTGATAATGGGGCAGTAAAAATCAGAACTATAGATGAAGAGGAGGTCACTTTTCTTGTGAATGGTCATAGACTGAAGCTATACCACAAGCCACTCTCAAGAGAAGAGTTTGTCAAGAAGTTCCAAGAAGACAATTATGTGAAGTTAATGAAGAAGAGTCTCTCTTCTTCATCAACTTGATTGAATTTTCTGAAGCATTTCTCTTTTGAAAAAAAAAAAATAATAAAAAAATAAAAAAAATAAAAAATAAAGGTATAAACATGAAAACCAATCATTGATTGGCATGTTTATACAGAAAAGATAGGGTGAAAATCAGAGTCTCTCTGACACTCTAACTTTTCCCATTTTTTTGTTTTTATAAGCAGCTGTTATAAAAATCATAAGTACAGTTCCATAGTACTTATGATTCACTTCATCACACTCCATTCATTTATTCATCCATACTCCATCTCATCCATCATTCATATTTCACTCCATTCCACATCTCATTCATTTCACTCCATCTTCCATTCATTTCATTTTCATGTCAAAACACAAAATTTGATATCTTGCTGTAAGTAAAAAAAAGATGTCATGAATTGCAGTACAACCCTTATGTTCCTTCATTCCATTTCATGAACTGAATCCATTCCATTCCATTAACCACTTCATACATATCATAATTCATCATCCATTTTCATTCATACCACATAACATTTCATCCATACTCCAAAAACATTCCATTTTCATGATTAAAGTGTTCTACAGGAACATTCTGCAGCTCAGTGGACATTCTGCAGCTGATCAGCCTTTCTGCAGCCCGACAGTCTTTCCGCAGCTATAAACCCTGAAGGCATCAACCAGCAGACATCAGAATTATAACAAAGTGATCCAGTGAATTCATGAATAAAAAACATCAAGAAAATTGTGAAAGATTCCTCCAAAGATGAGCAGAGAAGACAAAGGCTACAAAAACATCAAATAAAGGGCAGAGGTAACAAATTTAAATTGCGATGGCATTTCATAAAATTTTAGCATAGTTTAGTTGTGGATTATTCGAAAGGTTGTTTTAATTGTTTTATTGATCAAACACCAACAAACCCTCTATAGACCTTGTATTAAAATCTTCCATTTCAAATTTCATATTCAATAGCATTTAAGCGGTGAAACGGCCAAAGCATTTGAATTTCCCACGACTCTTAACCAAGTTATTTAATGATGATGATTTTCCCTGCCGTCGTAAATCCTCCGCCGTCTCCTCAATCATTAATACAAGCCCTCCACCTCACTCCACTACTCTATTCCGTGATCATTTGCCATAACTTCATTCCGTAGCCGATATTTCATTCCGAAGCCAGAGATATTATTATCATCAGGAACAGAGCAGAAGAGGTAAATTTGGAAGTATAACAGTGTGAGGACTCAAAGCCACTTAATACCGTGGGCAGATAGCATATTACTGTGGACAGAATTTGGAGCATTCTCACTGTCAACACAAAATTGTGGCCGTGTAGAATTTAAAGTATGTTGTTACCAAAAGACAGAGGTGCTAAAATTGAAGTCTTTTGCTACCAAAGATAGAGGTGTTGCAGTGATTGAAGTTTTGAAGTATACCATTTGCTACCAGAAACAGAGACAGAGACGTTGTAATGTTGAGTTGAAGTCTGTGTTACAGAGACATAGACGTTGTAGTGTTGAGTTGAAGTCTATGTTACCAGAGACAGAGATGTTGCAGCGTTGAATTTGAAGTTTTTTTTGCTACTAAGAACCAGAGGTATTGCACGAAAAGAAATTTGAAGCCATCTGCCATTTTCAATCAAAGACATTTTCAACTCGAAATTTGAAACTGCTTTCATCATCAAACAAAGGCATAGCACTCCGACATTCAATTGTCAACAGAAGCATATCAGCTCGAGGTTTTAAAGGCATTTGTTATTATAAATCAGAGGTATGTCATTCCAAAATTGAAGCCATTTTTATTTAAGAGCTTGAAGCCATTTTAATCCGAAAGTAAAAGCCATTGTTTTGTGGGTAGAGAAGAGTGTTAATTTGATATTGAAAAATCATGGGTTTAATTGTAAGAACTGAACCTGTGGGTTCAAAATATTTAGAAGGTTACCCACAATGCAAGGAAATGTTACAACAAATAGGATGGCTTCAATTTTTGGAAAAATTTAATGGCTTCCATAAGGAAGTCACCAAAACATTTGCCAGATCATTCCAAGGAACCGAAGTTGAAATAGGGGATGTCAAGTTTACTGTTACTGAAGTTTTTATAGCAGAGGCTACAGGATTGTCCAGAACTGGGGAGAGATGGTTTAAAAATAGGGAATTCCACAATGACTCCTGGAAAAAAATTTTAAAATCACCAAATATGGATGTTAGTGTGTTCAAGAAAGGAATTCCCAGCACTGCATTGAAAAGAAAATGGAGAAATATACTACTTCTTTTACAAAAATTTGTTACATGTGAGGGTAGATATGGGACATTTTATGTCTACCACATTAGACTAATGTTGCATTTTCTGGGAGAAGATTTGAATCTACCATATTTCTTGCATCAAAGTCTGAAGAAAATGGCTTCCTGTGTTCAGAGAAGAGTTCAGTTTTTAGAGACAACCCTGTATCATCATGGGTTGGTCAAAATTTTGATTGAGCATCATCTATCTAAAACAAATGATACATGGGATGATTTCTTAGTAAGAAATCATTTTGAAGAAGCAAAAGAACCATCACCTGAACCACAGCCCACAAAGAGAAGTAGGAAATGGAGGACTTCAAAAGATAAAATTGACAAACCAATTCAAGAAAGCAGTGAAGAAGTCATTTTGGAGAAGTTGACTCGAATCAGGAGGAAACTTAAGGAAGAAAAGATAATCAAGGAATCTACCACAGAGAAAGGAGAGGGATCCTCTCAGCTTAGGAGAAGCCACAGATTAAAAGGAAAACTGAAGAAAACATCAATCAAACAAACAGGGGTAATCAATATTGAGGATGAAGAAACATCCATTGAAGAGGATGATGAAGAATATTTTTATGAAGGCACCCCTAAGATTGATCCTGCTCAACAGGAAATCTATGATTATGTGGAAACGTTAGAGAGGACAGCTTCAGAAAGCAGAGAAAGAACCCCTAGTCCTCCACTGTCTGAAATTGATATATTAAGAAGGGATAGGTATGAGTTGGAATTATTGAATAGACACATCAAAAATGAGAATGAAATTCTCAAAGATCAGATCAAGCTCAAAACTGATATGAACTCAACCTTATCCCTGCATATAGACAAAGTGGAGAGGACCAATGAGAAATTGAAGACAAGGAACAAAAAGCTAGTCAGGGCACTCACCAATCTCAAGTTCAAACTTGTGATCAGGAAACCCAGAAGGCCTCTAGCTTTCAGACAAAGGAGAAGAAGGGGATTAGATGTCCTTGCAGAAGCCTCTGAATTCATAGGATAATTTGCATGAGGACATGCAAAGAGACAGCAGTGGGGGTATGTTGAGCCTCAAATTTGTGTTTTCCTTCACCTCATTTTACCTCATTTTCCCTTGTCCATTTCTATCTTAAACCCAATTGATCAATAAAAATAGTTAAAATTACTTCTAGAATGGTTTACATGACTGACTTGTTGAATTTTGTGATTGTTGCCATTGTTAAGCATTTTGACTGGAACTAGCTGCAGAATGCAGACATTCCGTAGCTAACCGACGATTCTGCAGCTACCTTCATGTTTGAGTATGTTCCAGGTGGCCTCTTGAGGAAAAACGCATATGGGCATGATCCACGTCGTGCCTACATGGTTTGTTTCTCATCATGGAAGAGGAAATGAATTCTGGGTACGGTTATGCACGTGGGAACATATTTGTGAAGGAAGACTCCTACTAGGACTGTCTCAGTCCAGGTGTCTTTTATCCTTCACGTAGCCACCTCAAAGACTCCTAAGATGATTCGGATAAGGAAAGACATTATTCCTAAATTGTTGTAATTATTGTTACTTGCATTTACTTTATAAACTCTTTAGTAGACCGAGAGCTTAGTTGGAGATTTTATGTTAGATTTGCTGCTAGATTTTGTGCAAACTCTGTGATACATTCCTGAAATGCAGAGTGTCATGTTCAAACTTTTGCATCGTTAATGGAGCAGACAAAGTTATTTTGAAGGCGTGATTTAATTTGGAGTTGAATGCCGTCAAGTGGTAGAGGGCCCCTGCCTCTTGCACGGATTTCTTTTGCGTAAACTAGATAAGTTTTTCCTAGCTGTCTTTACGTTTTGCATTTGAATTGATAGTTGTTTTGTTTTATCTACTGTAGTCGTATTCATTCTAGCTCTTCCATAAGAAGACACTCTTCCAACATACTAAAATGATGAATGTTTAATGACTATGGTATTGTAGGATAGGAGTTAAATTTGTATTTGTTTAACTAGCTACTGTAGTCATATTCGTTCCAGCTCTTCCACAAGAAGACACTCTTCCAATAAACCAAAATGATGAATGATTAATGACTATGCTATTGCAGGATAAGAGTTGAATTTGTATTTGTTTTTAACTAGATACTGTAGTTATATTCATTCCAGTTCTTCCACAAGAAGACATTCTTCCAACAGATCATAACAATGAGTGATGAATAACTATAGTACTGTAGGAATTAGTTGTAGTTTTTGCTATTCACTATCACAGTCACACTTGTTCTAATCACTCTTCCACAAGAATAAATTCTTCCAAGACATCGTTAAGAAGTTCAAGACATAACCGTGATAATGAATGATTTAGTTGTGTGTTTATACTAAGTGTCATCTCTGATCTTGCTCTTAAACGCTTGCCCAATACATCATAAGAACGAGTAGGATATGGATGTGATAACTTAGTTTTTCATTTGCTTTCAGTTCATTTGTTTTTAATTGCATACAAATCCACAGTCAGAATTGTTCTACCTCTTCCACAAGAAGGAACTCTTCCAAAATATCATTAATGATGAACAAACAGATTGTGTAACTTCATAGATTAATGCATGTTAGTATAGTCAGAACAACTCCGGAGTTTCATTTGCATTTAATTCATGATCAGTTACTTCATTTCAAGTTTGATGATGACTTATAGTTTAACATTGTTCTAGTTTAGAAGCATCTTAGGTTCATGCTTAAATTAACTCATTGCACTTGCATCTCATAGTCACACTGTCATCCTTTGCACAATAAGTTACTTTAGTTGTTAGGATTCACAAGACAGCCTTCATTATTTACAAATATATTTTTGTTCTGAAAACTACAAAGTGATCCATAACCATAGGAACAGAAGATAACATCACTATAAGGTCTGAAATATCTCTGCAAATTCCTCATCATTTTATAAACAGAGCTCTTCCTCAAAAGAACTACTTTGAAAAGAAACCAATAACTCTTTGAGTATAGGTTCTGAGACATTCAATTAAATTGCAGAATAGAACTAGGAATTAGTCATGGAATAAATGAGCTTAGAAAAAAATGTTGCATCATGATAAGATTAGTGTTTAACTGTCTAGTTAGAAAACTTGCATATTTAGTGATCATTTCTCAAGTTTAGTTTGTGTCATTTGCCTAAGAAGTCATTATCAAGCTTTTGCTTTCATTTAGTCATAATTCAGATTCTGCTTTAGTGTTTCCAATTGCATTTGCCATTCCATACATTAGGCTTAACTCTGTTTTGACCAACAAATTCTTTCTATTAGTTTTTCTAGGCAAGTTTCATTGTGAACATAAAACACCAAAAGACCAAAAACATCATAAATCAACATAAAAGACCAAAAACATCACAAAACACCACATACAACGCATTAGGAAACAAGTACCTAGGTACATATGGTACACTTCACTTCAGCAGTTTACAAATCCTGGTTGACAATTAAATGAGCTCAGTTTAGGAGACTAGATTGAGACACAACAACCTGCACTTCCGGCTGTCTTGAGAGCAGGTTTCAAAAAAAGTTACTGTCTTTACTGCGGCTGATACCTGTTACCTGTGCAATTGGTCCAGAAACACATGGAAGTAAGAATTTTTAATGTTTTAGGGTTTAAAGGTTAAAAACAACAAGAAGAAATGAAAAATAAGAAGTTGAAGAAAAAACCTAGGGGTTGAAGCAACTGGTCATGCAGGGATCTAAAAAACGACAACGGTCATAATTATAAACCCTTGTGGAGTTGCCAGTTGTTATTGTGAATTCTAATCGCAAGCGTACGAAAAAAAGCTCACTTTAGCTGTGCATAACAATCAACCCTAACATTAAATATGGATTTCAATTTCCTTAGATATGCAGTTATTGATTAAAATAAATGCTATAGAAATCCATATCTATGTAGTTACAGACATTAAACAACAAATAATAAGCAAGAGTTGCTCCATGCATCCAATGAACAAGACAAGAATTTTTAAAGAATTTTTTGTATTATAACACCTGGGAAGGGAACATAGAAAGATGTTACCTGTCCCCCTCAATGGGATAGGTTCTTATATGTCCTCAGTGCTTCAAATATAATATCTCTCTCTATTGACGGTGTAGAAAACCTAGACAAAAATGGAACTCAAATGGAGCTCACAAGCAAAAAGCAGGAAAATATGACAATGATGGAGGATCAAAGTCAGACCAAAAGTATAGATCCAGAGCGATCTTTAGGCAAAAAAAGGTATTGAATGAATGGAAAAACCCTTCTATTTATAACAAAATATTGAGTTAGTCTAGATATTGGTGCATAGTTAAAATATTATTAACCAAATCTAGATCCAACTTTTATGGAATATTTTATTATTTTTGTTGGAGGGAAAAGAAATTTGAATTTGGTCAAATCTATTTATTTGTAAATAATAAATAAATAAATAAATAAATGATTTATTTATTATTTTAAGAATTTGGTTGAGTAATAATAAAATAAATGATGATTTATTCAATTATTTATAAATGATTTAGTCAAATTTAACAAGAAATATTATTTAAATAATGTTGTAAATAATTATTCCTAGAAAATAATAAGATAAATAGTGATTTATCTAATTAATTTTCCAGTTTTGGGTTAAATATGACCAGGAATATTAATTAAACTGTGGTTTAATTAATTATCCCTTGAGGAAAATCAAACAAATAAGGATTTATCCAATTATTCCTCATGGGGTTTCCTGTTTAGACCATAAACAACTTAATAAATTATGGATTAATAAGTTATTTTTCCTAGTGAAAGCAATTTTACTAGGGTAAAATTGGTCTTACATGGTGTACTTTGGTCCATCTAATAGTAACATGTTAGATGACCAAAAATTGGTGTAACAAAGTGTTTGTTAGAATTCTGAGAATGGGGTTTTTTTTGTGTAGCTTCAACTATCGGTAGGTTTAAGAATGTTCCCAGATCTACCATGGTTGGGTTAACTCTAATTACTTGGAAGGTAGCTGAGTTAAATTCTACCTCAATATTAGTCGCACTAACCGTGCTTGTCGGGATAGCGTTAGAAATGGTTGTGGAAGTGGATGTAGTGTGGATTGAAGGGTCTTTAGAGTTATGGGATGTATGCGAATATGAAATCGAAGTATTTGGGGATGAAGCCGAGGTGTTTTGGGATGATGTTAGGGTGTCTTGCAGGAGAGTGGAGGGTGTTTGGGTGCTTTTCTCTAGTTCCTCTATGATAGGGATACCTGTATTAATTTGGGTTGTCGGCTCCTGTTCTGTTAAGTCCAAAACCTATGTTGACTTTATGTTTTTGGCCCTCTTCCATTTAGGACCTGGGATAGGTGGTTTAGTTTCTTTTATTTTGTGAGGGGGAATGAGTGTTGGTTGAGATTGGGAGTGAATGGTTGTGATTCGAAGAGTAGTGAAAACATGGGTCGTAATCATGGCTGAAAAAATATTGAACGCTTGAAATTCATTAAAATAATGGAAGGAAGTAATTGTGGCTCCAAGACTTACCATTGTCCTGTTGAATTCTTCATTCTTGTCTCCATCTTCTGCAATACTGGTTGGAGCTTTATCTGTGTGATCCGTTGTGCTGCATCTGCCTTTGTTTCTCTTGGAAGCAGCTGAGGAACCACAACATCAAAGGAGTATATATGTTTATTATCCATAACTTCTCCTGCTACTCCCGACCATGAAATAACCTCAACGTGGAAGGCCTATTTTGTCAGTTGGAACTTCTGCGGTCTCTTCTGAAATGTATTTACTCCTACATAGTGAGGTCTAAGCCATGTGTTTCCATGGGAAGCTCCAAACCATATATGTGTTGAGTACTCACCCAATACTACTCTTAGAATTCTTTCCTATGCATTAATAACATCTATCAATTTTCTATACCATTCTACAAAATCTTCTTCATTAATTTCCTTGCTACTAGGATATCCAGAGACTCTCCACGGTGTGCATTTGAGTGCTAACGGTTGTTCTTCAGTTACCTCTGCAAGTGGTCTCTTTCTTGGTGGACACCACTTCCACATTTCTAGTGCATTATAAGGTATCCATAAATGAATCCAATAGCTCTTCAAAAATTGTCCTCATAAGCCTCAAAGAGTTCTTGCATTAGGAAAGGGCACCAATTGAGTTATGCTCCCTGCACACAGTGCTCTGCAACTGAGATGGTGTCCAACGTGCATTATCCCTTTGTATAGTGCCTCATTGTTTTCCCTGCAATCAAGTAACATGCGAATTTGATGTTGGGCATGTCTATCATGTCTATCTTTTCCCCCTTCCCCCCTCTTTTTGTGTCATACTTCCTATAGTAGTCCTGCTACCCGACTTTATTTTCTCTCCTCATCCTTGAAAGTCCAGTGAGACAGTGGATGTGCTCTACATGAATATTTATTTCTCTTCCGAGTGATAGGGATTCATTATGAATCCTGCTAATCAGCAATTTGGTGCATTGCATCACTGCTCCATATGTAGCAAAAATTGGCAGGCTCCGTAGGTGTAAGATTGTCGATCTTTGAATTCCTTGGAAATCTTGATGAACTCGAGCTGCTTCGTTGCCATTTTATTTGACATAATTTTCTATGTAGACCTGCCTCTTGAGCATCGGAAACTGAAATGAATCAGTAAAATCAGTGTCTATCAGCGTTGCATTATCATATTTTCCTATGGTCAGCTGTAACTTATGAATCATTTGGTCGAGTTTTGGTTCCACCAATGATACAAGTTCCTTTGTCATGCTACTTCTTCTTTGATAAACCAATGTTATTGCTGGTCTATGATCCTGGAGCTCTTCTGGTGTGCTGTCGTTAATTGTTAAGGAAAATTTTCTCTTCTCCAATGCTCTTCTTCTTGACACTATGGTTTTTTCTTCATTCATACATAATAACTAGGAGTTTTGACATGATGGAATTTTATGGGACTGGATAAATAATTAATTTTCAGGTTCCCTCTGTGGATACAAACATGTGGGTGGTTAACTTGGGTGAGGTGGACTTTGACACTGCTGACGGTGGTCTCAAAAATTGAACGGATGTGATGGGAAATTATTATGGATTGATGTGGAAACTTTATTACAGAATTATGTTTCTAATTACAGAAAATATTTCCAAATTTTTGACTGATACTACAAACTAACACCTACATGATGGATAATTATGGTGAAATGATAGTGGATGTATTAAGTCATACAATATTCCCACCCTCGGACCACAATTGGTTGTGGGATGGTCCCCATTTTGCAACTGTGTAGCGGGGTATTATTCACGAGAAAGACATTATTTGAGGGCTTATGTTTTATTTTTATTGTGGAAATTAATTACCCACCCTACAGACTTCTCTCGGGTGCGAGAGATTTATTCTATATAAAACTCAAAGTGATCATTCATGGAAGGATTTCAAGCGTGCTCCATTGACCCAACCAGGAAATACTATACCATATAGCTGTGAGAGCTCAATAGCTCCTGAATCTTGTATATATGTGACATAGAACGGCCCCAACCAGTGCATTTGTAGTTTTCCCAGAAATTTTTGGAACTTTCTATCATATAATAGGACATGAATTCCAGAGGTAAATGTTTTTTTCTTGATGTGTTGATCATGCCAAGCCTTCTGGCACTTCTTCTGGACTGATTGATGAAAATCCGCAAGTAATATTGATTCTTCCAGTTCTTGAAGTTCTTGTAAGCGCTTTTCCACAGAATCTTCTTTAGAAATTTGGGTTGTTGTGGCAATAAAGAGACTGGGAACAATAGATTCTTCTAGTAAAACTTCTTCTCTTCTGTACACTAGCCGGAATGGTGTCTGATTATGCAATCTCTTTTTAGTGGTTATGTATGCCATTAACATAGCGAGGATCCTCTCATCCCAGTCTTCTCGATTTTCACTGCATACTTTTGTCAGGCCCTTCTCTAAAATTTTATTGAAGGCCTCTACGATCCCATTCGCCTGTGGGTGGTACGGGCTGCTTTTTTGGTGTTGTATCATAAAATTTTGCAGTAACGATTGGACTGTGGCATTAATGAAGTGCATCCTTTGATCGCTTGTCAAACTCCTCGGGCAGCCAAATCTGGTGATGATGTTTTCAAAGCTGAATCTGGTTGCAGTATCAGCGGTATAGTCCTTTACTGGCGCTGCTTTAGCCCATATAGTTAGGTATTCTGTTGCAGTTATGATGTATCTTGCTTGTGAGTGTCGCGCAACTGGAGCTATGTGTCCAATGAAATCAATTTCACACTTCTCAAATGCTTGTATTGCTCTTACAAGCTATAATGGTAGCTCATCTTTGTGTGAAGGTTTACCAATCCTCTGACATACATCACATTTTTTTACATATGCCTTTGCATCCTTGTGTAAGGTTGGACACCATAACCTTGCTTGTAGGATTTTCCTTGCGGTGCATTTCCCCCCAACATGTTCTCCTGCAACTCAATTATGACATTCCCATAAAATCTCTCATCGTTCATGATCCAATATGCACCTTCTTAGTACTTTATATAGTCCCAATTGTATAATTGGCCTACAATAAGTTGGTAATACGCTGCTCTGACTACCAAGTGATTTCTTTGGACTATTGTATATTCTTCTGAACACCTTCCCATAGCTAGAAATATTGCTTTTTGTTCCAAATAGTTTGGTATAGCTTCCACCCGAAATAAATATGCACCTGGTAACTGATCATCGACTGGTCCTCCATTTTCTCCTGACTCAAGTCTTGAAATTTGTTCGGGTCCTAAATTGAACTTCCCTGGCTTAACTATTACATCAAATGTGAATTATTGAAATAACAATAGCCATATACAAATTCTGCCTTCTAGCACTGATTTATTTACTAGATAATTGAGTGTTGAATGATTTGTGAATAATTTCAACGAGCCCCCTAGCAGATAGTGGCGGCATTTTTGTAGTGAGTAGACCATTGCAAGTGTGTCCCTTTCTGTAGTTGTATAATTTTTCTCCGCAATTGATAATTTCTGGTTGGTGAAGTATATCAAATGATCTAGATTTTTCTCCCCAAGTTGCGGTAGCATTTTCCCTAGCGTGATGCCAGAAGCATCAATGTGCACATGAAATTGTTTATCCTAATTATGATATACCAAGATAGGTGCACTTGCTAGCTTTTCCTTTAGTATATCCAATGCTTCGTTACACTCCTCAGTCTAGGTGAGCTATTATGTTTTCTTTAGTAACTTCTCTAATGGGGATGTAATGCGGGCTTAGTTGCAGATACACCTGCTGTAGTAGCCTGTATGCCCTAACATGGATCTTAGTTTCTTAAAATTTTCTGGGGGGTACATATTGACAATTTTCGTAGCTTTAGCAAGGTCCACACATGCTCCATCCTTGCACACTATATGGCCCAACAATGTTCCGAAAGGAACTGCGAAGATTCATTTCTTTACACTTAAATATATTTGGAGATGCCTGCATTGATAAAACATTATGCGGATTATACTTGCGTTCTTTTTCAAAAATTTGTTTACAGTCCAATCATCCATATAAAACTCCAAAAATATGTGGATATATTCTTTGAATGCAGCTATAACTATCCTTGAGAATACTGCCGGTGCATTTTTCAGTCCAAAGGGCATCACATGATAGGTGTAAGAGCCCCATTTAGTTGTAAATGTGGCTTTCTCTTTTTCCTCCTCATCTATTCTGACCTGGCGGTACCCAGAGAATCCACCCGTGAAAGAATAAGCTTCATTCCATGCTACATTGTCTAACACTTCATCAATGAAAGGTGTGGGAAAAATATCATGCACACATGCATTATTCAAACTATAGTAGTCAAAACATACTCTTATTTATGACTTATCATTTTTATTCTGGATAACAATGGGACTGACCCACTCTGCTTATTTAACCAGAAATATCAGCCCTGCCTCTAGGATTTTGTTAATCTCCTTCTTCACCGTTTCTTTTACCCTGGGATTCAATTGGTATGGTCTGTGCTTCACTGGTTTGGCATCTGTTTTTAGCATTATGTGCATTTCCCCCAAATATCCTTTAATTCCTTTTTTTTCTGCAACATAAGAGGGAAACAGATCTTCATACACTACCAATAAATAAAAAAATTCTTTTGTTGTTTCTTCATCCCAGTAGTCTCCAATGGAAGCTAATTTTGTCTTCTCGGTACTTCCAATAATATATTTTTTTTTTAACTTTGAGTGGCAGTAAGTGGAGTCCCTCTGTAATAGGTTCATCTTTGATTTTCCACTCCCCTTCCTTTTCTTCAAACGATAAGTCTATCAAGTTTTCTAAATCATCATCATCCATATCCTGATATATTTTTCTATAGGCCACTACTTCTTTGTAACTTGATTAAGAAATTTTGTTCAAAGTGGCTTGCTCCATTGTCTCCATGGGCCCTATTGTGAACACGATCCTCTTCATGGCTTGCAGAGCATCTGTTAGCTTTTGAGTGTCCTCTTTAAAAGAAAATATTTTTACAATCCTGTCGGAAAATAATTCCCAATTACTTGTCTGTCTCTTTTTCTCTTCAGTGAGGTACCATGCTTGCGAGATTGTGTCAAAAGAGTGCACGAAGTTATGCACCCACAAGTTCTTCGGGTAGTCTTCTAGGTCCCACTTTTCTTTATAATATTTTATGTGGGCTTGGGGGTTTTAAGTTCCCCTGTACCTTTCATCTAAATGCGGTCCTTCCAACACTTGGAACCTTGTCCTTAAAGCCTTCACCACATCTTCCCATCTCCAGAGGTGGTTGTGATGGTTTCCCCACCACCTCACAAAGGTTTCCTTTTTTATCCTTAGGGACAATATCATCTACTTTTTAAATAAAAGTGTTAATAGTTTCCATATTAGAAAGATTAGGGTAACCTATTATCTCTGTCTCGATCTAGTTGAATTCGCAAATGGCAGCACACCTCCTGGTATTGATTTCATATCCTCGCTGTTTCCAGTCATCCCACGCAACCTCAGACCCCACCTCAGAGCTCTGGACACTCTGCTAGCTTACTGACCCTTCTGCTATCGGATTAATATACTATTCCCTTTTCCCCCCTACCATCTAGTATAATTAGTCCAAGTGTCCAGGATCTTCTTTGGTGTCGACTTATTCTGTGTATCTAGGGCCTTGGTACGGATCCAATGTCTGAATCACCCTAACCTCTCCATCTTCAAAGATCATCAACTCCTTCTTTAAATTGATGACTTGATAATTCTCAAATTCCTATTCTATCCCTAACAATGTTGGATATGGGTCTTTATCACCCATAATATCTATCACTTCAAAATCATTATAGTTTTTTACCCCTGCAACATCAACCTCAACATATTCTAATCTCCCAATTGGTACAATACAATATTGGTTTTCCATATGCAATTGTATGGGAGAGAATGCTAACTTGGGCTTTCCCAGTTCCTCCTAAGTCTTCCTCAGGAGTATGTTGCCATATGAACCTAAGTCCAACATTGTATCCCTTATTTGAAAACCCACAACTTGCACATTGATTCTAAATTCCTTTCTTATCCATATTTTGTTTCTCTTAACCATTCGTACATGAATTTCTGGAAGATTGGTATTGATTGGGTTTAATTGCTCTAGTCCTCTCTCAACAACTGTCTTCAAGTTCTGTTTTAACATATTTAGAATTTATTCATAATTTATGATATTTAGGAATAACCTGAACCATTATTCTATAGGATGGCTTGGTATTGTGGTATTTTATCGTTAGTTTTTTGGTTGTATCTGCTAGAGGTCTCTGTGTGTGCTTAATTTCGGAAAGGTCTCCACTGCTTCTTTAAAATACTGTTTTTTTGTTCAAAGTTATAGGATTTCTTTGCAGATATAGGCTTTATAAGCTTTAGTGGCTTTATTTATCCTATGTCTCCTCCTGTCTTCTTTCATATTTTTATTATGGCTATAGTTGGTAATGGCCACGTCTCAGAAATTATTGGCTTTGCATTGACCAAGTTAGCACCCTGTTGTCTATTCCTCTCTTCCCATATTTTTATTAACTCAGGGAAATCTACTGTGGCATGTGTGTTCACTATACAATAAGAGCACCATGGCCTTATGGGTAGTGGGAATTCCCTCATGGCATTTCCCTCTTGATCACAATTATAACATATTAATGGTCCTCTTCCACCCCCCTCTTATTCCCGACCCTCCTCATCCTCGAGGAGCCTCATTTACTCTGTAAGATGTTATGTCTAGTTTATCAGCCAGTGCATCCAATGATCTAAACTCATCTGTGTGGTGTGTAGTGGAGGCACAGAACTCATAGTAAACATTTTTTGGGACATTAGAGTACCTCTGTCGAATGGGGCATAGGCGAGGTGGATGGCCAACTCCCTTACAAATCTCGCAGTACTCATTTGAAGTTGTATTTTGCTGGTTCGTGAATCCATGGAAGTGTGTTTGACCAGGGTACAAACCTTGTGTATTTACTTGCATAACTCCTCCCACTAGTGGTGGTACTTGAGGTCTTATTGATGATGACCCAATTGTTGTTCCCCACAACCTAGGACACTCTGAGACTAAATTTATTTCTAGCAAATAATGTGTGCAACACACATTCGGTCGCACTGGGAAAGATGGATGTATGTCCTTAAGTTTCTCTGTTAAAATTGAAATTTGATGTTGTAGCCCCAACATAGAGGGATCCTGGGTGGTTACACCTCCTCTAAATTCTTGTGGATATCCTTCCTTTGCTTCAATTCACGTCACTTGTTCTAGTGCATATTGGAGTGTGTCGATATTTTATTGTGTCAATATTGCTCTGGTGAGAGGTAGAAGAGCCTTGATAAACCAGTCATGTTGATGATTTGGGTCTATGGGATAAATCAATTTACCAATGGCATATTTGAACCTTCTCATTAGCTCCCAATCAGTATCTCCTTCTCGCTCCTTAATTTCCCAAAGTTCAGATACCCCTTGATGGTTGATCTATGGTAATTTAAATTCTTGCACAAATTCCCTCTTTACATCATCTATGACTAGATTTGGATGTACTTCTGACCATTTAATAAGCCACCATAGTGCTCTCTCTTGGACCGTAGTTTGGAACTCAATTAACTTAACAACGTCCGGTGTTTGGTGAGCCCTCCAGATTGCCTCACACAAGTACTTGTGCTGTTCCACATCATCGTTCCTTTTCCTGAAAACTGATGACATCTGGTGAACGATCCTGCCATTTCTATTCATGTATATTGAAGAAGTACAAATCCTCTAGTTCATGGTTGATAAATTCCTCTACTAATGCTACTGCTAGCATTTACTTTCACTTTAGGCTGAATATTATATATTTTACTTGATCTTTGCAACTTTGTCAAAAATTTATTTGGGGGGTGAAAGAGTACTAGGGGAAGATTAGGGAAAATGCTACTTAGAATATGGGAAATAGGATTACCTTGCATTAAGGCCACTGGTCCTTCTTGAAAAAATCGTTCCATCACAACATGGAATTCACCATCTGAATAATTCTCGGGGCTTGTGTCCTCCTCTCCATTGGACATCTTTCCTTTCTCCGATCGAGATGGGATCCTCTGAACCTGTCTAACTCCTCTGGTGGACCCCTATATTCCTGTGGGCCCTATCGTAACTCCTTTCCCCAATGTCATCTGTGGTGCCTCTTCTTGTTGGTGTGTGTTCTCCTTCTGATTTTTAAACTCGTGTATTTCCCTCTCCCGTCACTTCTCAATGATTTGTGCCCTCCAATATGCTCTTAGATCTCTTGACTTATTAGAACTTCTGACATCCATCTCATCAATTTCCTTCCCATTTTCCATAGCATTTCTCCCTTAGGTCCTTCCCCCAATACTAGTTGTTTAAGCTTCCATAGAGGGATTTTGGAAATTCAACAATCCCTCTTCCACCATTAGAGCCTTAATCCACAGGGGAATTTCTTTTAGCAACTTTCCTCGCAACCCATACTTGAACATAACTTTCGATTTAGAATAGGATTGATTACTTTCAGTTGGAAACTCTACAATGTACCCCTCCACCGTTGATTGTACCCAAAAATTTACTGCTCGTGTTAGATCAATATCTAGTCTGTGCAAGTCTATCAGATATATGTGCATCCAATCATGACGTGATCAACTCAATTCCCCAACTTTTGTTTTTACTTGGAGTCTTCACAACAACTTGTAAAGCTCCTCGAGAAAATTTCCCCAAAAAATCTCATACAAATCGCTTGCTGATTCAGAGAGTAAGATCTGATCCCTAAAATTTATTTCCTTATGATTTCAGAGCTTAGCTTGTTGTGATATGAACTGATCTAGATGCTTATCCCACCAAATTCGAATTTCCCTCTTGTAGAGCCTTGATACCATGATCGAGGTCTCTGATAAAGGTTTAGGTCCCAGCAATGGAACCATTTTTTGGCGAAAGAATGAATTCTGGGCAAGACCTAGGTTCAGGCTCAGAGGCCAACAAGGTCCCTCTATAGTCTAGGAAAACACTGATATTTTCACCTTGCTCAAGGGAGAGCATGGAGTCTCACTCGAGGAGTGTCGTGAAATTACTGGGATAAGAGAACTAGAACCATAGTATCGATATCAATTTTACCCTCTATCATCTAATGTCATTACATTGTTATCATGCATAAACAAATATTATTACCCATTATTCAAAGAAGAGACAAATCAAATCAGATACATCAAAAAGCACTATTGGAAATTTTTAATTAGTTCTCTAAAGATTCATACCTAGAAACACATCCATATTCACAAAAAAATGGCCACAAACGATATATATATCTATATATATATATATATATATATATATATATATATATATATATATATATATATATATATATATATATATCTATATATATATATATAAACTTCCAGCACAGAGCTTTACAACAGATATTAGAGTCTTCGCCAAGATCTATTCGTGGAATCAAAAAACACAAGACTCCTCCTTCTTGAGTTATCTCTCTTCCTTATCTACCCTCTTCCTTTCACACTGACAGTCCATGAGGGGAATTTTGAGGTCTAAAATGGGCCTCCTAAGGAAATAATAAAATAATATTAGATTACATCATCAAATTTTAGAGGGAAAAAATAAAAAACTAATTTTTCAACTCATATTTTCAACTTATCTCCCTATGGGTTTACACAAATTTCAAGTGGGAACACTCGTTAGATGCAGAATTTGATTCCTCATACAAGGAGTACCAATGTTTCATATTTTCGATGGACCCTTCTACATGAAAAATTATAAATACATGAAAAACGTGATTGCAATCACGTTTTTCATGTATTTCTCATTTTTCATGTATCATGGTCCATCAAATGTATAAAACATGGTACTCCTTGGATGAGGAAATAAAATTTTCATACAATGAGTACTCCCACTCAAACTTTGAGTAAAACCTTAGGGAGATAAGTTGAAAAAGTAGTTTTATTATTTTATTATTTTTTAATCTTTTTACTTTTTTACCCCAAAAATGGTGAATCATCCCCCATGGTTGACATCATCATCTTGAATCCTATTGGTTCTTATACATTTTATTTTGGTTGTACATTTTTCTTAGGAGGCCCATTTTAGACCTCAAAATTTATATAATGCATTTCTTCTTTTCTGCTTGGCTGCTTTACAATGCTCCATCGTTCCTCATCCTGTTTTTCTTTTCATTCTTCCGCTCATAGTATTCTTCATGTTTACTGTTAGTTACTCTTGCCACTTGTGCAACTATCCGCCCACAACCCGCCACCTGCCCAACAACTATCCGCAACTCGCCACATTAGCAACGACGATCTGCAACTTGCCCCCTTCACAACTACTGGCCTGCATCTTCCAAAAGTGTTTTATACATTTTCAAAACAAAGGCCCCAACACTATAATTACAATTTTTCCCTTTCTTCAATGATTTTGAACCCTTGAATGCAACTTCCTTGGAGTTTGGGAATCCTTTTCTCATTTCATATGCGATGAGATTCCCATGAAGTCTTCCATATTTAGAGTATACAAATCCTATATTTCTTTTATGGAATTTACTTTAGAAGCAAACCATTCTAGAAGAGATCTCAGAACTTTTTGGACAACTGTGCTTTCTTCAATATTTTCACCTAGACCCTTCAGTGAGTTGAAAAATTCATCCACTCGAAGGAAAAAGGCTGCAATATATTCTTAGTCATCCATTATAAGACTCTCAAATTGTCTTATATGAGTTTGGAGTTTTTCCTTCTTGACCTTGGAGTCTCCATCATAGATAGAAATAAGCTTGTCCCACATTTCCTTGGCAGAATCAAATTTCATAAGTTTTGTAAATTATGAATAAAAAATTCCACTTTTTATGGAATTTAGTGCTTTGGGATTTGCTATATAAACTTTCCTTCCATCTTGATCTATTGGTGGAGTAGGTGGAACTTTATACCCATCCATAAATAATTTCCATACTTCAGGTCCAAGATACATTAAATATAATTTCATCCTACACTTCCAAAAGCCAAAATTTGTTCCATCAAATTGGGGGATTTTTCCTGAATCTTGATTTTTCATTGTGACTTCATAATCCTTCTTTCAACTGTTAGGCTGATTATGAAGAAGTTGGCTCTGAAACCAATTGTTGGAAATACTAAGAGGGGGGTGAATCAATGTTTCTTTTCAGTTGTTATTTTTACCAGTTAATATTATTCACAAGTATAATTAGAAAATAAATAATAGGAATTGTATTAGGAACAAATGAGGACACCAATCCTCTTCTTACAATAGTTTGAGTACAATAATGTTTGAGGGCTCCAACCCTCCAATTCACCAAGATCCAACCCGTTTCCAAGCTCCAACATGGGATTTATGAGGCCCCAACCTCTATGGCTGAAACCCAATCTTTCTCAAGGCTCCAACCTT
The DNA here is from genome assembly GCA_034641835.2 of Pinus albicaulis. Lineage (NCBI taxonomy): Eukaryota > Viridiplantae > Streptophyta > Pinopsida > Pinales > Pinaceae > Pinus > Pinus albicaulis. The sequence continues at coordinate 1,048,829,388 of CM076580.1, forward strand.
ACTTTAGAGGCTCCAACCCCAAGGGCTCCAACCCTTAAAATTTTTAATAAAAGAAATGAATAAGTGACTTACATAAATTAATCCATAAGTATATTTCAGACTTCAAATTTGTACAATGAATATTCTTCACTGTCTAATACTTCACTTGTTCAAAAAATCCAAATAATTTTCTATCCAAGGTTCCAAATACTTAACTGTTCAAGGCTCCAAATACTTCACTATTCACACTTCCAAAATTATCATTGTTTAAGTCTTCAAAGTGTAACTACTATACTTGATCTAAGCTCCACAGGTGATTGGTTTTAAGATGATTACAAGTTCGATCTTATGAGACAAAGCTTCATGCCTTACTGTTTGTAGCTCTAAGATTTTTAGCCATTAGGTTTGGGCCTCTAAGACTATCCTCACACATGTTCGAGTAGTTCCAGTGGTATGACCTATGTCCGAGTTCAAAGAGGAACACTGCTTACACTTCATTTTCATTGTAGTCAAGGGTCTGAAATTATGTGATAAGGTCCAAAGTTCTTAAAAGCATGGTCCAAGCCTCCAAAGGTGTAATATCATAGATATACCACCACATAAGTAAGTTCAAGTTTTTCCACTTTCTAGGCTTCACTCAAGAGATCTGAACCTTAATACAGGGCTGTAATTACAAATTTGAGGGTTGGTTCTGAGTTTTAATACAATCACAGTTCAGTATTGAGCCTTAGCACTGAGCTATAAAATAAGTTAGTGTTCATTTCAAAACAATTCAAAAGATACGAGCCACCGTTGTCTAACTCCCTCTACTCTGAGGTTCCACTGAGTTACTCCTTCTAGTCTAAGGTTAATGTTTTACCCAATCTCATATTTAACCTTGAATTCTTCCTCCTTGGCCTCCTTTAGTTCACGAGTTGTGAAATTCTTGTTGTGTTATGCTCTGAATGATCTTCAACGAATGGATGATGATGAAAGGAAGGAGTACGAATCCTTATATATATAAATTTTTGATCTTAAGTGAAGGGATATGACTCTTTGGAGGGATACTGACTAGTATGAGTGGGCTTAGGTCGGATAGGGAAAGGAATATGATATATCATCTTAAAAAATAATTTTATCTTAGAATGATGGTAGTTAAAGTATGAGTGAGGGCTCATTGGAAAGGGGAAAGAGTCATCTACAAGCTAGTGAAGGAGTCATTGTAATATGATGTCTTCAACATTTTAAAAAATAATTTTATTTATGACTGTTCAAGGATTATAGTACAAACCTTGGGGTTTTTAGGATTCTTCATGCGTAAGGTCAATGGGACTAGGATAAGGGTTAAGTCATATTCATTAGGGATCCAAGTGTGGCCTCCAACAATCATCTATGTCATCAAGTGTAATCATCCATGCCATAATGACCTTCAACAATGCTCCTATTGACATCAATGACAATTATTGACCAACACATCTTCCAACTGAGTTTGCTCTGGAAATGGTTTCCCACGTCATATCTTGTTTAAAATTGTAGTTTGTGAGTTTTTATTTCATTCTTTTATAATTTATCCATAATTTTAATTTGTATGCATACACAATTTATAGTAATATACATATCCATAAATCTAAAAAGAAATAAAACCCTATTAGTGTAGATTTCATATTTTAAAATATAGTTTTATTAGATACGTTGTGACGAATTGGCCATTAAAATAACCACGATAGTTTACAGATCATAGAAGAAGCTTCTTGGAGGGATAAGGACTATGATTCTTTATTGCACATTTTTCTTGAACATCATTGTGAGGCATGCCAACTATGTTAGTTGGGGTCCCTATGATGTAGACAAGCCATGGCATACACCTCTTGTAGAAATTATGGAACATGCATGTATATCTTGGATTCACCTTGTGCTAGTGTGTTTCGTGCATGAATGTACGAAATCACACCAACTAAAGGGGGGTAGTTTTTCCCTCTTAAGTTATTAGTCACAGGAAAAAAATAGATGGAGTCAAGAAATTTAGTGGAACATGTTAAAACATAAACATCCTAGATAGAGAAATAGCATGCATATTCAAACATAAAACTAAACTAAAACTAAAACAACTAAAACAAAAGCTCTAAATAGAGTAAAAAAATTCAATAATCCAAACGATGGCTCTTACGTCCCCTCTTATTGAGTGTTGGTAGGAAATGAGGAGGAAAATTTAACCCACTTTCCAAGGGGCCCTTAGAAATAGGGGTTCTAAGTCCCGATGCAAGGATGTCTTTACTTTCGAGCTACCTTGGCACAAAGTCTCCCTCTCTCTACTATGGTGGATTGGAGTTGTTGGATGGTCAACAACTGAGTCCCCTCTATCTCTGCTCCAGATCACACACTATTGGTATTTCTTGGGGAAATTCTGGCCAGCATAACAATGTGCCCTCATGTTTTTATCTCTTGGTGGCCTTTTATAGGAGAATTCAAATCCTCCTTCCCTCTCTTGGTACATTGTGGATAGTGACCCAAGAGAGGAGGGTTATTCCATTGTGTGCCACATTTATTCCATTGTGTGCTCCCTTCATGTCCTAAGGAGGCTTGGGCGGGTATCCTTAGGTGGCCTCAAGTGTGGAATCAATGTCCTAGAGTGTGCCTTGTGGTCCCGGAAAGTGACTTCTGCCACTCCCAAGATTGCATGCTTTTTTGAGCAAAAGGCGCACAAAGGCACGTTTATTGAAGAATTTTGCGTGCAAAGGAACATTTGATTGGTATTTCTTGTATGCAAATTTATTTTTCCTTTCAGACCTTAGAGATTTTTAAATACTTTCAGATTCTCTAATGTCTCTAAGCCCTGTAAATCCTTTTGCCTAACATTAAATAATATCACCTTTGCTTGTACAATTTTCCAGTGATAATATTTTCCCCCTAATGTGTGAGGTCTAGGAAGAACTGTATAGTCGAAATACATTATACTTTCTTTTCTGTATACTGTGTGTAGAGAGAGAGAGACTTGCATGTAGCTCAAAGTTGGAGACACCATGCACTGGGTAGAAGAGTAATGATGTCCTGTGGGATCCCTGCAAGAAATGGTATAATACAATATATACAAATTTTATACGAGGCAGACATATCCCATGCTCGTGACGCTTTGGCTAGTTAAAAAAATCTATTTGACAGATACAAATTATGTCTATGTCACTAGTATGGTAGTGATCTGCTGGTTGATGACGACGACTGTTGACACCCTCAGGGGTGTTTTTTATTTGATGATAGGTGGAAAGTGGTAGCCGTACACATAGACTTGGTATGGCATATAAATGCGCATTGTACGCATAGGTGTTGGCTGGGACCTTCCTGTGCAAACCATTAGGGGAATTTTGAGGTCTAAAATGAGCCTCCTAAGAAAAAAGTACAACCAAAATAAACTTTATAAGAGCCAATAGGATTCAAGATGATTATGTAAAACATGGGGGATGATTCACCATTTTTTAAGTAAAAGGGAAAAAATATTAAAAAATAATAAAATTACTTTTTCAACTCGTATTTTCAACTTATCTCCCAAAGTTTTTACTCAAATTTCGAGCGGGGGTACTCATTGGATGCAAAGTTTTATTCCTCATCCTAGGAGTACCCATGTTACATACTTTTGATGGATCTTGCTACACGAAAAATGATAAATACATGAAAAATGTAATTGCAATCACGTTTTTTCATGTATTTCTCATTTTTCGTGTAGAAGGATCCATTAAAAGTATGAAACATGGGTACTCCTTAGACGAGGAATTAAATTTTGAATCCAATGAGTACCCTCAATTGAAATTTGAGTAAAAAATTTAGGAGATAAGTTGAAAATACGAGTTGAAAAAGTAGTTTTTTCCTTTTTCCCTCTAAAATTTGATGATGTAAGAAAATATTATTTTATTATTTCCACTATTATTTTATAATTTCATTAGGAGGCCCATTTCAGATCTCAAAATTCCCCTAATGATTTCTGAAAGAGATTCTTATAAAGGCACGGGTCTTCGACGAATTTGATCAAAGTGCAATGGTTGTAAGGTATGTTACCATCCTGATATGAAAGCTTGTGCTTTAGTCAAATTTCAGGGGGATTGATGACATCTATGGGCAATGATGTCTCCCACACTGCCACCCAAGGATTTCCCTTTTATGGAGAGGGGTGATCCAAAGTACTGCTTCCTTTTTGGAAAAGAGGTGTTGATGTCGACAAAAAGGAAGCCTCAACCAAGCAAGGGGGTCACTAATATGGAGGATAATGATCTTGGATGTGATGGGTTTAACATAGGAATGATGGCGAGGGGTGACTGAAAACTGATGATGGGGATTCAGTGGCCCAAGTTGGAGTATAAAAAACAGCTTGGCGGTAGTCATAACTATTTCTGATGGGGAAAACCCTAGAGTCGGTAGGGCTTCCAGGGTGGGTATAAACTGGTTATGAATGTCATGGTGGCTTTTGGGTGTGGGTGTGATACTTCGAACAAGGGTGACGAGGGACTACTGCCATGGGAGAAAAATGAACAAGTGGGTGGGCGAGATATTGCACGTTTGTGGTCTTTTTACACTTACCAAAACAATAAAATAATGGGGTTTGGTTTGTAAAAAACATAGAGATGAGTGCCGAAAAACGTGAAAGTGTTCACTTACTGATGATGTGAGAAAGGTGTTTTGCTGAGGGTGGGGGCCCCATTGGTTGTTCTCATGTGTGAGGTTGATGAAGCGGATGAAAAAGTATCGCAGATGGGTTGTGCTAATGGAGGTATGGTGGGCCAAATGTGAGGTGCGATAATGCGCTTTTGATCTGCTTGTACAACTTGGTCGTCTGGGAAAGGGGTTTTATTTCATATGGTAAAACTTGACCTTATGCATGACGAATTAATGGGCATGAGGTACTTCGCGGACTAAGGTGGTATGGTCATGGCATCACTATTGTTGTGATATATGGTCTACTGTGGGTGACGAGTGCCATGGGGGGGAGGCTCTACTGACCAATGAGGATGCTTATCATGTGCAACGTGAGGTGATGATAAACATGGTCGGATGTGTGGAACCTATGGATGATTTCTGATGGAGAAAGGATGTCAAGATATGCAGAATTTTTCTAGGATTCTATCATGCTAGGGGTAGAATGATACCTGCTCTGGAACTTTCAGTGGATGGAGTTGTGGATGGTTTGCATACTACCTAAAAAAAAAACTACCCCACGTGAAAGCATCTTCTTTATCCAAATATTATTGAAAGACATGTGCTTTAAAAAGAAGATGAGAGAGGGCATACCTGCTGGTGCTCAAATATTATTTTTTCGAGGGTGCGAATGTGTGGCACCACCCTTGGGCATTATGGAGTGCGGATCACAATGCTGCTTTCGGTCTGGTGATTGGGCCTTCTGAGCTCTAATTATGGTCCTCCAAAGTTTCTAAAAAGGAAAAAATATAGGCGAATATGGCTCAATTCAATTCATTTGTGTCTATTGAGTATTGAGAGGTTAGAGGCTTCTACGGAGCAGTTATTGTCATTGCAGTTAGCCTGAGCACCCATGATTAGCGATTTTATGGCTAGGTAAACTCCATGAAATCCTGCATTTTAAAATTTTTAGTCTAGGGGTGGCAGGGTCCATACAATACTAGTTTGTACGGATTCTGAGCCAGTTTTACCCTTGATTACATGAGCGATCAGGGTACTGATGCGCCTTTTGCGCGCAAAACAAAGGTTTTGCGTGCAGAAGGCATGCCTATCCAAATTCTTGGCGCGCATTTTGCGCGCTTGTGAGAGGAACAAGCACACCTTCCACACGAATGTCTAAGGGAGAGGCGCATGGAAAGCTAAGGCAAAATTTGTGAAAATTTTGCCTATTTTTTGGTGTTTTTATGCTGCTTATGTGCTCTTTTTTTGATGACAAGATGTTGTGGAGGGAGCGGGATTGGCCTAAGATTTGCTCTTCTTTAGCTGTTGATGGCTAGGCGTGCCAACAATTGGCGCAATGGGGTCTCCTAAAATTTATGGAGAATGACCTTCTTCGATCACAGGATCGACTTCTGCGCTACCTGATCTAGTGTTGGAATAGGTGACGCAAGGTGTTTTTCATATGTGGGTGTGACCTCACTATCCATCCTGAGAGAGATATCTACTTTGTAACCGGGCTGCTGCCCCAGGGCGAGGCGCTTCGGTATCCACTTCCTTCTGGGAGGGTGGATTTTGAGCGGTTTTGGGAGCGTCATTGCAGCGGGGCACCCCTTACAAAGGGGTGTATAGCCATTGCTACAGTGACAGACTTGGCCGAGTGGTGTGCTCTAGCAGCCATTGTGCAACTGGCGGGGTTGTTTTCTCCTCATCGGGCATCGAGTCCGCAGGTTGGTGTCCTGCATCGGCTGAGGGCCGGGAATTTTTTCGACTTTTCCTATTTCTGCTATGAAGGGATGCTGGAACAACTTCATAAGGTCTAGGATGGATCAAAGCTGTTTTCCTACACCAGCATTTTATGTAGCATTATGTACAAGCAGGTGGTTCTGCTGAGACCGGTGGTGGCGGTGCCTGCTAGGGGCCCACGGGAGCCTTGCATGAGGAGGTGGGCTCCTATGATGCCTCAAGGAGGTGGGGGTAGGGTGGGGTGTTACTAGAATTCCACCACACAAGCTTGGTTTGAGGTCAACCCACAGATGTTGTTGCCATTCCCTTATGCAGGGATGGACTTTCGGGGGGATCTAGACATGGGTCACCCTGCTGGCTATGCTTGTTGGCCAATAGTTTTGGTTACTGCTGCAGATGTTGGCGAGGTTGGTCACCCTGTGGCTCAGTTGGTTGGGAATGATCCTATTCAGAGACCTTGGGGAGCTCTTGGGGGGATGGGAGGAGTTCCTACACAGTCTCAGGGTGGGGCACTCGGTGGTGAGGCTAGCCCTTTGGTTGAGAGCAGTAGCTTGGCTGCTTCCGAGACTATAGCTGAGTGAGCTCATGCTGATGCACGGAGGCTCGTGTTGCTGAGATGACCGAGCGAGTGTCAGTTCTAGAGGATGTCTGGGATCGAGTGGACTGCTTGACCCAAGGGATGCCGACTCGAGGTTTTTTATATGACCTTGAGGATGTGTGGCTGGAGACCTTGATGGGCCGGGAGAGGGGCTATCGGCCAGTTTTACGTCAGGTGGTGGTCTCGGTATTGACGACAACTCCAGTAGTGGTACCAGGAGCGGCAGTGGGTCCAGGTGCCCCACTTGGGGGAGCACCACCCTAGAGTCATTTTGTACACATGGAAAACACCTATTATGAGGATGCTTCCCCTATTTTTGACGAATTATATGTGTATCTTTTTGGGCTGACAGATGGGTCAGAGACACTATTTTTTGTACTTAGGCACATACATTTTGATATATATATATATGAGAGATATGTTTTACAGCTCTACATGGTGTGCCCCCTGTTTTTGATTATGGATTATGTTATGCTGATGGATATCTATGTTTTCTATGTTTTTATTTTTTATGTATGATGGTTTACTCGAGATGCATTCCAGTTTAGAATATTGTTAGCTATGCGATCAGGTGTTTGGTTTTGACTCCTTGGTACATGTGTGAATGTAATGTAGTCAAATTGTTTGCTTAATATTTTTGCATGCAAATATTTTCTAAATAGACGTGAATATGATATATCAAATGTTTGGTTTAACTATGACACTACTAGCTGAGAATCGAGGTAGATATGCATATGGCATATGACCTGATGGAGGGCGTCGCACATAAGTGTTATAACGATGTCATATTCTGCCTGATTTTTTGTTTCTAAACCAATGCATACCCCATTGGTGTAGAATGGTGATCAATCAGGGTGAAAGATAACCCAGGTAGCTGCTTCTAAACTTTGAGTCCATCTTGTTGCTCCATCAACAAATCTGAATTAAGGGTCAGATTGGTAATCCATTGTGACACTCGAGCACGTTTTGGAGCAAGTCTTTTGGTCAAAAATTTAAAGTGGTTGGGTTTGTGTACGTTGACTCTAGGGTAGGGCCTTCTTGGCCCTTATGGGTAGAGTTTCTTGAGGTAAAGGCCGTTGACAGGGTTGCTGAGGCATGTTCCATTCAGTTCAGTCAAGATGTACACCCTTGGTGGAGGCAATGTTTTATGATGTAGGGTCCTTTCCACAAGGTTTAAAACTTTCCTGGCCCTAGGGATCCTTTTACGACATCGTAGCAGAGGACTAGTTCTCCTTCAGTGAATGAGAGAGGGTTGATGTGGCGTCCGAACGATGCTTTTACCCTTTTCTTGTGGGCCTCGTTGTGTTGCAGTGATTATCGTCGGATTTCATCAGTGAGCTCTAGTTGTACTAGGCGTTGTTTTAGAGGCTGGGTATCATCGAGGAGTTTGATGGCAGCATGTAAATTCGGGATCTCACGAAAATCAATGCAAAAGTGCAAGGAACCTTGAACTTTCATGACAGGAATAAGGTGGGAATCCTGGGACGTGGGGGCGGCTACAATCCTATTTCTGATATATGATGATAAAAATCGTATGTGGTGTATCATGTCATCGGCATTTGGTGGGGGAAGAATCTCTGTGATGGTAGTTTTCGTGAGCGCAAGGTTGGGTCCCCTGTTAGGATGGTCAATTTCCTGTTAGTGAAAATTGTGCCTGGTGTATAGGTGCTTGAATGTTTCCATTAGCGGGCATGCCTCTAGTTCGTGGTACAGACAGTGCATGGTACCAATGTGCCAACTGAGTAGATTGTGTGGGAATCAACACTACTCTTCATCCCAGATGTGGACACTTGGAAAGGATCTATTGTAGAAGATGAGGTCTTCTATTTCCATTTCCGTGTTGTTGGCTTGGGTGTATCTAACTCTTTAGGGGAGTGTAGACTTAATGCTGCTCTTGCCACTCTTCACTTGGGGAGATGATCACATTTAATTATATGATGAAAGTCTGAACAAATCCGGAAATAAGTACGCGTGATCTTCTCTTGGTTAGAGAGAAGTTTTTGTGGGAGAGAAGAGACTGTGCAAAAACTGTTTGCGAGGTGCTTCAGTTCTTTGCATTGATTGACTCGATGGTCAATCAGGTCGCATAGTATGCATGTTATCCTAGGTTGGGCCTAGGTCATGCTTGGTTGGTGCGCCATCCCAGTTTTCCCATCACGCCAATGTGGGTGTCGGGTTGCTAGTCTGGGGGTGATATACTTTCTATACCGTTTGAGGAGATCATCCTCTTTCTTCTCTAATGTGTGAATCATATCGATTAGAGGAATAACTTGCAAAATATAGGTACAATGCTTTCCACAATGATTGCCTTGACATACTGGGAAAAATAGGCTAGATATGGGATGCCCATCATGTGTAGTTGGTGGCCTGACGGGGTACCAACATCGTAATGCTGCTAAATCTGGGCAAGTGGCGACCACATGATTGGGCATTTTACATAATGCACATCTTGGTTTTCTCTGTAGAGATCAGTTGGGGGTAACTAAGGGTTCCCTGATTGGTCACTTTTCAGCTGACAGAAAAGGATGGATCTACTTGTCACATCTTCTTATGTTGTCGAGCTGTTCATGGATTCCGAGTCTGTGCCATATTCTTGGGAGAGGCAGACTATGGCTGAGAGGAAACTAGCCAACGCTAATTGGAATCAGGTGATATAGTGGAAACTTTCTAGAATGTGGTTGTCGGCACATAAAGGACATGTGAATTGTGCTGCCCACAAACCAACATAATAACCCGTTCTATAGGATACCATCTATGGATGAGTTCCAAGGCTGCGCATTCTTCGATGAAGTGACCATGTTCATTGCACAACGTGCAGCGTATGATAGGAGGGCGAAATATGAATGGGCGTCTTTCAAGTGACTGTCTATCCTCCTGTAGGTACAGGATGGTGCGAGGTTCATCTCTAGATGATTGGGTGGAGGGATACTCTTGATAGGATCGCTCGATGGCATGTAAGGCATCCCTATATCATGCGATTTATGGGAAATGATGGGTATGGTGCCCATAATTGCTGCAGATAACACATGCCTGATTGGTACGCAATGCTTTGCATTTACTTTTGGTGGTAGGTTCCTTTTTACGAGAACGTGGTGTTGCGATGTCTGCCTCAAAGATAAGGAGCGGTTTTAATTCGTCTAGTTCTAGGAAGATGTGGGTAGGGTGTCCTACTACGTCACATATGACACAACCTGGTGATTCCTGTTGCATGGTGGGAGTCTCCACCCTCTTTCATCTCTCGGTTTTCTTAGTCATAATCATCGATTTTGCAATGGGAATTTCCTTTGCAGGGATGTTTTCGACAGTTTCCTGAACGGGTGGGGCCTCCTCGGGACTGAGGGGATTTAACCCTGTGGTGGTGATGTGTGTGGCTCCTATCCCAATAGGGGGAACAAGGTACCAAACTAGTTTTGCAAAAGATATGTTTGGTAACACCACTATTTCCAAGACCTGCTGGGATACGAAACTAGCTGGGGGGTAGAGGAAAGGGGTCTGGGAAGCGACGTAGGCTAGAGAGGCTACCGTGGTCAAGGACTTAGTGTCATTACTGCTTGTTTCTATGTCCTGAGTAGTTTCAACACTTGATGTTGACATCATGCACACCAGAGCCCCTGTGACATCAGTTGATGACTTAGGAATAATAGGGGGATCTCCTAGGAATGATCCTAGGATGGACGAAGGTTTGAACTGGCCGGGGCCATATTATTGGTACCGTGAAAGTGCATCCACAGATGTGTCTACGTAGGGTAGAATAACATCGGTATTTGTGAGGGGTCACTTTTTTCTATGCGTCAATTGGTCGACAGTGACGATGCGGTCCTCATGGGGGAACATCATAGTTTGGAAGATGGAGGAGGCGACGACTGACATGGCATACATATAACTCAGACCAAGGAGTATATTGTATTCCAACTGGGTGTCCAAGACTTCAAAGTTTATAAGGATCGTGTTTTCGGCTAAGCAGACCGGGACATTTTGGTAGAGGATGACGGGGGCTAAAGGGCGACCATTGTATGCTCTAAGCGTGATGTCTGATGGCTTTAGTTTGGGTGGTCCTAACATTTGCCAAATGTTCTTTGACATGATGCATGTCAATGCACCTTTGTCAATGATACATCAGTGAATGGTAATGTTTTGGACCAATACTGGTATCTGGAAGGCAACCATTGAAGGAAGCCTAGGGGTGGCTTTATCTAAATCAAAAGCCATTAGGCATGTATCGACAGGGTCGATAGCACCTAATGCAGAAATTAAGGCATTCTGCTACTTTGGGCATGACTGTAATACCTCCAAAGCTGACATAGCGGTAGGAGATTGAGCTAGATCATCCATAATGCTATAGTTATGGGCTACTTTGGAATATTTTCCTACTCGCCTAGTTGGTCCTTTAGCTATCTTTGGAAAAGGTTTAATAGGCATCTTTGATATGGTCAAAGGTGCTGTTAGTGCACTGGTACTAGCCTTTAACACGTTGGTGTCTAGTGGGGTGTTGTAATTTCGATTCCATGTCTGTAAAAACATTTCCTCGCCAGTCATGTAGATTTCATGGCTGTTCTTTCTGGAGTCGTCGGGAGTTTGTTGCTGTGTGCTAACTGTCCCTTGATGGGGGAAAGGTTCCTGCATGACTGCTGTCTGCTGGGAAGATCCTCCTTGCCCACGGTTACTCTGTAGCTTCTTCAGCTCAGGGAGGTCTGGACAGTGGTGAGTGTAATGGCTGTAATCACCAGAGGTGGCCTTTTGTTTTACCTTTGGGAGTTGCTTGGCTCCTTGTTTTGATTTCGGTTGGAGTTGCCTCCAGCCTGAGATCGTGGAGGGTGTTGTTGATTGTTGCCCCCCTGTCCAAGATTTCCTTTAGGATTTTTTTTCCCTTTTTTCTTAACCATGTTAGGAGGATAGTTTGGTCTCTCCTGGTTATATGGTTGGCACGGTTGATTTTGGGAAGGCTGCACAAAGTTCACCTGTGCATTATTCTGCATGGGCGGGTCTTGTGCTGGGGACTGTGCATAATGCAGTCCCTGGTTTGTAAATGGCTGTTGTGGCGGAGCTCTTCCATCATCATGTCTATCTGCATATTGGGTCCCCTGAGCTAGAGGATAGGGTCCTCCATACTGATGGTGATACAACGACACCCTACTGGTCAAATTTTGCAGAGGCATGTGATGACTTTGGTAGCCAGGTTGTGGTACGTTATGGGTAGAATCATACGTGTAACCGGGGTATTGAACCCTACTGCTTGGGTGAATTTGGGTCAATGACCCAATTAAACAGTCTTTAGAGTTCGACATGCATGGAAATTCTTTGTAAGTTTGCAGGCGCGGGCGTTCGGCATGATATTGTAAATATACCCTGACTGCATATAGATTAGCTCGAGTTGTTGGGCCTTATTGATGGCGTCCTCTTTGGATATGGGATTTTTTTGTGCCACATCCTTCGAAATATCTGTAGTGAGATTTTTTAGGAATAGGTATAACAGAACTCAATCGTCAAGTTTGGCTTTGCAAAAGCTACGACGCCGCTGCCATTTGTAGAGATGGTCTGAGATATGGACAACGAGGGTTTGCCTAAAGTGGGTCAGTAATTCCATTCCGGATAATGATGGATGGGTAGCTGAAAATAGGTCAGGAACACAGTGGCAAGGGCACTAAAGTTTCCATGTGTAGTAGAGGGTTGCTCCACATAGCATTTCGCTGCCACTCCTATTAGAGTGCATTGAAATAGTCTTAGTCGAATAGAAGCATCAACAATATTGTTTAATGAACACCACAGGTGGAAAGTCATAACATGATTTCCGGAGTCTTCTGCTTGCTTTCCTTCAAACTTTGGAACGTTCGAAGGGAGCTTCGTGGGCATGGGAGGCCATATGGGGTTGTCTGCAATGGGTTCATTTTTCAACTTGGTTAAATCTAGTAGATTTAATGAGGCTAGAAAAGGTGACTGTGAGGTTGTAGCCATTGTTGTGCATTCAACTGGCTTCCTGAATGGGTTGCACTCCTCTGCCATCTAGGGGTTGTGGTAGGAGTGGTGTGTGGTGACCCTGTGGGGGTTTTCACCGGTGTGACATTGGGAGATCGACTAGGGTTCCCAACTAAATATGCCCCAATAAAGGATGGACCAATAATGGTGGCCATGTTCTGTCTTTGATGCCTAAATGGCGAAATACCTGGAACCCCTCCTAGTAATGGGGGGAGGTCCAAAATACATCTAGATCGATGAGGTCCCTGTTAGAATTTACGGTAGAAATAATAAAGAATCTACCTAGAGGAATAAACATAAAGAGCCAACAAAAAATCATAAACACAAACACAAATGTTTATTCAGGAAAACCCCAAATCCGGGGCAAAACCCAACCAATGAAATTTCATTAAGCATTGGCCAAAACCCTGGCCAATCCGGCCAACTGAGCCTTCACCACTCACCTCCAGGCCTCACTTACAATGAAGTCTTCCCAGCCTTTTATAGGCTCCATTACATGCAATACCATGAGCCTAAAACCATGGGTACACAATACCATGTGCCCCAAAAATACCCGATTGTTTAACTTGGTCAACCTTGACTCTAACCCCCAGTCAATTTACCTAACATTCCCCACTTAAACTTGACTTGGGGTTCCTTGACTAAATCCAACCAACCTTCCAAGTGAGTGAGCCCCACTTACTTTGGCCCTTATCCTCCCTCAAATTTTTATACCCAAGATTGTTTTTAACTTGACATCCCCCTATCACCTAGGTCTAACCCAGACTTTATCAATGATTAACCAAGGGTACGCATGCCATACTAGGTCTTACAATAGTATGCCCATTTACATGTAATAAAATTAGACTCCATTACAAGTTTTTGTTTTCATTGTTGCTTCTCACTTCCATTCTCTTGCCTTAATACTTTCCTCTCCATTCCAATGAACCATGAATTATAAAAAACATGAACCAAATTTATCATATTCCATGCACAAAATATTATTATCAACAACCCAACATTGTTGTTCATTGAACCATGATTAGTGCATAAGATGGTATCTAACCATGGCTGCATGTTAGGTTCGAAAAAAATATCAGCCCAGTCACAAAAATTTGCTTGATCGCTATTTTGGACCTACGACTCTGCAACCCTCATCGACAAATTCTTGTTGGCACCATCTTACATTAGAGCATCACTGGATCTCTCCACTACATCCACCTGTTGTGCACATGCCTTGATGAGTTTTTCTTGTGCCTCCACCACGAACGCATGGCTACGATCTCTTAACTCATCCTCTGCCACCATAGCTCCTTCGCTGTGAGCAAAGGATCTGACCATGATTTGCATCCAACCAAGCGGGAATCGATCTTATTCGAGACCTTCTAAAATTCTCAATTTTGGAGCTTTCAACCCTATGGGCATGGGGTATTTTGGGTATTTTCAGGTTATCGTGATCTGAAGAACATTTTCCCTCGGTTTCAGCTACTGCTTCAGCTTCGATGTCGACATTGCCTATGCCATAAATGGGAATAATATCCATATCCTTGACCTCTATTTTGTGAAAGTACACGCCTTCATTTGTTGATCTAGATCCTTCTTTGCGCAGTTGCATAAACACCCCATGTCAAACTCTCTCTAGATCCACACCAGATTTGACATGATCTAGCTCTTTTAATCTCCACGCAATGAATCAACATCATTTTGTTCCTCAATGATTCTCCCATTGCCGCTGCCTTCATTTTATTGCCACACCTATGATTTGACACCTACACCTATGCTTTGAAAAACGACTCCCATCTGACACTCGTTCATTGTCACCACAGTTATCCTCTGCACCTTTGACTAGTAGATCGTTTAGTCCAATAATCACCAGGTGCCCTTCTCTATTCACAACACAAAGAGACATATCATTATGCTATCTTTTCACATAAGACATTGTTTGATCATCAAAATTGTGCCACAGTGCCTTGCGTTTCCTTCCTTATCATTGTTAAACCTTCGCTCCTCTCATTTTTTGAGCTATTTTTCTGTAATGACCACGCTTTCACCATTTCCATCAGAACATTCCCAACATAATAACCAGCGTTGTTATCTCCACAAACGCTGCACACAACAGCAATAGTGGGTCTTGAAACCACCCTATTCGGCTGCACTTGAGTTCATGCATTGGATCTCACACGTTTCACAAGCTCAGTGTTACGCTCAGATCTAATCTATGGTCAGGTTATGCATCGGTCTCGTCCTTCAATTTGAGATCCAGAACTGCATCAGTACAATAGATCATATCTCCGTTCACAGGCCAATAAAACCCTTGGCAACAACCCTCTGAAGCCAACATTTGGCTCTGATACCAAATGAAGAAAAAATAAACTTGAGAGAAAAAATATTTACTGCGAGAAATAACAAAAATAACCAGCAACAAACATGAAACATTAACACACAATATTTAACCGGGAAAAGCCCCAAACTCCATGGAAAACCCATCCTAATGAAATTTCATTAGCCTTGGCCAAAACCCTAGACAGTCCGTCCAAGTGAGCCTTCACTGCTCACCTCCAGGCCTCACTTACAATGAAGTCTTCCTAGCCTTTTATAGGCTCCATTACATGCAATACCATGAGCCTAAAACCATGGGTGCACAATACTATGTGCCCCAAAACTACCTGATTATTTAACCTGGTCAACCTTGACTCTAACCCCCAGTCAATTTACCTAACAATCCCGTTGGGTCCATTCTGGCATCGAATAGGCATGGCTTTGGAAATATTTGAGAGGATAGACATTATAATCAAAGCAAAATTCTGATCGCATACATAAAACAAAGAGAAAATAAAATAATTTTTCCCTTTAGATTAATCCTATGTGATCAGTCAATCAAAAAATATGGTTTTTGTTTGTTTGCATATGATACTCAAATCCTAGGATACCTAATCATCCTCACACACTCAAGTGTAACTAGGCCTTGAGAAGATATCTTACGAATGTTGGCACAACATTCCGTAAGAGCGGGCGACACCCCTAGTTAACCGAAAACAATCCACCAAGGTAAGGGTAGAGGATCTAGTGCTTGCCTGCATCGTCACTTATAGGGAAAGGATGCCCTAATTCTAGCCACTAAGCACCACCATCCCACGTGAGCTTTCGAGTCTTGGGCTTCTTGGTAGTTCAACTAATAGTATCGAGTATCAGCCGGGTTAGGTAGCCCCAACTAATACCACACGTGCTGTGCCCAAGCCTAACCCCCTTTGAATAGGGTCTTTGCTGAGCTCGGGTTTTATTTTCCATGGGCTGATAGGTGGATTTGAAAGTTCCCTAAATAGTCAACTTCTATGTTTCAAGATGAAGAATGATCAAGGTGGCTTATTGGATGCCTACCCCCTTGATCCTAACTTAGACTATAAATTCTTTTGTGGCCCTTGTGGGGAGAATTTAATGAGTTTTGTTAAGTTAGTTTTAGGTGACTTTGCTTTACTTAGGGTGTGGATGTGTGTGAGATAAAAGTGAACAAGCAAATAGTTTTAACGTGTGGATATGCGATGATCCTTTTTAGAATCCCCTATTTAAACTATGTTCTATTGTTCCTTGCTCAGAAGAAAAACATGCATAGATATGGGCCACTTTCAATTTTTCCTAGTTAAATCTATATGATCAAATATAGGGAGATGGAGAGTTGTGAATAGAGAGTGTTCATATGCTTGCCTAGGATCACTAGAGGGTGAAAATCCAGCAGAGATTACTTGCTCTTCTATCGACAATTCGATCCTGGTCCCGAAATCCTAGTGCAAAAATTGAACTAAACTAATGAATTTTACACTAGAAAAAGAACTAGCTATGCATGCGTGGACTTGGGCCACTTACTTTGGCTAATTAACTAGGTGTTTTGGTACCTAAAATGGCAAAACATAAATTATTTCAGAATGCAAGTTAATTTGCCTCCTACTTAAACTATGTGTTAACTTTGCAAAAATCAACTTGAAATAAAACTAACACCAAGCGTACCAAAAGCGGCTAAGAGTGAGCTTTAGAAATTTGCGGGGCACCTCAAGCTGTGCTGGCAGATGTATTATGGGCTACCAGCCACTTTTACAAGCAGGAAAAGATGGAAATATTAGAGAAATTTCACTTCTGTTTTTTGCGCTCAAAAGGCTGAGACAGGCGTGATTTCTACGCGCAAGTCACTCCTAAATGCACACAATGGGGGCATGCCTGTATGTGAGGAATGCACGCAAATTTCTAGCAAAGTAATTTTTTGGAGCTCTTCTGCTTCATTCTGTCACTAGGGATGAACCAGGAAATGAAGGAGAGAAAGTGGGCAATTCCAACCCAACTCCACAACAAAGATGAAGGTCTCTGCAAAAAGGCACAACCACATAAACTTGGAAATAAACGCTAGTGGAGTTGCCAATCTTGTGTTAGTGTGTTTGGTGCACGAACGTACGAAATCACAGCAACTAAAGGGGGGTGGGTTTTTCCTCTTAAGTTATTGGTCACGGGCATAAAATAGATGGATTCAAGCAAGTTAGTGGAACATGTTAAAACATAAACATACTAGATAGAGAAATAACATGCATATTCGAACATAAATTAAACCAAAAATAAAACAAATAAAACAAAAGCTCTAAATAGAGTCAAACAACTATAATAATCCAAACAGTGGCTCTTACATCCCCTCTTATTGAGTGCTAGTAGGAAATGAGGATGAAAATTTAACCCACTTGCCAAGGGTCCCTTAGAACTAGGGGTTCTAAGTCCCGATGCAAGGATTTTTTTATTTCCAAGTTTCCTTGGTGCAAAATCTCCCTCTCTCTACTATGGTGTATTGGAGTTGTTGGATGGCCAACAACTGAGTCCCCTCTATCTATGCTCTATATCACACACTACTGGTATTTCTTGGGGCAATTCTGGCCAACATAACAATGTGCTCTCATGTTGTTCATCTCTTGGTGGTCTTTTATAGGAGAATTCAAATCCTCCTTCCCTCTCTTGGTACATTATGGATAGTGACCCAAGAGAGGAGGGTGATTCCATTGCGTGCCACATTTATTCCATTGTGTCTCCCTTGATGTCCTAAGGAGGATTGGGTGGTTGTCCTTAGGTGGCCTGAAGCGTGGAATCAATGTCCTGGAGTGTGCCTTGTGGTCCCGGAAAGTGAATTTCGCCAGTCCCAGGATTGCACACTTTTTTGAGAAAAAGGCGCACAAAGGCACGTTTATCAAAGAATTTTGTGCGCAAAGGCACATTTGACTGGTCCTTCTTGTACGCAATTTGATTTTTCCTTTCATACCTTAGAGATTTTTAAATACTTTTAGATTCTCTAATATCTCTCAGCCCTGTAAATCCTTCTGCTTGACATTAAATTAAGTCACCTTTGCTTGTATGATTTTCCAGTGATAACACATGGGCCGATCTAACAATGTACTAAAGTTAAATATTGAATCACTTCTACAAATATTTTTCTGAATTAAAAACATAATCGCTAATCACATGAAGTAAAGAAGAATCAAATCACACACAACACAAATAATTTCTCAGGGAAATATTACAACTAAAAACCCCACTATATTATATTTTATATTTACTATGGATCATGAAACAATTACATACAAAAATATTCTCATAAGAGCCCTCCAGTACTCAGCTAATTGTCTCACACTGTCATACAAAAACTGACCAATACTTAGCCAATTTATTTCCTCCAGACAGCTTGCCTTGCTTGCGCAATCCCTAAAAGATAGGAATTTTGGCCTTCCTTGACTGTGCAAATATCATGGGCACTCCAATGGGTGTTTGGTTTCATGTGTGCAACCCAATAATCCTACAACTGATAGTCAACTTCCCTTTCATGTAGAACTCAACTGGGTCTCTACTGGATCTGACATGCATGCAACTAATAATAGTAAATCCTCAGTTGCATGTGAGATCACTGATTTTGAATTAATTAATATTTAATTCACTTGATCTCTCACTAGTGTATCTTTAGTTACAACTAGTACAACTGAGTTTAACTCACTTAACTGAGTTAAACTGATTACAACCTGCATTAACTAATGCACCACTGCACTTCAAACTCTGTTACAACTATAATTACTTTGCATGCCTCACCAACTACCTCTAACTCGAAATCCACTAGCTAACTGAGTTTATCACTCTCAGTTAACTATTTCAATTCATCATTGAGAATAGATTATAGTTGATTTTCCATATTAATTAAGGGACAACTAAAATAGACATGCACCCCAAAATAGCACTGTGGGCCCCACCCTAGTGTAGGTGCTTAATGCACTAGGCGTGGGTGCTGAAATTTTCTTGTTGAATATCAACACCTCTACCTTGTTCTATCATATCATACATACTTTGTGAGAGACTCCATGCCTCTCAGAGACACTTGGCTTCTATCTTGAGATTAGATAGGAAATCCTAAGAACTACTAACCCATCCCATCTTCAAAAAGTCCAAGAGGATTCTAGTTGCATCCTACATTTATAAGATTTTAAAATGGAAAGGATACAACTTGTTTCATACTCATGCGAAAACATACACATCAAGGAGAATTGAATATTAATTCCTCATAACGCGTAAATAAATTTCTCAAATTTTTACCTATTATTGGTTCACATATCTTCCATCTTAGAGTTTCGTTCTAGAGTCATATACATTTGTCTCATTAAACCAAGTTATTAATTTCCTCCACAAGCTATGGTTAATATGATTTCATATAGTCATGTATAATCATAATCATAAGTTCATGACATTATTGATGAATAAATTCACTTCCATAAGGCTCAACCTTCCTTAAAACCTTTTTTCTAAGTCACAAGACAATCAAATCCTTCTAGGACTTCTAGTGTTTTTTATAAAACCACCATATCTCATCCTTACTTATTAACATCAATAATATTTTACATGGATACACAATTACAATAATATTACATGTTTATATAACAAGGCAAACATAATATCAAATGTTTATAAAACATGGATTCATTCTTTCGAGTCCATAACAACCATATCATGATTCACATCACTGCGACAACCATATGTCATCAACGACCATAACTATAAATTATATCATTCCATTCTATGCATACTAATTCATTTTCTAATTAAGACATACAAGTAGGATGATAAAAAAAAAAAAACCACATATATTCTTATATATAAATAGGGTTTTGTACAAAATTCATAAAGACGAACATAAATAACATCACAAATCAATCACCAAATTCATAGTACAAAATGAGTTACCCTTTCTATATAGGGTTGAACTATAGGTTATGCATAGAAATTTTTGAGCAAGTGTTCTCATTGATGTTAATGGTTTGTCATTGATGCCAAGCACAAGAAGATTATTGAGCATGTTGGAAATTATAGTTGGTTGTGTCAAGTTTAGGGGGAGCTTGGTAAGTGTGCTGATGTGTGTTGTAGTCTAGCCAAGGTCAAGGATAAATGTAAAATATTTGAAGGTATTTTATTTTTATGTATAGTATTCAAACATACATGAAAATGTTTTAGTTGGATATACCTCTCAAATACCTTTCCAATAATATATGGTACTCAGTCAAACTCCCAAGGATTGATGAGAAAACATGTTTTGAGGTGAAGGAAGTTTATGCTAGCTAAGGTATCTGATGTAGTAGAATATTACATGTGGCAAGATTTGATTCGTTCTTGAACATTTGACATGGAAATCTCAAAATTTGTGTAAGGCGCTTGTTTGGTGAAGTTTTTCAGTGCTTTTAGTCTTTAGAAAAATGGACGAAAAATGGGAAAATCACCCCATATTAGCAAAAGGATTATCTGACTCATTTGGATGTATGGGGTATCTAAGAAATCCAGGAAGGAATGTATCCTAAAGCAAGTGGTGCAAAGGTATCCTACTATCTGGGTAATATTGGGTGTAGGAAAATCAAAGAAACTAAGAAACATTTGGATACTAGATTTCAAATAGAAAAGGTCGTTTAGTCAAAGTTCCAATGGTCACGGTTCCATGGAAAATCTAGGGAATCCAGGGTTTGAGAAATATGTCCATGACATTTGAATTATCTAATGACCTGAGAGTATTGGATTGTACTGATGGACCTAGATATCGTATATGTTATTTAGATGTTTTAGCTTGTGGTCTTGGCTCTTGGTCCTATGGAGTAAATTATGAATATTTGGTGCTAAAGATTGTAATCAAGGTTGAAATGTATATGGGTGTAAATTAATTTTCCACAGTCATATGGATCCAGATTTAGATTCTTAGGACTATGGTCATATTTTTGGTTAATGATAGTTAATTTTTGAATCCCAAAGAGCCATTGATTCAAGTTATATCTGGGTCATCCAGACCATATTTATAGCAAAAAAAATGTATAGGTCATTTGTTTGAATTTTCGGCTTTGCTATGGATCATTACATTGAAAAGGTACAAATAAGAAAAAATACTTTGGCTTTGGATAGGGAGAGTTGCAGATCTTATGTGTTGAAGTACACGAATATTGGGTAGTATCGCAACATAAAAACAATGACATATTAACTGAGAATCACAACAATAACCAACAACGAATCTATAGGGCTGAATTTTTTTCTATACTTGTTATGGATTGTAGGGGAAAAATTAATTGTTGAGTCAAGGGGTGATTCTAGCCATGTTTTTCTTACTCTATGAAAGATAGAGAAGTTTTGAAGAGTTATAAGGTTGTGAATTAGTTTGAAATATTGTGAAAGGGAGGTCCACTGTGATATTCTTAGATTGTCTCCTCAATTAGGTTGTTACCTATAGCAAGTGGGTGCTTGCATATTTCAGAGGTTGGTGCCTCAATCTGGTTGTATCCTATAACAAGTTGGTGCCTACAAGTTTATTTCAGAGGTGGGTGCCTCAATAAGATTGAAGCCTAAAGATGCTAGTGCCAATGAATTATTGTAATCAAAGATTGAAGAAAAATAAGATTTGTGGTTTTCTCCCACTAGGGTTTCCATGTATATATGATGTTCTCATGTGTTAATGTGATGATTGTTCTTATTGATGCACTATTATGTTTTCAATTATTATAAATTGTGAAATTGTTTAATTTGGTTAAAATTGGTCTTTACATTGATTTACTCCCTTCTTAGTGTAACCATAATTCTAACAATTTGTTTCAGATCAGGTTCCTTCAAGAACAATTAATCACTATAAGATTGATGACAGGGAACATGGATAATCTCATATCCTTAGGTAAGCCTCCTCAAATCCTCCCATTGATATAGTTGGAAAATATATATATACACAATGAAATAACAAAAAATTCCATCCTAGGTGGTTTATCAGATACTGGAATTTTCAAAGTAATGCATTGAAAGTCAACCATATTTCTGTGGGAAAAGCTTGAAATATATTATGAAGGGTATGCCAAAATAAAATAGGGCAGGATTAAAAATTACAAAGGTTAGTTTGAAAGTTTAAAAATGGAAGTAGTCGAAGGCATTGCTTCATATTTCATTCGAGTAGATGATGTTTCCAATTCCATCATAGGTCTTGGTGAAGAAGTCAAGGAAGTTAATATTGTTCATGGAATATTGAGGTAACTTCCCTCAAGGTTCAATCCTAAAGTACCAACCGTTGAAGAGATATTTGAAATGAAAAAGTTAAACATGGATACCCTTCATGAAAATCTTACTGAATATGAAATAAGGACAAAATGTGAGAAGGGATGATCTAGAGAAGCTACATTCAGAGCAAGTAAGGAAGGGAGAAAGCATAAGGTGCAAGAAGACTCAAGTCATGAATTAGATGGAGAGGAGACACAATTTGTGAGAAAACTAAAAAAGGGAACTAGAAAGTTCAAAGGTAATATTCCATTTAAATGTTTTGAATATGGTAAATAAGGAAACTGTACCTCGAGTTTAATCCTTGAACATGAAGACTTATGTATGAGTATTGGCCGGGAATTTTTTGGAGATGACTGAGGAAACCCTAAGGTTCGCAGGCCTCGGCCCTGACCCCTCCAGCTCTGTACGAGGTCTGATCGATGTGACAAGGGTATTCCTCCATCTGCTACGGTTTTCACTCTCGGTCTCCTTGGCACTTCTCTCAAAGAATCCGGT
This sequence comes from Pinus albicaulis, assembly GCA_034641835.2. Classification (NCBI taxonomy): domain Eukaryota; kingdom Viridiplantae; phylum Streptophyta; class Pinopsida; order Pinales; family Pinaceae; genus Pinus; species Pinus albicaulis. The sequence goes on from CM076580.1 coordinate 1,048,852,330, forward strand.
ACGTGGCCAAGCGTACGGGTTTTAAAGTTTCAGCGAAAAAGAATGGAGTCATTTTTTCTTAATCGTTTCTGGTATCCTCGACGGTGTTTAGCAGCTAGGGTTTCCGTTTGGGAGCATTTTTCAGGCTTTCTCGGTGTCGGTTTTAGATTTGCTGTCGGTGCAAACGATGGGGTTTGACAACGAATCTGTGGATTTAGAGCCCGCTCCGGAAGACCTCCTTACCTGCTGGGGGCATGAGATCTCTGTGAAGAACCTCAATCTGTATTTTCCAAGTAACAATGATATGCAAGTACTCAACAATGAAGTGGGTTTGGGAGGTCTCTCGAGTGGGGGGGACCTGCTAGAAGAAACCCTGCAAAACATTCACAATGGCGGTTGGAAGGCAGGGGTCCCATTTGAACTGGTCCGAGAGCACCCTTCCATGGCTAGAGACAACAAAGGAGCGATGGCGTTTCCTCCCTATCCTCCTACTCCCGCTGGTCTTCAAGGTAATTTGTTTCACCATGCTTTTACTGGAGGTCTTACTGATTTAATTGGCAGTGTTGGGTTTCAAGGTGTCGAAGGCTATAGATAACAGGGAGAAGGCCCGTATTTTTCTTGTAACCCTCATAAGGAGTTTTTAAAGGATTATATGGTGGGGTTGTGCGATCCTGTGTTGGGTCAAGGTCTTCCACCCGCAGGAGTCTGTGTGCCTGGTGTGGCTCGTGGCTTGGTCTCTCAAGGTGGGGGAGGGTTGGCCCAGGCCGTGCCCCTTGGGAGTTACCTAGGTCCCAACCAGTCTAGAGTTTCTTTGAACGAGGCCGTAGCTAGACCTTCGAGGTCAGGGGCTTCTGATATTCAAGGTTTCCTCCCGAGCAAAGGGGTTGTTAAAGGGTCTAGCGTTTCTTAGGAAGAAAGGGAGATTGCCAACCCTCCAAAGGCATCTGAAGGAGGACGACCAGGGTTGTTTGTGCCTACCAGGATGGATGCGCCCACAATCAAAGATTCTGGTGAGAGGGAAGGGCTTAAGGAAAAAGTGGGCGGAAAACGAAAAAAAGTGAAAGCTCTCAAGAAGAGAGAGGTTAGACCTAACTGTCTTCTGGGAGTTGACATAAGTATTGAACAAACCATGGAGGCATCTGAAACCATCCTGGTGGGAAGATTTCGAGGTCAGAAGTACTCGGCAGACTATATTGCTGATTGGGTCCTTCAGGAATGGAAGGAAGCCCCAGGTCAGCCCTCGGAGATCAAAATCTTGGCAAGGGGCTGGTTCAGTATTAAGTTCGTCAGCAAGGAACATGTGGACTGGGTGCTTGGCAAAAATTGGTTTTTTGGTAAGAGACCAATCCTTTTTCATCATTGGACTCCTCTTTTCGATGCTCAGAAGGAAAAAATGGCAGAGTCCCCGGTGTGGGTTAAAATTCCAGGCCTTCCCATGCAGTTCTGGACAGATTCAATGTTTATTTCCATTGGTAACACGCTGGGCACTTTTTTGGAAGCAGATAAATCATATATACAATCCAGAGATTGGAGTGTGGCTCGTATCCTTGTCAGCTTAAATCCAAGGGAGGGTCTGGCAGATGCAATGACTCTGCAATATAGATATATGGTCTTCTTGCAGACCCTCGATTACGAGAATCTCCCTTTTCGATGCAACCGATGCCATAAATATGGGAATTTGGCGAAGGAATGCCCCTTGGGTCATAGGTGTAGGCAGAGACAGAATAATTTTGATAAGAAAGGGGGGTTTCCTGCTCAGGGTGTGGAGGGTGACGTTCCAGCAGAGGTTCCTTTCTCTGCTGAGCCAAAGATGACTCCCGTCATAGAGGAAGTTCAGCCGCAGATTTCTATCGAGGAAGTCATCCCTCTCTCGCCTCCTCCAGCTGATCTGACGATGCACAAGGCCTCCATCCCAGTCTCGGATCATGTTGGGGTGTCTCATGTGGGTATGTGCTCTTCTCCTACTTTGTGCCCCTCTTTCTGCTTTTCGTTGTCTGAATTTGATGAGCCTAGTCCCTCCAGGCAAATCCTTAATGATTTATCTACTTTAAACATTTCAAACTCCTCGCTTGACAGTGTGATCCTTTCTATCCCAGATCCCCCTGCTTCTGACCCACCCCCTTTTGTCAGTAGCCCTGTCTCCCTAATGCCTCAGGCCTCCATCCCTGATCTTCTGCCTTATAACCTCAGACCTTTGGCTATCCGTAAGGGGAAAGGGGTGGCTGTTGGAGGGCTTGCTTCGGACCCTGTGGCCTTTGGTCCTAGAAAGTTGAGAGGAAGAAAGTCAAATCTCTCCAAAGCCCAACTGAAAGCAGTAGTTGATATAGCTGAAGGAAAGCAACTGTCTATTCCCGGGGTGCTTAGAGCAGAGCGGCCACCCCCTGAAGGTATCCAATGATCCTCCTCTCCTTCAACTGTAGAGGCTTAGCTAGCCAGCCGAAAAAGCTAGCCTTTCGAGAACTTGTGCAGTCACAAAACCTGGATGTTATCTTGCTGCAGGAAACTCTAGGTAAAGGGGATGAGGTGACTAATTTTCTCTTAAAAATGTTGCCAGGGTGGCACTTTCATGCTCTTGATGCGGTGGGTAGTTCTGGTGGAGTGGTTTTTGGTTATAATCCTAAAAATTTGAGAAAAATCTCTTCTTGGGGTTCAGAGAACTGCCTGGCCTTGGAACTCTACTCGTCTGATCTGAACCTCACCTTTCTCTCTTTAAATATCTATGGCCCCTGTGTGGAAAGAGAACGCTTCTGGACTTCCTTCTTCATATCTTCCTGGTTTTCCTACCCCAACTTACTCATCGGAGGAGACCTTAATTTCTCCTTGGGGGAACCTGAATCATGGGGAGACTCTGCCAGGTCGGACCCCCTCACGGATTTTTTTCGAAACAACATGGCTATTTCCCACCTTGTGGATGTTCCCCTTCTTAAAATGCGCCCTACTTGGAGAAATCGAAGAGTTTGGCCGGATTGGGTGGGAAAAAAGCTGGATCGATTCCTGCTGGGGGAAGACTTCGTGGAAAAGCTTCAGGCCTACAAACACTGGGTTGGGGAGGGGGGTATCTCAGATCACTTCCCAATTCTTCTGGACTTGAAAGGTGATGGCAACAAACCAGGCATCCCTTTTAAATTTAACTCTGCATGGCTGAAGGATGAATCTTACAATACGTTGTTCCATTCTACTTGGGGAAAAGACACCTTTTGCTCTGAAGCCTCCAGAAGCTCTTTATTCATGAATAACCTTAAGACTTTGAAAGCTGCTTCCAAGCATTGGGCCCTCCAGAAGAAAATTCACGAGGAGGAGGAACTCAAATTGATCAATAGGAAGCTGGAAAGGTTGGAAGCTCCTGATGGAGGAGGATATACCTCTGATGAGTCCAAAGCCATTATCAAGGAGCTGGAGGCATCTCGGACGAAAATCCTCCAAATCAGGGAAGAAAGATGGTGGTTGAAAAGTCGAGCAATATGGTTGCTAGCAGGTGATGAAAATACTAAATTCTTCCAGAACTTTGCAAAAGGTCGGAAAAATACTAATACCATTTGGGAACTTCCAAAAGAAAATGGAGAGACGGCTAAATCCTTTGAAGATTTGGCATCCCTGGACATAAAAAACTTTAAATCTCTATTCAAAGCTCCGACTGAGGTCTCAATTGCTGAGGTAATCAGAGTTGCGCAATATTTCCTCAGTTATATAGATGATGAAGGTAATGAGGCAATCATGGAGCCTGTATCCAAGTAGGAATTGGAAGATATTCTCAAAGCTATGCAGAAAGACAAGAGTCCTAGCCCTGATGGTTGGAATGTGGAATTTTTCCAGCACTTTTTTGAATTTTTGGGGGATGAACTCGTTGCAGTGGTGGAAGAGTCTAGGAACTCCGGCTCCATCTTTCAGCCTTTTAATGCCACCTTTCTAACCTTGATTCCTAAATCTGAACATCCTGATTCCTTTGCAGCCTTTCGACCCATTTCACTCTGCACCTGTGTCTACAAGATCATAGCTAAAGTCATAGCCTCAAGAATTAAGCCTTTTTTATCCCACCACATCTCCCCTGAACAATTTGGCTTTCTGGATGGAAGACAGATTCATGAAGCCGTGGGAGTAGCACAAGAAACTCTTCATAGTCTTAAGAGAAGTGGTAAGAAAGGGGCAATTATCAAATTAGACCTATCTAAAGCCTATGACAGAATTAGTTGGATGTACTTGCGCCTCCTGCTAACTCACCTCAGGTTTAGATTTGATTTTGTCAGATGGGTTATGAGTTGTGTCACCACGTCATCTATTGCTATTTTGATCAATGGAGCTGCTACCTCGTTCTTCAATCCAGAAAGAGGTTTTAGACAAGGGTTCCCTCTTTCGTCTCTTCTTTTCCTCCTAGCTGCGGAAGGAATTAGCTTAATGATACACAAAGCCAAGAGTCTTGGTCAACTTAAAGGTATTGAAGTTGCTTTAAATCTTTGGATCACTCACTTGCTCTTTGCGGATGAAATCCTTTTATTTAGTGATGGGAGCCTGGAGGAATTTCGTTCCCTTAAATGTATTTTGGACCTTTTTCTGAAGGCCACTGGCCTCCAAATCAATGAGCAGAAGTTGACTCTCTCTACATCAGGACTGTCCATTGGAGAAGTGGGTGGAGTTGCATCTATGCTGCCTTTTGAAGTCAAATCCCTCCAGGATGATTTTAAATATTTGGGCTTCCACCTTAAGCCTGATACTTATCGAATTCAGGACTGGAAATGGCTCCTAGCTAAAATTGAAAAACATCTTAATCATTGGAGTCATAAATGGCTCTCAAGGGTTGGAAGGTTGGTGCTTATCAAGTCAGTCTTAATGGATATTCTGGTGTATTGGGCTAGCCTCTCTTGGGTACCCAAAAGTATCCTTGTTTCGATTGACAAGCTGTGCTGTAGGTTCTTATGGGCTGGTTCCAAAGCGGATCATGTTACCCCGTGGGTAGCATGGGACAAAATTAGAAGACCAAAGGAATGGGGCGGATGGGGTATTAAGAATTTGGTATCCTTTTCAAAATCTCTTGCAGCAAAACTAGCCTGGAGGCTTCTGACGATAGAATCTCTATGGTCCTCTGTCATCAAAAGGAAATATCTCATACAGGGATAAGTTCTTGAATGGATTCGATCTCCCATCAAATCCTCAAAAAATGCATCAGTTGTCTGGAAAGCGGTGGTTGCTTCTGTACAAATAATCGAACAAGGTTTAACATGGAATGTGGGAGATGGGGCTCAGGTACGTCTGGGTCGTGACCCCTGGGTAGGATGCTCAGCCGGTTTTACTCTCCCTTAGGACTTGGTATCCTTCCTAAGCGACAGAGGTTTTCTCCATCTAAGCTAGGTTGCTGATTGGCAGTCTTCCTCCCTCCTTAGACAGGGATGGCTCTCTGGAACTGATCTTCATCTTGAAGAACGATGGATGGAAGATTGGATACTTTATGTTGCAGAGTTGCAAAATTCCTCAGTGAGAATCTCAGACTCCAAGGATGAACTTCGGTGGGTCCACGCACAGACAGGGAATTACTCTCCAAAGATGGGCTATAAATGGATTATGTCTCAGCAGGGGTGGGAGGCTCCGGCCTAGTGGTGCAAACTGATTTGGAAGCTGAAAAGCCTGGCTAAGACCAGACTCTTTTTTTGGTGCCTCCTACAGAATAAAGTTCCAACCTGGGACTTTCTTCAAAGAAGAGGAAAAATCGGACCTGGCTGGTGTTCCCTATGCAAGTCAGGGGAGGAAACATCTCCTCACATCTTTCTGCAATGCCCTTTTAGTGCCAACCTTTGGGCTGAATCCCTTAGGCTGCTTAAAATTCCTCTCAGATGGGACGGAGATGATTTACAACAGGCTTGGTCTCGTTGGTAGCAGGAGGCTCCTGATGATAAAGTTAGAACAGTTCCCCTTTTGATTGCTTGGGGCATTTGGATCGCTAGGAACCGGGCAATCTTTCAAGATCAGTGCTTTCCAATAGGCAGACTGGCTGCGGAAGGTGCAGCCATCTTTGACAGTATTCCCCCTCCTTCTGGTCCGGGCCCTCCTCGCAACATCCAACCTGAAGTCATCAGGGATTCTGTTCCATGTGCCTTCTTTGATGGCGCTTCGGATATCAATGGGCAGTGTGGAGCGGGCCTGGTCATTCATTTATCCATAAGTAAATCTCTTTCGGCTTCAGTGGGACTGGGGCAAGGGACGAACAACTTTGCTGAACTCAAAGCTTTACACTCTCTACTTTGCTGGCTGATCTCAAGGCAAATGAGGATGATTCAGATTTTTGGTGACTCAAAAAATATCGTGAACTGGTTCAATAGGACTCAACAGTGCAGGAACTACATTTTGCTACCTTTTCTTAAAGAGATTTATCGGATAAAATGTTTTTTCACTGAGATCACTGTTTGCCACATTTACAGGGAAAGAAACCAGGATGCAGACAGATTATCTAAAGAAGGTTCTCAACAGATTCTGGGGACCTGGTCAGTAACAGAGCTGGACAGTGGGGTTGTTCGCGCTGTGGAACAACTGGTTTTTGGTTGATTGCCTTAAAAACTGTTTATTTTCCATGTTTATATTTAGTATGCTATGGTTATTCTATTTGTACTGTTAAAAACTCTTACTATTTATCCTAAAATTTTGGTCTCCCAGAACTGTTTTCCTTATGTAAGGAGGTTCTGGGACCCATGTTAATTGTCTTAAAAACTTTGACAGGAGGCCGGGATAGTCTTTATTGCCGGCCTTTCTTTGTTTGAGCTCGGAAGCTTTTGCTTTTGTATGGCACTTATTCCCTCTCTTGCCTATCTCTGTTTCGGTTATTATCCGGGAGATGTTGGACGAGAGAAAGTGCTGTCTTTTCTGGTTTTTTTTCTTGAGCACAGGCTGCTTATGGTTTATCAGCAGGTAAACAAAGGCAGTTGAGTCCACTTTTTCTCTTTTTGAAAAAAAAGGAGAAACAGAGCTGACCTGAAATGCTATGCATATGCTTTGTGACTATCTATTATTAATAGAAAGTTTGATTTTTTTCTATGGAAAAAAAAGGAAACTGTACCTCTAAATGTCCTTATAAAAAATTGAATGATAGTGATGATGAAGTAAACTTCAAATCTAATGATCATAAAGAAGATGCAATATCGAAAAGAGAAGCTTCCACTCCAAGGAAGATAGTTATTATGAAATTGATGAAAGCATATTGGATAATGAAAAAATAGATATCTTTTTCATGGATATGAGTGATCACAATATTGAAGAATAGATTTAAGTGTAAGTAGACTTTGAAGGAGATCAACTAATAAGTGCATTGAAATAACTAAGACCTTTAAGGAAAAAAGTATATCAACTAGAACAACAACTACAAAATTATAAGGATGGATATTCTGATGCAAATTTCATCATCCTTCTAAAGATTGAACCGGAAGAAACCAAAAGGAGAAAGGGGATTCTATCAAAGAAAATAAAAGAAAATGAATAACACGGTGAAAAATTGGAAGAATAAATTGTTATTTTAAGAAAATAATTAGAAAAGTCCTTAGATCAACTTAACCAAAACTTGAAGCTTATCAAGGGTCCAGAGTCATTGGATCATATCCTTAACATTATTATATATCCATTATTGAATACAGGTCTTGGATGTGAAGAGATCCTAATGAACAACAAAGAACAATAGATAAGGAAATCAAGAAACCCATCATATATGTTGATGCACTCAAAAAAAATCTAACAAGAAAACAAAGTAATATATAAAAACCTAAATAATATGTTAAGAAATCAATAAAATGAGAAGATAGAAGCCATACAAACATGTTGAAAGGCACAAATGTTGATGTGAATAAGAAATGTTATGACAAAGAAGGCATGAAAAATAGAATTAACAAGGATATTCCTTTGAGTAGGAAATATTCATCTAGGTAGAAAACCTTATTTTATGGATGTTGTTTCTCATGAAATACATGTGGTCACAAAGTAGTTGACTGCAGATCCTATGCAAGGATAAATTATGGAAGTGAATTTGTAAAGAAAAACTATTTAAGCAAATGTAGAGGTATGCATGAAAATAATTTTAGAAGAGGAAATTATTTTTCTCCTCTGCAAAATTATGTTGAATGCTATATATGTGACAACTATAGGCACAAAGCATAAGACTACAAGAGTGGTATAAACAAGTATCGAAACCAAGACAACGAAGAATATCCTCCTACAAATCCAACAATATGGAAGAAACAAGAAAAGGGGGAACTGTGTAGTCTCATATTATATTCTCAAAAATAAGAAAATAAACGGTATGTTGATAGTGGCTTCTCAAGAAATATGATAGGATATTAGAGTAAATTCATCAAATTTAAGTTAAAGGATGGAGGAAAAGTAATTATTGGAAACAATGCATCGACAAGACTTGATGGAAAAGGGATAGTAAACATTGATAAAGTAAGAACCAAGGATCAAAATATTTTTGTATGTGGAAGGATTGAAACACAATATCTTAAGCGTTAATAAAATGTGTGATCAAGAATATTATCTCACATTTAATTCCAACATGTGTGAAATCAGAAATGTTGATATAGGAAATATGGTGGCAAAGGCTTATAGAGCTTTAGACAATGTATACATTGTTGATGGAATAGAAATGGAAAAATGTTTTATGGGGAAGATAGAATAAAGATTTATATGGCACATAATATTGGGAAATATAAGCATTTATAATTTGGTAAAAGTTACAAAAGCATAAGGCATTAAGGACATACCTAAAATATCAATTCCTCCTAATGTTATCTATAAAGTGTATCAATTTGGAAAACAAAATGGAGTAGTCTTAAGAAGAAAGAATATTATTCATCAAATCCTTTGGAAATAATTCACACAGACCTCTATGGACCAACTAGAACTTAGAATATTAAAGGTGAAAGGTACTTTATGTTTTTCATTGACTATTATAAAAGAATGAGTTAGGTTACCTTTCTTACCTTCAAAGCCTTCAAAGATCTGGTAGAAAATGAAATAGATCTAAAGATCAAATTTTCGAGAACCAAAAAAGGAGGAGATTTCACTTCAAAGCAATTAAATAATCTCTATGAACATCATGGAATCATAAGACAATTCACGATAACAAGAACACCACAACAAAATGGTGTGGTTGAAAGAAAAAATTGAATAGTACAAGGAATTTCCATATCCATGATTTTTCAAACTTAGTTACTAGAACAATTTTCGGGATAAGTAGTGTACACCACAATTTAAATATTGAACGTAGTTAAAATAAGAAAAAATTATACTAAAACTCCCTACGAACTATGAAAAGGTACACCAACCAAAATCAAACATCTTAGAGTGTTTGGAACCAAATGCTACATTAAGGTAAGTGAAGAAAATTTAGGGAAATTCAAATCCATAGCTAGTGAAGGAAGTTTTCTTGGATATTCCTATAGAAACAAAGGATATAGATGTTACAAAAAAATGACTCAAAAAATTATTGAATGCATTGATTTAGAAATAGATGAAGCACTTCCCAATGTCCAACCACATCTAATTACCTATAAAGAATCACAACCATATGGGAATCATAGTGAAGATAATGACATAAAATAGATAAAATAATATGAATCATTCAATTCAAAAACACCTTCCAGATATGTTCAAAAAAATCATCTAGACAATTGAATTTTGGGAGAAAGGGAGTCAGGAGTTCAGAAAAAAAGGAAATTTTCTGACGCAACGAAGCCGAAAGTTAGCCCCCAAGGGAGGGATGGTCAACTGGAGTCGTGGCTCGGTCAGATTTCGCTTTTGTGACCCCGTTCTTCCTCCACGTAGTCTACTTTCTCTTTTATTGAAGTTTATTTATCAATTTGATAATTAAACGTTATGACACAACATTGAGCTTTAAATTATATTCCCAAACCCTTTATGATCAAAGTTCAAACTCTCGCACTTTATATTAATACTCTGCTCTTTTTAAGCAAATGAATTTATTATAGACCGTGGCTCCGGCCCCACACATATATGTCAATCTTCCAATCAAACGCATGCACCGTACCTCATTTATCGTCCGCGCACTTTGGTTATCATTCGTGCATCTCCGTTAGCCGAACACCGCCCGATGGTCCTTGCCCAGATCAATGGCTCTAAGCAATTTCGCTCGGCGTCCTGGTACGATGGATAACGTGCGAAGGCGTAGGTTAACCAGTGGTTTTACGGAGGTACACCTCGCCACGTGTCAACCTCGCCACGTGTCAACCTCGCCAGAAAATACCGCCTTTTCACCAAAGGTGGTGCGGAATGGGCAACCCACCTTTCTAAACCACTCGCGGTTTTGCTACAGTGATCAACCAGGGTAAACGCGGGGTTACATTATTCCTTTGTTTATTTAACTCGCATCCAGACTACGGTTCCAGATTAAGAACAACGCCTCTATTTCTTTATGAAGCGGGAATCTACCAAATCAACGGCATCACGGCCACACTTCTTCTACACAGGCCTGCCTGTGGCAGCATGGATTTAGCAAGGTTTATTCGGGTAATTTAAGGGGATTCAAGGATAGAGAACGGAATTAACATTACACAATTGCCCCACAGTTAAACCATTATTCACTATTATAAATACAGGTAGTTTGGAAATCAACAGGACTTGATTTTTTTTCCAACCAGAAGCAATTGCTCAATACACGGAGTTTTATTACAGAAAGCTCCTCTCTTTTCCTCTCTTCTCCCCCCCTTTTCATCCAAGGGATTACAATTTATATACATCAACATATGTCCCTTCGTTTCCTCTGTGAGGACCGTTATGGAAATTCAAGAGCCTAATTACAATTATTCGAAAACTAAAACATGACAGATGGACTAACCATTCGACTTCTACAACTCTATCTGTTCTAATAATACAATCAACTAAGGTATTGAAACCTAGCTGTAACAATTCAAATGTTTTCAAACCCTCCTAGCCACAACATGTGGAAAAAACCTCCTACATCGCTGGCTAGTGTCTAATGCCCCTGCATCAGACTCCCGAGGGCAATCTCCTTCATGGGCTGCTGTCCATGAGCTCGTCCACTGATCTGCCTATCTTCTGCAACATTTCTTCAGTCATCCAAGTGGCATCTTCCTCTGGCTTGTCCCTCCATTTGATCAAGTACTGAAAGTACTCTTGTCCTCTGGTCCTTCTGAACACTCTCTTGTCCAATATCTTCTCTGGTTGCAATGGCTGTGCTGGAGGTAGCTGCTCTTTCCACTCAATTTGTTCCTTGTCTGTTGATCCTTCTTCTGCACCATCATCTTAATACTTGTACAAATATACAACATTAAAAATATAAGATATTCCAACATCAGGAGGTAATTCAATCTCATAAGCATTTGCAGAAAACTTCCTAAGTATCTTGCATGGCCCAATCTTCTTGAACTTCAATTTGTTGTACTGCTTCTTTGGGAATCTCTCCTTTCTCAAGTGTGCCAAAACCTGATCTCCTACTTCAAAATGAACTTTTTTTCTGCTCAAGTGTGCTCTATTTTTGTATTTGATGCTGCTGTCCTGTAGTTGCTGTTTCACTTGTTCATGTATGGCCTAGATATCTGAAGCAAATTCCTCACCATCTGCACTTCTCAGTTCTACCTTCCCCAGATTTCTCAATTATGATATTCCTCTGAGGTGCATTCCATAAACAATATGAAATGGACTCTACCTTGTGCTTCTGTTTGGTGAATCATTGTATGCATATTCTGCCTTGGGCAAAATATGATCCCACTGTTTGGGATGCTCTCCTGCAAGACTTCTCAACAAATTTCCCAGACTCCTATTCACTACCTCAGTTTTTCCATCAGTCTGAGGATGATAAGCTGAGCTGAAACTTAGTTTGGTACCAATTTTCTTCCACAGTGTCCTCCAAAAATGACCCACAAATCTGGTATCTCTGTCTGAAACAATACTCTTGGGCAACCCATGCAATCTAACAACTTCCTTGAAGAACAAGTTAGCAACATGGGTGGCATCACTAGTTTTGTAACATGGAATAAAATGTGCCATTTTGGAGAATCTGTTCACCACAAAAAAGACTGCATCATTCCCTCTCTAAGTCTTGGGAAATCCTAGAACAAAATCCATACTCACCATGTCCCAAGGCCTGTCTGGAATAGGCAAGGGAGTGTACAACCCCGCATTCTGGCTCCTTCCTTTAGCATACTGACAGATTTTGCAATTCTTCACAAACTTATCCACTTCTGCTCTCATCTTGGGCCAGTAATAGAAATGACTCAGCTGCTCATAAGTCTTATCAATACCAAAGTGTCCAGCAAGTCCAGCACTATGCTTCTCTTTGATCAAATTTTCCCTCACAGAACATTTTGGTACACACAGTTGGCTTCTTCTGAATAGTAAGTACTCCTGCAAGAAGTAATCCAGCCACTGGCTTCTATCTATTAAAATAGGGTTACTACATGCCTCAAATGCTTCTTTAAAATCTAGATCTGTTTTATACAATTATTTCAGAAAATCAAACCCTACAACTTCAAAATTAGTTTCTTGAACAAGCATGTGCCTCCTACTCAAAGCATCAGCTACTTTATTGGCTTGGCCACTTATATGTTTCAGAAAAAAATTAAAACTTTGGAGATACTCAACCCATTTAGCATGCTTATGTTTCAGCTTGGGCTGCTGTACAATATACTTCAAAGCATGATTGTCAGAATATAATACAAATTCCCTGGACATCAAATAATGTCTCCACTTCTTCAGTGCCTGAACGATTGCATAGAATTTCTTCTCATAAGAGGAATACTTTCTTCTGGTATCATTCAAATTTTCACTGAAATAGGCTACAAGCCTATCATCCTGACTCAACACAACTCCAATGGCTTCCCCACTGGCATCACATTTTACTTGGAATGGTTTAGTAAAATCAGGCAGAATCAAAATAGGCTTCTCTGTTATCTTTTGCTTCAATATTTTAAAAATTCTTTCTGCTTCAGCAGTCCACTTAAATGGCTATTTTCTCTTCTTTATGGTCTCAATTATGGGCGCATTAATCTTACTGAAGTTTCTTATAAACTTTCTGTAAAAACTAGCAAGTCCATGGAAACTTCTTACCTCAAAAATACTCCTGGGTGAAGGCCAATCCACAATTGCCTTAACCTTTTCTGGGTCCATCTTCAATCCTTCTGCAGAAACAACAAACCCCAAATACACCAAATCTTCCTTCATGAATGAGAATTTCTTCAAATTTATCAGCAGTTTCTCTTGGTGCAGCTTCTTCAAGACATGATTAAGATGCCTTAAATGTTCTTCTTTAGTTCTGCTGAAAACTAATATATCATCCAAATATACTATCACAAATTTACCAATGAATTCTTTCAATACCTCATTCATAAATCTCATAAAAGTGCTAGGTGCATTTGAAAACCCAAAAGGCATTACCATCCATTCATATAACCCTTCATTTTCTTTAAAAGCAGTTTTCCACTCATCACCCTCTCTTATTCTAATCTGATGATATCCACTCTTTAAATCTATCTTTGAGAAATATTTAGCACCACTCAAACAGTCCATTAAATCCTCAATTCTGGGCAAAGGGAATCTGTACCTGATTATGATCTTATTAATTTCTCTGGAATCAGTACACATCCTCCAGCCCCCATCTTTCTTTGGGCTCAAAACTGCTGGTACTGCACATGGACTCAGACTTTCTCTGATCAGTCCTTTTTCCACCAACTCTTGTACTTGTCTCCTGATTTCCTCATTTTCCTTAGGAGTCATTCTATAGGCTGCCTTATTTGGCAGATTTGAACCAGGGATAAAATCTATCTGATGGCTGATCTTCCTCACAGGTGGCAGCTCATCAGGTAAATCATCCACAAAAATGTCACAATAATCATCTAACATCTCTTGTATCTCTACTAGTAAATCAGAAATATTTGTAGAAGTAAGAACTACTTTAGGCTTGCAAACTAAAGTAAAGCTTACCTCTTCTTCTTCTATCTGCTGCAGATATTCCTTCCCGCTCAGCAACAAGGTCTTTGGATCAATCACTCGGATGGCTCTCCTTCTTCCATGGGTATCAATGTCTGATGTACCCCATCCTTGAAGAACTTGTAAGTGTTCTTCTTGCCATCATGCACTGCTTCTCTGTCAAACTGCCAAGGTCTACCCAGCAGTATATGACACACATCCATGGGCATTACATCACACAGGACCTTATCTTTGTATTTTCTCATTTGCAGCTCTATCTCACATTGTTCTTTTACAACCAGCTGGTGCCCTTTATGCAGCCAGGACACCCTGTAGGGAGTTGGATGCTCCCTTGTATTCAGCTTCAAATTTTCTATTACCTCAGTGGAAACCAGATTGTCTGTGCTGCCACTATCAATGACTATCTGGCAACATTTCCCTTGGACTTTGCATATGCTCCTAAACAAAGTCTTTCTTTGTGCAGGCTCAGTGACCTCTTTGGCTTGCTTCAACAGGACCTTATTCACCACCAAGGATTCTCCCCTCTCTGGAAGAATTTCTTCTTCAATCTCTGCCTCTTCTCCAGCCTGGGCAACAAAAACATTCCTTGGAATAGCACCCACATTCTCTAGACATTCATAGTGCTTGTGTCCCACTTGCTGACATCTATAACACCTCAATTCTCTACCTCTGCCTCTGTCTCTGCCTCCTCTTCCTTTTCCTCTGAAAGAACCCCTTCTGCCCCTTGCATCATCCTCTGCAGATGCATTCTGAGGTGAGCTACTGTTAGCTCCATCCCTGGGTGTAGCAGGCTTTCCTCTACCACCCTGCCTTCCCTTTCCTCGAAAAGTACCTCTCTTCTTGGCAGAATGTTTCCTCAGGAGTTTATCCTCTGCTTTCAAGGCCATCTGATAGGCCTCTTCCACTGTCTTAGGAGACAGGAGACCAATTTCATCTTGGATCTCCAGCTTGAGACCATTCACATATCTGGCAGTCTTCTCTGGTATGTCTTGGAATTTCCCAGCCCTTATGCTTACTATGTAGAATTCCTCTGTGTATTCCTTTACTGTCAACAACCTCTATCTCAGGTTCTGCATTTGCTTATATAATGTTAGCTGGTAATCACTAGGTAAGAATTTACCTTTTAATTTAGCCATCATTCTGGTCCAGTTATTTATAGGTTGCTTGCCAACTCTCCTCCTTTCTGCCTGCACTCCATCCCACCAAAGTGCAGCATGTCCTTTCAGCTTTTTCACTGCAAACTTGACCTTCTTATCTTCACTTATTTCTTCATAATCGAAGCACTTGTTCATTTCATTAATCCAGTCCACTAGCTCCTCTGGATTCTGTCTCCCTGCATAGCTTGACACTTCAATTCTGGGCTTAACTGCAGACCCCAGAACAGTTCTAAGGAGCCTCATGTCAGGAGGAATTTCAACATTTTCTTCTGCTTCTTCTGTCTCAGGTTTGCTGATGTCTTCAGGATCTCTGGGCTGTCTTCGTTCCATGGCATCCATTCTGGCTTCGATCCTCTGCAACATCCCCAACACCTCTGCGTTGGCAACAAGTCTTCTTCTGCCAGCGCCTCTACTAACTCGGATTGCCATGTCAGCAAAACAACTCAAAACCTGGCTCCGATACCACAAATGACGCAACGAAGCCGAAAGTCAGCCCCCAAGGGAGGGATGGTCAACTGGAGTCGTGGCTTGGTCAACTTTTGCCTTTGTGACTCCGTTCTTCCTCCACGTAGTCTACTTTCTCTTTTATTGAAGTTTATTTATCAAATTCGTGGAATTTGATAATTAAACGTTATGACACAACATTGAGCTTTAAATTATATTCCTGAACTCTTTATGATCAAAGTTAAAACTCTCACACTTTATATTAATAATCTGTGCTTTTTAAACAAATGAATTTATTATAGACTGTGGCTCCGGCCCCACACATATATGTCAATCGTCCAATCAAACGCATGCACCGTACCTCATTTATCGTCCGCGCACTTTGGTTATCGTTCGTGCATCTCCGTCAGCCGAACACCGCCCGATGGTCCTTGCCCAGATCAACGAATCTAAGCAATTTCGCTCGGCGTCCTGGTACGATGGATAACGTACGAAGGCGCAGGTTAACCGGTGGTTTTACGGAGGTACACCTCGCCACGCGTCAACAGGTCGATGGAATCGCTCCGATTCAGAAAATACCGCCTTTTCACCAAAGGTGGTGCGGAATGGGCAACCCACCTTTCTAAACCACTTGCGGTTTTTCTATAGTGATCGACCAGGGTAAACACGGGGTTACGTTATTCCTTTGTTTATTTAACTCGCGTCCAGACTACGGTTCCAGATAGAGAACAACGCCTCTATTTCTTTATGAAGCAGGAATCTACCAAATCAACGGCATCACGGCCACACTTCTTCTACACAGGCCCGCCTGTGGCAGCATGGATTTAGCAAGGTTTATTCGGGTAATTTAAGGGGATTCAAGGACAAAGAACAGAATTACCATTACACAATTGCCCCACAGTTAAACCATTCTTCACTATTATAAATACAGGCAGTTTGGAAATCAACAGGACTTGATTTTTTTTCCAACCAGAAGAATGCACAGAGTTTTATTACAGAAAGCTCCTCTCTTTTCCTCTCTTCTCCCCCCCTTTTCATCCGAGGGATTACAATTTATATACATCAACATATGTCCCTTCAGTTCCTTTGTGAGGACCGTTATGGAAATTCAAGAGCCTAATTACAATTATTCGAAAACTAAAACATGACAGATGGACTAACCATTCGACTTCTACAACTCTATCTGTTCTAATAATACAATCAGCTAAGGTATTGACACCTAGCTGTAACAATTAAAATGTTTTCAAACCCTCCTAGCCACAACATGTGGACAAAACCTCCTACATTGCTGGCTAGTGTCTAATGCCCCTGCATCATTTTCCAACACATCAAACCAAGAGGACTTTGCTATGCTATCCTTAATGGAGCCTCAAAATATTTATCATGCCTATCAAGATGAAAATTGGGTTAAAGATCTGAATGATGAACTAGATCAAATTGAGAAAAGCGAGACATGGGAATATGTGCCAAGAATAAAAGACGAGAATGTGATTGGGACCAAGTCGGTATATATAAATAAACTCAATGAGGATGGATAGGTAGTAAGAAATAAGTTAAGACTCGTATATAGATGATATTCTCAAGTTGAAGGGGTGGACTTCAAATATAATTTTTCTTTAATATCCAGACTTGAAGCAATCATGGTGCTGTTGTCTTTTGCATGTTTTAACTAGTTCAAGTTTTATCAAATGGATGTAAATTCAACATTTTTTAATGGAGAAATCCAAGAATTTTATGCTGAGCAACTAGAAGGATTTAGAATATTAGAAGACAAGGATCATGTGTTTAGACTAAGAAATTCCTTGTATGGTTTGAAATGGGCACTTAGGGCTTGGTATTAGAGATTGGATAATTATCTTCATTAGCAAGGTTTCAAAATAAGCGCAACAAACAATAACATTTACATTAAGATCTAAAAATATAACATGTTGATTACCATTGTCTATGTGGATGACAAAACATTTGGGAGTAATGGAGATTCTATGAGAAATAATTTTTCATCCAACATGTAAAAGGAATTTGAAATGTTTATGTTGGGGGAATTGTATTTCTTTCTTAGCTTGCAGGTTAATCAAAGTAAAAAGTGTATCTTTATTTCTTAGACCAAGTACTTTAAGGAAGTTTAAAAAAAAATTTGTATGGAAAAATATGAATTTATGAGCACTCCCATGGAAATAGGATACAAAATTAGTAAGGATGATGAATCTCCAATAGTAAACCATACTATGTAAAGATGCATGATTAGAAACCAACTTTACTTTACAACATCTAGACCAAATATCATGCATGTAGTAGGTTTGGTGGGTAGATTTCAAGAAGATCCAAGTGAATCTCATGTGAATATAGTTAAAATACTTAGATATATACAAGGCACTAAAAATTATGGTTTATGGTATCCAAGGGAAACATATCTTACACTCAGAGCTTATACTGATGCAAATTGGGCTGGTAGTGTTGCTTCAAAATCTAGCAGACCTTGGAGAGAGAAACCCTACAATGCATAAACTAGAACAAGAAGCAACAATGGGGTAGTGGCCCACTATCACCAAAACCAAAAACACCCTACTCTTTATAGATTTGCATCGATGGAGGAGTCCCGATAGTAGAGGGGTCACTTATGAAAAATATTCTAAGGTTAATTTATGAAATTATCTCACTAGGCGATCTTCAAGAAAGACACAATTTAGGTTCAAGGTTCCATAAGGGAACAATTCAATTTTAATGATGAGACCTAGAAGAGGAGGCACAAGAACTAGGGTTTGATATTTTTTACAAGTGTTAGGAAATCCAATGGTCAAGGAAAATATAAATGGTTTCTTACAATGTATACCAATTATACCAAGGCTCATCAAAATTTAAAGGAATCCTTAAGTTTAAGTAAAGAAAATTAAGGTTTCTGTCTTAGGAAAACACCTAGTGAAAGAAATTTTATGGATGAAATTGAAGTGGATTCCCACCAAAAGAATATATTTTTTGGAAAATAGTATCCCCTTGATGTTTAGGTTCTCCAATGACCAAAAGTTCATCTACCTAGGGATTCACAACAAGTTGTAGTTTCCTAGCTTGGCCTTGAAAGGGTCGAATTAGGAGAGAGAGAATATGGATACCAACCAATTGGACCAATCCCCTTTCTCTTGGGAATATGGATTCTAGAATGAGATGGATTGGCCAAAATTGTTCCTAAGGAGGATGAAATTTGATTCCCTAGAAACAAAACTTCAAACATTTACATATGCAATGAAAAATTTTGTTTTTCATGGGAGAGCATCTAGTAGCTCACCACTAGAAAATGTCATCACTTGTTATATATGAGTAAGGATTGCAATGTTCATATATATAGGAATTAAATTAATCTTCAACAACTTAGGTTACAATTTAGCATAGCCTAGAATTAATAATTCCATAAATTAGACATAAGAAATAGATATCCAATAATAGATTGCACTTACAAGATAACATGCAATATTTGCATCCATAATACCGAATAATATGTTAGGTCCCTATAATACTAGGGTATCCCCTTATTTTTGTTAGTGTAGCCCCCTTATTGTTATTGATATACCCTTGTAGCCCCCATTTTGTTATTATTGTGCCCTTACATTATTATTGTTAGGTTGGTTAGGATTAGATTGTGACCCCATGGACTCCTATATAGAGAAAGGAGGTTTTTTCATTTGTATCATCCAAGAATTGTACATTTATGTAATGTAAAGGAGGCTTCCCCCTTGAAGTGGTTGAATTCTAAGGCGTTGATCTCTCTTTTCTTCTATTTTTGGAGCTAGTTTCATAACATTTGGTATCAAAGCTTTGGATTCTATGGTTTTTCTACTCCAAACAGGTCATCGCCAAATTTTCACTACAAATTTGTTTCTACAAAGGTTTAGAAGCTGAAATTTTTATCACACGAAGCCGAAATCCTGTGGAACTTCGTGTAAAAATTTTAGATCTTGGTTCACAATATTTTCGTAGATATGATCTGTGGAAGTTGGGGTTTTTGCAAGCTTCCGAATTTCATCTAAAAGAGGTGACCTTGGTAAAATCATCATAGCTCTCTCTCTGACCATCAGATTAGAATTATGTAGAAAGTGTCCGCAAGTACACGGAGTGTAGCTTCCTTTGTATTAATTTCAGAGTCGAAGGATGAAACAATGACACGTGGCATGTCGTACAAGTTCGCTCTAATGAACCAGTCCATAATTAGGTTATTGTGGGAGAATGGGCATGACTATGTCTTGAAAAATCTGAATCAGGTCACACCTATGACATTCGAAAGAAGATTCATAGGGCTACTGCAGGACCGAATTTTAGATGTTGAAGGTCTAAAATCACATATATAATTCAGTTTCAATATCGAGCTCCTCAAAAGGAATAAAAAGGTGTGTATTTTGTTTTCCAAATTGCATAAGTCTTGTTTGTAAAAGTACTTTGAAGTGACTCCAAGGGAATATTGAAGCATTTATATCAGTATTGGGTTCTATAATGATCCCAAAAATACTTCCACACCCATTAAGCCATCAAAAAGATCTACTATGACGCATGAAGAGGAAGAATTGCAGTATGAGATATCAAAATTACGGTACCAAGTGCAACAAATTTCGATCTTACAAAGAGCAATCAAATATGACATAGATAGTTTAAAATAAAAAATGGAGGCTAAGTTGGATATTTTGAAGGATAAAATGAAAGCTAATATGGATGATAAAATAGTGGAAGATCACATCGAGAATCAACAACAAGTTCTCTAACTCTCAAAGGATAACCTAAATTTGGTGTAGAATCGAATGAAACAAAAGGAATATCAACATCGAAAATAAAGAAGTTCTGAAGCAGTCATAGAAACAAGAGCTTGAAAAATACCAAATCGATCAATTTCAAAGTATCTCAACAAGTGGAGGAACTTACCCGTTGAATATTCCACATGGGAGGATGAGAATTTTATACATAAGCATCCAGAAATAATCAAGAATTGAGGGAAACACTTGTTTGAAGGAGAGGGGAATGTTAGGTCCCTATAATACTAGTGTATCCCCTTATTTTTGTTAGTGTATCCCCCTTATTATTATTGCTATACCCCTGTATCTCCCATTTTGTTATTATTGTGCCCTTACATTATTATTGTTAGGTCGGCTAGGATTAGATTGTGACCCTATGGACTCCTATATATAGAAATGAGGTTTTGTCATTTGTATCATACAAGAATTGTTCATTTATGTAATGTAAAGGAGGTTGCCCCCTCGAAGTGGCTAAATTATAAGGCATTGATCTCTCTTTTCTTCTATTTTTGGAGCTAGTTTCATAATAGAATAACTCCAAATAATATCCAAGATCAAATCAAAATATAAAAAAGAATCCAAATATCTCTAAACATCCACACGAGAATAATTTTGAATTCCTCTAGTGAGGCTGAAGTTCCAAAGGTGTGATGATTATCTAAATGTCTCTAATTTATATGAGACATATAAATGCTATTTTAGCCTATAAGCCCCTAAAACAGTAAAATAATGATAAAAATACAAGAAAGGTAACAAGTTGACCTTGTATCTTTTGATGAAATGAAATAATCTCAAAACAAGAGGGCCAAAATGCTAATACCAGGCTAGAAAGATCCCTCCTAGGGCCCGCGTTGAGGAAAAATGGTGCCAGGACATGGTTAGAGGCCCTCTAAAATCACCATATATGGTTTGACCCTATATTTATGTCAAAATCATCCCGTGGACCCAAATTTTGCGTTTGGGAAACAAAATGGGTCTCATGGGTCTCTTGGAGGTGTGAGAGCCTTATTCTACTCCAACATTGAGAAAAATTTAGATGGTACTATCCCTCCTATTTCTCAAGATAAGAGAAATGCCTCATTTAGGCCTTAGATCAACTATTTTAACCTATAGTACTTCTAAGCCAGCTGGGGTTATGATCATCCAGGTGCATCATCCCATAAATGATATAGGGCATAGTGCAGGAACTCTATGGGTGCTTTAGGTTCCCATGGATACAAATGATTCTCTACAATTTTTTGGAGTCCCATGGATCTCAACGCATCACCTGTGGCTGCCAATATGTCCATCTATAGGACCTGGACCTCAATTAAGTTTCCTAGACCTATAGATGGAACGATATCCCATTTACACATAATATCTAATGATACAACTTTCACCATTAGGTACATTAATTATTATTGCATCTAAGTGAACCAAGCTTGAAAAAAATGGACAAATTAACACTTCATATAAGGTTTCTCTTCCAAAATTGGGGCCCTAGTCACGTAATGGTGTTACCTTCATTGGTAGGAGTGGTTAATCGATGATCCTATTAGGGGTTCTCAATCCCCAAGAGGAAGCGACATGTCCTTTTTATACCCTTCAATGGATAGGTTCCATGTGAAAAATGATGGAATTGAGGGGAAAAATACTTCATGGCTATGTTCCATGGTTAAAGGGATCAACTATGATGGAATAACTAATCTTGGGTGTATATATGTGAGGGGGAGAAATCATGGATGCATGAGTTATGTTTGCCTTTGTTTTTCCACTCCTCCAAATACCTTTTACTTTTCCTTGATTCTTCTTTGTATTACTCTTCGTTACTCAAGGAATGAGAGATTGCTTTGTATGATGTATAATAGTTGCTACCTCCTTAAGGGTGGGGTGGTTCATCATCCATCAGGGGTTACGACGAGAAATGGTTCCTTTTATTCTATGAGAGGGAAAATTGGCCCATGAATTTGGTGATGGCCATATGAGTGAGGTAGATCTCATGCTTGGCATTTTCCCATGTGCTAATTTGTAAGTCTCAACCATCTTTTGCATTTTTTTTCTTGTGGTTTTCATATGCTCTTTATGTTTCTTTTAGCTACATCAACCTAATAGGGTACATTTCTAGGTCCTACCTATGTATGAGGATGTGTGAGTTCCAAATTCCAGAAAAACCAATGGTTAGTTGAACCCAAGAAGGGAGGTGGAATAGGGGATTATAATTTAATATGGAAAGTGGTAAGTATAGAATAGGGAGAGATGGGGCTACACTATCTCAATCATGGCTTCCAAAGTAATACTCCTTCTATACCCATTAGGTCATTAGGAGAGGTTCCACTAGACTAGGATTGAAAATTAACACCCCATTTAAGGCGAGGGAACAAGATGACGACCAAGAACCTCCTTTCTTCCAAGTTATCCCATAATCCATGTAAAAATTCCAAAATACAAACAAGTATAATCACCCGATTTCAAAATGAATAGAGTACCTTTTGATTAGAAGCCAACTTTCCATCATGTGCTCTTGGAAAATGGGAAAGGAAACATATGACTAATGTAGGTTCCAGATTTTATCACTCTATACTTTCTGAGGTTGCAAAAGAAATTCAAAAGGTAACCACAAAACCACTTTGAAAGCTGGGATATATCCTTGCCAAATGCAAAGAGGGATCTCTCTATCAAATTTAGATTTGCGTGATATTCCTTTTCAGGAATTCTAGTAATATCTCCAATGAGGACGCTGTATAAGGAAACCAGTGCAAAAATAACTCAGAACAGGGCTGGGATCCTTTAACATATGTTGTATTTAGCTTAAATATAGAATGGCATTAGAAACAAATAATTCTAGCTACACTAAACAAATCTCCCCAACTCAAATATGCTAAAAAGCACCACAACCCTAGTACTTCATAAAACGGAAATGCCAGAGGCAGAAACAACGTTATTTTTTTTTATGAAAAATACATAAATGGATGGAATAACATATATCTGAAGCTTTCATTCATTATATAATCAGAAATGAGAGGATTGACCTCTTTTACAAACACATTGGAACCCTTCGGCAAGGGTTTCCGGCAAAATAGCAACACAAGATACAAAACTGCAGAAAATAACGTTGTACCCAGCAACTCTGTATTGAGAAATATATGATATGATCTAAAAGGGACACACAATACAATAATTGGCAAAATTCCTTTCTCAATAGATCTCCTGGAGTGGAAATAACCTCCTCATCTTTTGAAATAAGCACAAATGGGACAGATGCAACTCTAGCTACTGCAGCTGCTGTAGAAATAACGCATTCACAGGAAGTGACTACACTGTCAAGGTTAGAGGATGACTCTCCTCAAGATAGATAATGAGAATTGAACTCAAGATCTCCTCCTTAGATCTACCAATCAGCTATATCAATGATAAAGATAGAATTCCAGCATGAGAACCCTTTGCACTAAACAGTGATGAAACTCCGGATAAACAGCTGAAGCTTGAAATCAATCATAATACTGAAACAAGATGAATGAATGAATGCATTTTCTGCTATCCCTTCCTTTTTATCCTTGGTGAGCTTCTCCATCCCAGGCCCCACTCATTGGTGATGTAGCTTCCTTGAGAAGTTTCCTCCTTCAAAACTACACTGCCCTAGTAGCTTTCCCTCCCTTTGTGACAACGTTGTTGACTTGGTCAACTATAGCTAGCTCCTTGATTTTGCTCCTCTTCACACTAAAGAGGCTTTATTTTATCCTCCTACCTCAATCCATTTTCACACTAGGATATATTTTATTGTGTTTACTACTTCTTATTTCAAAAAATGGAGCAATTATAATGTTCCAAGTAGCAGTGGCTAATTGGGAAGATTATAGTCCTCCTTGCTCAAAAGTTGCTTGCCCACAAGCAAAAGTAAAGAAGGATACCGCAAGATCTTCTCTCCCTCCCAAGTGGCATCCTCATCTGGTAGATTCCTCCATCGAATCAGATATTCCTTGATGACTCTGTTTCTCAGCTGCCTCTCCCTTGTGTCTAAGATTGATTCTGGCCGAAAGATCAAATGACCCTCATCATCAATAGGAGGAAGTTCCATGTTGGAAACTACATTCCTCCCAATGGCCTTCTTGAGGCAAGAGACATGGAAGATATTGTGGATCTTGTTCCCCTCAGGAATCTCTAGCTCATATGCTACCTTACTGATACATTTGTTCACCCTGTATGGCCCATAAAATCATGGTTTGAGCTTTTCATCTCCCTTCACCTTGAGTGTGGACTGTTTGTAAGGCTAAAGACGTAGGTAGACAAGATCTCCCACCTCAAACTATCTCTCCACCAGATCACGGTCTGCATACATC
Source organism: Pinus albicaulis (assembly GCA_034641835.2). Taxonomy (NCBI): domain Eukaryota; kingdom Viridiplantae; phylum Streptophyta; class Pinopsida; order Pinales; family Pinaceae; genus Pinus; species Pinus albicaulis. Next base: position 1,048,876,930 of record CM076580.1, read on the forward strand.
TTCTTTTGGTTCTGAGCAGTGGCAATGTTGTCTTTGAGTTCCTTGAGTATGTCTTGATTCTCTTGAATCCAATCCCTCGCCCTTGGAGCTTTACTTGCCCCAAACATAACATCAATAAATGAAAGTGCCTCATACCCATATAAGGCTCGGAATGGAGTCATGCCAATAGAAATATGGTGAGTAGTGTTGTAACAATACTCTCCCAAGTGGAGCCAACGCAACCAAGCTTTCTGCTGCCGTGCCACATAGTTCCTCAAGTAGCCTTCTAGCCACTTGTTCACTATCTCGGTCTGCCCATCAGTTTGGGGGTGATAGCTGGTACTTGGAGTCAAATAAGTCCCCACTAACTGGAAAAGTTCTTGCCAAAAGCCACCAATGAAGCGGCTATCCCGATCACTCACTATGGTCCTAGGGAGACCATGGAGTCTAAATACATCTCTAAAGAAGAGCTCAGCTACCTGTGAAACAGTATAATGTGAAGAAATGGCAAAGAAATGAGAGTACTTTTTTATTTTATTAGCAACAACAAAGATACAGTCCTTACCCTGTACTGTCGGTAAGCCGGTGATGAAGTCCATAGAGATACTTTCCCACTTCCCATCTGAAATAGGTAGTGGCTGCAAAAATCTAGCAGGGTAAGTCTATTCTCCTTTATTCTGTTGGAAAATGGTTCATTCCTGGACATGCCGGAGCACATCCTCCTTGAGACCCTTCCATGAGAATCTCTCTCTGATAGATCTGTAAGTCTTTGTGAAACCTTGATGCCCAGCAAGTGGTGAATCATGTGAGGCCAATAAGATCTTCTCCTTGAGCTTAGAATTATTAGCTAAGTAGATCTAATCTTTGTAATAGATAACATCATCCATTACTCTAAACCTTTCATCCGATACCACCCCATCAAGTATCTCACATGCAAAGTCATCTTTGGAGTACTCAACTAAGAGTTTAGCCTTCCAATCTGCATCCATGCCCCTCAAGGACAACGGTGTAGGCCTCCTGGATAGAGCATCAACTACTATATTGCTCTTCCCCTTGACATATTCTATGTCAAAGGCATAAGCTTTGATTTTTCTCACCCACTTCTGTTGTCTCTCCTGAAGTTGTCTCTGTTCAAGGAAGAATCTAATACTGTTGTGATCAATATTCACCTTGAACTTATTTCCCACCAAGTACTGCTGGAATTTGGCTAATGCATGCATGATAGCCAACATTTATTTATCATATATGGGGTATAACCTCTCATGAGGGAGCAACTTCCTGCTCTCAAAGGCTAAAGGATGCCCTCCTTGCATCAAGACTGCCCCAATACCGTCACCTGATGCATCACATTATAGCACAAAAGGTTGAGAAAAGTCAGGTAAAACCAAAACAGGACAAGTACTCATTACCTCTTTGAACTTATCAAAAACCCTATGCGCTATAGGTGTCCAGTGGAAAGCTCCCTTCTTTTTCAAGTCTATGAGTGGTGCTGCTAATTGTGAAAATCCTTTCACAAACTTTCGGTAATAAGTGCATATGCCCACAAACCCTCTGAGTTCTGTAACATTCATAGGTTCAGGCCAATCTCTGATAGCTTGGATTTTTTCCTCATGTACCCTCACTCCATCCACTCCTATGATATGCCCCAAATACAACATCTCTATGAGGCCAAATTCACATTTGGAGAGCTTGGCGTAGAATTTCTGCTCCTTGAGGATATGTAAGAGTGTCTCAATATGCTGCAAGTGCTCCTCCCAAGTGCGGCTGTAGATAAGAATATCATCAAAGAATACAAACTTTCTCAAATGACCCCGGAAGATGTGGTTCACGCAGGATTAGAAATTCGTTGGAGCATTATTCAATCCAAAGGGCATTTACCAGAAACTCAAAATGCCCATAGTGACACTTGAACGCTATCTTGGGGATATCTTGCTCCCTCACCTTGATTTGATGGTACCCGGACCTCAAATCAATCTTGGAGAAGTATTTGGATCCCCTTAACTCATCTATGGGTTCATCGATCCTGGGTATAGGGTACCTGTTCTTCATAGTCTTCTTGTTCAAGGCCCTATAATCAATGCACATCCTCAATGTGCCATCTTTCTTCTTTACCAAAACCACCAAGGAAGCAAAAGGACTAGTAACAGGTCGGATGTGTCCTAGTGCTAGCAGCTCTTGGATAGCTCTTTCAATCTCATCCCTATAAGCCTTGGGATGCCTATAAGGAGTGGTGATCACTGATTGGACCCCTTGTTCCAACTAAATGGTGTGTTCAAACCCTCATTCAGGAGGCCTCCCTGGTGGGATATCCCCAAATACTGTAGAATACCGGTCCAAAAGAGATTGAACATCTGGATGCATCGGTGAGTCCTTGCCCTTCACCTCGGATATATGCAGCTCCACTACCCATTCAACATCTCCTCTATGCAGATCCACCTCCATCCTATGTGTTGAAACAACCTGAGGGGGATATGTGTTTATACCCTTGATCCTTTGTTGCTGGCCATCTTCCCCTCCAGTCCATTCCATCTCCAAGGTTCTCCAGTTAGTGGTAACTCTCCCAAGAGTGACTAACCACTGGACTCCCAATATGAAATTGGTGTTTGGAATATCTACCACAAAGAAGTGGTCTGTCAATGTATAGGTACCCATAGTAATGGTTAGTGCTGGAACATACTTGGCACATTGCAGAGTCATGGCTTTTGGGACCAAAATTGAAAATCCCTCAAACTCCTCCATGGGAATTCCTCTCTTGTGTACCAGCTATGCATCAATAAAATTATGAGTGGCTCCAATATCTATCAATACAGAAACTCTTTGCCCCATAATGGTCCCTCTCACCCTCACGGTCGGATACTTTGAGACTCCTCTTAATGCTACAACATCTCCTCCTCTTGGAGCAAAGTCTTCTATGGACTCTATAGCGCTGGCATCCTTCTTGGAGAAGGTCCTGATATTATGTGTTCCCCATGTAACAAATTTCCCCTCTAAATCCTGAGCAGATATTGTCTCCCTTGGCCTTGAGTGAGTCTTTTGCTGCAAAAAGGTTCTTGCCCTGGGCAAGATGTGTTGTAGATCTATAGCTTTCTCCACAACTTCAAGGAGTGTGGTTGGTTTGGTAGACTTGACCAACCCTTGTAATGGTTCACCCATCCCATTCACAAACATGCATACCTTCCTGCTCATAGTGAGGTTGGATACCATCACTGAAAGCTGCAAATACTCAGCAATGTAATCTTCAAGATCTCCCTCCTGCTTGAGATTGGTTATCTTGGAAAAGTGGGATTCCAGATCCCTTGGATCAAACCTCTCCACTATCTTCTTGGTGAAAGATGAGTATGAAGTGATATGATGATGCCCAAGTGTGGTCATTCCTTGAAACCACCAATATTGAGCTTCCCCTTCTAGGTGCAACGTAGCTATCTTGATGGCTTCTATCTCAGAAACCTTGTTGAGCTGGAAGTATGTGTCTAGCTTCTCCACCTGTGCTTTTGCTGTGCACTTAGGTGTCCCATAAAATGTGGGAAAGAAAAACCCTAACATATTGTGCTGTAGGGCTGATCCCTACATCAATTTATCCTCCTTTTGATGAGGATCACTCCTCCTTCCATCCTTGATCCGACAAAACTCCTGAAAGCTCAAGTGCTCCTTGAACCCTTGAGACTGGAGTTCATATTATTCAAAATAATCCCCCAGAGAGCCCCCCTTATCTCCTTCAGTTAAAAATTAAGGCATGCAGTTGAATGCCCCATGCCATTTGCAGTGCTGGTGCTTGCCTTATGGAAAAACCCTAAAGAGTCCTCTTCATGCCTCATCTCCTTGATATCCCTTGCAATGTTATGCAGGGTTTGAAGTACAAGTCTTGAGATTTATTCATTCTCCATGTTGAAGATAAATCTCCTCCCCACAAGCTGAGCCAAGAGCAGAGCTTTGATACCATTGTAATATTCCTTTTTAGGAATTCCAACAATATCTCCAATGAGGACGTTGTATAAGGAAACCAATGAAAAAATAACATAGAACAGGGTTGGGATCCTTTAAAATACGCTGTATGTAGCTTAAATATATAATGGCGTCATAAAAAAGTAATTCTAGCTACACTAAACAAATCTCCCCAACTCAAATATGCTAAAAAGCACCACAACCCCAGTACTTCATAAAATAGAAATGCTGGAGGCAGTAACAACGTTATTTTTGTTATGAAAACTATAGGAATGGATGGAATAACATATATCTGAAGCTTTCATTCATTATATAATAATAAATGAGAGGATTGACCTCTTTTACAAACACATTGGAACCCTTCGCAAGGGTTTCCGACAAAATAGCAACACAAGATACAACACTGCAGAAAATAACGTTGTACCCTGCAACTCTGTATTGAGAAATATTTGATATGATATAAAAGGGACACACAATACAATAATTGGCCCAAGGCATTTCTCAATAGTTCTCCTGGAGTGGAAATAACCTCCTCCTCTTCTGAAATAAGCACAAATGGGATAGATGCAACCCCAGCTACTGCAACTTTTGTAGAAATAACTCATTCAAAGGAAGTGACTGCACTTTCAAGGTTAGAAAATGGCTCTCCTCAAGATAGATAATGATAATTTAACTCAAGACCTCCTCCTTAGATCTCCCAATCAGCTATATCAATGATAAAGATAGAATTCCCACATGAGAACCCTTTGCACTAAACAGTGCTGCAACTCCGGCTAAACAGCTAAAGCTTGCAATCAGTCATAAGACTGAAACAAGATGAATGAATGAATACCTTTTTTGCTATCCCTTCGTTTTTATCCTTGGTGAGCTTCTCCATCCCGGGCCCCACTCATTGGTGATGTAGCTTCCTTGAGAAGTTTCCTCCTTCAAAACTGCGCTGCCCTAGTAGCTTTCCCTCCCTTTGTGATAGCACTGTTGACTTGGTCAACTATAGCTAGCTCCTTGATTTTTCTCCTCTTCACACTAAAGAGGCTTTATTTTATCCTCCTACCTCAATCCATTTTCACATTGGGATAGATTTTATTGTGTTTCCTACTTCTTATTTCAAAAAATGGAGCAATTATAATGTTCCAAGTAGCAGTGGCTAATTGGGAACATTACAATTTGTTTCTATTAAGATATTAGGCTAGTTATGAAAGTTCGATTTTTTTTTGATAGATTTGAATTATTTTTTTGATTAATGTTTAAATTACCATTGGGCTATGGAGTCTAGGACTTAAAAAATGGATTTGTTTCAGATTTTATATATATATTTCACTGGAAAAGGCAACCAAGATAATTGGATTCTGTAAATTTAAATGAAGTGAATAAGAAAAAGTGAAAGAATTTCCATTAAGTAAAGAGAAATTAAGAATTCATTTACTTAATTTAAGTTGAAAACATTTAAATTATTCAAAGGAAGAATCAAAGTGCGCATTGAAAAAAATTATGTTCTTCAATTTACTATTGAATAATCCAGATTATGAGAACACATAAGAATGGTAAACAAAAGAAAGTAAACACATAAAAAATGATAGGTGCACTTCACCAAAAACTTGACACAACAATCCTGTGAAAGAGATTTTTGTATTACTGATAAGTCCACTGGAACTTGAAAATGTACAATAGCCTTCTTGGATGCAAAAGTCAACCCTTCATACTTTGAAATGATAAGTATTTATAAGTTTAATTACAAAATATCCTGATATAACAAATCAAGATGTAATTTAGGAATATCTAAAACTAATTACATCCCTTATTAAAAAAGTATAGGATAAGTTGAACTGCTTGGATTTTTGGCACTACTTTTGTGGAAACTGTTGCTGACCTTCCGCTTTACTTTTGCTGCGTTGTTTGTCTTGCCGTTGAAAATAGAACCCATCTTTCAATCAAGTAACTCTCACAATTTGTCCCACCTATCTTCTCTTGTGATGGACATCTTGAGTAAATTTCTGTAAATTTCATCTACCTATATTTATTTGGAAAAAGTGGGCTTAGTGATAAATATGTGTTTGATCTCATGCTGGATGTTTAAATCAAACTCCATTGTCTCTAGGAAGGATTTCCCTATGATACTTCATTTTATCCCTGCAAATTTGGAACTATATTTGGCAACGACCATTAATTTATGGTTATAATAAGGAAAAGTAATTAATTTATCATTCAACACTAATAAACCCGGAAGTCATTTTTTATTGAACACCTCAAATTTGTTAAATAATCTCTGCACACCAATCTCCAAGACTTGACATTTTTCCTCCAATTGCAACATGAGATTTCTATTAGATAGTACTTTATTAATTTCCAATGTAGTCTCAGTTATATCTTCAATCCCCAATTAATATAACTCATACTTGTTTTTGGAGTTGATAAATTTGATGATATTTGTGGCTTTAGTTGGTTTTTCTTCCCTTGCCCCTCTGGTCGTTAAAACCAGTAATGGCCACAAAATTTGTAATGCATTTGATCATCAACCATCTCAACATATGCTCAAGAAATGTATTTCATTATAGGTGCCATTTTAGAGTGATTTTTTGACTTGGAAATGAAAGGTTTAAATCTGAAAATGAAAACAAAAAAAAACTACTCATACTATGTCCATTTCTTTCACAAAAATCTATGTTTTCAATTTCTATATTTTCAAAAAAAACAAGCAAAGACAGACTTTAGAAGTGAAAAAAAATACCTCTAGGCTCTGGCCTCCTCAATGCTAGTCCAAAAAAATAACTCCTTAATGCTGCTCCAAAGCTTTCCCAAGAAGCTCCTCACTACTGCTCCACAACTTGCCCAAAAGACTCCTCAAAGCTGCTCCAAAAACTAACTCCACAACTCTTCACAAATCCCTCATAAATTCTCACTCAAATGCAATGAGATAACAATGAAGAAATGAGAGGGGTTGGGTAGCTTTTATAGGATTGGGAGGGATTAGAGTCCTTACCAAAACCCTAACAAAAAACTAAAACCCAGTTTGGAGTCCGAATTTGGGTAATTGTAGGGTCTGCGGTTGGATGGGATTAGCTCAGTCGGTCTAACTTAGATTTGGCCGAGCTGGCCAGTTTGTGACTGAACTAGCTGAGTCGGTGACCGGCTCGGCCAGTTTAGTGAAAAACCGATTGCCAGACCGGTTTTTCTACTAAGCCAATCTGGGCATGGGGTTGGCTCAGTCAGCTCGGCTGATTTTGAGCCAGATTGGCCAGTTTTTAAAGCACTTCTCATGACATTACAAAAAAAATGATATTTACAATGATTTTAGTGAGAAATGATTCTATTCTTGTGAAACCTATTGTTTGAGTATTCTGCCATTGACAGGTCCACCAGGTAGCTCTGCTCCATCCATGTAATTTAGGACAAATGAATTATTACATCTATAAGCATGAATTGTGTAAGGTCCCTTCCATAAATTATAAAATTTTCCATTCTTACATTTATCTTCATTCCTTGAATCCCATTTAATTACATTGTCTCCTATCTGAAAAAATCAACTTTAGTTCTTCTATCATAGATTTTATTCATATTTTCCTCGATAACTTGGGTTTTGTTGTAAACCTCCTCTCTTAATTGCTGAAGTTGTATTGTCTGATTTATTCTCCTCTGAAGGTAATTAGGCTGTAATTGCAATTCCTGCAGCATTTTCAAAACATGGATACCAAAAGAAGTGGGAAAAAAAACATCCATCCCATAAACCAATTGGTATGGAGACATGCCAATTTATTTTTTAGTAGTGAGTTTGTCAGCCCATAATGCATTGACTAGTTTGTTATGCCATGATTTCTTGTTATCTTGCAACAACTTCTTGATGATATTAACTCGAATTTTGTTGGAAGATTCTGCTAATTCATTCCACTGGGGGTAATAGGCCATAGAGTGTCCTAAAGTGATTTGATACTTACTGCAAAACTCCACCATATTCTTTGATTTGAATGTTGCTACATTATTAGTGATGATTTTCCTGGGAAATCCAAATCTTGAAAGAATATTAGTTTCTAAAAATTTAATAATCATTGCATCAGTAGCTTGCCTTGTGGGCATAACTTCAATCCATTTGGTAAAATAATCAGTGACTGTAAGGATCCACTTGAATTGGGTCGAGGAAGAAGGATTAATTTGTCCAATGAAATCTAAACACCATTGCTAAAAAGGAGTTTTAGCTTATATGGACTTTAAGGGTAGGGGAAACAATTTTATTTTTCCTTCATAGAACTGACATTGGTGTCATGAGGTGAATTTCTTGTGGACATCTAGGAATAAAGTTGGCCAGCAAAAACTAGGTCTTAAAATATTGTTGGCAGTAGTCTTCTAGTACAAGTGTCCACTGTAATCTTCATCATGAAACTCCTGCATTACTTTATTTGCTTAATCTTTCAACAAGAATTTTAGTAAGATTCGTCCAACATATTTCCAATAAAAATTATTATATAAAATACAAAATTTCATTGCTTTGAGTTTAAGAAGTCTAGCCTTAGTCTTGGTGAAACCAGGATGAGATTATAAATGATGTAAGACAAAAATAAGGTCTGCATACCAGGGAGAGGTTGCAAAATCATATGTTACTTTTGGAGTCGCTTACTCTCCTTTTTCATCAAGTGCAACTACAAATTTTATATCCAAATCATGAAAATTTGATTGGGCCATTCATTTGGCTAATCCATGTCCCTTAATGAGTTTGATATGTTTGATTTCAATGTCATATTCTAAGATAATGGCAATCCATTTACCCCTTTTCCCATCATGACCATTTTGGGTCAGTATGTCTTTCACCACAGTATTTGGAACAAAAGAAATCATATATGAATGAAGGATATAAACTATAAAGTATTAATTTCTTTCACTAAAATAAATGTTTGATTTTCCATGATGTTGTATTTTAATGCAACATCTCTTAAGGATTTTCTAAAGAAAGTAATAGGTTGTTCATGTCCTTCATTATTCTTCTGTAAGAGAACTGTTGCAATAGTATGCTCAGATGAAAATGAGAAAATGAGAAAATATTTTGTGAAATCAAGCCTGATTAACACATGGGTTAATGTTAAGGCTTGTTTTAATTTATCAAGTGATTTTTTTGCCTCTATATTCCATTTTACCTCAGTGTCCTTTCTCAACATGTTTGTTATATTTCTTAGAATTCTAAATTAGGGATAAATCTCCTTAGAAATTGATTTTTCCAATGAAGGATTGGAGTTCTTTTACATTTCTAGGAGGACCTATCTTTAAAATAGCTTCAATTATACTAGGATCAATTCTGAGTCTGTCTTTTGAAACAATGTGTCCTAATAGTTTTCCTTCTTTCAAATCAAATAATGTATTATTTAGGTTCAGGGAAATACCAAATTTCCTACATTTTTCAAAGACTATTCTTAGGTGAAGCAAATGTTCTTCATCTGTTTTTGAAAAAACAATGATATCATAAATATATATAACTATGAATATGCCTATTCATCTGCAAAGGCAATGTAAATTGCTATTTGGAATGTAGCACCAACATTCATTAAGCCAAAAGGAATCTTCACATACATGAAAGTTCCCCAAGGTGTAGTAAATGTTGTCTTTCCTTGGTCTTCATGATGCACTAAAACTTGATTGTAACAAAAAAAAGCATCTAATAAAGAAATTATTCTAGATCCCACCACCTTCTGCAAAATGTGATCCATTTTAGGTAGAGGGTAATAATCTTTCAGAGAAACTTTATTAATATTTCTAAATTCAACACATAGTTTAATCTCTCCAGTCTTTTTTCTAGTTGGAAGTAAGTTTGATACCCATTTAGAATATCTTAATGGCACATTGATCTTGGCATCATAAATCTATTTGACTTCCTTTTCAATTAGGGGCATCAACATTGGGTTGATCCTCCTAAGTTTTTGTTTAGAAGGATTTTGGTGTTCTTTTATAGGAATCTTATGTTGTATAATGCTGGTGTCATAAGATTTCAAATATTCATAACTCCATGCAAACATATCTATGAATTATTTGAACAAGTTTATGTAATTTTTATTTTTAGCAGGGGGTAAAGATTTAGATATTTTAACCATTTTTGGTTCTTGTTCAGTTCCTATATTGCAGTCTTCAACTTTAGCTCCAGTAGGTTCAATTTTAGGATTTTTGTCTACATGATTAAAATCAAACAATTCCTCTAAGTGGACTAACCCTCTAGGAAAAACATTATATTTCAATTGTAAGATTTATAATTCCTCTTGTTCTTGATCTATTTCTTTTAATTATATCTTATTCACACTTTTATTTACCTTCTTATTTACATTATCTTCTATATAAAAATCTACATCTATATTATCACACTCAAATTCATCCTTTGATTGTAAAAAGTTTTCAATCTGTTCATCGTTTCCAAAGACTTTCCAATATCTGATGTTTTCTGGGACAACTGGTCTATTATTTACTTCAATGATGTATTGGTGACTATTACGGTATGGAATTTACTGGTACCAGCTGAGGTATCAAGACCATCAACTACGTTGTTTTTCCCTTTAGGGATTGTTGACAAATCATACTCAAGAAAACATTCAAGAAAATCTAGAACAACATTCCTATAAGAACTTAATATTGGGTTCTTGGATGAGTATTCCCCTTTGATCTGTTTAATTATCAGTTTTGAGTCTCCATGAATGGAAATTATCTTAGCACCTAGCTTCTTTAAAAGTTGTAACCCTAGGATTAAGGATTCATATTCAACTATGTTGTTGGTACATTGACAATTTAGTTTATATGAATTTCTTTCTGAGTGGTTGGTTTGTGAATTTGAAACCCATACACCTGCTCCAGACCCTTCCTTACTGAAAACCCCATCAAAATCCATATTCCATAGAGGTTCATTTTGTTTATCATGTTCTAAAATTTCTGTTTTATTTTCTTCAATTTCGCACAAATCAGTTTCTAAATTCTCAATTTGTTTTTCTATGCCTCCATCATTGTACAAAATGAAAGAATCAATGTTAGGTCCCTATAATACTAGTGTATCCCCTTATTATTAATTTTGTACCCATGTAGTCCCCATATTGTTATTTTGTGCCCGATAAATAGCCCACTATTGTTATTGTTGTGCCCTTACATTATTATTGTTAGGTCGGCTAGGATTATATTGTGACCCCATGGACTCCTATATATAGAAAGGAGGCTTTTTCATTTGTATCATCCAAGAATTGTTCATTTATGTAATGAAAAGGAGGTTACCCCCTCAAAGTGGCTAATTTATAAGGCGTTGATCTCTCTTTTCTTCTATTTTTGGAGCTAGTTTCATAACATTTGGTATCAGAGCTTTGGATTTTAGGGTTTCACTGCTTCAAACAGGTCATCATGGATTTTTAGCTATAACATTTTTTCTACGAAGATTCAGAAGCTAAAAAAAACCCATTTGCGAAGACATCCTAAGGAACTTCGTGTAAAAAATTCAGATATTGGTTTGCCATATTTTTGGAGATATGATCTATGGAAGTTAGGGTTTTTGATGGCTCTTGAATTTCATCTCAAAGAGGTGACCTTGGGAAAATCGTCATAACTCTCTCTCTCTCTCTCTGAGCATCGGATTGGAATTATGTAAAACGTGGCCAAAATTACATAGACTATAGTTTCATGTTTATCAATTTCAGAGCCGAAGGAGGAAACAATGACACGTGGCATGACGTGCAAGTTCGCTCTACTGAACCAGTCCATAATTAGGTCATTGTGGGAGATTGGACATAACTTTGTCTTGAAGAATCCAAATCAGGTCTGACCTATGGCATTGGAAAGATAACTTAGAGGGCTAATACAATACATAAATTTATATCTTGAAGATTCGAAATAATAGAGATAAATTAGGTTCAATACAGACCTCCTAAAAAGAAAGAAACATGTGTGTATTTTTTAAACAAGTTTGCATAACATTTTTTTGAAAAATCAGTTTGAAGTGATTCCAAGGGAATATTGAAGCATAGATATTAGTATTGAGTTATATAACACCTCTGGAAAATAATTCCACACCCATTAATCCCTCAAAAATCTCTACTACGAGGCATGAAGACGAAGAATTGGAGTATGATATATCAAAATTACGGTACCAAGTGCAAGAAATTTAGATCTTACAAAGAGCAACCGAAGATGAAATAGATGGTTTAAAAGAAAAAATGGAGGCTAATTTGGATGGTTTTAATGATGAAATGAAAGCTAATATGGATGATAAAGTAATGGAAGATCACATCGAGCATCAACAACAATTTATCCAAATATAAAAGGATAACCTAACTTTGGTGCAGAATCAAATGAAACAACCAGAAGATCAACATCGCAGTGAAAGAAGTTCTGAAGAATTCATAGAAATAAGAACTCAACAACTACAAAATCATTCAATTTCAGAGTATCTCAGCAAGTGAAAGAACTTACCCATTGAGGTTTCCACATGGGAGGATGAGAATTTTATATAGAAGCATCAAGAAATAATCAAGCATTTAGGACAACACTTGTTTGAAGGAGAGGGTCATGTTAGGTCCCTATAATACCAGTGTATCCCCTTATTGTTATTGTTGTACCCATGTAGTCCCCATATTTTTATTATTGTGCCCTTACATTATTATTTTTAGGTCGGCTAGGATTATATTGTGACCCGATGGAGTCCTATATATAGAAAGAAGATTTTTTCATTTGTATCATCCAAGAACTGTTCATTTATGTAATGAAAAGGAGGTTTCCCCCTCAAAGTGGCTGATTTCTAAGGCGATGATCTCTCTTTTCTTCTATTTTTGGAGCTAGTTTCATAACAATCAAGGTTTGAATGGACTGAATATAAGGGATAATTGTGTGGTTTTTCTTTACTACTGACCATGAACTTCATTAGTGTTTCCATATATAATATCCTTTGCTGACCAAACACTGGAATGGTAGCATAGGTTGTATCCATTTGAAGGGTACCTTATAGTTTAGCTCCCTATGAGTGAGATAGTAACATGCCATATTTAGGAGGTATGTCAGCAACAACAATATCCATTAACACACTCTTGGATGGTATCTGGGCTAAATTAACACATAAATCCTTAATCAGACCTAGGCCATTTACTTTACTTGAATAAAAAGAATGCAAGTTTTTATATGGTCTAGTGATATCAAGTCCTCATTTTTCCATCACAGCCTTGGGCATAAGATTACATGAAGCACCTGAGTCAAGAATTGCATTGTGTAGGATTTTATCATGAATGTTTAAACTGACATAAAATGGAGGTACACCTCCCTCCTGAGGTTTTCCATCAACTTCAGGTCCAAATAGTAATTTTGGTTGATCATTAGTTAAATTTACTGCATCTACACCTTACCCTTTTTTCAAAGCTTTCATCACTTAAGATCTGTAAGCATTCTTGTTCATTAGTTCTACCAGGGGAGTGGGTATTTTGAATTTAGCCAATTCATTTTCGATACTAAATGTTGTTTAAGTTTTATCTATATTGACAACATCCTGTTTCTTAACAACATCTTTTAGGGAATTATCCTTCTGTTGGCTAGTAGAAGGAATATCGGTTTGGGTTGTTTTAGAAACAATATCAAAAAATTTCCTCGCAGGAATCTCTGCACTATTTTTGGGAGATATATTAGGATTTTTCTTAGAAGAAGTGTCAACTGTCTTTTTAATGGGGGTATCAACAATATTTTTAGTAGGATTATCAGTTGTTTTCCTTCTCCTTAGGTTATACTCAAAACCTTGTTTGTAATATTATGATTCCTCGGAATTTACTTCAGGTTGTGAAAGCAACAACAGATCTTGTTCTTCTTGAGTTAAGAAAATGGTTTCACTATCATTTATTCCCATTAAATTTCTCTTATTTTCATCAAGATCTTGAATTAATTCTCTCACTTCATTTGCATATTTCTCTTGAAATGGAGGTCTAATCTGCTGTTATGGACCTTTTTGTTCCCTTTTTTTAATTTGGGGTGGGTTTCTCATAAAATTAGGATTTCAGATTTGGGTTCTAGGTTGGTTTCTCTAGGAGGAGCCCTATCAGTTATGCTTACTTTCCATCATTCTTTCCATGGTTTTGACCAAGGTATCTATTTTTGCATCAACATAAGAGATAGATGGCTCTTCTTTTATAGTTACTCTTCTTCCAAACCTAAGCTTGGCTCTTTTTGCTAAGAGATTGGCTTCCACACTTGCTGCATCTCTCTGCATTTCTTCCAGGGTAGTGGGGTTTCTTTCCCTAAGCTGACAAGACATGTTTACATCAAAACCACTTGGAAACTTAATGAAGGCTAATCCTTGGGGAGGCTTAGTATTAGCTGGGATGGAATTGTAAATGTTACTAAATCTAGTGCAATAATATTGTACACTTTCCCCAGGAGCTCTCCTAACATTTTCATACTCTTTTAAAATCTGAAGAGGATTTTTCTTTATTTTCCACCTATTGAGAAAATATTGGTGAAAGGCAGTAAAATAATTTATACTAGCTGCTGATGAAGATTTGAACCATTTTCTAAGTTCCCCGGTTAGGCTTTGAGAAAAAAAGTCTCATTTTTACATCTTCCTCATCTACCTCCTAAAGATCAGAATAATCATTCATTTTATCAACATGTTTCTATGCAGTGATGGGTCCAGTACCATCAAACTGAGGAATCCTAGTTTGATATTCCTGTTGCATATTATGTAAAAGAGCAACAAAAACCAGGGGAGCATACCTAGCTTCCATGATTGGTATATGGGGATGACCAATAGATGAATTTATGAGAGGTGTAGTTGCAGGAGTTCCCACAACAGGTTGAAACACTGTTTGTGATACTATTGGAGAAGTAGTGGAGATTATAGAGGAAGTGGGACTAGTTGATGTAGGATGAACCAATTGAGAGGAAGCAAAAGATTCTGCTATTTTCAAGGCAAAGAGTTCAAAAAATTGTTGAGTACAAGCCTGATGCATAGCTTGATTAAGGTTTGATACTAAATCTTGTAACTTGTCCAATATTTGGAGGGTTTGTTGATCAAAATCTGGTTCTACAAATTGAACTTAAGATGTATAAGGTTGTAATACATATTTATCAAATACTGTCTCATCTAAAAAAAATTGAGACTTGGTCCTAAACAAGCTATGTTAAAATGGTAAATCAAACTGCATATACTCTATAGTGACAAAACTCTCTGGGAGGGAGATAGCTATTGGTGGTGGACTGTTGATTCCTTGACTTTCAACTAGGTTTATTTTACTAATCACTTTTTCAGGGTCATCTAAGATCTTAGGAGGTTCTGGATCTGGATGAGATCTAGTGTGAATTCTTTTTGGAGCCAGATCTATATAATATTAAGCACAAAACTCAATTATGTACAAAGTTCACAACCTCAGAACATTTATTTCTGAAATTTGAATCTTTAATTTTCCTGAAATAAATTTTTTAAACTAGGGAAATGAGATTTCAAAATCAAGGTTTGTTCTTCCCCAGTACAGTCGCCACTATGTTGTCACTCTATAATTTATAAGGTTACAAAATAAATTACAGAGGTAACCACAAAACCACTTTGGAAGCTAGGATCTAGCCCTGCTAGCCTTAGAGAGGGATCTATCTGTCAAATTTAGATTTTTTTGTATTAAGATATTAGGCTAGTTATGAAAGTTCAATGTTTGTTTGATTGATTTGATTTTCTGGTTGATTAATGTTTAAATTACCATTGGGCTATGGAGTCTAGGACTTAAAACATGGAATTTTTTCAGCTTTTATAGATAAATTTCATAGGTCAAGGTAACCAAGCTAATTGGATTCTGTAAATTTAAATGAAGTAAATAAGAAGAAGTGAAAGAATTTCCATTAATTAAAGAGTAATTAAGAATTCATTTACTTAATTTCTGCTGAAAACATTTAAATTATTCAAAGGCAGAATTAGAGTGTGCATTGAAACAAATTTTGTTCTTCAATTTACTATTGAATAATTTAGATTATGAGAACACATAAGCATGGTAAATAAAAGAAAGTAAACACATAAACAATTATAGGTGAACTTCACCAGCAACCTGACACAAGAATCTTGTGAAAGAGCTTTCTATATTAATGATAAGTCCATTGGAACTTGAAAATGTACAATAGCCTTCTTGGATGCAAAAATCAACCCTTCATACTTCGAAATGGGAAGTATTTATAAGTTTATTTAAAAAATATTCAAATAAAACAAATTAGGATGTAATTTAGGAATATCTAAAACTAATTACATCTCTTATTAAAAAAGTATGGATAAGTTGAACTACTTGGATTGTTGGCACTACTTTTTTGGAAACTATTGCTGATCTGCCCCTTGACTTTTGTTGCACTGTTTGTAATACTGCTGAAAATATAATCCATCTTTCAAACAAGTAACTCGCACAATTTTTCCCACCTATCTTCACTTGGGATGGACAACATGAGTAACTTTCTATAAATTTCAGCTACCTCTATATATTTTGAAAAAGTGGGCTTAGTGACAAAGATGTGTTTGATCTCATGTTGGATGTTTAAATCAGACTCCATTGTCTATATGAAGGATTTCCCTATATCCCTGCAAATTTGGAACTGTCTTTGGAAATGACCATTAATTCTGGTTATAATCAGGCAAAGTAATTAATTTATCATTCAACACTAATAAACCTAGAAGTCCTCTATTGCGGACCTATACAAGGACGTTGGGGAACCAGATGAATTCTGGTGCAGGGTCATTGAAGAAGCTTCCGATGAGTAGCATCACTGTCTCTACCTGGTTTTCTTGCACTGTTTTTGTCCTTACTTTAGGGCTTGTTTTTGTTTTACATGAAGGTTATGTTTCAATTTTTTCCAGCTATGTTATCCAAAAACAGAACTCCATGACTCCCCTGCGTGGGATTTTTCTTGAAAACTACTCAACACTGGTTTCCCTCCTGAAGGGCAGTGTTCATCACTGGTTTTTTGTTCAGAATGCTACAACACTGGGCAATGATCTAGCTTTGGCCTGCTGTATACAATTTTCTCTGTTAATAGATTACTTTTACTTAGAAAAAAAATAAACCTAGATGTCCTTTTTTATTGAGGACCTCAAATTTGTTAAAGAATCTCTACACACCAATCTCCAAGAATTGACATTTTTACTCCAATTGCAACATGATATTTATCTTAGTTATTACTTTATTAACTTCCAATATAGTCCCAGTTATGTCTTCAATCCCCAATTCTTCTAACTCATACCTGTTTTTGGAGTTGAGAAATTTGATGATATTTGTGGCTTCAGTTGGTTTTTATTCCAGATTTTCGCTGGTTTGTTCAATGAATTCTTTGGATTTCTAAATTATCTCATTCTATTCAAAGATAATTTTTCTGGATGGCCAGATTCTAGTCATGGATTTGCTGATATGTATCCATATATTTTCCTTAGCCTGGGCTAAGGTTTGAGCCATGGAAGTTTCCTTCCCCAACTCTTGTAACCTTTGAGTGAGTTTATGGGATTTCTGTACCTCGTCCAGATGAGAGGTCTCGATCTTAAATTTTTGTTCTTGTAGGGTTTTTACCTGTTATTGTAACCTCTTGATTTCCTCTCTGTATATAGACATGTTTTCCATAACTTTTTCTAGTTTACGAGAGGCATCTGAAGTTTGTTCTGGGGGTGTTATTGATGTAGAAACCCTTGTTGTTGTTGATGTAGCAATTCCTATTTGTGTTATCATTGTAAGGGGTACTGCATCAAGAGGCATTATAGCTAGCTGTTCATTTTTTTCTTTTTCCTTGACAAGCTTATCCATCTCTACTTTCATGTACCTTATCTATATATTTTTTTCCATAATTAACCTGAGAATATCTTCATTTTGCCTTTCTGTCTCCCCCATTTCTTTAGTTTGTGGATCCATAGTTGTTGACAATTTCAATTGTTTTCTAAGCATTGCTATGTCAACATTCTTATTTTTAATTATTTCTTCTGCTTCCTTAACATTACTTGGGTCATATCCAATTTTTATGACCAATTATTCTAGGGATTTCATCTTATTATCCTTTGCTAAAGAAGAATTCTTTTCAATCTTCAATTGGGAGTGGATATTAGTGAGGTATACTTGCAATTTGGAAGAGGTAATTGCTGTGTTTTTCAGTGCAGAACATATAATTTCCCTTGTATCCCTGTGCATGGCCATCTGATCAATAGGATGGATATTGTTTGCATCAAACTCAAATGTATTCTTATTGTAATAAGTTGTTGATTTAGGATGGGGGACCTATGCCTGCAATAATTCCATATGCATTCTTCCCTTCTCGGTGTCGATGGCTAACAAGAGCATATGTTGGGCCATGGTAGTTTGTTTCCAGACCTGAGCATAAGTGCTCACTTTGAGAAGCTCATTTTTCTTCTTTATCTCCTTATATTTATCAAATATACTTGTCTATGTTTTTCCCTGAATCAATTTTGATGTTTGAGCTATGTCTGGATTACCTTGTGAAAATGAAGATGCTGGAGATCCTGTAAATATGCTATATGTCTTCGTTGACGAGTGTGGACCCTTCAATATTATAGTAGCTTTCTCTTCCCCCTCTTTTAAAAAGTCCATTTTAGGATTTGTCTTTTCTTTATTCCTGTAAATCTTGAATTATTTGGTTGAAATATCTGTGACTGAAGGAGAGTCTTCCTCCCTTGGCCTTTTCAAATATTTTTCCTGAGACGTGGGAGTGTTTGAAGTAGCTGTAGATAGAAGCTGCTCCTCTTCTTCTTGTAAAGTAGTTTCTTTCCATTCCGCTTGGTTCATGTACTTTTCAATTTCAGGCCTTTGAGTGTGAACATATGGAGTGGTTTTCTATTCCACTCTTAGTTTGGAAATCATACCAAATGGGTTATATGAACAAGTGAAACTCAATGGGAACTTCATTTTCTTTAGGAGGGTATCTTCCTCCTCACCTGCTGTCCTCCTGTTGCAAATAAACGGTCCTATCTAAACCTTCATTCTGAATTGTGATTTCTTCTTGGCTGAGATAAAATGGACTTCATCTGAGTTTATCATTTTCCTGATGTACTCCAATGTGAAAATCCTCAATTAGACATATCTAGGTAGCCTGTAGGGTGGCAGCTCACATCCATATACTCTTATTTAAGTATAATTCTGGTACAAGCACCATTACCCTATCTCGACCTGTTCACCGAGGTGTAAAATCTTCTGAATTTCAGCACTGACCTTGGGTTCTTTATCTTTGCTCGACAAACATGTAGCTGGATGGATAAAATGATCAATGAAATCTTTGAAGCTTTATTACTTTGAATTACTTCTCACTAGGGAAGTCCAAAAAATAACTGAGTGTGGATTTCCCTGTTCATTCAACTTTTGTACTGCAAATGGAAACCTATCTACTTGATAAAATAGAAACATATAAACTAAAATGGAGGCATATTTGAACATTCCTTTAGTTTGAAACTTAAGGAATTGTTCATGAATGCTGCCAGCAAGAAATTGGTTGAAGTTGAAAATTACTAAGGGCTTTTTTTCAGTGGAGAAAATGGACATAAAACCTAGAATAGGTTCATCTACCCATTCATCTGAATAATATCCTAGTAAACATGAGAGTAGGGAAATGATTTTCTTAGCTTTGTCTGGAAAAATGGAGGAAGAATATTTTGGATTCTTCTTTGGTAGATGGGCATCTTCAGGTAGGAAGATTTCAAAAATCTTGGATCTTTGGGAAAATATTAGCTTATGATATAATTCATTTAAGGCTTCGACTGAGAAAAGAGTGGTGGAGTCATTCTTAGGGATATGCAACATTTGGTCAATTGTTTGAGGGGTAATTGTAAATAGAATTTCACCACTATGGGCTAAAATGGCTCTCTGACTTGGTAAATATCCAGCTTAGCACTTGAGGACAAATTCGAGGAAATAATGAGTTTTGGGAAGCATGTACAAGGGTAGATTAGATTCATAGAGCCCAATATCATTGCTCTGGTCATGGAAATTATCTTTGAGCCAGTTGTGTAATTCAAATAAATAAAATTAAAATTTTGGCTCTGAGATTTTATAATCTCGATCAGCCAGAGGGATGTGATCAAGATCAATGGGTGGGGGAATCATAGGATAGTCAGAATTGTTGTTGTTCTTACCCTTTGGATCCATTTTCAGGAAATTTAAACAATGGAAAAAGGTTGAACATTGGTGTAGTACTTTACTAGGGAAAATCGTTGATTGTAGAAGTTGGTGATGATGGCGATGCTCACACAATGGTGCTATGGACTTTGTTCAACGTCAAGACAATTTTCCTTTACAAAGTGAAATTGAGAAATTTCAGATAGGATTTAGTGGGATTAGATACAACAAAATGGTGTAACGGGTGAGGGTGATGGGCTTTTATGGTTACGAATAAATCCATTGGAGGCGTGAGACCATTGGGAGGTTTTAACGGTAATTTAGAATAGGATTAAACATCTAACGAATAGGAAGATTAGGCAGACAAGTGTCGCAGAGGTATTGGTGGTGTGGGAACGAGGAATGGTAGGCAGGAAAGGAGAGTGGTTAGGCAATTTTCAAAGGGGGGTGGTGGGTGGTATATGGTATTGAGTGGTGGGGGGGGGGGTGAAAAATATTACGGAGTTGACACGTAGTGTGGGGGCGGAGGGGGCGAAACAACTTTTTAGATCCCCCCTCCATCGGTAAAGTTAGGAAGGGAACAGGGGCCAAAAAAGGATTCAAGCTGCTGATTTCGGATGAGAAGTTGATCTCGGGTTGGATGGTTCTTGACGGTTAACTACTACACGACAAAAGACTTTGTCGTTTCTTAAATTTATAATGCAGCGACAAACTTTAGATAACTTTATATTTCTTTCTAACATGAAATTATTACATTTTCACCCTATATATACTAATATTTCAAAACCGAGGTTTATTTTATTCAATTAAGGGTGCATTTAAATGTGCACACCTTTCTTCTTTTTATTTGAAGGAAATTTTGTCCTAATCTAGATTCTAACCTAAAAATTTAACTAATTAATATAGCTTAAATAATTGGATTAATTTCTTCACCTACCTAACTAATTTTAACCAAGTTTAAATAGTTTGGTTAAATTATTCTCTAATCTAAAAGTAGAAATTAAAAGGTGTTTGACCATGATCATACTATATGAATCAAACAAGTATCTATTATTACGGCATTTTAAACAAGCTGCACACAAACCCTAATTTATTTTCAATGTAAAAAACTGTTTTTCTTTCTAGTGGCGTTTGAATTTTCTCACTTTTACACTTGTTTTTCTTTTGATGGGGTCCTTTTCATCATATTTTTTATTTTATTTTCATTATTTTATTCTATTTTTTCTTTTATATACCCTCTTTTCATTATATATATTTGGAAATCATTTGCAGAATGAAATATAATTTACAATTTGAAATGACTAGAAGAAAATATTCAATAACCGTTTGATCCTATGAATCATAGGACCCTAACAACAGAGATATGGGTGGCAAGTCACATCGAATACTAGTGGCTCTCAGGGATTGTTTGCTACTAGTTGTAAGAGATGAATAGGAGAACGGTTTCTCCTATGGTTCACCCATTTTTCGTGGGTAACATGAAGTATTGATGATGAAAAGAGAACCAATGAAAGAGATTTATTTCTAGGTAGATGTCTAGTTTCCTAGCTCAACAATAAACAAAATTCAATTTATTTATCCACTGCTAAAGAAAAATATATTGCAACAACCTATTGTTGTACCCAAGTCCTATGGATGAATCATATTTTTAAGGATATTCAAGATAATTGTGACCATATTGTTCCTATTATGTGTGATAATACCAATGCTATAAAAATTCTGAAAAACACTTTTATTCATTTTAAAACGAAGCATATTCCAATTAAGTACCATTTTCTTTGAGAAAATATTGCTGATCAAGATGTTATGTTAGAATATATTCCAACAAAGAAAAAAATTGCATATATATTCACTAAACCTTTTCCAAGGTAAATATTTGAATATCTCATATAGAAAATGGGATTAATTCCTTCCTCACAAGGAGGAATATCTCACTAATCACAACTATGAAGTATGTTATTGACAGGGGAGATGAGATGAAAATGGCAAGAAAGAACACTAGTTAAGAAGGAAAAATTTTTAGGGGGAGTATGGTTGAGAAACCATTTGTAATTTAACAATGCCTAGTAATTATTTTTGTAATTGATGTCAAAGGGGGAGAGGAAGAAGAAATTGATTAGGAAACATGAGAAAAGTATCAACATTTTGACTATAAACTTGATAGGGGCAGTTGATTCCATTAATGACCATCAATTTGTGGCAGTGTTACCATCAATTTCGCAGGGGGGGATTTTTGATCAAGTGTTGTCATTGATGTCAATCCCAAGGATATTATAGAGCATGTTGGTAGTTACAATTGGTTGTGTTAAGTTCAGGGGGAGCTTGGTAAGTGTGTCGATGTAGGTTTCTATCTAACCAAGGTCAAGGATATAGATAGTATATTTGAAGGAATTTTTTCTGTAGGTAAATTATTCAAATATAAATTCAAAGTTTTTAGTTGGATAACCCTCTTAGAGACCTTTCAAACAATATATGACACCTACTCAAAATCCAAAGGATTTATGAGAAAAAATGTTTTGAAGTGAAACAAGTTTATGATGGCTAAGGTATCCAAGATATCTGGGCACATATGAAAAATCTAGGGATGTATTGCTTTTCTAGATCCTATTTCATCCAAAAGAATAAAGCATTTGGCTCTTCTGTATGTCCAGTATTTCAATAATCCATACCATTTGTAGTATAATTAAAATTACTCACAAAATCACCAGATTTATGGATTTCCTCGAGACAATAATGATGTGGAAAAGATGACAGGTGGAAACTATGTATTGGTTAACGTGGTGATTTGACATCTAAGCTAGCTAGATGATGTGGCAACTCTGGGCATCTTTAGGTATTCGGGTATTTGGGCCTCCCAACATTTTGCAACTTTTTCACTTTCCCAAATAACTAGATATTGGATTTTCTTATTAATAAGCGATGGACCCTAGCTGACATGGCATGTTACGTGGCATAAATATGACATGGAAATGGTGTTGTAGTGGGATGATAGAGATGATGTAGCAACATATTACACATGTCAAGTTCTGATTGGTTCTTGAATAGTTGGCATAGCAGTCTCATAATTCGCGTAAGGGGCTTATTTGGTGAAGTGTTTCAATGTTTTTAGTCTTTAAACAAATGGCCAAAATCTGGAAAAATTTCTCAAATTAGTAGAAGGATCATCCAACTCATTCTAATGTCTAGTGTCTTCAAGAAATATGGGAAATACCAAATCCTAAGGCAAGGGGTGAAAATGTATTCGACTATCCGACGATCTGGGTCATAGTGGGTGCATGCAAATCAAATAAAACAAGGAACACCTAGATATCATATTTCAAATAGAGAAGGTCACCTGGTCAAAGTTCCAATGGTCATGGTTCCATGAAAAATTCAAGGTATATTTGGTTTAATAAATATGTCCACGCCATATGATGTATCCGACGATAAGAGAGCATTGAATTTTACTAATGGAATCAGATCCAAGAGATATTATCTAGATGTTTTAGCTTGTGGTACTACATCCTAGTCATCTAGAGTAAATTATGAATTTTTAGTGTTGAACCTTGTAATATAGGTTGAAAATTATTTAGGTCTAAATTAATTGTCCACGATCATATGGACTTGAATTTTGATTTTCAAGCCTATGATCATATATTTTATTATTGGAGATAATAGTTGAAGCCTAAATAACCATCGATTCAAGTTATATATGGGTCATCTAGACCAAATATATACCCCCAAAAATGTATAGGTAATTTGTTTGAATTGTTGGCCCTGCTATGGATAATTGCTTTGAAAATATATAAATAAGTCAAAATACTTTGGATTTGGATAGGGACAGTTGAAAATTTTATGTGTTGAAGTACATGAATCTCGGATAGTCTCATGGCATAGCAGTGATGACTTATTAAGTGAAAAGCACTGTAATAGACAACAAAGAAGCTACAGGTCGAGTTTTTCCTATACTTGGTCTAGATTGTGGGGGAGAAGTTAATTTTCGAGGCGAGGGGTGAGTCTAAGAATATTTTTCTTATGCCTTGAAATATCAAAATTTTTTGAAGACTTAGAAGACTGTGGATGTAGTTTGAAATATTCTGAAAGGGAGGTCCACTGTGATATTCTGAGATTGGTACCTCAATTAGCTTGTTGCCTACAACAAGTGGGTGCTTGCATATTTAAGAGGTTATTTCCTCAATAAATTTGTAACCTACAATAGGTTGGTGCCTGCAAATTTATTTCAGAGGTTGGTGCCTTAATCATGTTGTAGTTTAACACTGGTTGGTTCCAGTGAATTATTGTAATCAAATATTGAAGAGAAAGAATATTTGTGGTTTTCTCCCACCAAGGTTTCCACATATATAGTGTTCTCATGTGTTAATGTGATGACTTTTGTTGTTGATGAAATCTTGTTTTTTCATTTATGATAAATTGTGCAATTATTTAATTTGGTTACATTGATTCACCCCCACACTCTTTGTAATGATAATTCTATTAGAAACATAGTTAGAAAAAACAGGTCATTATTATCCCCTCTTTGGGAAATTTATCTTGAAGTGACTATGTGTTACAGGCCATTTTGTCACATTCAACTGAATGAAATTGAACCCAGATTAATCATCATCCATTCACACTTTGGAATAATCCCCTACAAAGACAAAAAAATCCCTTTTCTAGAAGTTCCAAGGATCTCAAATTACATTGTTAACAACCCTATTTTTTTGGATCATTGCACTTACCTTTAAGACATATTGCACTGACGCAAGTTGAACACATGGAAATTGTGCTAGCCAACACAGGTCGCTTTCTCAAAAAGTGCAATGATAATGATAAATGAGTAAAAAATAAAAATTAATTTCAAAGTTTCTCTTTCTTGAAGCTTCAGTAGTGGTTTTAACCATTTATTGTTGGATCATATCTCAAACTCAAAATATTGAGATCTTATCTCTTATCTCCTAGAACTTACCTCTAATGTGGATATAAGCCCTATAATGGTAAATCCAAAACCACCACATTTACCCTATAAATTCACTTCCTCCCATAGAGTCTATCTTTGCTTTTGGAGACTCTTAGTTATGCCCTCATGTTGCTTATTTGTGTCTAGAGGTACATAATCCATCCATATACTTGAGGTATGATTGAAGGATTTCTATTGTGGCAAAGGAAGGTGTAATATTCCAAAATTTTAGCCTTCAGCTAAATGGAATATTATAGTTTTTTTTATCACTAGGACGGTAAATAAATGGGTGGGGAGGCCCATAAGTCTCTTGAGCGGCAATAAAAACAATTCAAGTGTGAAAGGAGACCCTTGTTGCAGCTAAATAAAGCTTCTCCATGTGTGAACAGGGTTTGGATCATGTTGATTCTGTTAACTTTGACATAGTCAACAACGCTGTTAAGGAGGAGTGGAGATTAATTAGAGAATAACACAGTTTTGGAGGGAGATGGATCTCATGAAGGAAATAAACTAATTGGGTGGGGCCAAGGACATGAAAGCTCAAATTCTACTTAAGGAAGAGGATGGCAGCCATTTGATCTCATGTTTTGAGATTATTATTTTGATATTGGTCTTCTTAGACTATTGCTTCCTCTTGCTGTTTAGTAGGGTTGCTGTGATGTTTAGCACTGGGTGTTCCCGAGCGGGAATCCAACCTCTTCCCTTGAGAGGCCTCTTGGGAGAGTATTGTACTATATTTATCCACATCCATGCTTGAGGCCAAGTATCAGTCTTCAGCTACAGTGTTATTTATGCAGAGAATAGTGTTGTGTTGCAGGGTGTTGCAGTGGAGGATTGATAACACCACTTCCGAGTCTGTTTCTCAGTAGAGGGAGTTTTCCTTATCTTGAGAGATCAGCTAGGAGGATTTCTGGGCTCATTTCAATCCTTTGAACTTTTCCAAAGTATTCCTCATCTCCTGCAGTGCGGTTTCTTTTAGGAACTGCATCATTTTTCATAGAGTTGCAGTAGCAAGGTTTAAGCCCTTGTTCTTGAGCTAGTTTCCTAGGGAAAGGGCCAACCCTTCTCCCGGAAAGCTAGAATAAGGGATTCTCATCCCTCTATTGTATTATTCATCCATATGTAAATAATTTTTCAGTAAGACCATGTTATTTCATAGCTGAATGTTCAAATCTACTATTTTGTACTCAAGCTTTCAAGAAACCCTTGCCGGGTTACCTTTATAATGTATTAAAGAGGTCAGATCTCTATTTTCTCAGCATATTGTTCACTAAAGCTCCAAATCTATGATTTTCTATCATAATTTTGTAGAAACCCTCATAGAATAACATTATCATGTGCTTCAGAAATTATGCATAGCTTATGTTGATGGGGTTTGGGCATTTTTAAGCCATCTTGAGGTTGGGAGATTTGTTTAACTTAGAAAAAGGGATTTGTTTCTGATCCCATTTTATATATGAGGGCCATAGTACATATTCTAGGGAATCTAAGTGTTATTTCCCCTTATTACAGCATAATTCTATGGGAATAACGTTTTTATGGGCTATATTGCTGCATTTCCCCATTTGGGATGATATAGAGGAACTTATTTTTGTTGCTGTTACATTCATTTGGCGGCTACGTGTTCCTCTCATATTTTATGAGAAAATTTATCACTGATACACCAATTTTGTGTTCATGTATGCTGCATCCCCATTTTGGGATACTACAGTGGTATCAGAGCATAATCTTGGCTCAGCCTGTGGATCTCAGCCATTATGCTATCAAGAGAAGAAGGAGAAGAAGAGATGTACAAAAAGGAAAAAGAGAAGACTCCATTATTTGGAGGAAGAAGGGAAGAGAAGCTCTCAAAGCTTATTTCTAAATATATACAGAACATTAAAGGAGATCTCAAGAAAATGAGAAGGGAGATGGAATCTCCAGAGGAGTTTGGATCTAGAGCCAAATCTAGATTTGCACATGACAGGTGTGAGCATGCAGCTACACACCAAGGTTCACAACGTAGTCAAATTCCCAGAACTATCATGAGAGAGATGAAAGAAAGAGGAATGCCTAAGAGGGAAACTCTTAGTGGTTTTCTGCAGGAGTATGAATCTCAAACTAAGAAGTTTAGAGATCATATCACTTTCCAGGAGTTTTTCAAGATCAAGATGGAGAGGAGAAAGTAGCATGACATGGTTAGATTTTCTCTATCTAATTTTGATGGATCACCAACATGTTTAGCCGGAGCTTGGGTGGCGGAGCTACACACCTATTTGCAACAGCACCAAGTTTCTGAAGATGAAGCCATCAGAGTTGCAGCGCTGCACTTTGAAGGTAAGGCCTATGCTTGGTGGATATTTGAGTCATTTTCACCCTTTTATGATGTGAGCCATGTGGTTTCTCATACTTGGAAAAGCTCACATCTTGCATAACACTTTGCTAGAGGCAAGATCTCTATCTCATATCTCTAGACAAGAGGGCATGAAGGTTCCTTTTTCAAAAGAGGATCCTCTTATTGAGCAGGTGACTCCCATTCATATTGAAGAGGAAGAGAAGGATGGGGACAACAACGTTGTCACATCTAGAGCATATCTAGTCCCTCATGCAGAGGAAGGAGGAGCACATGCTCCAACAGGAGGAATTATTGTGTCATTGCAAGAGATTACCCAGGATCTCACATATGGAGGACAAAGCACAATCAATGAGTAGCATGATTGTGAGATACTGCAGATGAAAGGAGAAGTTAGGGAGGAAGGTTAGCATCACTTGATGAGGAGCACACACCCATATATATTTTAGAGAGCTAGGGAAAAGAAGAGGCAGACTAATTTTCACTTTGAGGGAAAGGGAAAAGTGGCCCATCCATATGTACAGTCTACTCTTGACATTGATGTCTCATTACATGGAGGCATTCCACCTGGGAGGCCACCAGATCTGGAGTTGGTAAGAGACATCTTGCCATTTGGTTCACCCTCTTAGATTTCGGAGAGGTGAAGAATTTGGAGGAGTCTAGTACAACGCAGAGAGTTTGGGATAGACTCAAGGAGGAGGGAGACATTCTCCCATTTTCAGCATTACCCACTCTCACTACATATACTGCGTTGACAAAAGTTGTTGCAATGATAGAGGATGGCACCTTCATGGTGCAAGGGAGCTGCTCCATTGATTTGGAGAAATAGAGGGTACTTCCTTGGAGGAAGGAATCCTCCATAATTTGGATTAGATGGAGGCCACTCATGCTTACATTGGCCAACATCAGGAGATTATTTTTGGATGGTAGCTTCTCATGGGAGGCTAGCTTCCAAAAGTCACCACTTCTATTTGAGCATGAGAAGCTACATGATGGGCATGGAAACATTTTGGAGGATGAATTTGGCATGAGGGATGTCAAAGGAGTAGAAAACAGCATGTGGGGAGCTTCACATTCCAGAACATCAGCGTTGTCTCTTAGGAGGATTGATCCATATTGGAGATCTCAACTCTTGGTAGAGTACTCCAAGGATCTTTGTGCTTGCATGATTCTTGATGATCTGGAGGGAGATGATAGGTACATGGTGGTTTGAGAGGTCATCTATTCTTATGGCAGAGTCTTCTTGACTAGAGTTTATGAGCTCAAGAGGATGCTACTACATGCAGCACATGTGGACTTTATTTCCATGCACTTTGATGCATTTCATTCTTTGATGGAGGAGTTCACCTGGCAGGGCATCCAACATGATATATTTTAGAATATGGAGAGATGCATAGCCCAGATGCTGATGGAGAGGTTGGCACAGCCACTTCCCTACTCATTGAGAGTGAGGGAGAATTTCCAGTTGAGCCATTTCAGCTCAAGGACCACAGTACATGGTGGAGAAGGTACACTTTTGCATTATGTTTTGTACTTCTTTACTTTATATGAGCAGCATGTTGTACCAAGGAGGATTATCCTTTCTTGCATATTATATGGTGATGTACTTGAAGCCACTTGCAGCATTGAGATTGGCTATTTTATTGGTGGGTTGTGGGGGAAGCCACATGATTTTTGGTGTGCACCATTGACACCACGTTGTGCTTTCATGCTTCTATCTTATAGAATGATTGTGGCAGAAAAAAAGTGGCTGGGAAAGCACTTGTTGTTCTTTGATTTGAGGTAGGAAACACCTCAAGCCAACACACTGTGCTGGTTCCATGTGTGGAACTATGATCCACTTTCCAGTTGTCATATGGCAACTTGTTTTCATTGGTTTTTGCTTCCATATATTGCTGATATTTTTATATTCATGGGGAGCTTTGTTTGGAGAGTGGGACAAAGGTTGGAAGTGCCCATTGGGAGTATGATTCTCCCTACTTTACATGTTGTATGTTTAAGGAGAAACAATGGGCAAACCATGATTGCCATACTACATCTCTTTTCTTCATGTGGAAGGAGCCATTTGGAGAACTTGAGTTCTTGGAGGAGGCACCTCATGGATGAATTGTTTGGTGGGGTAACTTGGGCCATTCTTGGAGGCCATGTAATTTCAGCCCAAGATCAAAAAAAACCCCATACTTACCATAAATGGAGAGAAAAACAACTTGGATGGGAAAATCTAAACTCTCCATTTAGCCCCAACACATTGCATAAACGGGGGGTTGATGATTTCTTTTATGAGCTACCTAGAATGGCTCATTTCCTTTGGATTATAGCATGGGTGTGGGAGGAACTCATCGGGAATGAGATTCCCCATGTTTTTCATCACTCCTACCTTGAGGAGTCCATTGGACAACAAGGAGGTTTCCACTTACACCTTCCACCCTTTTATGATGTGAGCCATGTGGTTTCGCATACTTGGGAGGAAACATTGGAGGGTAGATTTATTGCAGATTATTTTGAGCAGTGGTGGGGACTATTGATGAGGAGGCCACAAGAGGAGGAGGGGAGGAATTTTTCTTTCCTTATACAGTTGCTTGAGGACAAGCAACATTTTGGAGGGGAGGACTGTAATATTCCAAAATTTTAGCCTTCAGCTAAATGGAATATTATAGTTTGTTTTATCACTAGGACGGTAAATAAATGGGTGGGGAGGCCCATACGTCTCTTGAGTAGCAATAAAAACACTTCAAGTGTGAAAGGAGACCCTTGTAGCAGCTAAATAAAGCTCCTCCATGTGTGAACAGGGTTTGGATCATGTTGATTCAGTCAACTTTGACCAAGTCAACAATGTTGTTAAGGAGGAGTGGAGATTAATTAGAGAATAACGCAGTTTTGGAGGGAGATGGATCTCATGAAGGAAATGACCTAATTGAGTGGGGCCAAGGACATGCAAGCTCAAATTCTACTTAAGGAAGAGGATGGCAGCCATTTAATCTCATGTTTTGAGATTATTATTTTGATATTGGTCTGCTTAGACTATTGCTTCCTCTTGTTGTTTAGCAGGGTTGCTGTGATGTTTAGCACTGGGTGTTCCCGAGTGGGAATCCCACCTCTTCCCTTGAGGGGCCTCTTGGGAGAGTATTGTACTGTATTTCTCCACATCCAGGTTTGAGGCCAAGCATCAGTCTTCAGCTACAGCGATATTTATGCAGTGATGCAGGAATTCTGGGTTAAATCAGAATCCTAGCATATAAACATGAGTATTTCACCCAGCATGAAAACTCTCAATCATTTTTCATTAAAATCATAAAAATATTCAGTTTAAAATACACCAGAAGGAAACAGAACCATACAACAAACATACTGATATTAAAAACATAAACTCTTTGGCCAAATATTACATTGGGCAGCCTCTTGGCTCTCAGCCCTTCAAACCATTTCTCACATTCTTTGCACTCCTCACTTCTCTCCACTATCTCTCTTCCTCACAAAACCCTCCTATATATACATAAATAATGAATTTGTTTCCCTCCATAAATTCCTCCACACAAATCTCAACTTAAATCTAATTTAAATTTATTCTAGTTTTGGACTCAACAAAGTCCCGTATATGGAATTCCTACTCCCTATATTATCTACCTAATTCCACTCCATTCATATCCTTTAATTATTAAATAATATTTACAAAAAATCCTCACATTTATAATTTTCTCTTAATTTATTAAAAATAAACAATAAAATAATTAAAATATCTCACCCCCTTTATTACATAGTTGAATAATGAAAATTTGGCTTGGATGCTCCTGCATCAGACTCCCCATGTAGAGAAGTTTCCATAGACTCCTGTCTATGAGGTCCATCGCTTTTATGTAATACTGCGACAGCCACAAGTCATGATGACTTGCTCCCTCCAGGATTCCATACTTTGTTCTGTCGCTGGTCCTTTGGAGTATCAACTCGATTTGATAATTCATCATTCACTCTATCAATCGGACTCCATCGACTTCTCCAACACTTTCTTTCGCCAATTCCTCGGAGTAATACTTCTTTTTCGAACTCTTTTGTCTCCAACTAAGCTGAGTACTCAAATTCCTGCAATAGAAAATAATCAAGAATTCCTTCTTGATTACAACTATAGTCTTGGATTTATTTTATAGCAACAACCCTCTTGTTCGGTACTGTACCTGCATTCACCAACAAAATGTTAGTTTTAAAAATATAAGATCTTTCTGTCTCTTTTGATGCTTCAGGCATCACTCTCTCATCATCGAATTTCTGGAGTTCAATAGATTCTGTTCTGAACTACTGGTTGTTTCCATCTTCATCCTGCTGATTTGCTGTTTCCTTTATGTCCCTACAGACATAACTCCCTCACTGCTTCTGATCTTCCATCTCAATGCCAGATAACTTCTGCTCGATTTCTCTAATTTCAACATCATATCTGTTAATGTCATTTTCTATACTTACAGTTACATCATTATTTGAAAATTTATAACATTCATTCAACTCCATAAATGTTAAAAACATTTCATCTCTATCATGCATAGTAACTGCAATTTCTTCTGGATCAGGTTCTGCAAGTTTTCCTTCTCCATCAGGTTCCTTCAGCCACCGTTCCAAAAACTTTATTTCCATATGAAATATTTTCAGCACTTCATTGCTACCTTCACTCTTCCTTTGACAATCTTCCTGAGTTGTCCTGGTTTCAGAATCATTACATTGTAAACTTTTGTTAGAAATTTCATTAAACAAATACATTTTTTTACCTCCTTGGAATTTTTCTTCAGCATTTCCATTTTTCTTTCACTCCATAACAACTTTGACTTGCTGTCTTACCCCAAACAAGAATTCATTTATGATTTCTTCCTGTTGTAACCAATCAACACTTTCCTTCTCTGAAAGGAATTCTCTACCAGACTTTACCTCAAGAGTTTCATTCTCCTTTGTGACAGTTCCACTAGACTGCTCACCATCTCTCACACATCCTGCAAACATACATAAACTGTGAGAAAAAATGTAAGGCTTCATGGCCTCATTTTCTTCTCTTTCCAACACATCTTCAGATGCTTCTGAACTATCCCAATGGTTCATGAGATCTTCCTCACTGATCTCTTCACCCAGAATTTTACCTTGTTTCGGGCCACAAATGGAAACATCCGTTTTTAACTCAGCCTCTCTGAGTTCTTCACAACTCAACATCTGCTTGAGCTTCCTCAGCTCTTCCATCAACTGTATGTTTACCTGCTTTTCCCCCTTTGTGTGTGGCTTCTACCACTTCACCTTATTTCTCATGGTTCAACCATGTGTCTGGTCTTTCACATTTTCTTACAACAACTCCATTAACAATTCAAGGTGAGCTGTTATTTCAACCTTCTCCCGCTCGTACTCTTCATTCGTCAACTGTTCACATATTCGACTTACCTTGGCATTTTCCTTTTTCCCTCTGTTGTGGTCTTCATCATATCTTCGAAAATGACTATCAATAGTCATTTTCCCCTGCTTTGTGAACTTCATCAGTTCACGTGTGGATTTGATTCAATCCACTTCTCAGCAATCCTTCACACTTGCCATTCATCAAAATGCGAGTTCTCCTCCTGCGCTTGGCTTCTCTTGATTCTCTGTCTTGGAACCAATCTCTGGCAACCCTCTTGCTTCACTTTGCTGAAAACAACACTTTAGTAATGGATGTGTTACAATGAACAATTATTTGGGTGTCAGGCTCTGCCGACCATGCACCCAATTACATTCAGACTCTTGACTTAGCTTACGACTCTTTGACTTCAGACTTACACTAATTTTTCATCTTGGATGAAAATACTCAATCTCAACTCAAACTATCCAAACTTTTATTTGACTCTAACATCTGTTTTCACTTCAGGCTTTGCCCCAATAATAATGATAGTGGATATTATGACTTAATTCAAGTTATATAATCCTCCAACAAACATACACCCCTAATACATTTTTAGGATGTAAAACCTTCACTTTCTTTCATACTTCATTCTTATGAAAAATCATTAGTTTGTCCTCATCATTTCACATGATACTGAAGTCTTTAGTCGAAATGCAATTCAAGTTTTTCAAGATTTATTTTAAGGTGAAAATAAATAAACCATTCAATCTTCAAAAAAATATCTTCCTGAATTATCATACCTCTTGCCCTGTTAAGGTTATTAATAAACCTTTCTCTTTGCAGTCTCAATTCTCTGGTTTCCACTCTTTTGTGCCATCTTTGTCACTGTCAATACTTGCATGCTCAAAAGTTCGTCATCTTAATGCAAACATTTCCTTGCACTTATATACACATGCAACATTAATGCACATCTCTTCACATGTGTATAGAGAACAATCAACCTCTTCGAGAAATGATGTACAACTCGTACATTGTGTTCATCCTGAATATCACCTCCTTAAATACCGCCACATAATGGTAAAACAAAGCTTTTACAACATCAAACAATTATGTTTTCAATCACCAATCGAAAGAATTCTTCTTTTCCCAACTACAGGCTTTGGTCCAAAACGACTTAACCAAAACTGTGAAGAATTCACATTATGCATAATAAATCATCACACTATGCATAATAAACCTCCTCATATAAACATGCATGTTTGCCTTCATATCACCCAGGATTAGCACATTTTCCCATTCATTTTCCATTCATTTATACCTCTGCATTTGCAACATTTTCACTTTAATGTTGAAAAACATGTTGGAATATCATTTCCGCAAAAATACTTGTCTATAAATTTGATTTTGGTTAAGAAAACCCAAAAATGTCAACATAGGATGTGTTCACCCAATAATTTTACTTAACATACCTTTCCAATTTTCTACACCCTTCTCATTTGTCCAAGTGAATCCACTCTCAGCCCATTGATTGGTCTCTTCACAAGCAAGATCTCCAAATGTACTTCCAACATTTAGGAAGAAAACACAAATCCCACACTTTCAAATTAGTATAGTAAAGTATGCAATTTTTTTCTTTGGCCCAAGCTTACAAACTTACTCTTCAAAATGATTTAGTTGGTTCATTTCTTCATGGGAAAATCCAAAAAGTTTTCTATCATATGAAATATTATAACTTTATGCAAGCACGAGTCCTCACAGGACCAACGGTGGGTGCAAATAACAATTTCATTTAAAAAAATATTTGAATCCCATGAATAATTCTTTAACCTACGTTCATCCTTAACAAACCAACTTGGAAAATATTAAAAATATTTACTGATCACCTTCCAAGTGTTGATGACCAATATGCATGATTCAACTCACAGAAGATTTTACTGTATGCATTCAAATATGCAATCTGTTTAAACAAACACAAAACCTGGTTTTTGGTTGAGATTGCAACTCAATATCATTACCAGCAAACGTGATTAAGGGATTCTCAAGCTTGCATTTCACACCATTAACTCGACTACCAAATAATCATAGCCCAACAATGCACTTACCAACCCACATGAAATGTTAACGTAGCAATTGACGGAGTCTCTGTATGGATCACCGCCCAACAATGCAAAGAGAATTGGACTGTAATTATATAAGACTTGCTGCACATAAGACCGTTTACTCATTGTTTTTCTTGGAAGAATTCACTACCGGTTGCTCTACCTCATCCGGTCTTGGCACTACTCATCCAATTTAACGCTGCCTATCTTTTTAACGCTGCCTGGTGTTGGGCAGTGAAAAAGGTATGAAATTACTATGTATTTTCTCATTATTTTACCATAGACATACTCCTTTTTTCCTTGGAAAGGTAATTTATTGTAAGAATTATAATAGAATTGGAAAGGTTTATGTTTATTATAAAAAGATGGCTAAAGGTTACTTTTTGTTGAAAAAATAGGAATTCGACAAGGTGAAAAACTGTACCAAAGGCGGGGCTGAAATTAATGTAACTACTGCTCCATCAGCGTTGAACCATATCCATCCAAAAGCAAGGAGATTCGAACGAATTGCCAAGAAAAGGCAGGGGACAACTCGACCTCGGTCAGAGTAAACAAGATGATAACTAAACAAAGAGGAGAAAATCACTTAGGATTTTTCGATCCCGAGGGATCGCTGTTCAAACTCATCTTATTCCTTGAATTGTCCGTCGAGATTTGATATAAAAAGCAATGTCCTTTAGTGACAGTCAGTTAGTGAGCTGGTCGAAAAGCTTTACATTTAAACATTTCCTCTGTAATAAAATGTTTTATTGACTCTCGGCTTTGAGAGAACCTCCTCTGTAATGCTTTATGTTTGTTTAATATAAGACACGCATTTCGTTTCATCTTCTAAGTTCTGAATTAGCCCAGCAGTATTTCACTGGCACTAAGGGCCCGGTTCTGGTGGAATCACTTCGTTTTTTGTATTTTTAATCCTTGCTTACTATTGTGTGAAGTGTGTTTAATGTTTATTTCAATTATAGAATTGATTTATCGTTGTTAGATCAAATACAGAGTCATTGCTATTTCATCCTTTACAAGAAGCACATTTGTTGTTCGGTTATATTGCTATCATTATAAATCTTTGATGTTCTGTATCTGATTCAAGTTGTTGTTCCAATAATTTATGATTTGTTATAATTGATTGTTGCGTAGTAATTGGCTGTCGACATGATTGAAGCGTGGAAATCTAGTTGCTTGATTATGTTAGAATTGTAATTGCTGTTCATTTCATATTGCTGTTCCATTTATGTTCATTATTTATTCATAGCCTTCGATTAGCAAATAGATGAGTTATGGTTATATGCTGTTGTTCCTTTCCAGATTTTGTTCCTTTTAGTTATTTTCATTAGCGCGAAGATTAAGTTTGCTTTTATTTCGATTTCTTTAAAGATCGCCAACTGTAGAGGACACTGGTTATTGCTTCCAAGTCCCCAGATTGGTTATCTTGCATCGATTTCTAAGGGAAGGAGTTATTGCTACTGTATCCTTGATCGATGTTTTGCAAGATTGATGTAGTTTAATTTTTAGAGCGTTTCCATTCATGTCACTGTAATTAGATTTATTTACAAGAATTTGTTACTTTTGCATTTAACATTCTGTACTACATCTTCACAACATTTCTCTTAGATAATTGCAGCCTCAGACAGAGTACACGCTTGAAATAAAAAGTCGCTCCTGGATTGATGATTAATGTAGGCTAATTAGGTGTTCAAAAGATACCTTTTTATGACCCAACACCTGGGTTATACTACATGCATATGTGCATTGGCTGTAGCTTCACTACGCAGATTCTGTCCACCATTACTACTTCACATTCATGCTGCTCGGTCCACCAGTGCTGCCAGCCAACCCATGCTTGCTTTGATGCCATCCTTTCTTACTTCAACACAGAGCGGCAATTATCTCCTACGTTTCCCAATTTATCTTCAAGGTTCCAAACCTTATCTCCGCTACAAACCATGACTTACACTTTCTTCTCACTGCAATGTATCTTCAAACTACGGTTATGTCCCTCAAATGTTCATGAAAGCATCGAGCCACTGGTTGGCAGCCTCTTTGCTACGATGCTTAGTCACAGTGTTTCGAACCTTTGTCCACATCGTCTTTCACCTTGCTACGTTCGCACAGCTCCATGCTTTGCTGTATGTGTAGACCATTGCAAATTCACACTTAGTTGCTTCATACCATAGCTCCACTTGCGAGCTAGTAGTTTGCTACACCATCCCATGCGATGTCCAGCTTCAGGAGGCATCACCACAACTTTGTCAATCGATCACATGCGTTCAATTTCTTAACACATACAACATATGTATAAACATACATATAAATTGCAGACTTAAATGAAAAGTATAATATATCAATAAACTCTCCCCCAAGCTCTTGCAGGAAATCGTTTCCTACTTTGATACCAAATGATGCAGGAATTCTGGGTTAAATCAGAATCCTAGCATATAAACATGAGTATTTTACCCAGCATGAAAAATCTCAATCATTTTTCATTAAAATCATAAAAATATTCAGTTTAAAATACACCAGAAGGAAAGAGAGCCATACAACAAACATATTGATATTAAAAACATAAAATCTTTGGCCAAATAGTACATTGGGCAGCCTCTTGGCTCTCAGCCCTTCAAACCATTTCTCACATTCTTTTCACTCCTCAACTCTCTCCACTGTCTCTCTTCCTCACAAAAACCTCCTATATATACATAAATAATGAATTTATTTCCTTCCATAAATTCCTCCACACAAATCTCAACTTAACTCTAACTTAAATTTATTCTATTTTTGGACTCAAAAAAGTCCCATATATGGAATTCCTACTCCCTATAATATCAACCTAATTCCACTCCACTCATATCCTTTAATTATTAAATAATATTTACAAAAAATGCTCACATTTATAATTTTCTCTTAATTTATTAAAAATAAACAATAAAATAATTAAAATATCTCACCCCCTTTATTACATAATTGAATAATGAAAATTTGGCTTGGATGCTCCTACATCATGCAGAGAATAGTGTTTTGTTACAGGGTGTTGCAGTGGAGGATTGATAACACCACTTCTGTTTTTGTTTGTCAGTAGAGGGAGATTTCCTTCTCTTGAGAGATCATCTAGGAGGATTTCTACGCTCATTTCACACCTTGGCACTTGGCCAGAGTATTCCCAATCTCCTACAGCACAGTCCCTTGCAGGAAATACATCATTTTTCATAGATATGGAGCAGCAGGGTTTAAGCCCTTGTTCTTGAGCTAGTTTCCTAGGGAAAGGGCCAACCCTTCTCCCAGAAAGCTAGAAGAAGGGATTATCATCCCTATATTGTATTATTCAGCCATATGTATGTAATTTTGTAGTAATAATGTGTTATTTCAGAGCTTAATGTTCAAATCTACTCTTTTGTACTCAAGCTTTCAAGAAACCCTTGCCGGGTTACCTTTATAATGTATTAAGGAGGCCAAATCTCTATTTTCTTAGCATATTGTTCAATAAAGCTCCATATCTATGATTTTCTATCATTGTTTTGCAGAAACGCTCACAGAATTACTTTATCATGTGCTTCAGAAATTTTGCATAGCTTATGTTCATGGGGTTTAGGCATTTTTAAGCCATCTTGAGGCTGGGAGATCTGTTTAACTTAGAAAAAGGGATTTTTTTATGATCCCATTTTATATATGAGGGCCATAGTACATATGCTAAGGAATCCAAGTGTTATTTCCCCTTATTACATCGTAATTATCTGGAAATAACGTTTTTATGGGCTATATTGCTGCATTTTCCCCATTTGGGATGATATAGAGGAACTTATTTTTGTTTCGGTTACATTAATTTGATGACTATGTTTTCCTCTCATATTTTATGAGATAATTTGTCACTGCTACACCAGTTTTGTGTTCATGTATTGCTGCATCCCCATTTTGGGATACTACGAAAGGGAAAGATAGTTGGGACAGATCTATAAGGTTAAGGCATGCAAGGGTTGTAATCTTCTCCTATTTTTATTAATACAAAAGTGCCTTTTTCCTATATATTATGTCTTATTTATGCATGTGTAGAACAATGAATCCTTGGATTTTGGTTTAGAGTTGTTTGTATATGCTATTTGTATGTTTCAATTCTCTTGCTTGTTTTAGATTATTTATATGTTCCAATTTTAGCATTTGGAGTTGGAACTAAAGCTTGCAATCAAGGGAGAAGAAGAGGGCTTGCATTGGTTCCCAATTAAGTATTTCTTCCATATTTAAAAATTCTCTACGGAAAGCATAAAGAATTTTTCTTGGTTGTTTCTAGATAAATCCATTAGTTCTGGGGAGATTGATTTTGTCCACAGAAGGAATTTATCCAAAAAACATCTTGGTGAATCCACTGGGGAACTAAGGGTGGACTTCTCTTGAGCATATTGGCGAACCTTTATAGATTTGGAAGCATTGACTCAAATACCCATCATGAAGGCTTTCATCATTGGTTGGTAATCAGATGGTGTCTACCATGTTTGACTCCAGCATAATCACATGGTTAGACTCATACTATTAAGTGACAAGGTAGAAGATCCCGGATCTAAATTCATCCATTCGGGCCTCAATTTCAGGATTCATACAAGATGTACAAAGTATGATGGCTATGGTCATATAAAAAGTCATCCAAGCATGGGTTCAGAATTTGTCATCAGTTGACGTGACTTTTATCATTTCACATGTAAAATGGATTATACAATGAATATGGGTATGCCTACCTCAGCAATGATATCATGATGATAATGTATTATAACAAACAATTGATGATATCAACTAGTCTATTATTGATCGGAACTTTTCACATGGTAAAGCACTTCAGTCCTCAACAAATTATTATGACTTTGTAATTTAGGGGGAAATCTATTATAGGCCATTTTTTCACATTCAACCAAATGACCTTGAACCTAGATTATCATCATCCATTCACACTTTGCAATGATCCCCTACAAAGACAAAATCATCCTCTTTCCATAATTTACAAAAATCATGGATTACATTGGCTAAAAACCCTATTTTTGTGGATTATCACACTTACCTTTAAGACAGACTACGCTGACACATGTTGCACACATGGAAACTGCGTTGGCCAACGCAAGTTGCTTTCTAAAAACATGTGATGATAGCAGGAAATGAGTAAAAAATCAAAATTAATTTCAAATTTTCTCTTTCTAGAAGCTTTGGAATTGGTTTTAACCATTTTCTATTGGATCATATCTCGAAATCCAAATATTGAGGCCTTATCTCTTTTCTCCTATAAATTATCTCCCTATAATGTGGCTATAATCCCTAGAATGGTAAATCCCAAAAAACCTCATTTACCCTATAAATTCACTACCTCCCATAGAGTCAGGGTTGAATTTTGAAGAGTCTTAGTTATGCCCTCATGCCGCTTAATTTTTCTAGAGGTCCATACTCCATCCATATGCTTGAGGTATGATTAAAGGCTTGCTATTGTGGAAAAGGAAGGACAAGATAGTTGGGAGATATCTACAAGTTCAAGGTATACTAGGGTTGTAACCTTATCCTACTTTTATTAATATAAAAGTGCTTTTTTTTTCTTATACATTATGTCTCATTTATGCATGTGTAGAACAATGAATCCTTGGCTTTTGGTTTAGAGTTGTTTATTTATGATATTTGTATTTTTTAGCTCTCTTCTTGTTTTAGATGATTTGCAGGTTCCAATTTTAGCATTTGGAGTTGGAGCTAAAGCTTGCAAGTAGGGAATAATAAAAGAGCTTGCATTGGTTCCCAAGTAAGTCTTTCTTCAATATTTTAAACTTCTCTAAGGAAAACATAACATTTTTGTCTTGGTTGTTTCTAGATCAAGCCACAGGGTCTAGGGAGATTCCTTCTATCAGTAGAAGGAATTTACCCATAAAACACTATGCAAAAAATGGAAACTCAATGTACATAAAATTTACATCTTCCCAAGCATTTGAATTACGATTGTAAAGGTATCAACATACCTTAACTTAGTCCATTGTGTGGGATTTGAGTTGTTAATTATACTATTTTAATATGGAAACTAGTTATGCTTTTAGAGATCCTTAATAAAAAACTTGTAAATTGTTCCAATCAAGATCATGGGATGCATTAGGTACATAATGATTTAAAAATAATAGCTAGGAAAAATCAATTACTATATATTGCTGATGGAAAATAAAGATGATATGTCACATATATGATCCTTCCTAGGATCTAAAATGGTCCAACAGACAGAGGAGAAAGTTTGAATCCTTTCCAAAAATTTATGAGCTCCTTTAGGGATTCACTCATAAGAATTTCTTCCTAATATTATGAGTGCAATCA
Organism: Pinus albicaulis; assembly: GCA_034641835.2. Lineage (NCBI taxonomy): Eukaryota > Viridiplantae > Streptophyta > Pinopsida > Pinales > Pinaceae > Pinus > Pinus albicaulis. Next base: position 1,048,917,914 of record CM076580.1, read on the forward strand.
CTTCTATAGGAATAAATATAACTCTTCTAATGGTATTAGGCTTTTTAATAATTTATCTAATCAAAGTAATTTAGTCTTCCATTTCTTGAATAATCATGGGTTTGACCAGTACATTACCCTTAATAATGTCCCAATTAAGTGGAATTTTGTAAGGTATCCCATATGAAAGGTAAAATGGTTCCATAATGATGGAACCATGAAAATTATAGCAAGGTAAGGTACTCTTTCCACTTGGTATGTTGGTCTCAAACATACATTTAGAGCATATCCTCAAGATCTAATTGACCCAATTTTTTTAAACATCAAATTTTTGGAGATAAGATACATTTGAATTAAATTGGGTCCGCAGGGAATCTTGAAATCTTGTATAAATATCCCCATAAATAGTTAATCTCTATATGAGATAATCTTCTTCAGCAAGCCACAACGTTGCAAAGTCACTTATATAGACATTTGCACCACATTTGGCTCCTTATAAGAAGAATAGTCAGAAATAAAGTTCATTCTATTGGTTAATCTGTATATAATTACAAAAATGGCATCATGTATTTAAGTTATCAAAGGTAAATTCATAATAAAATCCATCAATATCGCTTCTCATTTTAAGGAATTCTAATATATTGCAACAAATTTGAAGGGTGATAATGGTTAGATTTCATAATTTGACATTCAAAACACTTTAGCCTTTAATTGTGCCACATCATTTGTCATGCATGCACAAAATGAATTAGGTTTCAAATCAATATACAGTTTATTAATGAAAAGGAGAGTTGCATAAGGGAGATGAGCTTCAATTATGATTAGTATATGAATTTATGATTTCCAAGGAACATTGGTTCTCTTCAAGAATCTCAACGAACCATCATCCTCACAAGAAAATATTACTTTAGTTTTCAAGAAACCTTGTCACGAAGCATATTCCTCATCTTCACACAGTGGTTTTATCCTAATTTCAAGTTTAATTATATTTCATTAATTCTACCTTAAAAAAATCATTGGGTAAATGTGATGCTTTCAATTGAGTGCATTAAACACTCTATTCATAATCCCTTTAGTATAGCTATATCAAAGCCATGTTCACTTATAAGTCCTTATGAGTGTCTTTGTCTTGCATTCAAGTCACTATTGAGAAAATATGTACTGCAAAATTCTATGATTCGTATTAATTAACTAAGAACCACCAGATAATGTCTCCACATTGTTAAAGCGAGAACCATTGTTGTCAACTCTAAGTCATAAATTTCATACTTCTCTTCCTATGGGCCCGTCTTCCTTAGCGAATAAGCAATCACTCACTTATCTTGGGAACAACAACACCCAAAAAATCCTTGGATGCTTTCATACAAACCAAAAAATCATTTCCCGAATTAGGAAATTTGGACATGGGAGTAGAATTCAATCATTATTTGATGTGATCTAATTTTTTCTCTCAATGTTTAGCTAAAATAAAAAAGCTTCCATTGTTTTGAAAAGAAGTGATAGGATTAAAAATATTAGATATAACTTATATAAATATTTTGTAATACCTTTCCAAACCAATGAAACCCATACTTCCTAATAATATTTGGTATTGGCCATTCAAACATGACATATATATTTGTAAAATTCACTATAATTCCCTCACTAGAAATAGTGTCTAAAATAATGAATCATATATTAGAAAAAAGAAAAGATAGACATTTTACTATAAAGCTTGTTCTCTCCTAGGCATTACAAAACTAGCCTCAAATTTTCCTCATGTTCCTTTGGCATATTGAAATATATGAATATATCATCAAGAAATACTTGAACAAACTCATCTAAATATTTCCATAAAACTTCATTCATCAAACTCGCAAGTATACTAGGGGAACAGTCAACTAGAAAGGTACACCAAAAATGTCACAATTCTCAAACTAAGTTCAATATATGGTTTTTAGAATATGATTAATGCTCGATTAATTATTTTTGGATTATAATTCAATTTTAGAAAAAAATAAGGCTATTTTAATCTAGTAAAAAATATCATCAATACAAAGTAAGAGAGACCAATTTATGAAAAGGGATTTTTTCATCTAATTATAATCAATGTTCAACCCCAAGGAATTATCCTTTTCTTCACAAATATCATAGGTGCACCCCATGTTAAAATCCTAGGTTTGATCATACCTAGGTTTAAAATAACTTGAAGTTTCACCTAAAACTAACACAATTATGGAATAGTCATATGATAAGGTAATTTGGATATGGGTTAAATTCTAGGCTAGAGATAAATCTAGAAACAACCTCCTACTTTAGTGGAATTCAAAGTAACTTATTAGGAAAATATATGGAGACTTAGCTAAGAAAATATAACTATTTAAAGCTGAATAGTTACCTTCATTCAAAAAAATCATGACATACATATGAAAACCTTTCCAAAGAGCATGTTTAAGTTGCGGGGTTGATATAAGTCTCAAAGATACTAATCTCATCTTTCCTTGAAGAGTTATTGGTACCCAAATCATTCCAAGAATATAAAATATTTCATGACAATATAAAACATCTTAATTCCCCTCAAGGAAATCCATTCTTACCATCGAATCATAGGAACCAAGTGTAGTTGAATACATATAAATATTAATAAAGCATACACCAAAATCACATCCCTTTACCAAGGAAACAACTCCTTGTGTATTCCCCAAAGGGAAACAACTCCTTGTGTACTCCTCAAATCCATCTCAACTATGCCAAAATCACTTGGTTTGATACCAATATGCCACATATATCTAAAGAATTAAGGGAAATAAATATTTCAAGAACACCACGATCAATGAAAATAGAAAAAAATACAATCAAGTTTACTTTCTATCTCTAGTCAAAAGTACTAATTCTTAACTTGATGATTTTGTATAACTATATGAATCCTATATCTAAAATAATATTGTAGATATAACTAGATTGAGCCTCTAATTATTTCTTATGGAATCCTTTCTCAAAATTCCATCCTCCATAACCTCAATATCCCCCTTTTGGAGGTTACCTCATAGCCCTCAGTAGCATGGATGGGGTCTAAAATGAAATATAAAAATAAGTTTGACAACCTGGTGAATTGCTCCATTTAACAGTAGGCCTAGAAGGTGGTCCTTGTCTATGTGGTTAGTTTCATTGAATTACAAAACCACTGATTTTTTGGGCTTCTTGGTTCCTCAAAACATAATGTTTAGAACTACCCCCATGAAATCCATTACACATGGGATTCCTTAAAAAAAGATAGAACTAGGTATATCATAACACTTTTATTCCTTGATCTACCAAACAATTCTTCTACAATCACTACTCTTTACACTGCCTCATGCAAATTTTGAGGTATTTGAATGAATTCCTTCTTGTCGAACTTAGGATTTAAGCCATAACAAATATTTCTTACTCTCAACTTGTTATTATTCAGATGCTTAACATACCTAAGAAACTCTATAAAGTAGGCCTCATATTCCAACAATGTTCAAGGTCCTTATATAAGAGAATGAATCTAATTCCATTTTTTCTCTAAGTACTCATATGAAAGGTACTTCTTGTATATTCATTCCTCAAATTTCTCTAGTAATATTATGGTTTCATAACCCATGTGTGGATTTTGGGTTCTCCACAAAAGAAGGGAACTTTTTTTTAGTTGATAAATGGCCACGTTAGCCCTTTTGATTACCAGAATAATGTCATAGGAAAAACCATAGATCCATATTTTACAACCAAGCTTTGACTAACTCACCCTTTTTGTTACTTTTGAATTCAAATAGGTTTACTTTACCCAATCCTGAATACAAATCACCCTCATATAGGTCGCTACACCTCATTCCCTTGGAAGAAGTACCTAGATTAGATGAATTACCTTTGAAATTACTATTCCTCACCTCAATCCTATTTTGGAATCTTTGAATCATGAATTCAATCACTTGTTACATTATGCATGCAACAATAACCACATCGACAATCAAGAGTATAAATCCAATCATGATCGTCTTCTCAAAAAAAATTTCACACAATATTCATAATCATCATCATATACCTCATCTCAATCCTCTAGTTATTTAAAAATATTTTCATACATAGCCACCAAACATTCAAACTCTTTTCACACTCTCAATAATTACCAACATTTGATCACAATCTAAAAAACCAACTTCATTTCAATGAAACCATAACCTTGGCTTATATGTCATGCAAGATGACAATGCCTCTTAACACAATCAAATGTATTTATGAGTTTACTAGGATATTTATAAAACATCATCCAAAAATTCCAAGAAAAATGTGTATTTAAAACTTTAATATCACACATTTTCTAGTTGATTAATCATACTATCATTCAAAATTTTTCATCTTCATAGCACAACATTCACATGCAAACAAAGGCAATTTTCCCATAAAGTTTGTAAGTGAGGCTTGTTATTCTAGTGGAAAGCTTAAACACATATGATGTAATTATTTTTTTAAACTCTTCAGAAAATAATTAGTATGGTTTAACTCAGCCAGAGAATCAATCATCTCATAATCATATAAACATATAGTTACACGCCATAGACAACTTTTATCCTTCATTGAATATTTTAGATAATTAAAAAATAATGAGTATAACACAACTCCGCCAAAATTATATATCCAAGAACCTTCATTCTTGGTTCTATGATTTTATCATGATAAAATCAATATGCATTTTATTGTTGACGAAATCAAATGCTAATTTAATAACACATAAAAATGAATCCTTCCTACAAATTTCATGTCCTATCGAAAAACTACATATCACTCCCAACCACATAACCATTAATTTAAAAATGGTATGCAAATGAGAATTTATTTTCAAGGTTATGCTAAACCATTTATTATGGTAACTCATTTTTAGCATCCAAGCACAACACAATGTCTACAAACATCATTATTTAACATTCAAAATTTTCATTAAAATTCAAATCGAAGTTCAACATGGAGTAGCCCACAATTTATATAACTTGAGTAATTCAATTTTTGTAGCACTACATGATAACATTTATACCTATATGGATATATATTTTTTATCGCACATATATATTTTATATCCAAGGATGTCATAACAATCCAATTTAAATTCACACAAGGAAACTCCTACAACACAATAATTCATTTAATCCCACAAACACATAATTAAATCACTATATATATGATGATGTAAATATATGCTACCTATTTTTGAGGGAAGTTTAAAGGCACACATCATTTAAATTTTTATACCAAGGTCAATACGCTCACGAGGAACTCAGTGCAGTTTACACAAGAAAGAAGGTCCTTACCAATGACCTAAATGTCATAAGTTGTTCTATAAAAAGGGAAATCCTATCATGACATGGAGTCTGGGTGGAAGATATTTATACAGGTCATACCTAAATAATGACTATGTGGCACCCCCACATCCAAAGTTAGGATGTTTAGCTCTATTTCATCGTTGGGATTAAACTTAGACAATTCTGCAACATGTAGATTTCGAAGCAGTTGCTACAAAAATTCTATAGCAGGTTGATTACATATCATATGCTACATGAATCATCATCCAAGAAAAAATAAGAAACAAAATACACACACACACTTGTAGGATAAAGCAACAACTATGATATGATACATTAGAAAGGAACTAATGAAGCACACAATAATTAAATCATGAAATAAAATGTAATAACCTACAAAAATCAAACATAAAAGTTTAACTACAACATATACCTAATATAAACAAAGGGCGTGCACAATTCATTTCCTTGGAGTGGCTCCCTTCCAAGGGTTCGGCCTATGTTCCCAATTTACATAATCAAACCATGACTCTGTAGACACTTAGGCACAAGAAAAACACATCATCAATCGTATATTAATGGAAAAAAATTACAATTCCAAAATACAGAGTTAGCTCGCTTCTCCTCTTCCTCTCCAAGAGTATGCCCCTCACTTAAATATATAATTGCTAGATAGATTTCTAACATGAGAACCCCAAAACTATAACAATGATCAAAATGCATTTAAATCCATGGAAAGGGATGTGTAAGAACCATTATTGAAGAATCCATAGCATGTGAACCTTTAAAGAAAAACCTTGTAACAACTTGTCCATGTGTGAGCCAATACTTCAAAAGTAAATACATAATATACTAATTCTTCCTAATGTTAGTGATAATTCAACAAAACAATAAGAAATTCAAATGGAATACCCCTTGAGTATAAATCTCGAAGATGAGTATTAAAATGGATAATAAAAGGTCATGTGTTAAGAAACCAACTCATAAAATAGAAGAAAAAGATGTACTCACCCCCTTCACACTGCCCCTTTAGGGAACTTTCAAGCTATATATATATATATATATATATATATATATATATATATATATATATATATATATATATATATGTATGTATGTATGTATGTATGTATGTATGTATGTATGTATGTATGTATGTATGTATCTATATATATATATGTATGTATGTATGTATGTATGTATGTATGTATCTATATATATATATACATATATATATATGAGTCCAAGGGTTAAAATATAATCCTAGCCGACATACCAATAACAATGTAAGGGCACACCAATAGCAATAGTGGGCTTCTATGGGGCACAATAATAACAATATGGGGACTACAAGAGCACAACAATAACAATAGGGGGGCTACACTAACACCAAAAATTAGGGGACACACTAGTATTATAGGGACCTAAAATGACCCTCTCCTTCAAAAAAGTGCTTTTCTCAACACTTGAGTAGTTTTGGATGCTTTTGTATAAAATTCTCATCCTCGCATGTCAAATCTTCAGCAAGTAAGTTCTTCCACTTCATGAGATAGTCTGAAATTGATCGATTTTGTAGTCGTCGAGTTCTTGTTTCTATGACTGTTTCAGGTTCCAATATGATTTTTTTTTCTTTGTCAAGTTCTGGAAATATTGTTTGAACTAGGAGCTTGTCACCTATAACCTTATTAAAGCATTAAACATGGAAAACTATGTGCACTCGGGAAGATGCATGAAGCTCCAATTTGTATGCCATAGTACCAATATTTTGCAACACTTTGTAAGGACCATAATAATTTGGTGATAATTTATTATCCTTATTAGCTTTCTTTATGTACATTTGTTTTTTTGGTTTTAGCTATAAAAATACCCAGTTGCCTACATCAAAACTTTTTTCACTGCGATGTTGATCTTCCTGTTGTTTCATTCGATTCTGTGCCAAGGTGAGGTTATCCTTTAAGAGTTGGAGAACTTGTTGTTGATGCTCAATGTGATCTTACACTGATTTAACCTTAGATTTTTCTCTTGAATATGATGCGATGGAGGGTGGATTATATCCATAAAGTTCCATAAATGGTTCATTTTTGCTGTAGTATGAAAGGAAGTGTTATAACACCATTCAGCCAGAGGTAACCACTTGATCCATTGTGTTGGTTTATCAGATACAAAGCAACGAAGATATCCTTCCAAACACTTGTTCACTATCTCAGTTTTCCCATCATATTGAGGATGATAAGATGAGCTCTGAGCTAATTGAGTACCCAAACAAGAAAATAATTCCGTCCAAAAATTTCCTGTAAAAATGGGATCTCTGTCGGTTACAATAATATTTGGGTTTCCTTGTATATTTTTAATTGTTTCCATAAATGCAGTAGCAATTTTACTGGCTATAATGGATGAGATAATGCACAAAAGTGTGCATACTTTGTAAGTCTATCAACTACCACCATGATGAAATTTTTTCCTTCAGACTTGTGTAAACCTGTGATAAAATCCATTGAAACCTCCTCCCAACATTGACTTCGAATGGATAAAGGCCATAACATAACTGGGGTATTAATTGCCTCAACTTTATTTTTTTGGAAAAACAAACATTTTTCCACAAAATTTTGAATATCGGATTTAAGGCCATCCCAAAAAAATTCTTTCTTGACCCTGTGGTAAGTTTTTAAAAATCCCGAGTGCCCTCCTAAAGGAGAGGCGTGCAATTACAAAATAATTTTTGGTTTGAATTGGGAATTCTTACAAAGATATAAGTGATATTTGTACCATAATGAACAATTTTCCAGCTAAATTTTTCAGATGTACTGGGATCTTGCTCCAGCTTTTGAATGAGTGTCCACACCTCTTCATCATTCTTCTATTCATCCCTTTATTTGGTTATCCACTCAGGTTAGATAATAGAAATGGCACAAAGCAATGCTTCCACATCCTCATCCTTTCTTGAGAGTGCATCTGCAACAACATTTTGCTTCCCTTTTTTGTAGATGATTTCAAAGTCATAAACCAACATATTTCTGACCCATTTTTGTTGCTCTTCTAAAGATAACATTTATTCCAAAAATTATTAAAGACTATCATGTTTTTTTTTTACCTTGAATTTCCTTCCCATTAGGTAAGGTTGTCATTGCTTTAGTGCATGTAGTATTGCCAACATTTCCTTCTCATAAATAGGTTTTAGTAAATAATTTCCTTTGATTGGATGAATTTCAAAAGAAATGGGTCTTCCTTCTTGCATTAAAACTATACCAATTCCATTTCTCGAGGCATCACACTCCACAATAAAGGTTTTTGTGAAGTATGGCGTAGCTAAGATCAGTGATTGGAACACTGAATCTTTAAGATGTTCAAAGGCCTTACTTTCTTCTAGAGTCCAAAAAAAATCATCTTTCTTCAATAATGATGTTAAATGTGCTGATATTCTCCCATAATTATTAACAAACTTGCGATAATACCTTGTTAACCCCAGAAATCCTCAAAGATGATTTATGGTTGTAGGGATTTTCCATTCATGAATGGGTTTAATTTGGTGAGGGTCTACCTTAACACTCTCATGAGATACAATATGACCCAAATATTCCACCTCCTGTACTCCAAAGAAACATTTGGAGGTTTTTGCATATAATTGTTTCTCCTCCAATAGTTTGAGCACCATGTCAACATGTTCAACATGATCCTTCCAAGACTTGTTGTAGATTAGTATATCATCAAGAAATGCTAACACAATCTTTTTAAGGAAGGGTTTGAAAATGGAATTCATCAAACCTTGAAATGTGGAAGGTGCATTAGTAAGGCCAAAGTGCATGACTAAAAAATCATAATGACCCTTATGAGTTCTGATTGTTGTTTTTGGAATGTCTTCAATCTTCATTCTAATTTGATGATATCCAGAACAAAGATCTAGATTGGTGAAGTAAATTTCTCTATGTAATTCATCTAATAATTAATCAACGACAAGGATGAAAAATTTATATTTAATGGTGAGCTTGTTGAGCTCCTTATAATCCAGATACATACACCATGATCCATCCTTCTTGTGCACCAATACTACTAGAGTAGAGAAAGAAATTTGAATAGGTTGAATTATACCAGCCTCTAGCATTTCTACAACCATATTTTCAATCTCACTCTGTTGAGAATAAGGATATTTGCAAGGCCCGATGTTTGGAGGAACACTTACTGGAATCACATGAATAGCATGATCATGTTCACGAATAGGTGGGAGTCCTTTGGGAGTCTCAAATACCTTGGAATGATTGCCCAAGAATTTTTGGAGATCTTGAGAAATAGATGATTTTGATGCTTGAACCCATAGTGAGCATAATTGTGCAATTCCACCTCGTTTCTCTTTCTTCAGACGCTTTGTCATGAAATTATAGTTGATTATCTTCCTCACAATACCCCGTAATTAAAATTCCTTTCCTTCTGAATTTTTTTTAAGAAAATTTCTTGAAAATTAAAAGCTACCATCCCTAAAGATTGTAACCATTGTACTTCTAGTAGAACATCAGCACCACCCATTGGGATGCAGAGAAATGGACTATTCAGTACATATTCCCCCATGGTTATTTTGATATTATGGAAATTTCCATAGAAATTTATAGTTCCTCCATTTGCAACCATCACTTAACACTGTGGTGCTGGGTATAGGAAGAAATTCAATTCCTTAGCTACCTTACAATGAATAATGTTATGGGTACTACCCAAATAAATCAACATATTAGATTTTTCTTCTTGATATGTCCTTCTATATTGAGAGTTTGAGGAGTGGTAATTCATGCCAATGAATTACAGTATATGGTCATATTCATTTCTTCTTGCTCTAGGGTTGGTTTCTGGTGTATAACCTCTTCTTTTAAATTTTCTTGGTCCTTTTATTCCTCCTCTTCAAAATCTATGTAAAATAATTTCTTCTGAGCATACTTATGAACTTTATTGTATTTTCTATCACAACTGTAGAAAATCCCTTTTTCACCTTTTTCTTCCAATTGTTGTTGTGTCAACCTTGTAGGCTGTGTAAGTCTTGGAATAGAAACACTTCCATATTTATAGTTGTGAGCGGTAGGCTTCCTTGTCGCCATAATTTGTCTTTCAATTTTTATTTCCAACTTGAACTCCTTCTCTAATGAATCAGGTACCCAAAGGCGAACCTCATGTTGGATGATATCCTTTAGAGTTCCAATGAAGAGATCAATCTTGTGTTCCTATGGAATATCACTTACCCTTAGATACAATTTTTGGAATTCTTCAACGTGCTCCACCATTAAACCCTTTTGTTTTATATTTATCAATTAGCTAAAGAAGGTGTTTATCTTTGTATCCTCATAATGTGCTATCATTTCCTCCATAAAAATTGACCAAGTGACAATTTTTTCATGAGAGAAAAGCCATTGATACCATAGAAATGTATTTTTTTCTAAATATAAAGCTGAAATGCATACCTTTTGTGTTTTTTTCACATTATGGAGATCAAAATATTTCTCCATCTGTAGTATCCATGTTATCGGATCCTTGCCATAAAACTTTCTCATATCGATCTTTGTAATATTGTGGGTCTTAAATCAAACATTGGAGTATATGAAATCATGATTAACATTTATTTTTTTTGCATAATGAGTTTCATCTACTACTGTTTCTCCATTAGGAATCATTTCTTGTAGCAGCTTTGTCAAACCTTCCTTAAAAATTTCCATGTGTTCTTTTAGACCATTCTTCATGTCTTCCATGTTGCCTTTCAATTTTTCTTCTATATTATCGATCTTAGCTTCCACGAAATTATTCAAATCATTTATATTATTTTCCACTCCTTTATTAAATACATCCATGTATATCTTAAAACCATCCATATTAGCTTCCATTTCATTTTTTGTTACTCCTTGCGAGAGCGAAATTTGTTGCACTTGGTCTCATAATTTTGATATATCATGTTGCAGTTCTTCCTGTTCATGAGTCATAGTAGAGCCTTCTGAGGTATTAATGTGTGTGGAATTTGTTTTAGGTGGAATTTTAGAACCCAATACTGATATCTATGCTTCAATATGCCCTTGGAATCACTTCAAACTTATTTTTCAAACAAGACTTATGCAGTTAAAAAAAAAAAAGATACACACCTTTTTCTTGCTTTTAAGGAGCTCGATATTGAAACTGATGTATCTCTGTAATTTCAAATCCCAAATATTTTATCTTCAGTCTTGTAGTATCCCTATGATTCCTTTTTCCAATGTCACAAGTCATACCTGATTAGGATTCTTCAAGGTGAATTTATGCCTGATATCCCACAATGACCTAGTTATGGACTAGTTCAGTAGAATGAACTTGTACTGTGTGCCACGTGTCACTTTTTTTCCTTCAGCTCTGAAATTAATACACAAGCAACTAAAGTCCATGAAATTTTTGTCACTTTTTACAGAATTCCAATCTGATGCATGAAGAAAAATTTATGATGATCCTTGGTTGTAGTAAAAGACACAAGATAAACTCATGTAATTTCAAGATAAGCAAGTAAGTTAGCCTTATGATGTATACAATTGTAAAGTGTATAATGGTTCCTTCATGGGACGGAAAAGAAAGTGAGTCCTTAAGAGGAAAGTATTTGTACCATCCTAATAAAGACACACACATAATTTGAAAGAATCATTAGTAATCTTGCGAAATAGTTCACAAAGAAATAACGATCATGAAAACATAAGACACATGATTCAATGATGCATAATAAAGTCAACGAATAGTTCATTTTTATTAGTACGTGTTTACTTAAACATATACCGCAAAAAATGAAAGAATAGTCTCACAATCATTCACAACATATGCATGAAAAGTGTGCCAACTCCAAGAGCTTCAAATTATTGAGTGAAAGTTCCAAGATACACCATTACAATGATGCAATGCTTGTTCCAATAGTGGAACATTAAGCGACTACTTTCTCCTCAAAAGCCTAATCTTCTCTCCTATGCATACCTTTAGAAGCCAAGGTGAAAATTCCTTTGCTTGAGCTATGAGGGTGTATATATAGCAAATGAGATGGCTCTCCACCTCCCTTGTGACTCTTGATTTCCCCTCATGACTCTTGAGCTTCCATGTGACTTCTCAAATCTCCTTTGAGGCCTTTGGCTTCTACATGACTTTCCATATTCTAAGAGTGACCTTTGGACTTCCACACTTTTTACATTTCTAATTTTTTAAATAATTTCATAATTACATCCACAAATGATGTGGAAGGATAATGAAACACATGAATATTTATGTGGCACTTGTACAAGCCATGAATTGGAATAAATGACTTGGATATTCATGATGATGTGTCAATGCCAAGCTTCTCTTCTTGTTGCTTCCTTTATATCTTCGTGAAAGATATTCCACGTGCTTCATATTCATCCTCCAAGTGGTTGATTGATATAGATTCTGCCATGTGAACATCATATTCAATCTCCTATCGTGATCTAGTGTCCCTCCATTTTCTTGCTTGATAATCTCTTCACAGTTCTAGCTTCACAAGTGTCTTTTAGCATGATCTCCTTTGCATCCTCCTTGAGCATCATCCTATCATATCAAGATACAATACCTGTAGGTGGAATTCACTCATGATAATATGACATCACTATGAAAATCTCATATTCTATCCTATTATTTATGCAATTCACTGATTGATCCAGAACTGAGCACATGACAGAGGAGGAGGACCAGGGATTACGAAGTTCACAATTCCAGGAGTCGGTGATGAATATTTTGTTACTGTGATTGAGAAATGTACATTTATTTAGAGATAGGGAAAAAATAAATCGTATTTGAAAGAGTGAGTGAGGAAATGGTGAGGAATTTCTCAATGTAATTGTGCAATGTGCAGTTCAAGAAGGACAAAGACAGAGGACTACACAATTGATAAAGTCAAGGAGGTAGAAAGTGAATCGTACCCACTGTGATTTTGTAGTGTACAGTTCTGGGAGGAAAATGAATATGTAGTTGAGGGAATCCATCAGTGAGGAAGGACTGGTTGGAGACTGAAAATACACAATGTGCAGTGGAAGGTTGTATGGAAGAAGATATTGTGTAATTTCTAAGGGCAGGAGGCAAGACTGAGCATTGTTAGTTTATAATGCACAACCCTTGGAGGTAGTGATTGTGTAGTGCATAGTTCTAGGAGGAAAGGGATGTTGACTGGGGATTGAGACTGCACAGTGCATAGTTTAAGGAGGAATATTGGAGAGGGGTTGATAGGGTAAGGAATCACTTCATAACTTGACTAAGTGTGGGATAAACGAGGAGGAGATGAAATAAAACAATGACTTGAACATGATCACACACTCATATATGATAAAATATAGAAATATGAAGCACTTAACACCGAAAATTAACATGTACCCATTGAAACAACAAAAAAATGATACTTAACTCCAAGTGCGACACTTAGGATACACTTTCTAACATAAGTGACGATGGAAACAAAAAAATGCACATAAATTTTGGAATGAGTCTAGGACATATATCTATGATAGAGGCACATTAGTACCAAAAGTGACTCTTAAATATGTGCTATATCTCTCTTTCATAGAGTGCAACACCTCTCTATTCAAAATATGACACTTGGAATATATTCACAAAGATACCTAGAAACTTAGAGAAAAAACATGGCATGTATTTTGTTACTAGAAATGAAAAATCACATGGTTAAAGTAGTCTTCAAATTTTTAATATAGGCCAAAATTAGGAGGGTGCTGTAGTAGTGAAAACACTTGGTGACACACTGGTAGAACACCAACTTCTCTATTATGTTCTAGATTTAAGCATAAGGTATAGTCCTTCAATAATTGTTGATTCATTGTGCGGATTACTTTAGCTTCCCCACTTAACTCAGTTACAAATTTAGTCCCCTCTATTCCCTTCCTTAGTTAAACACATTGATAAAATTTTCCATATCGCAATTTTTTTGAGCTAGGAGAAGAGTGATATGTAGTTACGAGTTTAAAATGATCAGAGTTTTAATTTCATCTCTTGTGTTTCTCCACTGCTAGAAGGCATGTTTAGTACCCCAACGGAGTCACTACATGAACAAAATAATCGCTTCATTTCCAACGAGCCTATTTAGTACCCAAACGAAGTTACTTGCTTCACTTATCTGCGTAGGAAGCCTTTCTCTTCTTTCACCCTTTATTTATTTCTGTTTAAATATGTTTATTGGAATTTTTTCGATGTTTATATTTCCAAGGTGGAGGAGGGATTCCAAATTATTATTATCTAGAGAGGTTTTTCCTTTAGATACTATTATATATCTATACAATTAATATGCTCACTATTAGTTTTCCCCTTTCCCTTCTCTACTTTATTATATCAACATGTAAAACACAACTTAATTTTAAGATCGATTCGAGGAAAGAAGATCCTAGAACAACTGCAGGTGTCATGGATTTGTATGAATGGATCATAATTTTCATTTAGACATCATTTACCTAAATATATCATACCACGACAAAGAATGAGGATCGAAATCTAACCAAGTGTTGTTGTATATCACAAATCCATTTTAACTTTTTTCCACATGTGTTGGAACAAGATAAAACATTTTCACACAAGGTTTTATTCACAAGAATGAAAAAAAAAATGACGACATAAAAGGACACAACATCACATAACGAACAAACAAACATGAGACACAGAAATAAATATGTATAGGGGTAGGGACACAAACCTAGGCTACTATTGAAAATACCATTTGAGATCTTAGCCATTGATGGGAAGAGAATCCATCTTCCCATCTAGGGATTGCAAATGAAAAGTATGGTCACCAAGCTTGTCATGCAAAACATAAGATATGATCCACATGGATAAAAATTTAGTGTGTTTTCCTTTCTCTTCATGGGATTTATCCCATTTCAATAGCAGGTATCCCACACTGAACTCCTTGTTCCATGAAAACTTCTTGTCAAACCAACGCTAAATATGAATTTGAAGGATAAAAAAAATTGCTTTTGTTTTCTTCCTTTATTCCTCTAACTTCAACAAGGTGTCTATCCTACTCTAAACCACAAGACATGGTTTACCTCAAGATTCATGAGAAAGTTGAAGGACCAAGATGTATATGGTCAAAGGAAGGATAAATTATTTTCCATTCATGAGAAAGTAAAGGGAAGTATTCATAGAAGGTTTTGGTGTAATGTAGTCAACCAACAAAGCATTCACTAAATCATTATGCCAGTTCCTTTGCTCAAAGTAAATGATTTTCTTAATGATACGAATTAGATTCTTGTTGGTAGAATTGGCTAAACCTTTTCCCTAAGGGTATTATTTAGACGAGTGCTTCAAAACAATACCATTTTCTAATGAAAAATTATAAAGTTTCAATGATGAAAAATAAGTTGCATTATCGAAGAAAAGTGACATAGAAAAGCCAAACCTGGTGATGATATTCTGCCTAAGGAAGTTGATGACTTCCTGCTCGTTCACTTGTTTTAATGGAACTACTTCAACCCATTTGGTGAAATAGTTGTAGTGGTCAAGATATATTGTTTCTACTTCGATGAATGTGGAAAATTTTCACCAATAACATCCAATCCCCAATGTTGAAAAGTTTCCTCACCAATAATGGGCTGTAATGGGGTGGCTGACTTTCTATCGCGACCTACACATATTTGGAAAAATAAACACTTATGGGTGTATGCATGTGCATCCTTGAACTATGTGTGCTAATAATAACTAGCCCACATAAATTTATGGGTAGTAGTATCACCCGTGTAGTGTCCACCAACTAACACATCATGTAAGTATTTTAGTACCATTTATGAGTCCTACGCTTCTGAACATCTGAGTAGGACACCATTGTGATTCTTTCAAAAAATCACACCATGTACAAGATGAGATTATAGATATTTATGTCAAATATACCTCTTCATTTATCTAATAAATCTGAGGGAAATGTACCATTCTCTAAATATTATTGCACATTTGTGTTCAAAGATATTGTACATTTCAATTTATTTTTCCCATCCCGAGGATTCCTCCTCTAGTGCATTAAATTCTTCAACTGCTAATTGAAAATGACCACGACCTTTTATCATGTGAACTGTCTTGAATTCAAGATCATACTCTCAAAGGATTGTCATCTAGTTTGACCTCCTCTCACCTAAATATTGTTGTATGAAAACCATCCGACCACTGGGTGAGGCAAAAAGAAAATAACATGACTCTTCAGTAGGTAAGGTCTGAAGTGCTTCATCGCCTTGTATACTGCATAGGCCTTCTTATCAATGGTCTGATAATATAATTAATATCCTTGAAAGCCAATGATTATAAATTATATAGGCCACTCGTTTCCTTGATTATCCTTTTGAGTGAGAATGATTGCAAGAGAAGTGCTAGAAGCAAGAGTATATAATAGGAAATATTTGCCAAAATGTAGACTATACAAGGATGGGGCTTCAACAATTGCTTGTTTGATTTAGGTGAATGCGTATTTCTCTCTTTTATCCCATTTTTAAACTACAACCTCCTTGATCTTCTCATGAAATGACTTAAAAAACTGAGCATAATTTGAGATGAAATTTTGGAGGAAGTTAATTTTCCCCAAGAAGGATTGCATGGATTTTTTTATTCACGGGAAAAGGAATCTAAGCAATAGTCTTGGCTCGTTCTAGGTCCACCTTAAATCCACTCTTACCTATGATATGGCCCAAGATATTTCGCTTGAATGCTACAAATATTCTCTTATTTGGATTTAAAGATATACCATATTTTCGACATCGCTCAAAAATATATCTCAGATGATGAAAGTGATCATATATTTTCTTTGAAAATACCATAATATCATCCAAGTACACCACTAAATTTTTTCCAATCAAACCACAAAATGCGATGTTGGTAGCCCAATAAAATGTATCACCCGCATTGATGATTCCAAAAGGCATCCGCTTAAAAGAAAATGTCCCCACTTTGTCCTGAATGTGGTTTTGTGTCTGTCGGGTTCTGTTACTAGAACCTAGTCATATCCGGAAAATATATCTAGTAACGAGAACATCTCTAACATATATACTGTTTGAAGTATATGCTCCATAAACGACATGAGATAGTTATCCTTATCCGAAGCTTGGATCAAATTGCGAAAATCAATACATACGCATAACTCTCCATACTTATTCCTTACAAGAACCAAATTAGAGACCTAGGTATAATGAAAAAATTTGAATATGATTTGAGCATCCAATAGCTTTCTTAATTCTTTCTAATTGAGGGGTTCAAGTGTGGGATGAACTTTCCTTAATTTCTATTGAAAAGGCTTCATCCCTTATTTGATAGATATTACATGTTGTATAATCCACATATCATAAATTTTCAAATCATTGTACATCCATGCAAACACATCTCGATATTGCTTAAAAAGACAGATAATATCTTATTAGGAATTTGGCTTCTGTGATCCATAAAAGTGTATAAAATCTTATGGTAAAAATCACATCAAAGAATATTTTGTCGACGCGTTTCGAACCAACCAATGTGGTTCATCATTAGGACAAGATGAGAAATGTGATCTAGGAACCAGTCTAAATAGATAAGGAGAGCCCTAACTATTCGTTGTAAAAAACGACTAGTTTGACTAGAATAAAAATAATCTAAAAATAATTGATTAAGAGTTGTATTATTATTATTATTATTACAATAATTATTATTATTTTTTTAGTTGAATTATTAATATGTTACATAATACAAATATAATTTAATATTCTTATACCTACCTACTAAATGAATAAATAATTATATGTTTAAAAATAGTTATTAATTATATGCTGTATAATTTAATATTCATAATTTCATAGGTAATAAAAGTAACTACAATGATTACAGAATTCACCAAAAATAAATAAATAAAATAAAATAAAAATAAATTAATAAAAATACTAATACTAATAATGAAAATAATATTTATGTGCTCTATAATTTAATATTCTTACTATATTTATTCCATAGGTAATTTTAATTAAATAAAAATAGCTACAATGTTTACCGAGATCGTCATTAAAGAAAAAAAAGAAAAGAAAAAACAGAGAAGGGCGAGAATCTTAAGAATGAAGGGCAGGAATCCAACATCTGCTAACAATCCAACCATCATCCCTGTTAAGGTTAACCGACCTCTTTTAGACTTATAAGGCTTCTCTCAACTTACGATGGTGGAAATGGTCAATCCTCGCAATAACCTTGGCATCTTCGATGCAAATGTGATGATTCATCTTTTCAGCATGTTCTGCTAAGGCAAAGGAGCATGATCTACGATGTATAAGGTCAACGACATGTTCATGAATTCTTTGATTAATGGATCGACCAGTTTCACCAATGTAAGGCATCCTAGAGGAGCACGGAAAGATAATATATTGTTGCTCTTGAGGTTTGTAGCACGTACCAAGATTCACATGCTTTGGATCTTCTTTGTTACCCAAATTTACTTATTCGTGTGACAATGCGGAACTGTGAGTATTTGCATTGAGTGGTCCCTTAAAACAATTTTGCAGATAGTACAATTTTTCTAGAGATACCACACCCTTAGGCATGGGGTTTCCTTTATTTTCCTAAGATGATTCCCGTAGTGCCTTATCGTTCTCAAATTCATCAATTGTCGCATCCTTAAATACATCAACATTTTCCATGATGTCCAGTATCTGTTGGTCATCATTGATAACAAGAAAATTTGTAACATTATCAGGCACATATGGATTATAAATAATATCAACTGATTAATCATCTCTCAATGGTGATAACCTAGCAACAAATTTAGCTAATGTATCTGCAACTGCGTTATGAATTTGAGGAATAGAATTAATATTAAAATATTGGAAACATGAAATGAGACACCATACCTATTGTTGGTAATTTCTAAGATTAGGTGACACATAATGAATTATATTTCATACTTGAATTGTCACAATTTTTGAGTCACTTATACATTAAGCACTTCCACTTTGAGGTCAAAGTATTTTTTTAAACTCAAAACAAGTCCTTTATATTCAGAAACATTTTTTAATGCACTCGAATTCCAAGCGGCATGATATCATATGTTTTTTCTTTCATGAGTCTATCAAAATACAACCAACTTGAGAACCCTCTTGTGTTTTCAAACCATCAAAATACAAAGTCCAAATGTTAGCAGAAATAGGGTTAGTTCCTACACTAGAAATATTTACATCTTTAAAACAAAATTCATTTACATTAGTTGGATTGAAAGGAAGGAGTTCCAACTATGTATTTAGTGGTATAGGTGAAGGTTGTAGAAGATAAAATATGTGATCAATCTTTAGAAATTTTTTTCCATATATCATATGTGCAAATTGATGGGCTCATTAGGAGCTTTAAGCACTGTGATAGTATGTTTCATGAAAGGTTCAATATCGAATTAGAATTGATTATTCTTTCCCTTATATGAAAGCCATAAATGTGACCAATATGTAGCAAAGCAACCTTGCAAATTTCTAAACCAGTCTTGACTCAAAAATAAGCCAAAAGATTCTAGAATTTCCAAAATGAAAATATCAATATATTGGTGAAATCTATGGTCTGATGATAAACAAATTATAACATTGTTAAGATCACCAACCTCCTACTCTAAATATATGTATAACCGAATGATTTTGGAATTAGTATTTTCCCTTTTAGAATTGATTTTATTTGCAATAGATAAAGGCATGACATTCATCGATGCACCAAATTAACTAGGAAATTATGGACATTATAGTTAAAGATTGAAAAATTTAAAAGAAAATATGGGCAAGTAGACCGAGCATTTACATTATCTACGTTAACAACTGATTCAAGATGGTTTCAATCTTATCAGGTGAGGTTTGAGAAGTGAAAGTCATTCTACTTGATGGAGGCTGAGATGCAAATGCTTGGATGATAAATTCATGTTTCCCTGCTATCTTGGCTAGTTCATATATGAAATATTTACATGATACTTCTTCATATCTTTAATAATGTTGTAATCAATATCTTCAAATTGAGTAGGGTGTGTCGAAGTGGTAGGTAGTTTTCCTTTGTTGGATACCAATAGGGGTAACAAACTTGTTATTATTATTTTGGGAAGCACTCTTCTGAGATTGTATACTCCTACAGTTGTTTTGAGTACCTTGAGCAGGATTACTAGGAGGTAGGATATTTCTTAATAATTATTTTCTCACATATTTCTTAGGCACCATTCCTTTTCTCCTCAAGTTATATTTCTCAGTAGGTTGTTGATGAGGAGAATCACCAGCTAGGGGCTCACCAACACCTTGTCGACCATTGTTGAATATGATATCAAAAGTGAAAATTGAATCACTCGCATTTGAGTTTTCCTCTGTCGAGGTAGTTTCTTTAGTCTCATGTCTTCTCAAAATGTTATTCTATTATCAAACTTTCTATAACATTTAAAACCAAAAAATTCATGTTGTGTTTCCATTAAGGGAATGTTTTATCTGAATGAGCCTCTTGATGAAAGGTCAAATAGTTGTCCATGCCCAAATTATCCACATTGAAAACAACATTGGTGCTATGTGAAAAATCAGTCAGTTGATTGAAATTATTCTTAAGAAACACCTTAAATACTTACTATTATTAAAAGCCTCATTTGACTCCCTCTTAAGTTCCAATACTTCGTTAGTTAACAACTTCAAGGATTTAGTCAAGTTTTCCATGTCAAAAGGATCTCTCTCTTTACCTTTGGAGGAAGAGGATTGAGAATTTTTAGAATTGTATTTAGAGTCCTTTGAATCTTCTTGATCAGAAAAAACCCCAATAGATCTTAACTTATTCTTGACAGTGATTTCTTCTGCAAAATTAAGAGCCAAAGTATCTTTTGTAGTGCGCTTGAAAAAAAACTGAAATGTTAGTAGGAAAGGGAGCAGTGTAATAATATTTAGTAATAGAATCATGTTTTTGAACATTAGTGGGGAATTTATTCAAAATACATATAATTCTTTGATTAAAATATTTAACTTTTTCCATATCCCCCATCTTAAGGCTTCCGAGTTCTTTTAGTAACATGGTTCGAGTTTTATCATCAAAAACCTATTCTAAGAATAACTATTTAAACTCCCTCCAATTTTGCATTGAATTAGGTGGAAGGTTATGGTACCAAACCGATGCTCTGCCTTCTAGAGTGTAATTAGAGAAGTTTAGAGGTCTAAAATGGGCCCCCTAAGGAATATTATAAAATAATAGTGGAAATAATGGTAGCACACCATCAAGGATAGTTACATTTTTCTTCTCATAATATGTGAGTTGGTCTATAGTAACGAATTTACCTTCATGGGGGAACATCAACACTTTGAATACAAAGGATGCTACCACAGTCATTGTGTTGAACCTCAAAACCGTTATCATTTTGACACCATTTTTCATCATTTCTTCCTTCCTTTTCACAAACTCATGACTCCAATCAATGATAATTGACATAATCCATATTAGGGAAAGAATTTAAATGATATCTACTTTATATTATGATGTTTCTTGTTATTTAAATGAATTTCTATAATTAGCTACAGAATGTGTGAAATTCTGCAACTACTATTATGGTTTGATAGGTTTTGAGAACCAAATAAGGAAGCCGGTCATATATGTATCTCTGGAATGATCTACACATGGATCATATCCCATCCACCTGTTCAAATTCAAAGAGAAAACATGTCTATGCTCATGGTAAAGGTCGGTCAAAGAACAGGACCTGTGAACAAAATACTCTCGATTTTCTCTGACGTAGCAAATTGATAGATGGAAATTAAATAATTTTCTTCAATCCACACTTCTAAATTCAGTTCTATTGTTTTCTATAGGCAGAAATGCCTCAAATAGTTAAATTCAAAACTTGTATAAATACCGGTATTTTGAAATCGGGAGGCAGTCCTAATTTTGATAATTCAATGTATGCTTTTGAAACTCTGTTTTTGATAATAAGAAAATCACTTCCAGATTCTTTGATGTGTGTGTAGTCCATTAGATTTTCGACCCATTCTGTTGCAGAGGGCCCCTACAAGGAAAGGAGGTTTTTTTTAATTATTTTGTAGTTTGAATTTTTTCATTTAATTTCCTTTTGATTCGTTATTTCTGTTCTTGTCAATTCATAGTTAAATTTTCATACTGTTTTATAGATTAGTTTCATGAATGATTTCTTAGATTAGTTTCCTATTAGCTGTGTAATATTGTGCCCACTAAGTCATCTCAAGAAAGTGGCTCTGTCATTTTCCAATTAGATCAGATTTGGGTATTCGATGATACAGCAGTTGTAGTTTTTAAACATGCTTTGTATTTGTTTTTGATTTCAATCAGCACTGTCATTTAAATTCTTAGTAATAGGATTTATGCTTTCAATCCATGGAGTAGAATTAGATTAAGTTAGGAAAAAATTAAATTAGAATTGTGTTTTTTAAAATAGAACAAACACTCTATTTTCATAGGGCTGAAAGCTTTCAATGGATAAGATGGGAAATAATTTCATCTTGTCATTTGAATGCAATTAGATTTAGAATAGTGCTCTGTTTTAAACTAGTTAGATATTTTTCATAAATGTTTTGTTGACCTACAAACATCATTCAAAGTTTGATTTATTTTTTATGCAATTTAGATTAGTTAATGAACATTTCCTTTTCTTCCTTCTTTTAGCTTTCATTTTATATTAAAAATAGTTTGTAAGTCAATTTCTTTCCTTAGAATAAAAACAGCATTTCCTTTTCTTCCTTCTTTAAGAATTATTTTTCCTCATTAAAATTCATTTAGATTTGATTATTCACTGGCATTTAAAGATTTCATTTCTTATACTAATTTTAGAGATAATATACAAAATTCCAAAAACAACACAAACATACACAATGAAGTAAGAGAACAAGGTTACCTAAGCATATATAGTGAACCACTCTTCATCAAATTACTAACCTCAGTCGATAATTCATGATAGAAATTTGAGACATGAAATTGACTAAACACATTGAAAACATATAACTCCATCCAAGAAGGAAGTTATAGTCCAAATGTGCTTCGAATACTTCAATGTCAATGAGCACAGTCTTACCAGTGAGATGTACTAGTATGTATTGAAAAAGACATACAGGGGTATATGGGAACCCATCATATGCTCTAAGCATTATTTCAGATGGTTTCAATTTCGGTGATCCTAACTTCTACAAACCGTCTTTGACATGATACATGTGGATCCTCCTTCATCCATGATGCAACGATGAATGGTGATGTCCCGGATTAAAATCGGGATTTTAAAGGAGACTAGAGAAGGGAGTCACGGGCTCGCTTTATCTAGGTCAAAAACCCTTAAGTGCGAATCAGAAGGGTATATTTATCCTAATGCGGAAAGTAAGGCTTTTCATTGGGTTGGGAAAGATTTCAAGACTTCTAATGCTAACATAACTAAGGGGGACTAAGCCAAGTCATCCACTATGATGTAGCTATGAGAAGCCTTTGAATTATTTCCTCTACACCTCATGTAACCTTTTACCATTTTTTGCATAGGTTCAATAAGTACTATTGGGAAGAATTGTGGGGAATAATTGTGAATTACGGATAAAAAATGCTTCCCTAGACAGGTGACAGTCTAGAAAAATAGATTAAAGACTATACGACTACCTTTCCTAACTCAGAGCAGACACAAAGAAAGGATTAGAGGCTTACTTGTAATCCAAGCGCTTCTAAATGACTCCTTATGTCGCTTCTTTTGTAGCTTCAAATTCAAGCAGTTTGTGCGAAATGCTTCCTGCAAGAAAGAACACTAAAACAATAGAAGATAGAAATAATACATATTTATATTCAAGTTAGTTAGCTAAATGAGTAAAGCATAAACCATATACATCAACTAAGATCTTACAATATGGAAAACCAAAGCCAATACAGATGCATATAGGGAAAAGTAAGCTATATTCTTTATTGATGATAGAAGGAGAGGTTACAACCTAGTGATTGATTCGAAGTGACCCTTCCAGTAACATCCCTAGCCCCATAAAAGTATAAATCTCTCCAGCAGCTATTACACAAATCTAACTCTCAAGTGAAAATCCACCTGCATTTCTCTACTCAAATTCTTCCTTACCAAGCACTCAAATTTGTGCTCAATTTATAGAGGAGCTAAAGGTTGTTTTGAAATCAATGAATTTCAAATAATAGGCAAGACATGTTCCCAATATTGTAGATGTAAAATGGACACTTAGATTCGAAGCTTGACGCATGTGAACTCTTCTAGAAGGCACTGACCAAGTGGATATTCCAGAACAATGAGAATTTCGCTCTCAATGTGACCAACACGCCCATAGATGTTGGTAAGTGCTTTGCAGAGCAGCCTTGCATGGGGATACCTACATATGCAACACACTTAGTCCCCTTAGAGGCAGCATTGGTGAGTTCTCATATGTTATATAATAAACTTCAAACCTTGGAAACCTTTGCTTGATGAAAGTCATGCTTAATTTGTCTTGTTCTTGCCTTAGGGCATGTAGCAACTTGAAATGATAGGGAATGATAGACCCTTACTCATTGGTCCTGGAGATGATGCCTAGTTAACCAGGTCTTTGGGAATGATGCCCAAATTGACCTATAACAATTTCCCCCTAAAGCATGAGGTCAAAATAATAAAAACATTTGATTGAGATGATTTACACTGTGATGGGATGGAGATGACGCAGAGTGGTCACCTGCATCAATATTACAACAAATTACAACATGATACATCCTCTTTGATCATAATTGCTGAGGGTAGGCATTCCCATGTTCAACACATAAACAATCTAATAACATGTACATAATTCAGAAAGTCGTCAACACTGGAATGTTGCCCAATGCAGACATGCCTACAGATATAGGCCCATGTTCGGATGAAAATCTATATGTAAGGTCAGTGTACAGATGATGTGTACAACAATCCTAAAATCGCAGCCCGGATGGCTAAAACTAGGTCCAGGGTCTTCTTATCTCGTTCACTCGATCATTCGGGTACAAATCTAGCCATGCGAATATAAGATTTGTCGTCAAACATGGAAAGACATCACTTGATTACCAACCAATGATGTAAGCTATTAACAAACATGAGAGAGCCACCATTAATGAAAATGGCCCTCAAGGTACTATAGTACATTTTGAAAGGCGTGAATAGATGATTTGATGTCGAATGTCAAACAAAATATTTCGGTCAAAGGTTCGGAACCGAGGATCCTGTCGATGCTGTAACAAGCCTCATGGTACTGGAATCTGACGTTTCTAAGTGAACTTCCTGGATATTGATTTGTTGTCGATAGGAAGTCACCTTATTGTGAAATGGGAGTTACTGATTTTGGAGACAAAGGTATGACTTGATATAGCAATTTTCATGGATGACGATTATGAAAATGAAGGTTTACGAGTATTGCAGAAGGATGAGTTTATTCATTGGATGCCTTCTCTTGAACATATAGGCGACACCGTGATGAGTTGGCAGCATTGACCCAAAACCGAAGTGAAGGTATGATGAACCATAGGTGTGAATGAACTATCAAGATGATTACCCAACCCAAACAGTCACGGACATGGAGTGAAGGAAGTGTCATGTTTAAGAGCGAGTTGCTACCATAAAGAAATTTTGCTCACTTTTCCCAAATTTTCTCCAGTCATTTATCGACTAGTACCTCTTTATTTTTTAACAAGATTGAGGAGAGTAACATTTGCTTGATCTATAATTCAACCCTTCAGGCAAAAAAAGTATTGCTATTTAATAATTTAACGAGTCTAGTGACGAATGAAACTTGATTCCTGCCATGATCGACAAGCCCGTCGCTATTTTATGTTTTAACGAGCATAACAACAGTGATAGCCCAATCCTTTTTCATATTTAGAGAGTTTGCAAAAGAGGATGAAAGAAAAATCCATAAGTACTTTTTCGTAAATTTGTCACTCAGATCCAAAATCGTGTAAAATAATATCTGAGAGAACCTCTTTGGTCATGTTTAACCAAGGTATTCCTTTTCGTAAATAATATATCTCAGTCTAGAAAAGGGTTAAACTTATACTAAGTAGATATCGATTCATTTAATTTTACAAGCTCAAAATGACAAGTGCTCGGCAATATTTTCACATTATCGGAGTCTGAAAAGAGCTGAAAGAAGACTCCATGGGTTCCTTTTTCGCTATTATCGAAGCTCGAAAAAGAGATAAAAGTGTGCTTCAAATCCTTTTTCGTTTTTAACAAAGCTCGAAAAATAAGGAGAAAAATAATGCTTTGTGGTCAAATCATTCTTGAAATAAATCTGCACGACTAATCTGTTCATCAGTTGTAAAACCTATTCATAACAACATCAAATGGATTAAAAATACCTGTTTCATGATAAAAATATAATAAAACCATAGTCATAGCAAAAAATATTCATTGCAAACAATTAAATGACTAAATAAAAAGAGTTTTACTATTCATTTTTACCATTCCATAGTTACCATTTTCATTTTGGAGTTCTGAACCTGATTTTTCCCCCGAACTTACCCAGTTGATTGGGTGCAATAAGTAAGAATGTTTTTAATTCCCCCTGCAAGAGCACATGTCGAATGTCCCCTACAAGAGTAGGTGCCCCCCAAGCTTCATTTCATTCACTCAAGTAGATTACTGGTTACTAATAGCTGGATGGAATGAAGGTTCATTATAGGGGAGGATTTGTTTCATTTTTTAATGAGATTGACACAGGAAAAGAACTATGCTCATCACCTATTTCATTTTTTAACGAGGTTGACACAGTAAAAGAACTATCCTCAAAGACACTTGTTTCATTTTTTAACGAGGTTGACATAAGAAAAAAGAACTATCCTCATGATCTGTTTCATTTTTTAATGAGGTTGACACAGGAAAAGAACCATCCTCATAAACTGTTTCATTTTTTAACAAGGTTGACACAGAGAAAGAACCATCCTCATTGTGCAGTTGGACTAGTGAGTGTGTGCTGGAAAAGATGTAGTCTAACAGAGTCATCATTTAAGGAGTTTGATGAACACCACAAATGATAAGTTATAACATGCATTGACAGGTCTTCTCCGGGGTTTTCATTGAATTTTGGAATTTATGAGGGTAATTTTTGTGGTATCACCAGCCACCAAGGAGAATAAATGATGGGATCAACTTGATATTGCACTAAAGATGTCAATAAAGGATAAAGTCGTTCAATACTCATAAAGCAGGAACCAGATAGGATTCCATATGATGACATGGGTGAATTCAATGGACAAAACATCGAAGATGAAGCAACAGTAGATGCTGTCACAGCTGAAATAGATGGTTCATTATGGGATGTTATCTCAGATATGGTCAAATGACCCAGTGTATACCCTATAGAATATACAGGAATTCGAAGTGAAACAAGATCAAAAAAATCAAAGGAAGGTGATTGAGGAAAAGACTCGTACATGTAAAGCTCCTACCGAAAATGAGTTGGAGTTAAAGGTGTCTCGTCTTGTGATATTTCTTCAATCAAAATCAAACCAGGTGGAAGAACTTTGTTGTATGGTCCAAAGTATGTTTCAGGTGGTTAACTGTGTGATATGGGAGACTCAATGGCTACAATAGATTGTGGAGTGACCAATACTGTTGTGTAACCAGCTCCAAAAATAGAAGAAAAGAGATATCAATGCCTTAGAAATAAGCCATTTCGAGGGGGAAACCTCCAATACATTACATAAATGAACAATTCTTGGATGATACAATTTACAAAACCTCCTTTACATGTATAGAAGTCCATGGGGCCATAATGTAATCCTAGTGGGCCACAATATAATCCTAGCCGACCTAACAATAATAATGTAAGGGAACAATAGTAAAAATATGGGGGTTACAGGGGCACAACAATAAAAATAAGGGGGCTACACTAATAAAAATAAAGGACTACACTAGTAATATGGGGAACTAACATGCCCCTCTCCTTCAAAAAAGTGTTGTCCTCAACACTTGAGTAGCTTTGGATGCTTCTGTATACAATTCTCATTCTCCCATGTAGAATCTTCGGTGGGTAAGTTCTTCCACTTGATGAGATACTCTAAAATTGATCGATTTCGAAGCTGTTGAGTTCTTGTTTTCGTGACTATTTCAGGTTCCAATATGATTTTCCTTCCTCATCAAGTTCTGGCAATATTGTTTGAACTGGAAGATTTTCACCTATAACCTTTTTTAAGCATGAAACATGGAAAACTGGATGTACTCGCGAAGAAGCAGGAAGCTCCAATTTGTATGCCATAGAACCAATCTTTTGCAACACCTTGTAATGACCATAGTACTTTGGTGATAAATTATTATCCTTCTTAGCTTTCTTGAGGGACATTTGTTTGTATTGTTGTAGCCGTAAAAATACCCAATCTCCTACATCAAAACTTTTCTCACTGCGATGTTGATCTGCCTGTTGTTTCATTCGATTTTGTGCCAAACTTAGGTTATCCTTTAAGAGTTGGAGAACTTCTTGTTGATGCTCGATGTGATCTTCTGACATCCAGACCTTCGAATTTTCCCTTAAAGATGATGTGATCAATGGTGGAGGATATCCATAAATTGCCATAAATGGGGTCATTTTTGCTGTAGTATGGAAGGAAGTGTTATACCACCATTCAGCGAGAGGTATTCACTTGACCCATTGTGTTTTCTTATTAGATACAAAACAACGAAGATATCCTTCCAAACATTTATTTACTCTCTCAGTTTGACCATCAGATTGATGATGATAAGATGAGCTATGAGTTAATTGAGTACCCAAACAAGAAAATAACTTGGTCCAAAAATTTCCAGTAAAAATGGGATCTATGTTGCTCAAAATAACCCTTGGGCTTCCATGTAGCTTCTGAATTTTGTCCATAAATGTAGTAGCAACTGTACTTGCTTTAAATGGATGAGATAATCCACAAAATTGTGCATACTTGGTAATTCTATCAACTACCATCATGATGACATGCTTTCCTTCAGACTTAGGTAAACTGTGATAAAATCCATTGAAATATCCTCCCAACCTTGACTTGGAATGGATAAAGGTTGTAGAAGACCTAGGGTCTTAATTTTCTCAAATTTATTTTGTTGGAAAACCAAAAATTCCACCATAAACTTTTGAATATCAGATTTAAGGCCATCCAAAAAAAAAAAAATCTTCACCCTATGGTAATTTTTTAAAAATCCCGAGTGTCCTCCTAATTGAGAAGTGTGCAATTCTAAAAAAAAAAAAATTAGTTGGGGATTCTTACAAATATATAAGCGACCTTTGTACCATAAGGAATCATTTTCCAGTAAATGTATCAGATGTACTCGGATCTTGTTGCAACTTTTGAATGAGTGTCCACACCTCTTCATCATTCTTCCATTCATCCCTTGCTTCAGTTACCCAATCAGGTTGGATAATAGAAATACAACAAAGAAATGCTTTCACATCCTCATCCTTTCTCGAAAGTGCATCAACAACAACATTTTGGTTCCCTTTTTTGTAGATGATTTCAAATTCATCACCCAACATCTTTGTGACCCATTTTTATTGCTCCTCTGAAGATAATCTTTATTCCAAAAAGTATTTAAGACTATCATGATCTGTTTTTACCTTGAAGTGTCTTCCCATTAGGCAAGGTCTCTATTGCTTTAGTGCATGTAGTATTGCCAACATTTCCTTCTCATAAATAGGTTTGTGTAAATGATTTCCTTTGATTGGATGACTTTCCAAAGCAATGGGTCTTCCTTCATTATTTGCACCAATCCATTTCTTGAGAGAGCATCACATTCCCACAATAAAGGTTTTTGTGAAGTACGGCGTAGCTAAGACCGGTGCTAGGCACGTTGACTCTTTAAGATGTTCAAAGGCCTTAGTTGCTTCGGGAGTCCATGAGAATGCATCTTTCTTCAATAATTTTGTTACAGGTGCTGCTATTCTCCCATAATTCTTAACAAACATGCGATAATACCTTGTTAACTTGAAAAATCCTCTCAACTGCTTTATGTTTGTGGGGACTTTCCATTCTTTAATGGCTTTAATTTTGTTGGGGCCTACCTTAACACCCTTGTGAGATACAATATGACCCAGTTATTCCACCTCTTGTACTCCAAAGAAACATTTGGATGAGTTTGCATATAATTGTTTCTCCTCCAATAGTTTGAGCACCCTGTCAACATGTTGAACATGATCCTTCCAAGACCTGTTGTAGATTAGTATATCATCAAAAAATACTAGCACAAATTTTCTAAGGACGGGTTTGAAAATGGAATTCATCAACCCTTGAAATGTGGAAGGTGCATTGGTAAGGCCAAAAAACATGACCAAAAATTCATAATGACCCTCATGAGTTCAAAATGTTGTTTTTGGAATATCTTCAGTCTTCATTCTAATTTGATGATATCCTAAATGAAGATCCAACTTGGTAAAATAAATTTCTCCATGTAATTCATCCAATAATTCATCAATCATAGGAATGGGAAATTTATCTTTAATGGTGAGCTTATTGAGCTCCCTATAATCTGGACACATTCGCCATGGTCCATCCTTCTTGTGTACCAATACTACGGGAGCAGAGAAATAACTTTGACTACGTTGAATTATACCCGCCTCTAACATTTCTGCAATCATACGTTCAATTTCGATCTTTTGGAAGTAAGGATATCTATAAGGCCTGATGTTTGGAGGAACACTTCTTGGAATCAAATGAATAGCATGATCATGATCAAAAATAGGTGGGAGTCCTTTGGGAGTTTCAAACACCTTGGAATGATTGTCCAAGACTTTTTGGAGATGCGAGAAATAGATGATTTTGATGTCGAGGAACTTGTAGTGAGCATAATTGTGCAATTATGCCTCGTTGTTATTTCTTTAGAAGCTTTGTCATGACATTAGAGCTTATTATCCTTCCCGTCTTCCCTTCAATACCCGTAATTCGACTTCCTTTCCTTGAAAAAAATTTCCAAGAAAAATTCTTGAAAATTAAAGCTACGAATCCCAAAGATTATGTATTGCTCGGCACAACATCAGCACCTCCCAAAGGAATGGAAAGCATTGGACTAGTCAATACATATTCCCCCATGGTTTGCTTGATATTATGGCATTTCCCAGAGAAATTTATAGTTCCTCCATTTGCAACCATCACTTGACATTTTGGTGTTGGGTATAGGAAACAATTTAATTCCTTGGATACCTTACAATGAATAAAATTATGGGTGCTACCCGAATAAATCAACACTATTACCTTTTTCTTCTTGATCTGTCCTTCTATCTTGAGAGTTTGAGGAGTGATAATTCCTGCCAGTGCATTACATGATATGGTCGGATTCATTTCTTCCTCTTCTAGGGCCAATTCCTGGTGTATATCCTCTTCTTGTTCATTTTCTTCTTCTTCTTCACAATCTATGTAAAATAATTTCTTCTCAGCACACTTATGACCTTTAGTGTATTTGCTATCACAACTGTAGCAAAGCCCTTTTGATCTTTTTTCTTCCAATTGTTGTGGTGTCAGCCTTGTAGGTTGTGGAAATCTAGACGTAGCAATACTTCTTCATAGAATTGAGTGGTAGGCTTCCTTGTCGCCATTATTTTACATTCAAATTTTCTTGCCAACCTGAATGCCTTCTCCAATGAATCTGGTTCCAAAACGCGAACTTCATGTTGGATATTATCCTTTAAAGTGCCTATGAAGAGATCGATCCTGTGTTCCTTTGGAATATCAGTTACCCTTATATTCAATTTTTAGAATTCATCAATGTGCTGCCCCACTAAACCCTTTTGTTTGAGATTTATCAATTGGCTAAAAAAGGTGTTGCTCTTTGTATCCTCACAATGTGCTATCATTTCTTCCGTAAAAATAGACCAAGTGACAATTTTTTTACGAGAGCAAAGCCATCGATACCATACAAATGTATTTTGTTCTAAATGTAAAGTTGCAATGCATACCTTTTGTGTGTTTTGCACATTATTGAGATCAAAATATTGCTCCATCTGTATTATCCATGTTACAGGATCCTTTCCATCAAATTTCCTCATATCAAATTTTGGAATATGGTGGTTCTTCCTTCCAACATTAGAGTTTATAAAATAATTACTAAAATTTATTTTTTTCTCTTCATGAGTTTCATCTACTATATTTTCACCATTAGGAAACATTTATTGTATCAACTTTGTCAAACCTTCAATGTCTAATTTTAGATCATTCTTCATGTTTTCCATCTTAGCTTCCATGCCGGCTTCAATTCCATCCATCTTAGCCACGCCTTTCTTCATAGCTTGCACGCCATCCATCTTAGCTTCCATGCCTTTCTTCAAAACTTCCATTTCATTTTTTGTTGCTCTTTGCGAGAGTGAAATTTGTTGCACTTGCTCTTGTAATTTTGATAGATCATGTTGCAATTATTCATATTCATGAGTCATAGTAGAGCCTTGAAGGCTTAATGGGTGTTGAATTATTTTAACGGGAGCATATTTTATAACCCAATACGTATATATTCTTCAATATGCCCTTGGAATCAATTCAACTTGATTCTTCAAACAAGACTTATGCAATTCGGAAAAAACAATACACACCTTTTTCTTTCTTTTGAGGAGCTCGATATTGAAATTGGATTATATTTGTGATTGCAGCCCTTAAATATTTGAAATTCAGTACTGAATTAGCCCTCTTAATTCTCTTTTGAATGCCACAGGTCTGACCTGATTTTGATTCTCCAAGACAAAGTTGTGTCCAATCTCCCACAATGACCTAATTATGGATTGGTTCAGTAGAGCGAACTTGTACGACTTGCCACATGTCACTGTTTCATCCTTCGTCTCTGAAATTTATAGCCAAGAAACTTCAGTCTGTGTACTTGCGACCACTTTTTACGGCACTTCAATCCGATGCCCAGAGAGAGAGTTATTGAACTTTCCCACGATCACCTCTTTGAGATGCAATTCAGGAGCCTGAAAAAGCACTACCTTCCACAGATCATATCTCCAAAAATATTGCGAACCAAGCTCTGAAATTTTTTGACGAATTTCCTCAGGATTTCAGCTTCGCACCATATGAATTTCAGACTCTGAACCTTCGTAAAAAAAAATTTATAGCGCAAATTCCACGATGACCTGTTTATGAGCCTGAAAAAAATACCTAACTTCCACAGATGATATCTCCTCAAATATTGCGAACCAAGATCTGAAATTTTTAGAAAACCTTCCTCAAGATTTCAGCTTCGCATCCTAAAAATTTCAGCTTCTGAAGCTTCGTAGAAAAAAAGTTATAGCGAAAATGCCACGATGACCTGTTTGGAGCAGCGAAACCCTAGAATCCCAAAGCTCCGATACCAAATGTTGTGTAACCAGCTTCAAAAATAGAAGAAAAGAGATATAAACGCCTTAGAAATAAGCCACTTCGAGGGGGAAACCTCCAATACATTACATAAATGAACAATTCTTGGATGATACAATTTACAAAACCTCCTTTCTATATATAGGTGTCCATGGGGCCATAATGTAATCCTAGTGGGCCACAATGTAATCCTAGCCAACCTAACAATAATAATTTAAGGGCACAATAATAACAAAATGGGGTTACAAGGGTACAATAATAACAATAAGGGGGTTACACTAACAACAATAAGGGACTATACTAGTAATATAGGGACCTAACAAATACAGAAACAACTTCTGGTTGTTCGAATTCGGGATCAAGATTATCTCCACTTAGGGAATATAGCAACTGAAATATAAGGGGATGATAGACCCTATTTCATTGGTCCTGGGGATGATGTCCAGTTTGACCTATAACAACTTCCCCCTAAAGCACAATGGGATCTGGATCAACTTCCAGTTAAACAACGTCGGGTTCGGGAGGTATGGTCGCACAAATTGGATGGATTGTGACCACGGGTAGCTATGAGGACTCTGTCTCGACAACAGTAGACAAATCGGGATTTGTAGAAACAATTTGTGCCAACTTTGGTATATGGGAAGATGATGCTTCACTAGAGGTACCGATAGTATTGTTTTCGGTATAGTGATGTCACCTTCGCCGACCAGAAGTAACTTCTGGTGGTAAAGGTGGTTTTAAAGCTAATCTACGCGAACAACGAGGGAAAGGGTTTTGTTCTTCCATGATCACTGATTTAT
Source organism: Pinus albicaulis (assembly GCA_034641835.2). Classification (NCBI taxonomy): domain Eukaryota; kingdom Viridiplantae; phylum Streptophyta; class Pinopsida; order Pinales; family Pinaceae; genus Pinus; species Pinus albicaulis. The sequence continues at coordinate 1,048,952,226 of CM076580.1, forward strand.
TTTAACCAAAAAAAATAAAAAAAATAAAAGGGTAATGCTAGGAAAAAGGGTTTACCAAGAAACTGTGAACTGCAGAATACCTCCTGGCAGACCAAGAAGTACGGGCAGGCAATCCCCCGAATGCTATGTTCGGTGTATCACAATTTACAAGGCGGCCGACTCGGCTCACTATGGATGGATAGCACCTAAAATTTGTCCTCCTAAATATACCTGAAGGTAGGTGGAGACCCAAGTCCATATTAGCACTTTCTGATGCGAAACCGCATAGTGAGAGCACCCCTTTATACTTATCGTACTGTAACACCACCCGATATACCTGAAAGTACATGGATGAGCTACGACATACTTACTTACGTGGAGTGAGGTATCACACCCGGAATTTATCATAAACAATTTATCGATAGCTACTATGTTTTACAACATCAGAACACATCTCTAGCCTAGACCTTCTAAATGTTATCGTTATGGTTCCAATCCTTTGTTAGGTAAATTGAGATAAATTTTAAGTTGATTTTTCTTAACAATTTTCCTTTCAAAGGTTCACCGCAATGATGTATTGGAAAATTCCTAAAAGGAAACTAAGAATGATAAGCAATATTTCACTTTTAGTTTTTCAATGAAAATCCTAGCTACAAGTGGGAAAGATCAATCAATTTGTGAGCAAACAAATCAGAAAATACAAACTAAATGCAGATTTCCTAATTGTTCCCTTTTGCAAAACACAAAAAAATCCTACATGCAAATGCATATTTTTCTTTTTCAGTTCCTTTAATGTTATGAATGTAGAAAAGAAACTAAGTGCACTAAACCAACAAATCAAATGCTTTTTACTTTTGAGAAACGAGGAATGAAAACAAAAATTTCTCTTTTGAAGGAAAAATGAGGAATTTAACAACAATTTCTCCTATCAGGAAATGAAGAATTTATGACAATTTCCAATTTCGAAATAAAATGAGCTTAATGCGACAATAAAAATACTTTGAAATAAAATTTCCAATGATAAGGAAAAAATCTTTAAACAAAAATTGAACAAATTTTCTTTCAAAGGAGGAAGAAATATATATATTCACTGGTCAATATGAGGTTCAAACTTTTCAAAACACAGTAGCAAACAAACTAAATCAACTTGCAAAGACAAATTCAAGGGAATATGGATGGTTTTAGGAGTCAATGCAGTCTCTAAGGGGAGATAGTGCTCTACAACGTAGGTCTGAAAGGGAGACAGTGCTCTGCAAAGCATTGTGTCCTGTCCAAGAGTGCGTTGGGCACAATGTATAAGGAAAAACACCACTGTTTAACACACTGATTTTGCAAATTAAGATATGAAAAAGTTTGATCTTGTGAATAACAACTACTGGGTGGATAAACAAAGAAAATCAGAGGCTAAGTCACCTAGATCTAAGAGAAATTCTCCCTAGTGGAGTCACCAATTTGTTGGGCATAATTGTGAATTATGGATAAAACCTGCTTCCCTAGACAAGTGATAGTCTAGAACAACAGATTAAATAATATATGACTACCTTTCCTAACTTAGAGCAGACACATAGAAAGGATTAGAGGCTTACTTGTAATCCAAATGCTTCTAAATGGCTCCTTCTGTCGCTTCCGTTGTAGCTTCAAATTCAAGTGGTTTGTGAAAAATGCTTCCTGCAAGAAAGAACACTAACAGAATAGAAGATAGAAATAATGCAGATGTCTATTCAAGTTAGTTAGCTAAATCAGTAAAGAATAAACCATATACATCAACTAAGATCTTACAATATGGAAAATCAAAGCCAATACAGATGAATATAGGAAAATGTTAGCTGTATTCTTTATTGATGATAGAAGGAGAGGTTCCAACCTAATGAATGATTTGAAGTGACCCTTCCAGTAGCATCCCTAGCCCCATCACAGTATAAATATCTCCAGCAGCTATTACAAAAATCTAACTCTCAATTGAAAATCCACCAACATTTCTCTACTCAAATTCTTCCTTATCAAGCACTCAGATCTGTGCTCAATTTATAGAGGAGTTGAAGGTTGTTTTGCAATCAATGACTTTCCAATAATAGGCAAGACATGTTCCCAATATTGTAGATGTCAAATGGACACTTGGATTCGAAGCTTGACACATGTGAACTCTTCTAGAAGGCACTGGCCAAGTGGAGATTCCAGAACAATGAGAATTTTTCTCCCAATGTGACCAATGCAGCCATAGATGTCGAGAAGTGCTTTGCAGAGCAACCTTGCATGGGACTACCTGCATATGCAACGCACTTAGTCCCCTTAGAGGCAACATTGGTGAGCTCTCATATGCTATATAATAAACTTAAAACCTTGGAAACCTTTGCTTGATGAAAGTCATTCTTGATTTGTCTTGTTCTTGCCTTAGGGCATGTAGCAACTTGAAATGATAGGGAATGATAGACCCTTAGTCATTGGTTCTGGAGATGATGCCCAGTTAACCAGGTCTTTGGGAATGATGCCAAAATTGACCTATAACAAGTACCCTAGAAATGTTCAGTGGTGCTATGGGTATGCTTGTGCTTGAGGAATATGGGTTGGTGTCTGGGGGAGCTTCATAATTTCTATTTCATGTTTGCAGGAGAATGTCTTCTCTTGCCATGTAGATATCACACTGAGAATTTTTTTGTGTGTTCCCTCCATAATTTTTTTGCTGGGGTGGTTGATGTTGCTAAGTATTAACCACTCCTTGATGGGGGAAAGTTTCCCACATTACCATAGGTTGTTGGTTCTACCGCTCTTTTCCCCTATTTCCCTAGAGTATTTTTAACTCAGGGAGCTTAGGACAGTGGTGAGTGTAATGACCATAGTTCCCAAATATGGAAAAATAATGATTTTTCCTTAGACTAGTCATCTTGTTTTTCATTTGAGAGTTGTTGTTGGTTGGTTCTTGGTCCTGATTTTGGTTGGGGTTTCCCCCACCTAGTTTTCGCGGGGGGCGTTGCTGATTACTGCCCCCTATCCAGGATCTCCCTTTGGTTTTCTCTTTGGTTTTTTCTTAGCAATGTTTGGAGGATTTTTAGTATTCTCCTGGTCAAATGACAATTTCTGTTGAACTTGGGAGGGCTGCACTAAATTAACCCTTGCGTTATTTTGCGCTTGTGGTATATATTTTTTTTGTGCAGGGAAAGGAGAGTATTTTTTTCCTTGTCCCTAATTGGCGTACACATTTTGGGATGATTCTCTTACGTCAATATTCCTAGATGAGTATTGATTTCCCTAAGGGGGAGGGTATTGTCCTCGTTGTGGGAGATGATATTGGTTTACTTTGTTCGGCACATTTTGCAATGGTGCGGGATGACTAGGGTAGTATCCTTGGTGCGATACATTTTGAGTAGTATCTAATGTTTGAATAGCAAACAAATACATAGGATATTTTCAACTATTGTTGGGTTGAGTTTGGGTTAAGGACCCTATCAATCCATCAAAAATATTGGATGTGCCTGGTATCTCATTATAAGTTTGCAGGCATGGGGCATTTAGAAGGACATGGTAGATATATCCAAATTTAGTGTATATGAGCTCAAGTTGTTAGGATTTACTAATGGCTTCTTCATCATTGCACAGGGATGAATTTTCAAAATATTTTAAAATTTCTGATGTGAGGGATCTAAAAAACAAGCCTAGGATAACTCTATCGTCGAAATGGGATTTACACAAGCTACGACATTTCCGCCATTCATGGATATGGTCTAATATGTGGATGGTAGGTGTTTGTTTGAATTGGGTGAGGAGTTTCATTCCCGAGTCATGTCGAATCAGGGACTAGAATAAAGTAAGGAATGTTGTAGATAGGGAGTTAAAGATTCCATGTGACGCAGTAGGTTGGTCAACATACCATTTCACTGCAGGCCCTGTAAGGGTGGCTTGAAATGGTTGCAGTCGAGTGATGTCATATATGATATTATTCAATGAACACCATAGGTGAAAATTCATGACATGGTTTCTTGGGTCTTCACCTTGGTTTCCTTCAAACTTTGGAATGTATGAAGGGAGTTTAGTGGGCATGGTTGTCCAATTAAGGCCATGTGAAATTGGGTCATTCGTTAACTTACTTAGATATGGTAGATTCAAATATGATAAGAAAGGTATCTGCGTGTTCTTCGCCATCATGAAACGATTTTTGCAGCTATGTGCAAAGGGTTCCTCTGTGGGGAGGCCAGAGGAAGACTACCCTGATGGGTGCTCCTAGGGCTATCCAGAGGAGTGGTACGTGAGCTCCCCAAAGGGGTAGTGATTGGTGACCCTTATGGGGTTATGAAAGATGTATTTTGTCGAGGAGGGGTCCTGAGAAAATATTCCCTGATAAAGGAAGATCATATAACGGTGACTGCGTGATGTACTATTCACCTAAATTGTGGGAGGCCTGACACACCTCCCAATAATGGGGGGAGGTCTAAGGAACACCTAGATCGATGGGGTGACTTGGGCTCCCATATGGTGTTGATTAGTGTGTCTTAATTTGTAACTTTGGAGGGAAAAAGATTTTTATCAATGCAATATAATCACATACATAAAAAAATAAAAAATGGAAAGGTAATTTTCCTTTAGATTAAGCTATGTGCTTAATCAAGAAAAAAATGCTTTTTGTTTGTTTTGCGTATGATAAAATTACTATATTGACCTAATTTTCCTTGCCACTCTAAAAATAACTGGGCCTTGCGGAGATATCTTCTAATGGATATTAGGGCCAACGTCGTCCTGAAATAATTGGCGATGTCTTCCAACAGCCAAAGAATCAACCAAGGTAATGGAAATGAGGATTGAGTGTTTCCCGAACCATCACCTATAGGGAAATGATGCCCTATATTTTGGTCACTAAAGAACCTTCGTCCCACGTGAGCATTTGAGTCTTTAGCTTCTTGGTAGTCAGTTACCAGTACCGAGCACTAGATGGGTCGAGTATCCCCAAAGAGTACCACATACATTGGACTTAAGCCAAACCCCCTCTGAATCGGGTCTCTGTTAAGATTGGGTAATATTTTCCATGGGATTATTGAAGGATTTTAAGCACCCTAGAAGTCAACTTCTATGTTTCATAGATGTAAAGTGACCATGGAGGCTTATGGGATTCCTACCCCCAATGGTATTAACCTGGACTATTACTTATTTTATGATCCCTGTGGGGAGAATTAGTTGGTTCAAATTATGGTTGCTTTTAATTGTCTTGAATTTTATTAGGGTGTGAATGGTTAAGCAAAGTTAAGATAAGCGCAAAAATATACGAATACTAGATTCCTTCTTATGCCAAGCTTACAAATTCTTAGTGTGTGGTGAAGTTAACATTCAAAAGTGTGATAAGATGCAGATATGAGATGATCCTTTCCTATATCCCTCTAATTACACTAAGTGTTTGATTGTTCCCTGCATGAAATAAAGACGATTTGTGGATAATGGGTCGCTTACAATTCTCCTAATTAAAATACACGGAAATAAAGGGATATGGGGAATTCAAATGATTTGCGAAAGAATTCATATGCAAGCCTAGGTTCACCTAGAGGTGCAAGGGAAGAAAATATTACTTGCTTTCTTTACTAACATTTGACCCTATTCCCAAAACTAATGAAAACAAAACTAAAAATAGCTTTTTTAGTAGCAATATGTTTGGATGATGGGCCACTTAATCCTTTACTAATTAAACTATGTGATATGCATAAAATTCAGAAAAATAGTTTGAAAAATATGTGTGGAGGTTGGTCACTTACTCTTCTTCCTAATTAAGCTATGTGTGGTTTTGCAAATATAAAAAATAAACAAAACTCTAATTTCTCTACTAATTATGGTTAGTACAAAAACTAGGAAAATTAAAAAACAAAATAACACAATGCAGTTGTGAATGCAATTCACTAAAGGTTGCCAATCACCTGAAAAATGGAAAATACAAGGTTTTTCTTTCTTTCTGGAACACTATGCATATTTTCCCAATACAAATGTGGAGCGACACATCCGTTAGAGTAAAAGGCGCATGATCGAGAACATAAAGTAATTTTTTTCTTTATGAAGCTCAAAACAGGTCCAAAAGTTCCTGAAAAAATTCCCAGAGAGGTCCTCAATACCTTGTAGTTGGTTATGTAGAGAGGAGGTCCTGTAAAACAACTGTTAGAACAAAGAAAAGAAATCAATGGAGTCTGCAATTCTGTGTTAGTGTTTTTGTGGCAATGGAGTACCAAATAACACCTCCTTAACAATTGGTTGTTCTCTGCAAAGGATCATAGAGATAGTTGGTGTTGTTACTGACAGAATTTAATAAAGAAAATCATGAAAAGTATTGGACGTAATGCATGTAGAAACATAAGCCTAAAAAAAGAGGCAAAAAAAACTAAATACTCAATGGAGAAAACATGTCAATATATCAATGGAGAAAGACTCCCTTTATTGACTGCTGGTGGCAAAAGAAGCCAATAGAATGCTAAAACACTTGAAGAGAATCCTTTGAGCTATGGAGCTCAAATATCCTTAGCAAGGAGGTCCCTTTCCTTGGTCTCTTTTCAAGATTCTCCTCTCTCTCAAAAGAAGTGTGAAGACTCTCCCATGATGGACTCCTCTTCTCTTACTAAGATGTTGGATTACTTATAAGCAACATGGCCAACATGCTAGTGCTCTCACTTCTCTTGCTTCAATAGTGAAATGTGGTGTTGCTCTGGTATAAATTTGGCCAGCATAACAATGTCTCATATTTTTCTCTTCCCATGGCTTGTTTATATAGAAAATTTTTGAACTCATCTTCCCTCCCTTGGCCCAAGAGTAATAGTGACCCAAGAGTAGGACAAGATGATTCCTTTGAGGGTTTCATATCTTTAGGGTGACCTCAAGTCGATTGAACTTGACTGGCCATTACAGATAATCAACACGCCAAATGTGGGAATTGGTCCCAGAAAAGAACATTTCATGATTCCCAGGACCACGCGACTTTTGAAGGAAAAGGCGCACAGTCCACACAAACTTCCTTTGCTGCTAGTTCACGATCAAATATTTCTCACATAACCTTAGGAAAATTTTAAATTTTTATCCTTCCATGATTTTATGTACTGGAAAATCTTCATTTCTACCTTTTTATAGAAATTTTCTAATGTATCTTACGGTGTACGATTTTATGGTGTTAAAAAGTTCAATTATTTCAACACTTTCGGCGTCAGGCTCCATGGTTGAGTTGGCAGGAAGTTATACCTCAGGGTTGATCTACTTGGTAAAAATATTCCATGGACATAGTAGCCATCGATCTCTAAAATTCTTGAATCATATAGAAAATATATATGTGTGTGTTTGTGTCTGTGTGTTCATGGCATTGGTATCTAGTCAAACATCTACATTGTTTGATGGAACTAATTTGGATACTATTCTTATCAAATTACTAATCGATGTGTTTAAGTATATCCTCTCCTTAAAAATTAATGAGATGAGAGTGGTTTCACCATTAAATTGATTAAGGCATTGTATTAATAATTAGCCAAATAATAAAGAAATATACTCATCAATAACATGCTATATATCATCGCTACCTCAGAAGTAAATTAAAATCCATTGGATTAATATTGTTTATCTATATGTATAAGGATGGTGAGATCACATATTTTGTTTAATTTATATTCACATTTAAATAAAACTGAAAAAATATGGGAAGCATTCAACTATGAAAATGTTGAAAATTAATGGTGTTACACAGTGGTACCAAAGAACTTGGTTCACATGCTAGGCTTAGGAACCATTATCACCTTATGTAAAGATGATTAATGTATGTTATTTAAAAATTGGGGTTGGGGGGGAATTTTAATGAAGTTTATATGTTGAGATAGGTACCATATCTAGAGGATACAATGACTAGAGGGTGTGGGATGGTGCCACCATGGCATCCAACTCTATTCACTTGACCCAATCATGGGGAGCACAATGCAACAAAAGAATTGATTCCTACTAGATAAGCTTTAAATTTAACGTGACTATTTTAACCTAATAGGAACTAATAAATAATTTGGATAAAGCATAGGAAGGACCTGCTGAACAAAATGAAGGGTCCCAAAATCTAACAAGAAATGAAATGCATCAGAAACTAGAAAAGGTAAAGTTTCCAAAATTTTGGGAGTCCATGGATGGACAAGATGAAAAGGCATGGGTGGATAATATGACCATGTGTTTCACCATGAGGGAGTACACCTCAAACATTAAGGCTAAAATGGGTGAATTTCAGCTAAAGGGAAGTGCACTACTATGGTAGAAGACATTATTACCTGAATTCATGATGAATATATCAAAGATAACTTGGTAATTTTTCAAAGAAAATTTTATGGAATTCTTCTTATGAAAATAGTTTATTGAGATATAAATGAATGAATTTAGTGCACTAAAGCAAGGTAGTTGAGTAGTACTTGAGTATGAGGCCTAATTCATGGAACTACTCTATTATTCCCCACACTAAAACAAGGAGAAGATGAGAGTGAACAAGTTTGTGTATGGACTAAAATTCAATGTATACTCCAACATCATAATATTAATTCCTTGTAACTTGAACGAATCATCTCAACTAGCCATCATCGTTGAAGAAGATATATTGAAAAATGGACCAAGCAGACCACCAAGATCTGTGAGGCTAGTAATTTCCATTAGGCCATAAATTTTCAAAAGGGACCAATTCATAGTCATCAATATTGGTGAAAAAGAAAATGAAAGCCACCTTATCAGTCTCCAACATAGTAGTCATGTAGTGTAACTCAAAAAACTTGATTTAATATCACACAAACACACACAGAATTATCATGCCACAGAATTATCATGCCACACTACAACAATAACTAGTGCAACAATCAGTTTTATATTAGCAAATTTTCAGGTTAGCCTTCAATTTAGCTAGTTGTAGGAGCCAAGGTCCCAATAGGGGATGTTGGACTTGTGAGGGTCCACATTTTGAGAGGTATTTACATCAAAGAATAGGTAATTTAAACACAACTTAACCATAGGCCATAGTGGGGGATCTAGGAAAGTCTCATTACATTCATGTGTTAGTGAATAATATCTAGGTGAAACACAAATCCACTATGCGTGATATGATAGGTAATATTGACGGTATGATTTACATTATTTTAATAGATCTAGGATCTAGTGAGTCTTTTATTTTTCTAAATGTGTTGTAAAAAATTAAACATGAAGTAATTTCACAACATGATTTTAGGCATGTAGAAATGACATGCGAGATGAAAAGGACCGTAGGTAAATTGGTAAGGGACTATGAGGTGGGTCTAAGTGTTTGTAAAATGAATGTTTACCTATATTATATAGTCATAATATCATATTATGTGGTCATAGGAATGGATTGGTTATAAAAGAGGAAGTTCTAGATTGTAAAGATAAGATACTACATTTTATAAATGATGAAGATAGGTAGAAAACCATGATAGGGCATAACCAAGGGGTGTGCCTATGGTTCATTTTGTCATTATAGATGATGAAATATAGATGAAAAGGGTGTTATTTTCTCACATTTGTATCAATGTATGATGTACGGATTTGAATAAATATAAAACTCTTCCTGAATTCAATAATGCATTCCCATAAGAATTACCTAGAATAACTCCTAAGAGAAATATCAACTTCACAATCGACCCTAAAACTAGCCTAGAACCTATTGAAAAGGTGTCATATCATATGTAAAATCTTGAATTAAAGCAGTTGCAAATACAATCAAGAGAATTATTAGACTTGGGGTTCATACAACCTAACATATCTTCATAGGAAGCCTTGGTAATCTTTGTTAAAAAGAAAGATGGGTCCTAGAAATTGTGTATTGGTTATCATCAATTGAACAAGGTGAAAATCGAATTTGACTATCCTCTCCTAAGAATAGATGAATTTTTAAAACAAAATGAGGGGAGAAAACTATATTTTCCACGATAGATATGAAGTCAAGGTATAATAAGTTATGAATCAAGGAAGATGATATCGCAAAGATAGTCTTTAAGACCATATTTATGAATTTTGAGTTTGCAGTATCACCTTTTGGAATGAAAAAACCTTAGGAACTTTCATAATCCTAATTAAAGGAATATTTTAAGATTATTTAGATAAGTTTGTTCAAGTATTTGTCTACAACATATTGATTTACTCAAAGAACCTAGAGGAGAATAATGAGTACTTAATACAAGTTTTATAGTGTCTCAGAGAGAACCATCTATATTGGAAATTTTCTAAGTGTTCCTTCTACCAATATAAAATGAATTGTCTTGGGAAAATTAACTTTGGTGAAGCTATTGCAATATAAACTGCAAAAATCATGGCCATCATGAAGTGGTTGGCATCGACAATTGTGCATGAAGTATGTAGTTTCATGGGCATGGAAAATATTATCAATGATTGTTTGGAGGGTTTTCAAGAATAAATATTTCCATTATTGAAATTGAAAGGAAGAAAAATAAGTTTTATTGGAATAAAATATGTGAAGAGTATTTCAAAAAATTAAAGGAGTTATTAATGACTGCACTGATCCTAAAGGTACCCAACATGGAGCAAATTTTTTTGGTTTGAAACAATGAATTGAAGGAAGGCCTTGGTTGTGTACTAATGCAATATGGAAGAGTAATATTGTATGCATCAATAAAACATAGACCACATGGGTAGAAATATGCAATGAAAAATATAGATATGGCGGCTATCATGTATGAACTACAAATTTGGAGACACAAATACTTGTTGGCAAAGAAGTTTGAACTTAAGGCTGATAATTGTAGACTACAATACATATTCACACAAGACCATTTAAACACTAGAAAAGAACATGGTTAGAGTTAATAAATGAACATGAATTTGATAATACCTACATAAAGGAATAGTAAATAGAGTGGTAGATGCTATAATTTGGAGGACTCAAATATTTTTCTTGATTCCCTTAATGATAAATCTAAGGGAGAAGTTTCTTACATTGCAATTTGAGGATAATTTGTATGAAATTGTTAGCCAAAGTTTGAGGGAATATGCAATGATGCTTACAAAATATCAGGGGTATTCCTTATATGGTGATGGCCTGATAAAATTCCATGAGAGAATATATGCGCCACCCAATGATGAAGTATGACATTTTATTCTAAGAAAATATCATCAAGTAGTGTACATATAAAATCTTGGTGTTAAGAGAATCAATGCATACTTAAAATTGTTATTATTTTAGGAACGACTGAAAAAGGAAATTTTGTATTTTGTGGCTAGATGTTTAGATTGTCAGCAAGTGAAGGTTGTACATATACATTTGACATGACTATTGCAACCTCACGTAATGCTAGAATCTAAATGGGAAGTTATCTCAATGGATTCCATTGTGGTATTATTGATGATGGAAAGGAGGCACAATTCTATTTTTGTAGTAGTATAATGCTGATCAAAAGTGCCCATTTCATACCAATCAAGACCACATAGAAGTTACATGAGATAGCAAGATAATTCATTCATGATATTGTGAGATTAACATGGCGTGACAATAAAAATCAGATAGCATAGGGGAGTGGTGTTTAGTGAAATGTTTTGGACTATTTTCCAAGAGGCCTTTGGGACCCTATTAAACTTTAGCATTGATTATCATCTTGAGATGGATGGATAGGTAGAGAGGACTAAAAAAATCCTTAACAACATGTTATGTATGCATGTTATGGACCAGTAGAAAAGTTGGGAACAATTTCTACCATTGGTGGAATTTTCTTATAATAAAAGTTACCAAAGTTCAATAAACATGACACCATTTGAGTTCCTATATGGGAGGCCTTACAAAACACCTTTAATCTAGGATAAAATAGAGGATTGGGTATTCATAGGACCAAAATTAGTGCCAAATGTGGAAGAGAAAATAGCCATGATTAAAATGAGGTTAAAGGAATCATAATATTAGTGCAACAACCCTTTTTATTGCACCCCATTTATGTAAATTGCATTGCTTAAACTAATGTAAAAATGTGTAAAAATGTAATTGAATGCATGAACTAAGGAAGGGACATGGATATATATTTTTAAAGGGGGAAAGGCCTATGAAGGGTCACAAGACAACTATAATTAATGTATTAAGCCCACAACAACCACCTTGACTTGGGATGCATGCACTGATAGTTAATAAAGCTCCAGAGTTGGCATGAAGGAAAATAAGACAACACCCATCATCCTTGGGGGTTGAGGGAGACTCTTTGGGATGAGGAGAGGAATATAAACACACAAGAGAACAAGGGGATCAAGTGTGTGGTCAGGGATCACAATAAGAGAAGAGGAGAAGTGCCTGGTAAGAAGGAACTTAGAACAAAATGGATGGATGTGAGAAAAACACATAGCAAATAGAAAAAATATATGGAGAATAATGATTTGAATTGCACTATGTGGATCTAAGCCTATATGGCCAGTGGGGGGAGTAGTGGAGAATTGAACCACTTAGTGCTTGTTGTGTAAGTTGATAAAACAATAAGTTCTTATTGGATAAGTTGTGAAACCTCTTAGTCCTTGTTGAATGGTTTGATAAACCACTTGGGTTCTTATTGGAAGAGCTAATAAACCACTTAGTCCTTGCTCGAAAAGAAGATAAACTAATTAGTGCTTGCTAAGTAGGTTGATAAACCACTTAGACATTAGGATACAAAAGCCTATAGTGATTTCCTTTAAAATCCTCTTCATAAACCACTTATACAGCGTATTTCGTATCCTATAACTAAGAAATACCCCAACTAAGCCTTGGGTGAAGTATTATGCTTTGGTTTTGGATGTAAGAGGGTTGTTGTGGTGGTTAATACTGTAGAAATATCACTCAATTCTATAATAACATGTAGAAAATCTACCAATGGATTCAATCTGATCTTGTGATGTACTAAAACAAGATATTGAATCCTTCTAAAATATTTGTGGAATAAAAAACATGATCACACAATCACATGCAAGTAAGAGAAAGAATTAAATAAATCACACAACACAATATGTTCTTGGGGAAAGAAACTATTCAAAACCCCTCTATCTATATTGTGTATTAAATCAAGGAATCATGAAACAATACAATTCTTAATCTCTCATGAGATTCTCCAACACTATGCCAATTGTCTCACTCTAATCCTTCTCAAAACTGGCTTACAATGCTAAGGAAAATTTGACAAACACTTAGCCATGAATTCTCAACCTTTTCTCAACCTAGCCTTGCTCATGCAATTCTTAGTGAATTAGGCCCCCATTAAATAGGTTAAATTCCCTTCCTTTATTGCGCAATACATCATGGAATCCTCATGACTTTATAATTGCACATGGGAAATTTTCTATAAATACAACTGATAGTTATGTTCCCTTTAACCTCTATCTCAATTGGGTCTTCCTCAGAAATGACATGCATGTAGCCATTAATATAAACTTATCAATTATCTTATTAATCACTACTTGTGAATTAAATCTAATTTAATTCATTGGACCTCTCACTAGCTCATCACTCAGTTAGAATTAGTTAAACTTATTTTTACTCAATTAATTGAGTTAAATGATTCACACCTACACCTCACTGATGCATCAACTACAACTGGACCCCAAAAATATTAGAATCCATATACATGCCTCATATTAGACCCCGAAATTGAATTTCTTGAGATAACTTAGTCATCTTGACTTAGTTAACTGATACAAGTTGTTATGAGATTAAATTACAATTTATTTAAGGGAAAAATAAATTAGATGCCCCACATTCCTCACCAGTGTGCATCAGAATTTACTCACCAATGTGCATCAGAAATTCCTCACTAGTGTGCATCAGGAATTCCTCACCAATGTGCATCAGAATTTCCTCACCAATGTGAGTGCATTTTTTGTCCTTTCTGGTTGCCAATTTCACTATTTCTTGTTAAAAATTTCAACACTCCATCTCAAGAAGAAAGGAATTCTATCTATCCCGATATGGTACCTTTGGAATGTTCTGCATGCAACACTTCTCTAGTGTTGTTTGCACCTGCAAGTTCTGAAACATAATATCATCCGAACAACTGAATCGGTATAATTCATCTGTCATCAGAGTCTTCTGATTGTTGCTAGCTACTACACCTGTCTACTGGACTCTCTGCACTTCTGTTGACATCTGCATACATGCCCTCTGCACTACTTCCAACTCTGATATGCGCTTCAGTATCTGACATCCGTTACTCAAATTTCTCTCTTCCTGACATCTGACTACATCAATCCAACTAATCCTATCTACTACTATTGTACTGTGGTCTCCTTGTAGTCAGGTTCGATCCATGAGACACACCAACTTAATGGACCCTGCCCAAATTTATTCTTGGCATTATATTTTAACATCGTCCCACCTCTCACTTGGAAGTATAGTTGCAAGTACTCCCTCTGCCCATCTGGCTCGAAATTTCCCCCTCCTAGAGGTCTCTTCTTGAGTGGACTAATCTACTCGGTCTCCTCTCTGCTTCTCTAATTATGGCTACTCCAAAACCTTATGAGACTGCTTCTAAGGCTACATGTTGAGAGATAATTGCACCCTCTCAACCACCAAGTCATTAACCACTAATTTTCTCCTCAAATATTTGGATGCATCCTCGACCTCGAGAGCATATATGTTCTTGAATCTTACACCGATCTGTTTCACCTATCCCATGGCTATGTGTTTAAGGAAAAAAATTCCTTTTCTGAACATCACAACATAACCACAATCTTCCAATACTGCTACGAAGGAAAGATTCTTCCTTAGGCATGGAACATAAAAAACATCTGCTAGTCTGAGAGGGGAGCCAAAATCCCTCTGAAAGGTAACTGTACCTATGTTGGTCGCGTCATACCTCCCGTCAGCTCGAAACTCTATGTTCTACTCAAGGTCCTTCTCCTCCAAGTCACTGGAGATATCTCTATTCCCTGTCGTATGGGATGATGCCCCACTATCTAGATACCACATGTATCCCATTACAATGCTGGCCATGCATGTAACGAGAGTAAAATCAAGCTCGAACTGTGAATCTAGTGCTTCACCCGCTCCAACTACAGACTCCTTCTTTCTTTCCTTCTTCTGTGGACAATTCGAGGCATAATGTCCATGCTCATGATAGTGAAAACATATAATATTGGACAAGTATCTCTTACCCTCTTCACCTTGGGACTTATTTCCCTTTGATTTCTTTCCTTTTCTGATTATTGCACAATATTCTTCTTTGTCTTTGCCAAAGGTCCCATCTTTGGTGCCCTGCCTTATCTCTTATATTACCAAGTTGGACCATAAAAACTCCTAGTCTGGTAGCTTCTCCCTCCCATTCAAAGAGTCCCCGTAACTATGATATCTCTTGAGAAGGCCTAGAAGTGCTAGGCTCACCAAATCCTCCTAGGCTATAGTCACACGAACACTTTCAAGCTCATCTCGACATTGAGTGAACTTCGACAAGTATGTTGGTATCATCTCGACCTCTTCCATCTTGATATTTCTAAGCTTGTCCTCTAGAACCAGCTTTCTGTGGTCATTGCTACTATGAAACAGATTTTTCAAGGTCTTCCACATAGAGTATGGACTCTCCTTCCCCTGGATACTCAAGATGATATGATCTTGAACTCCCTATAACAAGATCCTTCTCGCCTTTGCTACCTTCTTCTTCCATGCATCAAGAAGTTGGGCATATGCTGCTGTGTGCTTGGGAATATCAATATTTATGAATTCCTTCAACCCGTTGTCCTACAACACTACCTCCATCATTTCCTTCCATGCTATATAATTCAAATTTCCCTAGAGTGCATATTTGAGTCTCAAGCCATTGAAAGACATTTTGATCTGCTACTGGATCTTGAAGAATAAATCTGCAAATTTGAACCTATTCAAGAAAAACTAAATTTCTTCTCTTCTATTGTGATTCTTTGCGCTTTGATATGATGTATAAATAATGCTCAATTCTCTAATACCATGTACAAAATCTACCAATGGATTCAATCAGATCTTGTGATGTACTAAAGCAAGATACCAAATCATTATACAATATTTGCGAAATACAAAACATGATCGCACAATCACATGCAAGTAATAGAAAGAAGTAAATCAATCACACAAAACAAGATGTTCTTGGGGAAAGAAACTGCTCAAAACCCCTCTATCTATATTGTGCATTAAACCAAGGAATCATGAAGCAATATAATGCTTAATCTCTCATGATATTCTCTAGCACTCTGCCAATTGTCTCACTCTGATCCTGCTCAAAACTAGCTTACAATTCTCAGGAAAAAATGACAAACACTTAGCCAATTCTCAACCTATGCTCAGCCCAGCCTTGCTCACACAATTCCTAGGGAATTAGGCCCCTATTAAATAGGATAAATTCCCTTCCTTTATTGTACAATCCATCATGGCATCCTCATGACTTTATAATTGTACATGGGCAATTTTATATAAATACAGCTAATAGCTATATTCCCTTTAACCTCTGTCTCAATTGGGTCTTCCTCAAAAATGGCATGCATGCAGCTATTAATAGCAAATTATCAGTTATCTTATTGATCACTACTTGTGAATTAAATCTAATTTAATTCATTGGACCTCTCACTAGCTCATCACTTAGTTAGAACTTGTTAAATTGATTTTAATTCAATTAATTTAGTTAACTAATTCACATCTGCACCCCATTGATTCATCAACTAAAACTTGACCCCCTAAGTATTAGAATCCCTCTACATGCCTCATCTTTGACCTCAAACTCAAATTTCTTGAGATAACTAAGTGATCTTGACTTATTTAACTAATAAAAGTTGTTATGAGATGAAATTACAATTTATTGTCCAATTTATTTAAGGGAAAAATAAATTAAACACCCCACATTTCTCACCAATGTGCATCAT
Source organism: Pinus albicaulis (assembly GCA_034641835.2). Taxonomy (NCBI): domain Eukaryota; kingdom Viridiplantae; phylum Streptophyta; class Pinopsida; order Pinales; family Pinaceae; genus Pinus; species Pinus albicaulis. Next base: position 1,048,969,029 of record CM076580.1, read on the forward strand.
AATTTCCTCACCGATGCGCATCGGAAATTCCTCACTAGTGTGCATCAGAAATTCCTTGCCAATGTGCATCATAAATTCCTCACCAATGTGGGTGAATTTTTTGTCCTTTCTAGTTGGCAATTTCATTGTTTCTTGTTGCAAAATTTAACAACTACCTAAGAGTACTTAATAAAATACCTGAACAATGGAATCCTCCTGAATGTTGGTAAAAAATTGGTGTAAAATTATTTGAGCCTATACCCCCCTTATAATCTAGATCCAACTTGGGGGTGGTTAGCTACAAGAGAGTGTGTTGTAGCTGGACTATGGTTGGGTGGAGAGTTTAAGTACCTTCTCCAGTTGTTACCCATTTCAATTTACTTAGATACGTATAAAATTATGTATATTTTATTTACGCTATTATAACTTTTTTCTGATGATGAATGTTGATATGGTCATGTTTGTTCATGTATGGGTGTTAAATTTTTCATTACACCTGTTTTTGGCTATATTGAATGATGTTTTTCATTGACTGAGGCTGTGTAACAACCCCGAGTTAAAAATTCATCTAATAAAGTTAATAAAGGAAAAATAATACCATGGTCATGGGACACATATTCCAAGCTTAATGTTGGGGAAAAACATAGTCACGGGGATCAATTGTGATTAATTAATGGCTATGGAAATTGATAATGATAGTGGCAAAGGCTTTAGAAATGAATGGCATTTATTTATGAAAATAATGGAAAATAGGAGGAAAGGGAGGTGAAGGGTCACAAGTAGCATGTGAGGAGGAAAATGAATGAAAATAATGGAAAATTGAAGAAATTAGAGGCCTCATTGATAAAAAGGCTTCTAAGGACCAGTTCACGGCTTTTTTCAGTTTTGCGTTTTGACAGTTTTGTTTTGGAGCTCTCTCTTATATTCTCTCTCTCATACTCTTGGACACTTAGATTTTTCTTAGAACATTCTTAGAGGAATGTGGCATACATGGTATTTCGAGAAATAAGGAAAAAGGAAAAGTAGGAAAGCATAATAGGACATTGGGATTAGCAAATAAAATGGGTTTTTCTTGCAGGTACCAAGTTGCATGTATGATTTCCTTGCTAGTTTTGGCATGCATGAGACATGCATGTGGTTTCTTGGTCATGATTTTTCATTGGCATGAAGGATTTCCTGGATTGAAAGTGGTTTTTCCCTAGTGGATCGGTTAGCTTGGGTAAATTTGGGAGAAGGTGGTTACAGGGTGGTATCAAAGCATGTTTCCATTCTCCTTGGGTGATGTCTGGTTACCCTCTCTCTTTGGAGGAATGTGTCATCATGCATACATGTTAGTTTTATATATGTTCATTATGCTCGTGGTCTATGTGTTTGTTATGTATTCATGTAATATTCCAAAATTGGAATGGCACAACAAGACTGCTGAAATAACGCACTCCTGGGAGATTGATGCACATAAATGAGTTTACAGCCCTTGGATCCATTAGATAAGCAGATCTAGAGTTTAGATCCAAAAGGGGAGCAAAAAAAATCGAACTAGGTGCGGTAAACAGATCTCCCACCACCTAGTCTAGCTGAAAAACACCCTACAAGAGGGGCTACAGCTATGCACAAAAAACTGCTTCAGAAATAATGCAGTCTTGGAAAGCATGAGTAGGATTCCATCAAATAAGATCAACCTATGAAAATATAGCAGCAAATCAGAATTACAATGAAGCTCTCTCAATATACTGTAGAATACAGGAGACAAGAGAGCAAGAAATCTTCAGAAAAGAAGGTTGCAACACATATATAAACTGTAAAATGGCTTAACAAAATTATTTTAAGGAACTACAGCAACTGAACATTAAATCTCAGATCTAGGATAGATCTTTGGACAAAACATTAGATCCATTTCAGATCTGGAAACTAGAAAGACTTATTTACAAGATCCCCTTGGGGTTTTGACCAAATCATGCATTACAAAGAGTAGATCTGAGTTTTAAGTTGCAGATCTGAAAAATGATTCAGAAATTTTTGAAGATGAGTTTACATTAAAATAGATCAGATCTAAAAAGAACATGGATCAGCAAGCTAATCCATGTATCACCAAAGTGAAAGGCAAAGCCTAGCACCAGAGATCTCTCATAAAAAATGGGGTCAAAACACTCTACAAACCCTCTACTAAAAAGAAAAATGCGTTGTAGCTTGAATAAAAATGATGGCCTGATGCCAAGATACAAATCTAAAGCTCAAACAGTGGATGCACTCTTCCAGGAGGTTAAAATACACACTCACTAAGAAGAGGCTCTAATACAAGCTAGATCCTTGCAGATCTAGAGTTCCACTTGCTGCAGCCTACAAAAGCAAACAAATCCTCACTGGATCTGCATTGCAGTTGTCAGTAGAGCTTGGCCCAAAGCCTGATAGTGGATCAAATCAGTAAAAAATCCTCCAAGAATCCTCAATGGAAGAGGTGAAATCCCTCCATAGTAACTCCAAGTGCTAAGCAGCACAATTCTCCACTAAACAACAGAGAATAGTATTTGTCTAAATAGACAAGATACTCAAAAATATAAACAATCAACAACCTTCTCTTGCTACCTTCCCCTTCCTTTTATAAGATGAGAGCCTTTGCAAACCCTAAACCACCTTGATGAGTTAGCTCTTTTCACATGAGGGGCCTTCTTCTAGAACTGCGCTGTCCCTCCATGAGGTACATTGAATCTAGGCATCGCTGTATATTTGGTCAAGGTTGACCCAGTCTCACAGCTCAAACCCCTTTCACACCTGCAAGTGATTTATTTACATGGCCCTGATTTATCCTTGTTCATATGGGCATTGATTTATTCAGTCTTTTCAGGAGTTTTACATGTCCTCCTTTATTCATTTATTCATGCAACAGAAAGTAAAACAAAAATGTATATTCCTCTTAGCTTAGGCTAAGTAGGAATATTACAGTCCTCCCCTCCAAAATGTTGCTTGTCCTAAAGAAACTAATAGGGTGAGAGATGTAGTACTTCCCCTCCTCCATTTATGGCATCATCAATGATCAAGTCCTCATCATAAGCCAAGTGCTCATCATGCCAATACATCATGAATTGTTCCTTCAAGGTCAACATAAGATGTGCATAGTCCATCCCACCAGAAGTAAAGAATTCAACAGAAATGAACATGGCTGGAGCAATACTCCATCTGAAACATGTAGCATGAGGTACAGGGAGAAGTTCAAAACCATGTGGTACATACAAAATATCCATACTTCCCCCATATAATCCCAAAAACAATACAACTATATCATCCAAGTATGGGAGAAAAACTACATAGATGCAAACAGAAATTTGACCTTGAAGAGGGGGGTCAAATTCCCACATGTGATGCCAGCGCAGTGTACCTCCTACTTGCATTAGATCAAGGTGTGGCAAGTGACATTCCCCCCAAAATTTGCTGCATAATTCATCTCAACATAGCTGGAGATATCAGATATGTTTGGTGCCTTTGGGAAGCACCCATCATGAAAAAGAATCTCCCTTTGCACAACAAGGGAGTGGCCAAGTTCAGAATTTCTATTGGCCCTCAAAAAACTATGAGATCCACATGATCTCTCACCCCCTTTAGGAGTCATAGCCTACAAAAAAATGGTAAAAGAATGTGATAAATCATAAAATAGATCTTCCTTAGCATGATAAGATCCTTTACCATCATAGTTCTTCATACACATGGAGTTTTGCATGAGCATTTCCCTCCTCTCAAGCAAAGGAAGAACTGGCTGAAATGACTCTTGCAAAGAGTCCAGTGGCTCCCCCAATCCTCCATAGCTAATGCACTCTTGAAAGTTCTGATGTAAGTCCTCTCTCATCCCCTCCCAATCAAAGCTCCTCATGATCAATGTGTATATCTTCATGGAATGCATATGGCTGAGAAGGAATTCTTCGTGTGCCGTCTGTAGTATCCTCTGCTTGAGCTCAAAAGCTCTAGACAGGAAGATCCTACCATGAAAGTAGATGACTCCCCCTTGGACTAAATAGCTCGCTTCTTGTTGCAGGTCATCTAGTATCATATTGATGTGGAGATCTTTGGAATACTCTACAAGCAGTTGATATTTCCAATATAGATCCACACTGCTCAACAAAGACAGCGCTGATGATACCTCCATGGAAGTGTTTGTCATACTGTTGATCTCTTCTCTGATATTTCCAATGCCAAATAAGTGTGTTGGAAGGCTGATCCTCCCATTATCCTCCTCCCACAGCGTAGATCTGGAAATGAGAGGGGGTGATAGTGGTGAAGGGAGAAGATTCCCCTTACTCTTGAGCTATCCCCAGCCTCCCAGCACTGTAGCTTGGTCCCCCATTGCTCCAATCCCTCCTAGACCTAGATTTGGAGCAACACTTTATGAGGCTTCCCCCACATGATCTAAATCTGGTGGCCTCCCAGGTGGTTTGCCACTAGATAGGATTGTCCCATGCAGAAATCTCATGAACATCAGTGAAGGGACTATGAGATCCTTGCTTCCACTGCTCAAATCCATCTCTCTTGTTTGTGTGGAAGTGCTAGGTGAAGGATAAGTATGCATGCCTTGGATCATTTGGGGCTTAACACTCTTCATTTCCACCCACTCCATCTGCAAAGCCTTCCAATCATGGTGACCTTCCCCAATGTAATAAACCATTGGACACCCAAAATGATATTGGTGTCTGGTATGTCAACTACAAAAAAGTGATCCACCAAAGTGTAGGACCCCATAGTAACTGAGAGTGATGGGACATATTGCATGCATTGCATTGTCCTATCTCCTGGGACCAAAACAGAGAATCCCTCAAAAGTATCAGTGGGGATTGCTCTCCTGTACACAAGATGAGCATCAATAAAGTTGTGGGTTGCCCCACTGTCAATCAGTACAGATACCCTCTGATTCATGATTGAACCTTGTACTCTTAGGGTCAAATACTTAGGAATTCCTCTCAAAGATGCAAGAGTTCCACCTATTGGAGAAAAGGCTCCATACCCATCCCTAGATGGTGTTGGATCTCCCTTAGCATTATCAGCATTGTGACCCCTCCTTGGTTCATCATCTTCATCTTCCTCCTCAAAATCGGAGAAGACCTCTATGTAGTGTGCTTTCCTAGCAACACATCTATGTCTAGGTGCCCATGACTCCTGGAAAGTGAAACATAGTCTCTTCTTTCTTAGCTCTCTCCTGAGTTCAATATCAAGAGGCTTCTTGAATGAGCTCTCCTTGGAAGGAGCAAATTTTTCTTCCTTCCCCTTAGAAGAGTGAGGGGCCTTGCTCTGGAAAGTTGCCTTTGCTTTTGGCAAGGCATCTTGGAGGTCTCTAGCCCTCTCAATGGCATCATGCAAAGTGATGGGCTTGGTAGATTTAACCAACCCATGCAAAGGTTCATCCAAGCCATCGATGAACATGTACACCCTCCTTGCTGCAGACAGATCAGGAACCATAACTGATAATATCAGGAACTTAGAGATATAAGTTTTTGCATTTCCCGATTGCTTTAACTTTGCAAGGCTCATGAAAGGTGCTTCTGGATCCTCTCTGTCAAACCTATCCATCAGTATTCTAGTGAATTCAGAGTAGGTAGTCACATTGGCATGGCCCAATGTAGACAACCCATGGAACCACCAATTGTGTGCTTCACCTTCAAAGTGCAGCGCTGCAATCTTGATGGATTCAATCTCAGGGACTTTGTTCAACTGAAAGTAAATATCCAACTTTTCTACCCATGCCTTGGTAGAACCAGAGGATGACCCATCAAACTTGGACAAAGGAATCTGCCCATAGAGTGGTGTCTATCATGATTATGAAAGAACCCACCATCTCTATATTGCTACCTTGGTCTTCTTTTGTCCTTGAGGTGACAAAACTCTTGGAAACTCAAGTGGTCTCTGAATCTCTAATTCTGAGATTCATATTCCACAAATTAGTCTTCAAGGGATGTTTGCTCTAGTGGTCCTTCATCCTCCATAGCCAAGAAGGTAGTCATAGTGGAGCGTTGTGGAGCTTGTGGGGCTTGTGGCTGGTTCACTGGTTGACCAGTCCAGTGGTGAGACATGTCAGAGCTTTCCCTCGGATGAAATCTCCCAGGATATTCCCTCATTCTGTCCATCCTCATCTCTTTGATCTCTTTGGCTAGATCTTGCATGGCCACCAAAATATTTCTTGCAAACTCTTCTCCTTCTTTATCACTTGCAGTCTCAGGGGCTTTACCCTTGTCTTCATCATCAATAGTGTAATCAAAATTCTTGTGACTTCTATTCTGATACCTCTTCTCCCTCTTAGTAAGAGGTTCATCTTCTTCTGAATGCAACATGGTTGTGGTTCTCCAATGAAAGCACAGGCTGTGCCAAGAAAGGAGCTCTGATACCACTGTAGTATTCCAAAATTGGAATGACACAACAAGCCTGCTGAAATAATGCACTCCTGGGAGATTGATGCACATAAATGAGTTTACAATGCTTGGATCCCTTATATCAGCAGATATGGAGTCTAGATCCAAAAGGGGACCAAAAACAAATCAAACTACGTGTGGTAAACATATCTCCCACTACTTAGTTTAGCTGAAAAACACCCTACAAGAGGGGCTGCAACCATACACAACAAACTGCTTCAAAAATAACGTAGTATTGGAAATCATGAGAAGGAGGCCATCAAATAAGATCAAATTATTAACATACATCAGCAAATCATAATTACAATGAAGCTCTCTCAATATACAGTAGAATACAGGAGACAAGAGAGCAAGAAATATTCATAAAAGAAGGCTGCAACACATATATAAACTGTAAAATTGCTTAACAACGTTATTTTAAGGAGATGTAGTAGCTGAACATTACATCTCATATCTAGGATATATCTGTGGACAAAAAATCAGATCCATTTCAGATCTGGAAACTATAAAGACTTATTTACAAGATCCCCTTGGGGTTTTGACCAAATCATGCATTACAAAGAGTAGATTTGAGTTTTAAGTTAGAGATTTGAAAAATGATTCAGAAATTTCTGAAGATGACTTTACATTAAAATAGATCAAATCTAAAAATAACATGGATCAGCAAACCAATCCATGAATCACCAAAGTGAAAGGAAAAGCCCAGCACCAGAGATCTCTCATCAAAAATGGGGTCAAAACACCCTGCAAACCCTCTACTGAAAATAATGCAGTCCCTTAAGGAAAAATGCACTGTAGCTTGAATAAGAATGATGGCCTGATGCCAAGATACAAAATTGAAGCTCAAACAGTGGATGCACTCTTCTAGGAGGTTAAAAGACACACTCACTGAGAAGAGGCTCCAATATAAGCTAGATCTTTGCATATATAGAGTTCCACTTGCTGCAGCCTACAAAAGAAAACAAACTCTCACTGGATCTGCATTGCAGTTGGAAGTAGAGCTCGGCCCAAAGCCTAATAGTGGATCAAATCAGCAAAAAATCCTCCAAGAATCCTCAATGGAAGAGGTGAAATCCCTGCATAGGAACTCCAAGTGCTAAGTAGCACAATTCTCCACTAAAAAATAGAGAATAGTATTTGTCTAAATAGACAATATACTCAAAAATATAAACAATCAACAACCTTCTCTTGTTGCCTTCCCCTTCCTTTTATAAGATGAGAGCCTTTGCAAACCCTAAACCACATTAATGAGTTAGCTCTTTTCAAATGAGGGGCCTCCTTCTAGAACTGCGTTGTCCCTCCATGAGGTACATTGAATCTAGACAACGCTGTAGATTTGGTCAAACTTGACCCAGTCTCACAGCTCAAACCCCTTTCACACCTGCAAGTGATTTATTTATATGGCCCTAATTTATCCTTGTTCATATGGGCATTGATTTATTCAATCTTTTTAGGATTTTTACATGTCCTCCTTTATTTATTTATTCATGCAACATAAATTAAAACAAAAATGTATATTCCTCTTAGCTTAGGCTAAGTAGGAATATTACAATTCATGGTAATGAGAATTGTTGTCATCGTATAGTCATGCAAAAGTTGATAATGGTGTTGTTGTGATGTGTTTGCTATGAATGTGTGACAATGTTTATATGCCATTATTTATGCATGCATGTCGTCCATATGTTTGTTATGCATTGTACTGATCTAGATCTTGGGGGTCTCATGGATCTGGTAGGAACTGCAAAGTTAGAATATCAGAAAAAGGAGAGAACACATAGTAAATAAAACCACAAAATAATTTTTTATTGAAACAGAGAATAACTGTAGAAGCTACATTGTGGTGGACAATCCGTCCTTTTACAAGATTTGACTTGTTACTTATATCATTTTTTAGTTACAATACCACAAGTAAATTCCATGGGTGAGTAAATACCATGGGTGATTGAATACCATGGGCAAATGTCACTTACAATACCATGGGTGATGAATACCATGGGTGGATGCCATTTACAATACCATGGGTAAATTCCGTGTGTGGATGAATACCATGGGTGGATACATACCATGGGTGAATGAATACCATGGATAGATGTCACTTACAATATCATGGGTTGATGAATACCATTGGTGTAGGCCATTTTCCATTTAGATAATTCCTCCTTCCTTAAGAAGAAATGGTCTCGATTGCATGAATTTCCCTACTAAGAAGCCTTTGTTGAATATGAAGTGCCACTGAAGAGAAGGGTTTTGTGTGGTTAACCCATAACCGTGATAAACGAAGATCCGAGGATATAGATACCCTGTAATGCTTGTGACCAACTATGATACTAACAATGTGCAACCTAACAAATGGACTTCGATGAAGTGTGGGTTTGCGGATGATCCATAACCATGAAAAACAAAGATCCAAGGATAGAGATACCTTGTAATGCTTGTGACCAATTGTGATGCTACAGTGTGTGGCATAGAAAATGGAATTAAATGAAGTGTGGGTTTGTGGATGACCTAGAACCATGAAAAATGAAGATCTGAGGATAGATATACCTTGTAATGCTTGTGACCAACTGTGATACTAACAATATGCGGCCTAGAAAATGAAATTCGATGAGAAGGATTTTGTGCAATTGACCCATAACCGTGATGCTGACTGTTGATGAAGTAGCAGGTGTCTACATAGCCTGGGGTGGGAGTGCATGCCTCCAAAGAACCCAAGTCAAATACTACTATTCTAAAACTGATGAATGTGAAGCAGGTGCCTACTAAAGCAGGGTGGGAGGGCACGTCTGCAAAGGGAACCTGCTTTGAATGCTGCTCCAGATTTAAAATGGGCATAACTTGGTCAATATAACTCAGAATCTTTATTATAACACATTTTTGGAACTAGAATGGTCATTCAAAATCTTCCCATGTGCTTGAAATTGTTATCTGGAGACTCTGGAAACTCATATTCGCACTGCAACTGTCTTGTCGTCATAAAATTTCTGAAAAAAATAGTTGATTTTAAATCAGCAATAACTCCCTCGTCCAGGCTCCGATTCAATCGATTTTTTTTTTCTAAATCGGGTGATTTTTCAAGGTGAGATAATATATATAATAATTTATCTGAAATTATTTATTGAAAATTGCAAAAAATGACAGGAGAGCCGCCGTCCACGAATTGTCGTCAAAAAATTTTCTGCAACACTATCAATTTTAAATCAGCGATATCTCCCTCATCCAGACACCGATTCGACTGGTTTTTTATTTTATTTTTAAATTGGCTAATTTTTCACAAGGAATCCAGATATTCTATTTTTTCTAAAAATTTTGCACCAATAATTTTATATATTCTCTACAAACTCGCGGCCTAAAAGCATCTTGGAAAAAAATGAAAAGAACAAAAATTCTTCCTGCTTTGCCCAAGAAAGTGCTCTGTGGAGGTCGGGGAACTTGCATGTAGTTTTCTAAAGATGCATGAAAAGCGTTGAAACTAAAATATGCTTCAAACCCTCTTTCCTATGGATTCGTAACCTCAATATGATACCACTAATTCAGATCTTGGGGGGAGGCCCCCAAGATCTGAAAAATTGAAATGGATCTCACAAGATTTGCAAAATTAGAATGCGAGAAAAATACAGAGAACACATAGTGAATGCAACCACAAATTTTTTTTTATATTGAAATAGAGAATAACTATAGAAGCTACATTATGGTGGACAATATTTCCTTTTACAAGATGCGACTTGTTACTTATAGGATTTTTTAGTTACAATACCACAGGTAAATTCCATGGGTGGGTAAATACCATGGGTGAATGAATACCATGGGAAAATATCACTTACAATACCGTGGGTGGATGCTATTTACAATACCATGGGTAAATTCCATGTGTGGATGAATACCATGGGTGTAGGCCATTTTCCATTCGGATCGTGTACCTAGTCAATGTTATAATTGTGGCACTATGCATGCTAACTAGGATAATGATTAAGATGATGTTTATATATTCTTATGAATATGATTATACACATATTGTGTTAATATGGTTTATCTTGCAGATGAGATATCCTCCCCTGAACTATACCAAGGTATGTTGGTTATGTTTATGTTTTGGTTTAGATGACATGATATGATTGCAGGAAGAGAATATCAAAGATGAATAGAAATATGGTAGACTACAGTTCATGAGATTCTCCCTATATATCATATGAGCAACAAGGTGATGAGTACTCCCCTCACATAGAAAACACTTTGAGTAGTTTGAAGGCATAAATAAGGAGTTGCAAAGAAGATAATGACCAAATCATTATATCAAAAGAGAGACTTTCTAGGGCACAAGACAAGCAAGAAAAAGTTAATGAAGTCATCCTTTAGATTTTTTCAGACTTGCAGATACAGGGACCACTTAGGATCAGTCATGTACAAGAGGATAGGACTAATGGAGCATATGGTAGTAGGTCACATGGTGGGCATAGGTTGGATAGATATGATACTGTCAGAGATGGCAGATTCTTGATAGACGAGGTAGTGGACATGGGATTTACTCTAGTTTTGGATCTGTCAGGTATCATGGTCATCATCGCTATCATCATTATAGGAGGAGTGTCAGGGGATGTTTTCTAGATGAGTTCAAGAAAGCAAAGACACATACATTCGATGGAGAAACGAAGAAGTCACAGGATGTAGAAGCGAGGTTACTTGGGATGAATAAGTTCTTTCGGTTGCATGATCACTTAGAGAAAAAAAATGACAGAATAATAACAATCAGTCTTAAAGGTAAAGCAAACATTTGGTGGGAAGATGTGAAGAACGTCAGAGGCATCTAGGAAGAGGAGTTGACTTTGAGTGAATTCGAGAGAATTTTGAGGAAGAAGTATCTATGTTAGAGATACTATGATGTCAAGGAAAAATAGTTCTATGAGCGAAATATGGGATCTATGAACGATGAGGAGTATATTATCAGATTCTTTGAGTTATTGAGGTATGTGACTTATTTGAAGGAGGAGAAAGCGAATATTCAGAGCTTCATTAGTGGGTTGTCAGTAGCATTCAAGGAAAAATAATAAACCCGCTCGATAAAAGAAGAATAAGCTAATCTTTACTTAAAATATGAAGCAGAAGTTGCTGATTGAGTTCGATGAGCCTAGATCATTGGAGGAATCCATCAGAAAGTTGAAACACTATTATGAGAAATTGAAGCATATATCTGAGACAAAGTAATATTGGATACGTAATGCAATAATAAAGGAAAATGGGATAAGAAGTGAGCAAGACCCAAGGACATAGGTAAAAAAGAGAATACAACACCTCATAAGAAGTTCAATGCATCTGACAGAGGATAGGAATTTAAGTCTCAGGAGTAGAACAAGGGTGCGAGTTGGAATCCTTTACAGTGTTGGACTTGTGGCAAGCATCATTGTCAGAGAGATTGCCTACAACATTAGGGTGGCATACCGCATATTTAGAGTGCTAAGGAAGGGATGTTCGATAGAGTATTCCTAGGATTTATGCAACGTTATGTTAATCCTGACTTGGTGAATAAGTGTGGTTTGACTAAGGAAGTGCATGTAGAGTCTTAGTTAGTGCGGTTGGACATAAGTACAAAGAAAAGAGTTCATCACTAGGTAAGAGCTTATTCATTTGAGTTGAATGATATGCCTACACCAGCGCATTTGAATGTACTTTTATTGGGATCGTATAGTATGATTTTTGGTATGGATTGGTTATATCTTCACAGGACCAACTTGGATTTCTATGAAAAGGTTATTGATTGCTTGGATGACAACGGGGAACAAATAATATTGTAGGGTAAGAAGAAGGAAACATCATTCAAAATGGTCACAAATATCCAGGAAAAACACAGTCATAGGAAAGGGTGTGTGTTATTTGCAATGAATATTTCCAGTGATAAAGGTAAGGATGTTGAGGATGCAGACGAATTGAATAGGTACCAAGTTCTACCACAATTTCAAGATGTGTTTTCCACAGAGATTTCAAAGTTGTTGCCTCACAGGGAAGTGGAATTTTCTATTGAGTTGGTACCATGGGAAACACCAACATCAAAGGCACCATATAAGATGAGCACACCAGAGTTAGTGGAATTGAAGTTGCAGTTGAAGGAAATGCTTGAAAAGGGGCACATTATGCTAGGTGTGTCACCTTGGGGTGCACCAATAATTTTTATGAAGAATAAGGATGGTACTCTCAGGTTATGCATTAATTATAGGTAGTTGAACAAGATAACTGTTGGGAGGAATAAATGCTAGATTTAAACCCACATTTAAATTTTCAATCTAGGTTTGTAAGACTTGGAAACGTAGCACAATATATGTTAGAATACAGCCTCAGGGATTTGGAAATCAAAACCCTAGAACTAATTCGAAAATGAAGTCATTCAGGAAAATAAATCAAACATTTCACACTACAGATTAATATTCTATGCAAGAAACAAAGGATGAAAAATTTCTTAATCAACTATACTCACAAATATGAAAGCATGAAATCAATAAATATTTAAAATCTGTACTTAAAAATGCTTCTTTGAATAATGATGGAAAGGAATGTAATGTTTTGATTTAGAATTTTAAAATCAATTAGTTGAGGATATCTTTAAGTTGTTGGACACTTTTCTTATGTTAAAAATGTCTTCAAACTAATCTTGGTATTTAAATGAATGTCGTCGTCTTAAAACATCAATATAGATTCTAGGTAATGATTTAAATTGCTTAAAGCTCCAACCATATGGATAGAAAATCAAGTGAAAATCCTTATCGCTCTTATACTAATTTGTCCTCGCCTTGAATTCATGCAACTTAATATATTTTTCATTGTGAAGTAAATTGAACAAGGCACGATAAGAAAAATGAGGAAGAAGCATTTACTAATTGGTCCTCTACCTAATTGTTGGAACAAAAATAAACTCTAAATTAACATTGGAATAAAATTTATCTAGGTTATGTGAGCTTAAAGGAAATTATGAAAATGGATTTGCAGTGTTCAAATTAAGTTATTGATGAGAGATATTATCAAATAGTCTTGCTGAAAGTCTCCTTATGCTAATTCTGGCAATTATAATGGCTAGTATTTAAAATTTCAGGGAATGCCCAAATAACATTTGATTAATTAAATGAGAGTTTTCAATCATCATATCATCTCCATTATAAATCTCTGCAATTAAGAATATATTTCATTAGATAATAGATGAACATGGAAAATAGTGAGAATTAAAAAGAACAATGTTTGCTAATTTGTATTCTATTTGTAATTGAATTGCTCAACAAAAATTAATTCCAAACCAATTAAATTGAATATATGACTCAAACCTATTTGAATAGTGTAAAGGAAATGGAAAAATGAAATTGACGCAAACCACACCATTTAGGGAATAAAACACACAACTCAAAAAATGCAATCAAACACAAGCATGCCTATAGTTGCAATGAAATAAATCGTTTTAACAATTGATTGAATAAATCCGAGACAATGAGTTGATTGATGGGCCCGATCTCCCAACCCAATATACCTAAAAAGAAACTACATTAACACAATAATTTAGAAATTAAATGCAGATTTAAATTACATTACAGAAATCAAATTACAAAAGCATTCAATCAAACTAAATGATACAAGTATTATAGCGCTGGCTTCATTCTTTAATCTCATATCTTGCTGCAATCCCAACATCTCCTATTCTCTATGATCTAGAATTAATCTACCTCTAAAAAACGTTCTATATCTATTACATTACTCCTCCTAGGAGTGTGCAACTCTTTGTCCTATGTGTGCAGAACGATCTTTTATAGCAGCAACATGACTCTTCATAAAATGGGTTCATTGTTACATAGGATACAAATTTAGGATACAAAACAATTAAAATCGGAACAAGCAGATTCATTGACAATTCAAGTTTGCGCAACTTGGCTTCTAGAAGAAATTTGACCTTCGTATTGCTAGTGAAGGCAATGTGTAACTAGCTGAGGTGTTGACCCTTCAGTGCTAGCTTTGATGTCTCTATGCACAATGTGTTCCTCTGCCTCTACGTGTTGGCCAATGCTGAACTCTCAACCTTTTGGCTAGTGCTTCCCACCCTTCCTGCCTATATCTCCAATGTTGATCCTCCCTAATTGTGAATGTTTGAATTTAATATAAATTGGTTGTGTTCTCTGGAAATTGAGCTCAACAACATTCATGGCTATACCTGCCAAAACGTTCATCGAAAATCAAGGATCAATAAATTTATGTTATATTTCAACAACTAAAAATAATGCTAACCAAAAATAGAAATGTGATTAAGTAGAATTTTCTCATGAGTTAATGGCATTTGCAACTTCCTTAGCTTAATGTTGTTCTTCAACTTGTATTGGTCGTCTTCTGCAAATTTTTCCATTGGATTTCATTGAATTTCTATGTCGGAGGTTGTGGGATTCTTCCTGTTATGCAGATGGAATCTATGAGACACAACAAAAAATGTATGTTTTTTTATTAAACGTTCTCCATTAACGCTCCTAAACTTCTGACAATATACCCTTTCTTGTAAGCTAGATCGATTGGTGTCCAACCATGCTTGTTAACGCAAGATCAAATTCACCATGATTCCTGTTAAAACAAGCGGCAGTGAATGGAGATGATGCGGAGAACTACAATTGAAATTTGGCACACATAGGTTGCGTTGATCCTTCGCATTGGATGTTTTTCATTTAGCTCAACAAGGCGTGCACAACCAAATCTGAATTGACCAAGTCGTTCACGTTCAACATGATTAAATTTACATTGGAATATTCCCCTGATCGTAACTCCTTCATGGTAACTAATTTTGCAAAACGATTTCTGGGTTACTTGGATGAGGATTTTCTGAACAAAACCCACATGTCGTAATTTCAATATTCTACCCCATTTGATCACAACATTAATATTTTCACCTACTACAATTCCATACTCAACCGTGTTTATGGAAGTATTCTTGCAATGTTGGTGCGAAGAATTATTCACTTGCCACCAAGAAGGGATATTATTAATGATATTATTACACGAAACACTCTTCAATTTAATTAACAAGAAGTATTTATAAATTAATAGTTATTGTCTCTAAATGCCTCTAATTAACAACATAATAGGTTAATAATGATTAAAACACTAAGTATAAGCATGTAATTATTCGATAAAGACTCTAAAAATTTGGACAAAAGGCAGCTCAACATCCCCCCATGCTGAAATTCTTGCACGTCCTCATGCAAGCTAAACTTTTAAATGATAAAACTATGAAATAATGTAGGGGAAATGTTTAAATATGTGTTGATAAGTGTCAGCAAAAATTTCAACCAATAGTATCGATTGCAAGAATGTAACAAGATCAGGTACCGAAAGTAGTCATTATGGGGAAGTGCGTATTGCACATACCTGTTATCTTATTGCTAATGAATTCCCTGTTTTGTCAGAGTCTTATGATAAAGACTGATTTTTGTTGAAAATGTGCAATTTTAAAAATAAAATCACAAGGTTCCTACACCTACTATAACAATCTTGTACCTAGGTCATGCAGCCCATATTTAGAGGAAACTACAATAAATACACTTTATTGTCAACCAACATATTATGAGTAGTAATCATTGAATATTTCATCACTTCAAATACCATAAAAATTGAAGTTATGATACCAGAAGAGAAAAAAGAGCATTATGACACTTCCCTAGACCAATCAACAACCTCTTTATTTAATCCTCTAAATTTCGTTGTCATCCAGATTAAAAACTAAATTTCTTCTTAGTCTGGTACAAAGAACAACCTTTCCTAAGGGTACCACATCATTAAAGATTCTTTACTTTTGAAAAATAGAACTTGAAGAATCATGTTCAAATTGTCTTAAAACCATTGTCCAAGAGTTAAAATGATGATTTTCAGGGAAAGAGAAGGATAAACAAGATAAATCATAGTATGCAATTAACTTTAATACCACAGACATGGCCCTGCTGCCCGCAGGTGTCCATAACCTCGACAGGGATGTCTTTGAACCAGTGAAATGTCTATATCCCACTTACTAGATAAATATTCAGAGTTAACTTATTTTAATTTTAGATGAAGACCACTGTCCTGGCTTGGTAACCAGCTGATAGTAGTGCCACTCACAAGAAGTAACATGGATGAACATGCGAGATCGTGATGAGACCTCCTATCATCCAGCTTTTGGATGGAAGCCATTACTCTGGCTTGGTGACCACCAACAATAATGTCATGCATGTTAGGTCTCATGATCGTGGTAGGTCAGCTCATCACAAGACCTCCTATCCTCCCCTAAATATTTTGTAAGCTCTTATTATGATTAACCATAAAGGTTACTTTAAAAGTGGGGAGACAGATCTACTCCTCAAGAGTACATGATGGCGTGAAAAGTTTTTAATGACTAATCATTGATGGCTAATTCCTCTACCCTAAAGACTTATTGATGATGTCCCAGATAATGACTGAAAGATTCCTTGAGTTGATAATGCTAGTGTTCTCATGAATAGCTCATTATGATATTTACAAAAGTGGTCCACCATAGGGGGTTTTTCAATAGTACCTTCCAAGGGAAACTGAAAACATATATCTGAGATGAAAACTCATTAGGAGTGATTAATCCCAGTTACTTTTGAAAAATCATGAGGTATTAGAGTGAATCGTACTCAACAAGATTTGTCACAAACATTTGTGTTAACAACTAATGTGGATCAAAAGTAATTTCAATGGCTATGATTTAAAATTAAAAACTCGAATATAATTATAACAACTTTATTCATTTATTCTCCTACCCTACCCTACCCTAAGAAGCAGAAGACTCCTAATTTTAAGTATATGAGTATTTCCAATGCATCCATGTGCACAACAGAAGGATAATTATACTCATTTTCAAATTTGAGAAGTATATTCGAGAAAATACCAGAACATGAGGTACCGACTCCACTAACTGATGTGATGCTACAAATTTCTGAATGATAAATGAGGAGTGGATACTAACAGTCATTTGGAACCAAGATTATATGGGATCCATATACTCTTGGTCACTGGATTCATGAGTAACATTCAGTGCATCATGTAAATCCTCCACATTTCTTGGTTTATCCTCTAAAGTGTAGGTTGGATCAGATAGATGTTCTGCTTCTGATGGCTTCTCCTCATCATGCATGATCCACAACTTATCGATCTCCTTAGGAAGATCTTTCAGATCTTCACGAGTCTTCTCTTCCAGAGGAATAGACCTTTCCCTGATTGATGCCAAAATATGATATTTCTGTGAAGTAGAGACTCTAGCTTCTGTTAGAATTTGAGATAATTCTTGTAATAACATCACACTTCCTGACATTTTCTTTCTAGTTGGAAAGCATCAAACTTGAAATCTTCATTTATGGGCAACCAAAATTTGGAGTGAACCCAAGAAAAAGCGGATGTGTGGCTCTTCACTCACGTCTTACCGTCATCTCCACCCTCTAGTTTCCCTGCAGAGGTAAAAGAAAAAAATCAATCAACTTCAATTGCAGTAAAGATATCAATCCACACTTTGTAGAAAATAAAATCACACTTTCCAGAAATTGAATAATCTAGATTGTGTAAAAGAAAGTTACCTAACAAAATAAATTACTCCTAAAACTCAAGTGTGATAAAATAAGCAAAACCCATTTTACAGTAAATAAAATCACTCATTTGCAGAAAGGAAAACCTGTCTTGTGAGCTTTCTGGAAATATCATCTAGTATGCTTCAAAAAACAAGGGGAGTCTCTTTAATCTAAAAATTTGATTGCGAAATAAAGGGAAAAAGCATAACAAATCACGAGGCCTTATCCTAAAACGCCTCCCCAAAATGTTGGAAGGTATAAATGCTACATTTACACTCACATTTAAATTGTCAATCTGGGGTCGTAAGACTTAGAGACATAGAAAAATATATGCCAGAATATGGCCTCGGGGACTTGTAGAATCAAAAACCTAGAACTAATTCGAAAAGGAAATCATTCAGGAAAAGAAATCAAATGTTTCACACTGCAAATTAATATTCTATGCAGGAAATAAATGATGAAAAATTTCTTAATCAGCTATACTTGCAAATATGAAAGCATGAAATAAATAACTATTTAAAATCTGTACTTAAAAATGCTTCTTTGAATAATGCTGGAAAGGAATTGTAATGTTTTAATTCAGAATTTTAAATTAGTTAGTCGAGGACAAATTTAAGTATTTGGACACTTTGCTTATGTTAAAAATGTCTTCAAACTGATCTTGGTATTTAAATGCATGTCATCGTCTTAAAACATCAATATAGATTCTAGGTAATGATTTAAATTTCTTAAAGTGCCAACCATATGGATAGAAAAAAGTGAAAATCCTTATCGCTCTTATACTAATTGTCCTCAACTTGAATCCTTGCAATGTAATATATGTTTCGTTGTGAAATAAATTGAATAGGGCACGAAAAGAAAAATGAGGAAGAAGCATTTACTAATTGGTCCTCTACCTAATTGCTGGAACAAAGATAAACTCTAAATTAACGTTGGAATAAAATTTATCTAACTTATGTGAGCTTAAAGGAAATTATGAAAATCGATTTGCAGTGTTCAAATTAAGTTATTGATCGGAGATATTATCAAATAGTCTTGGTGAAAGTCTCCACATGCTATTTATGGAAATTATAATGACTAGTATTTAAAATTCCAGGGAATGCCCAAATAAAATTGGATCAATTAAATCATATTTTTCAATCATCATATCATCTCCATTATAAATCTCTGCAATTAAGAATATATTTCATTAGATAATAGATGAACACAACAAATAGTGAGAATGGAAAACAACAATGCTTGCTAATTTGTATTCTATTTTTAATTAAAGTGCTCAAAAAAAATTAATTCCAAACCAATTAAATTGAATCTATGACTCAAACCTATTTAAATAATGTAAAGGAAATGGAAAAATGAAATTGACGCACACCACACCATTCAGGAAATGAAACACACAAATCAGAAGATGCAATCAAACACAAGCAGGCCTACAGTTGCAATGAAATAAATCATTCTAACAATCGACTGAATAAATACTAGACAATGAGCTAATTGATGGGCCTGATCTCCCAGTTCAATATATCTGAAAAGAAACTACATTAACACAATAATTCATAAATTAAAAGAGCGGGAAATATAAATTAAATGCAGATTTAAATTACATTACAGAAATCAAATTACAAAAGCGTTCAATCAAACTAAATGATACAAGTATTATAGCATTGGATTCATTCTTTGATGTCATGTTCTGTTGCAATCCCAACATCTCCTATTCTCTATGATCTAGCCTTAATCTACCTCTATGAAACATTCTATATCTATTACATTACTCCTCCTATGAGTGCGCAACTCTCCATACTATGCATGCACAACGATATTTTATAGTAGCAAAGCGACTCCTCATTAAATGGGTTGATTATTACATATGATACAAATCAATTAAAATCGGAACAAGAAGATTCACTTCCAATTCGAGTTTGTGCAATCTTGGTTTCTAGAAGAAATTTGACCTTTGTATTGCTGGTGAAGGCAATGCACAGCTGGCTGAGGTGTTGACCCTTCAACGTTGGCTTTGATGTCTCTATGCACAATGCGTTCCTCTGCCTCTACATGCTGGCTAATGCCAACCTCTCAAAATTTTGGCTAACGCTAACCACCCTGCCTACCTATATCTCCCATGCTGATCCTCCCTAATTGTGAATGTTTGAATTTAATATAAATTGACTGTGTTCTCTGGAAATTGAGCTTGAAAACATTCATGGCTATACTTGCCAAAATGTTCATCGACAATCAAGAATCAACAAATTTCTGTTATATTTCAACAACTAAAAATAATGCTAACCAAAAACAAAAATGTGATTAAGTTGAATTTTCTCATGTGTTAATGGTGTTTGCAACTTCCTCAGCTTAATTTTGTTCTTCAACTCGTATTGGCAGTCTTCTGCAAAGTTTTCCATTGGATTTCATTGAATTTCTATGCCGGAAGTTGTGGGATTCTTCCTGTTATGCAGATGGAATCTATGAGACACAACACAAAATGTATTATTAAACGTGCTCCATTAACACTCCTAAAATCCTGACAATATACCCTTTCTTGAAAGCCAGATCGACCTGTGTCCAAACATGCTTGTTATCACAAGATCAAATTCACCATGCTTCATGTTAAAACAAGTGGCAATGAATGAAGATGATGTAGAGAACTACCATTGAAATTTGGCACACGTAGGTTGCGTTGATCCTCCGCATTTGATGCTGTTCATTTAGCTCAACAAAGCATGCACAACCAAATCCGAATTGACCAAGTCGTTCATGTTCAACATGATTAAATTTACAATGGAATATTCCCCCGATCACAACTCATTCATGGTAATGAATTTTGTCCAAATGGTTACTAGGTTGCCTGGATGAGGGTTCTCTGAACAAAACCCGCATGTTGGAATTTCAATATTCTTCCCCATTTGATCATAAAATTCATATTTTCACCTACATCAATTCCACACTCAACCATGTTTATGGAAGAATTCCTGCACTGTTGGTGCAACGACTTATTCACATGCCACCAAGAAGGGATATTATTAATGATATTATTACACGAAACATTCTTCAATTTAATTAACAAGAAGTATTTATAAATTAATAGTTATTGTCTCTAAATGCCTCTAATTAACAACATAATAGGTTAATAATGATTAAAGCACTAGGTATAATCATGTAATTATTTGATAAAGACTATAAAAATTTGGACAAAAAGGCGGCTCAATAGTAACCATGAAGAACATATATGTGTTACCAAGGATTGATGATTTGTCTGATCAATTGAAGGGAGAATCAATGTTATTGAATATTTATTTTAGATTAGGATACCATCAGGTATGCATTAAATAAGAGGACAACTACAAGATTTCTTTTTGGAACATGTATGGGAATTATGAGTTTGCTGTAGTTCCTTTTGGTTTGACTAATTCTCTAGCTAAATTTATGTTCTTGATGAATAGTGTGTTGTGTCCTTATGTGGAAAAGTTTCTTATTATATTCATTGATGATATATTGATATATTCTAAGAATGAGAAAGAGCATGTCGAAAATTTAGCAGAAATATTGAGATTTCTAAGGTCTCATCAGTTGTATGCCAAGCTTAGAAAATGCAGTTTATTTCAGACAAAGGGACATTACTTGGGGCATGGGGTTTCCAAGGAAGGCATAGCAGTGGACCTAGAAAAGATGAAACCTATCATTGAATGGGAATCTCCTAGGAATGTGGATGAGGTAAGGTCATTTATGGGGTTATTAGTTTATTATAGGAGGTTTATCATGAACTTCGCACAAATTGCTTATCCTATTACATCGTTGCAAAGGAAAGGTAATAAATTTGGATGGACAAAGGAATGCACAATCATTTTTGATAAGTTGTTGACAAATGCTATAGTTTTAAAGATTCCAGATCTGGATAAAGAGTTTTTAGTATGCATAGATTCTTGCAAGAGAGTTCTTGGTGGATTCCTTATGAAGGAGAGACATGTGGTATGTTATGAATCAAGGAAATTGAATGAGCACGAACATAATTATGTCACACATGATCTTGAGTTAGAAATTATTTTTCATGCATTGAAGATGTGGAGGCACTATCTTCTTGGAAGGAAGTTCATATTGATGAGCGATCACAATGGATTGAGATATCTATTTGACCAATCGAATTTGAACACAAAAAAAAAGCTAGCTGGTTGGACATGATCAACAAGTTTGAATTTGAGATCAGGCACATTAAAGGGAAAGAGAACAAGGTTGCAGATGCTCTTATCAGAACGATATATAAATCACATTGCAACTATGAGTTCATATAGGAAAAATCTACAGGATGAGATCTTACTGGAAGGTCAACAAGATGACATGTATAGGGAGCTTAGGCACATGTTACAAAAGGGTACAAGTGATCATGATGTGGACTATCATCTCAAAGTGGATAGTTTGGTGAGATTTATGGACATGATCTATGTGTTGGACAATAGTGAGCTGAAGAGGCTTATCTTGAGGGAATTTAATGCTAATTCGTATTCAGGTCACCCATGATATCATAAAACATTGACAACAGTGAAGAAGTTATACTATTAGTTGAATATGAAGAAGGAATTTGTAGAGTTTGTGGCTAGATGTTTGGATTGTCAATAAGTAAAACAAGAGTGTAAGCATCCAGGTGGATTACTACAGCCAATTACGATTCCAAAGTGGAAATGGGAGGTCATTTCTATGGATTTTATCGCAGTTTTGTCGAAGACATATAGACATCATGATTCCATCATGATTGTGGTGGATAGGTTGAAAAAGGTACCACACTTCATACTGGTGAAGTGACTCTATGTATTCAACTAGTGATGTGGCACATGTACTTATCAGATATGTGGTGAGGCTACACGGTGTGCCAAAGAATATTGTGTTAGACAAGGATGCTAAGTTCACTTCTAGGTTATGGAAAGAGTTATTTGCAGGTTTGGGTATAAATTTTTCCTTCATTACAACTTATCATCCACGGATAGATGGAAAGACAAATAGGGTCAAGAGGATTTTGGAGGACAAGTTGAGGATGTATGTGATGCATCAACAATGGAAGTGGGAAGAGTATCTACAAATGGTTGAATTTTCTTACAAAAATGGGTATCAGGCATCTCTGAGGATGAGTCCATTTGAGGCACTCTATGGGTGGAGTTGTAATACTCCTATCAGTTGGAGTCATCCAGTTAATAATGTGATGATTGGACTAGACATGTTGGCAGAGATGGAACATGAAATGCAAGTTATCAAGAAAAATATAAAGGAAGCACATGATAGACAAAATAGATATGCATATCAACACAATATTTTTAGGGAATTTCAAGTTGGGGAACATGTGTACTTGCACATCAAGCCTAAGAAGAGCTCCTTGAGGATTGGGACATGTGCAAAGCTGACACCTCAGAATTGTGGGCCTTTTGAGATCATTGAGAGTATTGGATCAATGTCCTACTGACTTCCACTACCTCCAAAAATGAATGTCCATGATGTTTTCTGTGTGTCATTACTTAAGAAGTATGTTAATATGTTGATCATGTGATTGACTGGTTTGTATGGCAGGTGGATCTAGAAGGATAATTTCAGCCAGAACCTCAGTGTATATTGCAACATAAACATTTCATGCTCCGAAACCGAGCAATCTACAAGTTAAAGTGCAGTGGAAGCACTTTGTTCCCGATGCAACTACATGGGATATGGTTGATCATATGCGGTCTATGCATCCTTCCTTGTTTGTCGATTGAGGAAAAGAATTTGGTTGTATGTTTTGATGTTGTTTTTGGTCATGCATATGTATATATATGTATGTAAATACCGCATCGAGTTATGTTATAAATATCCAATAAGTTTTATGGTTGTTATGTTGTTATGTTTGTCATGTTGGTTATGTTATTTTTCTTGCAGCTGGATGCTCATTTTAAATACTGCAACGAGATATTTTATAAATCCCCATGGGCAGTATGTTGTTCTTTTCAGTGGTCCTGCTGGTTGTAGGTGTCATTGAACACTGAGAACGATGTTACCCTAAAGGGGAGGGGTCTGTAATAGCCTCGAGTTAAAACTTCATGTAATAAAGTTAATAAAGGAAAAATAATACCATGGTCATGGAACATGTATTCCAAGATGAATGTTCAACGAAAACATAGTGACAGGTATCACTTATGATTAATTAATGGCTATGGAAGTTGGAAAAGGCAATGAAAAAGAATTTGGAAAGACAAAGCCGCATTTATTGGCATTTATTTATGAAAATAATGGAAATTAGGAGGAAAGGGAGGTGAAAGGTCACAGGTTCCATGTGAGGAGGAAAATGAAGGAAAATAATGGAAAATTGAAGAAGTTAGAGGCCTCATTTATGAGAAATATTATGAATATCAATTCACAAATTTTGTCAGATCAACTTTTTGACAGTTCAGTTTTGGAGCTGTCTCTTCTATTCCCTCTCTCATGCTCTCAGACACTTATAGTTTTATTGGAACACTCTTGGAGGAGTGTTTTTCTACTTGGGATATGGAGAAAGAAGGAGAAAGGAAAAGTAGGAAAGTGTAGGAGGACATCAGGATCAACAACTACAACATGTTTTGCTTGTAGCTACTGAGTTATATGTATGATTTCCTTGCTAGTTTTGGGATGCATGGCATATGCATGTGGTTTCTTGGTTATGATCTGTCATTGGCATGGAGGAATACCTGAATTGAAAATGGTTTTTCCTAGCCTTTCCATTTCTCGGATAGCCATGATGTTGTTAGTTTACCTTGAATTCTGATTAGTGCTCATGTTCCTTATGGTTGTGGGTTGAATTACTAGTTTCTCGAAGCCTTGGTTGGAAAAAAACTCTGGAAGCCCTGTAAAAAAATGGGTTGAGTTGCTATTACTGGAAGCCTTGGTTGGAAAAACACTCTGGAATCCCTTGATGGGTTGAGTTATTAGTATTAGAATTCCTGGTTGGAAAAACACTCTGAAAGCCAGATGACAGTTGTGGGTTGAGTTACTAGTCCTGGAAGCTCTAGTTGGAACAAATGCTCTGTAGCATTGGAAAACTTGGGTAGATACTGATCTGGTGATGGTTAGTGATGTATGACTATGAGATGGAATCACTGGTTGAGGGTTGAGGTATTTTGGCCTATGGAAGCCCTGGTTTGGTTTCGTCAGGTTTATTCCATGAGATCCCACATTCATGCTTGGAATATGGCATGAGGGTGATTGGATGAAAGAAATATTTGGTTCAACCTAATATATGGTTGGGTGGTACGTGGAATTCCCAGACCTGGTTGCATTTTGTATATGTCAATATAGCTCTTCTCCTCTTGTATTTTATGGGAAATGTAATTTTTATTATGTGATATTAAATGATTTTTCTATCATTTTTATTCTACTCGTTATATGTTGGTTATGAACATGGTTTATGACATACTAGAGTTATGGCTCTCATCATGTTTTGATTAGTAAATGAAATTTTAACGAATGCATAACCTAATACATGATCTTGCATATATTATGAGGAGGAATATGATCTAGGTGGATATTGGTGGCCACCTTCCTAATCCACTTGGACCCCCACCATTATTTCTTTCAGTTTTTTAGTTTCCTTAATTATAGCACAGTTTACTATCTTTGGTAGTTTTTCGGGTCCTGAACATTCAGAGTCACTTTGAGGCCTTAAAAGATTTTTTTTTTTTTGAAAATGGGAAAACATTAGTCTTTGATTGATGGTTTCAATTGAATTTTTTTGTCCCTGAATATATCTTTCTAACGAGGTATTGTGCACGTCAAACAAGGATCATATGCAAAATTTACGACCCCAAGAAGTTGATGTACCAATTTACCCCAACGGGGCCCACAGATTTTGTGATTCATCTTCTAGGGTTAGTTTTTATGATATTTATGGTTTTCCATTGTTTCTCAATAATAAATAGGCCTTTGAGCCTCATTTTAACATAGTTAGGAGACATGTAGTCACCACATCTCTTAAAGATAAGCTACCATTGCCTGAGCTAGTTTATTTCCATTTTGTATGTAAGCATATTTCAGATCTTTGATATTAATGAAATGAAGTGTTATTTCTACTGAATCTCTATATTTATGGTTATATTTTTATTCTGTTGCATTTCTGTCTCACTTTGAATCAAGTGTATCAGAGCGGTCTGCTCTTTCTCTTTTTTTCTTTGCATTTCCGCAACGAGGTCAAGGTATAAGGAGTTAGGGATCGAACTAGTTGAACCTTTGAAAGACTAGCCTTACAAACCCCGATGACCTCCCATGGCAAAAGAAATGAAAGACGAGGGAGTAGGAAATCCTTTAAAAATATTTCTGAAAGAAACCCTTGAGTGACAAAGGAACGTGATGATGGACAACTTTTCTTATATCCTACGACGAATGCCCATAGACGACACATCTTCATTCAACAGTCACGCTGGACGTGCCACTCCCTTCAAGGTACAAGTCAAATTTTAAATTCCCATATTTTAAGGCCAAATAGATGTAGACGTTGTAGATAGATGGTTAAATTTTTTGGAAGGATATTTTTTATATCATGATTTTTTCAATAGGGAAAATATTACTTTCGCGCTCCTCAAAGTCGCCCCCCATGTCAAGGACTGGTGGGAAACCTACTGCGAATAGAGGGATGAGAGAGAACCCTCATTGTTTTCAGTATAACCCACTTGGAATTATTTCTAAGATGCCATCAAGGAAAAATATTTCCCTTGGGGAGATATGAGGACAAGTACATACAATGGACTACGATGTGGCAACAAAAGGATGAAGGTTTGCATGAGCTGATGAATATATTCCATGCCCTACGCACAAATTTAGGTATCATATATTTAGAGAAACATATGGTGCTTAAGTACTGTATTTTTTTTCACAAATACATCGAGGATGAAATGGAGTTCCTCGACAACTCCTCACTTGGTGCAGCAGGCCGATATGATGCCAAGATCGAGAAAAAAATTAAACAAAAGAAGAGAGACTTTGGATCTGTGAATCGGAAGTAATGGAAAGGCGCCCAAAAACCGCAAAAAAAGGACAAATACAAGGCATGGTGATTGAGGACAACCTGCCGAAGACACAAGAAAAGAAAACCACCATGAAGACAAAGAAGGACATGGGAAAGTGGTGTGAGTTCCATAAGAGCCCCACTCACAACACAAGTGAGTGTTGGGCTAAGCAGTCATTGGTGTCCAAGATAAAGTCTTCCAAATCAGATGCATGCTCTGAATCTAAGTCAGAACCTAACAAGGGGAATGACAAAGGAAACATATTATTGATGTTGAGCCCAATGCCACCATTTTCACCACCAATATCCAGAAGTATGAGCTCGAATATCTAGAGGAGGGGGAGAACCTCTTCCACTCCCAGATGTGGGTGAAGGGTACTCCACTACAATTCATTTTAGAAAAAAAAATCCAAAAGAACCTCATTTTAGCAAAGGTCATGAAGCAGCTGGGCCTACCAACCACAACACATCAACAGTCATACACCATCGGGTGGCTTAACCAAGGATGATATCTTCGCACCAGTCAACAATGTCGCCTTCCCTACAACATCATGCCCTTCAAAGATTAGGTATTGTGTGATATTGATCCTCTTGAAGTTTGTGATGTATTATTAGGCCAACCATACTTGTGGAAGCGACATGTTATGTATGAGTCTAAGCTTTGCACTATTATTATTACTTTGGGCAATAAGTTGTACAAGTTAACGAAGGTAGCACCTCCTACTTCCATCTCTTTGATCATTGTGAAGAAATGTAGTAAGCTCATTTCCTAGTCTAGGAAATTTGTTTTCCTTATGATTCACCCTTAGGGTAAGAAGAAAATTGTGGCCACACCCTCCAAACAAGGTTCCTCTGCATAGAATCAACATATATACAAGGGCTTGGAGGAATATAGGGACATCTTCACCTCATGCACAGGGTTACCTCTACACTGTTAGGTCAAGCACCCCATTGATCTGACCCTAGGTGCGTCATTTCCCAATGGACCGATCTGTCGATGCTTTATTCTAGAGAATGATGAAATCAAGAATGAGATTCAGTAGTTGTTGCAAAAAGGGCATATCATGACAAGTTCATCTCCTTGTGGGATATCGATCATGGTTGTATAGAGGAAGGATATGAATTAGAGACTCTGAATTGACTATCAGAAGTTGTAAAAGATCATTGTTTGAAATAGGTATCCAATCCCACGGATGGATGACCTTTTGGACTAGCTCAAGTGATCTGAAATTGTGAGAACAAATTATTTCTTATACAGAGATTGACAGTAGGGAGCTTTTACTGGTTATTTCACCTTTACTAGAAAGGATGAAACTAGAAGCTCCTGGCCCACAAACTGGCTCTGCCTAAAGAAATAAAATGTAAACACTGAAATAGATCCGATCAATGAAATTATTTGTTTATGTGCAAATTATTCATTAATCAAAATTTTATGTGTGAATAAGCAAGTTCAAGTATTCTGCAAATGAAGTAATGTGGTTTGAATTTGAACTAATGAGTTTTGTTCACTGTATAAGCTTGCTTGGGAAAAGTGTACTTATGAAAAGTAAATTTTTAATGTAGCAGAATCTGAAATAATACAGCAAAAATGCACAGCATAACAATAAGCATTTGTTTAAGCAGTTCACCCCTCTCTTGAGCTACCTCTGCTGGGTCCAATAGCCTCTAATTAGGCTTTTCCATTTTTCATTAATGCTCAAAATATGAATTACACTGTGTATAAAGCCTCAAAAGGAAAAATAAGCTGTAAATTCAGAAATAGAAGGCTGAAATCAGTATAAATCGACTATTCATTCACCTCCAATGGATGAGTATATCCCAACACAGCTGATCTTTCATTAGGCCCTGGTGGCTCCACAACCAAAATCGCTGGTAAAATCACTGATAGAGCACCCTGATGGCTCGCTTCCGAAAACACTCCCAAATGCCTCCATAATGCTTCAATACTCAAAAAACAATTTTTTTTTTTGTTCCAAATGGTTTTCCCAGCTGTGTTACAGCTTAACCGAAATGGCCCAAAGGCTCACCCAGAAAACTCAGCCCAACTGCTAATCGCCGCATAGCCCAATAAAAATGGAGTTAGGCGCTGAAATTAGGGGTTCCGCCAAATTGACCGCCAGTTGTGGGAGGGGCTAACGAATAGCCCACGTGACCGCACCGATCGCATTATATTAAATAACTTTGAGTTAAAACCGCATATATTAAAGTTTCAAACCATAACTTATAACCGAACTCCGCTCCAAGTGCTATCTCTGCGGAACCACGACCCAAGCGAAATTTTAAGTTTAAATAACAATTCGTGCCAATGAATAACACGAACCACCACCGTAGCCCGTTGGTCGGGCCTATCCATTGTGTCCGCCCCGACCGGGGGTCGAACCCTGCCGCGCCATACAAAAGTTTTAAAACGCCATTCCATTTGACCTTGGGGCCACGTGGCGAACTCCGGGCTACCCACGTGGCACCCTGTAATTGGTTGCCACCGGAATATTCTCATAGAACATTTTTGTGGAATATTCCCAGAATATTCTATGTGAACATCTTCTTTAATAAAAATATTTTTTATAAAGTCAAATTTGGCCATTTTTTAATGAATTGCAAACTTCAAAGCTCGAATAACTTTCTACATTTGAGTTGGTTTTCATGGTCGTTCACGCTTCACAGATCATTTTCCGAGTTCTTTCTACTGGATCTAGTTCGAACCAATTCTTCGAGCAACCTCCATTTTTGAGCATTTTCTACTAAGGACTGACTTCCGATCACACCTCCCAAATGGAAGCTTTTGACCCCCAAAAGATCTCTGACATCGAAATTCCATGATGTGGAGACTGATTCTCCACTCTTCCACCCTTGAATAACTGAAATCTACCCGATTTCATGAAATGAAGCTTTTGAGAAAATGATAATCTGTCTCTGGAATCAACTGATCGAACATTGCTAAGATTGACAGAATCATGATGCAAATGATTAAAATTTGCAGAACAACAATTTTAATCTGTAGAAAACAAACTTTTTGTACACTGATCAAACTTCCCAGAATACTTAAAATAACCTTCACCTTGCAAACTGTTCCCATGGCGAATTCTACCATTCTGAAACCAACTTTTTCCCATGCTGAATGGTGTGTCCTTCTTGCTTGCACTGCTTTGCTTTGATACTTCATTCACTGCATTGGCTGACCCAAAAGGTAATTTATGCAACATAACATCATCTTCTTTCAAAGACAAACTGTTATCAAACTGAGACAAATCATTAGCAACATCATAAAAAGGCGAATGCTCAAAATCTGGTCTTTTCAACATTAACAAAGTTAGACTTTGACTTGCATTAACTAGTCTTTTCAATTGACTTGCATGAAGTAAAGAAGATTCCAGCTTCTTCTTGTGAGCTCTCACAATGTATTCTTTACCATATTTGAACAAGTGATACTTTTTTTCATGGCGATGAAAGATAGCCTTCCTGTCAAATAAGTAAGGACTTCCCAAAAAAATACCTGAGATATCAAGTGGCACCACAT
Source organism: Pinus albicaulis (assembly GCA_034641835.2). NCBI lineage: Eukaryota > Viridiplantae > Streptophyta > Pinopsida > Pinales > Pinaceae > Pinus > Pinus albicaulis. The sequence goes on from CM076580.1 coordinate 1,048,999,455, forward strand.
CAAGTTCCATTGTGTCAATAAAGTGTGCAGTTATTGCAAAGCGCAATATGAACTTCCTTGAAACTTGCAAATTGGCATCCTTACATATCCATCCAAGCGAATAAGGCTTCAGATGTGGAATGGTCTAAATTTTAAGTTGCTTGACCAAATCTTCAGATATAAGATTCGCTTGTGACCCACTATCAAACAGTGTGTCAATTTTGGTATGTTTTGAAATTACCCTCACATGGAAGAGCTTTATCCTCCTCTTTTCCTCATGAGTATCTTTGTGACAATTTAAAGAGCTAGAACTGGGAGTTGTGTCTTTCACCACTTCTTTCCCCTTAATGTTCTTTAAAACCATGGCTATGCTTTTTGTCTCATCTCCTGATTCTGACCCTAAGTCTTGCTCAACTGTTGCTACAATTTTCTCCTTTTCTTTGGTCTTTTTTTTGTTCTTGTATTTTTCTGGTTTCAGTTCAGGATGAAGCTTCCAACAATGATCTTCATCATGACTTGTCTTTGAATAGTTCTTGCAAAATAACTTTCCCTTTTTCTTTCTTTTTAATTTGCAACTTTTTATTTCCTTTGTTTTTGAAATTACTATCCTCATCAAAAGTATTCTTCCTCTAGTTTCTAAATGTGTAGCCTTACAATAAGCCACTTCATCTAAGCCGGTAGGATTGAAACATTAGAATAGCATGCTGCGTATAATTTTGCAAACTTCAGGTGTATTTCAACAAGGTGTCTTGACTTTGTAAGTCTACTCCAAGTAGAAGTGCTCTCCTTCTAAACTCTTGGGTATAATCTTGCACATTTTTACCCTTAAGTTGCCTAAATTTTTTCCAATTCATGATTGCTTTCTGAATATGAGCAAGAGGATAAAACTATTTCTTAATAGCAGTAATAAACTCATTCCAAGTTAGAGTTATCTTACCATTCTTTTTTATTTCCTCCTTGGTCTTGGCTTCCCACCAAACCAAATATGCTCCATCCATTCTCAAAGAGGCTAATTGGATTTTTGTGTCATCATCATGCAAATTCCAAATTCTTGGATGGACTTCCAGCTGTCTAATCCAGTTATCCAATTTTTCTGCATTCACATCACCATTAAACATCGGCAACTCAAACTTCACATCAAGCTTTAACAAAGGATTTTTAAGAGATGTTTTTGTTTTGTGTGACTGATTAACAGAAGTTGAAGAGGATGATGTTGAGGAAGAGGATGACGATGGAGATGGTGGATCACCATTTCCTCCATTCCCTTTCTTAGACTCATATTTGTCTTTCTTTCCTCCTGAATAATCTCCTTCTTCTCTTTGGTTTCTAGACCCTTCTCCAACAATCCTATCATTTCTCTCCTGGTATAGGATCCTAACCATCTCAGTCATGTCCAAGAAAGCTTTTCTAAAGACTCTTTCTTCTTCCTTGGGATCCATTTCCTCATGTACTTCTCCTTCTCTGGAAGACATGTTTGTGGCTGATTCTAAGGCTAACGAGGATGAAATGGAAGGTGGAGATAATGGCACCCTAGTCCTACTTGGTTGAGGATTATCTTGTGATCTAACCAATTGACCTTCCCCTCTTTTCAATTTAAGCCTAGTAAGCATCAAATTTTGCAGAATAACACAATCTTCTTGCACAAATTTCACAAACTCTTAAGCAAAACCTAGAGCTCTGATACCAATCTGATCTGAAATTGTGAGAACAAAGTATTTATTATACAGAGATTGACAGTAGGGGGATTTTACTGGTTATTTCACCTTTACTAGAAAGGATGAAACCAAAAGCTCCTGGCCCACAAACTGGCTCTTCCTAAAGAAATAAAATGTAAACACTGAAATAGATCCGATCAATGAAATTATTTGTTTATGTGCAAAGTATTCATTAATCAAAATTTTATGTGTGAATAAGTAAGTTCAAGTATTCTGTAAATGAAGTAATGTGGTTTGAAGTTGAACTAATGAGTTTTGTTCACTGTATAAGCCTGCTTGGGAAAAGTGTACTTATGAAAAGTTATTATTTAATGTAGCATAATCTGAAATAATACAGCAAAAATGCACAACATAACATTAAGCATTTGTTTAAGTAGTTCACCCCTCTCTTGGGCTACCTCTGCTGGGTCCAAAATCCTCTAATTAGGCTTTTCCCTTTTTCATTAATGCTCAAAATATGAATTAAACTGTGTAGAAAGCCTCAAAAGGAAAAATAAGCTGCAAATTCAGAAACAAAAGGCTGAAATCAGTATAAATCGACTATTCATTCACCTCCAATGGATGAGTATGGTCCAACACAGCTGATCTTTCATTAGGCCCTGGTGGCTCCACAACCAAAATCCCTGGTAAAATCATTGATAGAGCACCTTGATGGCTCTGCAAACACTCCCAATAGCTCCAGAATGATTCAATACCCCAAAAACAAAAAAAAAATTGTTCCAAATGGTCTTCCCTAGCCAAAGTTATGGCTAACTGAAGTTTGCCCAGTGTCACCTAGAAAAACTCCAGCTAAATCTGGCTAACTGCCAGATAGCTCCGACAAAAATGGAGTTAGGCACTGAAATTAGGGGTTCTGCCGAATTGACCACCAGTTGTGGGAGGGGCTAACGAACAGCCCACGTGACCACAACGATTGCATTATATTAAATAACTTTGAGTTAAAACCGCATATACTAAAGTTTCAAACCATAACTTATAACCGAACTCCGCTCCAAGTGCTATCTCCGCGGAACCACGACCCAAGTGAAATTTTAAGTTTAAATAACAATTCGTGCCAATGAATAACATGAACCACCGCCGTAGCCCATTGGTTGGGCCTCTCCGTTGTGTCTGCCCCGACCCGGGGTCGAACCCTGCCGCGCCATGCAAAAATTTGAAAACGCCATTCCATTTGACCTTGGGGCCACGTGGCGGCCTCCGAGCTGGCCACGTGCGCTCAAAATATTCCACAAAATATTCTATGGAATATTCCATGGAATATTACTAGAATATTCTGTGGAATATTCTTTTTTTAATAAAAATATTTTTTATAAAGTCAAATTTGGCCATTTTTTAATTGAAATTGGAAAACTTCAAAGTTGAATAACTTTCTCATACGGAGTCGGTTTTTAGTGCCGTTCACGTCTACAGGATCTTTTTTCCGAGATCTTTCCATTCGATCTAGTTTGAACCAATTCTGAGCAACTTCATTTTTGAGCATTTTTCTACAAGGGACTTGATCTCCTGATCATCAAGGGGGGAAAATAGTTCAGTAAGATCGACTTGAATTTTGGGTATCACTAGGTACCAATCGAACCATCTAATGTATGGAATATTGCCTTCAAATCCAATGAGGGCCTTTTAGAATGGTTGGTCATGCCTTTCAGGTTAACAAATTTCCCTGCAACCACTCATGAGGGTGATGTACGACATATTACGACTCTTCATCAACTCATTCATGGTGGTGTATTTGGATGACATCCTGATCTTCAGCCAGAGTCCGGAAGAGAACCTCCACTATATTCGACGAGTCCTCCAAAATTTGCGACAACATAATTTTTGTGCCAATTTGGAGAAATGAAATTTTGGTATGACCCAAGTTCAATAACTGGGGTACATCATTGATGAGAAATGTGTGCATGTAGACCCAACCAAGATATAAGTCATTTGGGATTTTGTACCACCCTCCTCCCTCATCTACCCAAGTAACCAGCCAACCGAGGTAAACATGTGACAAGAGGCTACTAATATGAGATTCAAACTCCTAGAATACCTTGAGCGAGTGGAACCGACAGAAACATGACAAAAAAACCCTAAAAAACACCAACAACATCCTCAGGAGGTAAACAAACCTTCTAAGCCCTTTAACCCTAAGGGAGAATTACTTTTTACAAATTGGAGCCATAGTCATGGGCATGCCAAGGCAAGGTAGCGGCCAAAAGCCTATATTCATGGGCATGCCAAGGAAAGGTAGCGGCCATGGCCCAGTTTGGTCAGTTTTGTTCCTCCAACTCCAGGATTTGTGTCACCTTTTTAGCCCCAGAGCCCAAGTCATTGCCCATATCTTCATGAAGCTGTAGGAGATGATAAAGAACATTAAAACAAAGTTACAAAAGAAATCACATCATTAGGAACTCATCTAGACCCCTCCTAGCCATGACATGCATTTCACAAAACATGTCACAAACATTGCATCTACAAGTTTAAACAACAGATTTAAACATAGGGGTATCATATTAAATATATTAATCACTAGGAACCATTGCTCCCTTACATAATAAGCTGCAGTAAAATATATTTAACCACATATACATTGTGCATTCATTTACAAGTAAAAACATGGATAGAGCCATACATCATCACCAATAAAATACATTCTTATGACCAACATAATAAAAACATAAATACCATGGATATAACAACAATAGAATACGCATAGTAACTAGTACATTTTCATACCAAATTCCAAAGGAATGAGATATTCATTATTGAATATAAAAACCAACTGGAGATGGGACATCCACGTTCCACTCGACCATAGATTGGCTGAGCCAAGTCTCACTTCAACCAATCACCCCCATGCCATATTCCAAGCATGAATGTGGGATTTCATCAAACACATCAATCACAATCAATCCATGGCTTCTAGTGGCCAAACCACCTCAACCCTCAACCAGTTATTCCACCTCATGGTATGACATCACAACCATCACAGATTGGTCTCTATCCAAAATGTTCCAATGCTCCAGAGTGTGTTCCAACTAGGCTTCTAGGACTAGTAACTCAAACCCAACTATTACAGGGCTTCGAGGACTAGTAACTCAACTCCAGTTGTTTTCAGGCTCTAGAGAATTTGTCCAACCAAGGATCCGGGACTAGTAACTCAACATACCTAGGGCTCCATAGTGTTTTTCCAACCAAGGCTTGAGGACTAGTAACTCAACTCAACAATTGTTTGACAAAATCCAGAGCATTTTTACAGCCAAGGCTTCCATGACTAGTAACTCAATCCACAATTATTCATCGGGCTCCAGAGCATTTATCCAACCAAGGCTCCAAGAACCAATAAATCAACCCATAACTAAAGGAATCGTGAGAACCAACCAGAAAAAAATAAATTGAAATAAACCCGCAACACCATGGCTATCCAAGAAATGGGAAGGCTAGGAAAATCCACCTACATACACCATGCATGCCAAAAATAGTGAGGAAACATACATGTGACTCGGTACCTGCAATCAAAACCCGATGTAGCTATTGATCCCGATGTCTGCTTGCACTTTCCTACTCTTCCTTTTCCTTCTTGCTCAAATCACCAAGCATCCACACTCTCCAAGAGTGCTCCAAGAAAATTATAAGTATCCAAGAGTATGAGAGAAAGAGAGAGAATAATGGGAGCTCCAAAACTGCATTGAAAAAATCATGAGCCAAAATCTTACCAAATGATCCTCAGAAGCCTTTTTATTAATGAGGCCTCTATTTTCTTCATTTTCCATTATTTTCCTTCATTTTCCTCCTCAAATGCAACCTACAAAATTTCACCTTCTTTTTCTCCTTATTTCCATTATTTTCATAAATAAATGCCAATAAATGCCACTTTTCCTTTCTAAAGCCTTAGCCATTTCCTTTGCCAATTTCCCTTAGCCATAATAAACCAAAGTGAACACCCGCTAGGATGTTTTTCCCACCATTAATCTTGGAATATGTGTCCCATAAACCATGGTTATTATTTGAAATTTATTACATGGAGTTTTCACTAGAATTGTTATAGAACCCTCCCCTTGGGGGAACATCATCCTCAGTGTTCAATCACACCTGTAAACTAGAAAATCGTTGAAAAAAAACATACTACCTATGGAACTTTATAACACAACTCATTGTAGTATTTACAACGACAACATGCTGAAACATGACAATCATACTGTTTACTAGAGCTTTATAACACAAATCATTACAATATTTACAATCAAAGCCACATATATAATGATACACATTTTCTTCAACTAGCAAATAACCACATTGTTCATGAAGCTTTATAAATCTAGCTCAATACAGTATTTACAATAATATACACATTTTATCAACTAGCAAATAGAAGGATATGATGCCTATATCAACAATAAGGGAATCTAGAGGGTCACACCTCGAACCTCAAAGTAGTACTAGGATTCACTTCCTTCCCAGGAAGTCCAAAATCCACTGCCAAAGTCAAAGCTACATCCAATGTCCAGCGCTAAAATCCTATGTTGTTTTCCTCTCAGTGAATAGTTACCGAATCATTGTTGTAGGACACACTCCCAATGTGCATCTGATTCCATCTAAAAATGCTAATGACAAAAAAAAATCCATCCCGTCCTTCCCTTCTCTGCTACATAGTCCCTCAGGAAATCTGGCCACCCCATTCCATGTAGTCACTCACCTTCCAAGTTACACTGGCACCCCCATCTCGGGTAGTCCATCGCTTGGCAAGGCTTCCTCACATAGGAAGATACAAAAACCAAGGCATATACCTGCCTAAAAACCATAATACCGGTCATAGCATGCTCATGGAAATAAATGGACACTATTGGGTACCTATGTCCCACAATGGCCCTGCTCCTGAAGTGTGTTACCAACATACTACTACCTGTTTCAATTCCTTTTTACTGTTGTTGTCAATTCTTACAATTAGTTTCAACCAACCAAACAGGCATTACATGCTTTCCTATACCAAGCACATAATTTCCATTATATTTTAAATAAATTGAAATAAATTCAAATCATATCTTATTGGTAGCCCATCAATAAGGTACAATTTCAATCCTATTCACTTCCTGTCACACAAGTTAAACTAGTTGTTTGATCAAATAATAATGTATAAACATATCACATCTTGTTAGCTCAAAACATAACCATCATAATCAAAATAATATATCACATGTAAGCATCATAAGTTAGAATCATAAATCACATGCATAATAAAGCTGAAATAAAATACTAGTACTTATCCTTCATCAGTCCTTACTATTGCCTTTGTTCTTTCTGTACACACAATGGATCAGTTTCCACACCCGACAAGCACGCAATGCCTTTGATTCTCTTAAATAACATACACATACACACAATTTATATCACAACATGTACAACCACATAAGGTGTACAACACCACACAATACATACAACTGTACCTGACGTACAACAAAACACAATACATACACATACACATGCATGCCTGCAACACAACATGTACGACATGCGCACAATACTACATGTATACCAATACCATATGTACAACATGCACATAGTGCCACCTTTGCATAACACTACCTGCAAAACATGTGCACAACATCACATGTACACGACACCACATGCACAACGTGTACACAATGCCAAATGTACACCGCACTACCTGTACAATGTGTACACAATACCACATGTACAACAAACCAAATGCATGACATGTATACGACACCACATGTACACAACACTACATGCAAAACATGTACACGACAAAAACTGTGCACAACACCACTTGTACAACATGTACACAACACCACATCCACAAAACATGATGTGTACAATGATGCACACAACACCATATGTACATAGTGTTGATAATTTTGAAGCGCATAGTTTAATTCAACTCTCTTCCTGGTAATTAATTGTGAGCTTATTTCTCTTACTTATGTATTCTATAATCTTATTATGTATTTCATCAAGTCAATTATGAAACCACAAGAGACAATTTTCAGGCTCTTCAATCAAGGGAAAAAACCTCTCCCTCTTGGAGAGGAAAACCCGCAAGTAATTCTTCTTATAGAATTTCAGTTGACAAGTACCATGACCATGAAATAAACTCTTGAACTATGTATGCCTCCAAGGCATTTTCACTGCACTTTTCTTGGATCCTTATCTTGATCTCCTTTCTGCACTAGGACTAGAGACCTTGATCTCTAACTGTACTCCTTCTTCTTTCTGCACTCCTTTACAATGACCCTAGGAAATCTCGGTTCCTAGATAACTTGTTTTCTCCTAGCCTCGACTGCCTTCCTCTTTATGTTATATATGACCCTTATAGAGATATCAAAACCTTGTCATAGACTATCCTGTGCACACCTTGCACCTTTACTTAACCTTGTTAGCTGGTATTTAACTTGCACATTGATCTTCACACATCTTGTCTTATCCTGTAACTCTCCTTGGCCTTCCTCGGGTGAATGTGGTGCAAGTGATCAAAACAGAGACCCGATATATCCTTTTTTCTTATTTTGTATATAATTATTTCCTTTGATGTCTATATTTATTTCTTTGTTGTTTATAGCACACCAAACTATAGACCTTGTCGCTGTAATATATGTCTGAAAATCTTAGACTAATACGAATTGTCTTGTCACCTGTTAAGTGCAGTATGCCTAGGTATATATAGTGGTTGGGCACAGGTAATTAGACCTTGTCGCTGTAATATATGTCTGAAAATCTCAGACTAATACGAATTGTCTTGTCACCTGTTAAGTGCAGTCTGCCTGGGTATATATAGTGGTTGGTCACAGGTAATTAGCTGACTTGTCTATGAATAGTTATGACTATTTATAATCTAAATTTTACATCTTATTGAGAGTCTATTTTGTGAGGAGTATCTCTAGCATTTTTTAGGCTAATTTTTTCAAGGGTGTTTGCATCATACTTGAGCCATATTTTATGAGCCAATTGATAAGGTCTTAAGGTATACTATTTACATCAATAATGATCCTTTGTAAGTGTATAAACACTTCATATACATGACTCTAAATTATACATTTTATGACAAGATGACAAATCCATAAAATAAATCAAGAAGAATTCTTTGACCTATAATAAAAATTATTTACTCATGAAACCCATGAAGCAAGCTTTACAAAAATACATTTTATTATATTTGTCTTCTTCATTACATAAATTCATAATTAATAGTCATTATGAAGACCAAACCTAGTTACAATTTTCAACACTCCCTCTTAATTAGGGAGGTATTCATAATGGTACATGGTTACTTTCAATCTGAAGAATCTCATAAGATGAATCGGATTGGTAATCCCATCTATATAGAATCATATCAACTATAACTTTCTTAGTGAAAGGCCTTGACTAACAACTCCATATCTTAATGAGACAATGAGCTACAATGTTGGTGAGACCAATGATTTATAGACACCATCATCATTGTCTCTCCACGATACATACTACACTTGGGTGTTCACAAAGTATGACCTTCCTGGACTATTCTTATCTTGGTTATCTAATCCTCGAAGAATATAGGTCCATGACTACTCTTATCTTGAATTCCCTATCACATTATTAAAGAGTATCATAGGCCATATGATTACCTAATCCTCCATTCTTTCTTCCCAGTTAAAGACCAAAATGATGTGTCTATCTCTACTTCTCAACTAGGGAGGACATATTCCACAAGGGAATGTACTCATTCATATACAAGGAATGTACCTAATATCATTCTTATGAATTACAAAGTTTCTTCCAAGTAATAAACTTACCACAAGTCTCCCTCTTAACGAGGGATTTCCAACAGCAATGGTGATACACCCATCTTCTCATAGCCATGGGCGCAACCCCTGCTAGGTCGTGGGACACGCATAAGGGGACATTCCAGGATTAGGAAGAGTGTCACGAAATGATGGTCCTACTGTTTGAACCCCCGGTTCACCTACATGTAAAGACTTTCCTTGGACCAGGGGACCCACGTGAGCACTTTTCCACATGGATGGAGGAATGGTGTGAAATAAATACGAAGGAATGGTTCCACTTGTTCATTCATGTCTTGGGGCCAATCCCCATTGCATGCTATTTAGATGAAAATTTACACTAGTGCACCTGCCACTGGGAAACCATGAAGGACGAATTTGTAGGGACATTTGGTTTGGTAGGTGAAATAGAGGCACTCGACAAGGCTCTGCAGGATATATATGCCCTAGTATTTGATGAATTGCGCCCTTGTGTAGCACATGGGGCACTAATGTGGGAGATTCAGATCCAAGACATTGTCAATTATCGCAATCTGTTAATGGAGGAATGCGATGAATACCCCCAAAATATCTCTATCTCAGAGACGAAAGGAGAGCGCGCAATTGCTGGACCTCCACTACAGACCGTCAATGTCACTAAGCCTCTGAAGCTGCGAGAAGTCAAAATTGGGATGGAGGAGCAACCTAAGCTAGCTAAAATAGGGGAATATTGGGATGATGATATTGTTGGAAGAGTCACGGAACTCCTCACTGAATACCAAGACCTATTTCCGACGAAATTATCGAAAGTCAAAGGGATTATAGGGGACCTACGGGTCATGTGCATCACTTTAAAACCATATGTGTGCCCTGTGAAGCAACGCCCTTATCAGTTGAACCCCAAGTATAAGAAGAAATTCAAGGAAGAACTTGACAAAATGATAGCCGTGGGTATCATCGAACCTGTTATCACCCTAGTAATTTCTAAAGATTTTGGGCTCTTTGGATTTTTTTAGTTTTAAGAAAACTAGGGGTAACCACAAACCTACTTTGGAAATCTAGGATCTAGCCTTCCTAAATTTCAGAGAGGGCTCTCTCTTTCATATTTAACTTTGTTTTGAATTGATATTTTAGGCTAGGTATGATTGGAACTTGGTTTTTTGTTTGGAAAGTTTGGTGGGAAATAAGATTACTTGGAGTAGATTAAGAGGGATCTACTAGTCCATTGGGCTATGGAGTCAAGATGTAGCAAGAAAGACTGGAAGGCAAGGCCAAAAGGATGTTAATGTACTCAGGGCAAGGTAGATAACCCTCAGAGATTTGAATAGTTTGATTTGATGAGATGGATTTCTTTCTGGATAAAGGGCATTAAAGGATCCTTTGATCCGGAAAAAGAGGAAGGAGGCAGGGGTCAAATGGGACTAGGAGAAATTTAGAATTCCTAAGTCCAGAAATCAGTAGAAAACGTTGAAATGATCAAGTAGTTAAGACAGGGAGTTTTTTACACTTATCCTGAAATAATATTCCTAATTAATCATTTATATTAAACAACATATATGAAATTGAATGAAAATTCAGAAAAGGAAACAATGACAATAAGAAATCACTTTACTCATTAGCTTATCGCATGAATCATGAGTTATGAAGTCCAGTTGACTATTTTCCAGAATGCTACTATGAAATCAACACATCAGCCTCCAAAGTACCAACAACTTTTTTCCACCCTAAATACTTCATAAACTGAAGTATTTATACAATATGTTTATTACAAAATATCCTAGAGGAGTCTAGGAATAACTCTAGGAAAATAAAATATCTTAACACAATAAGAGGGCCAGCTGCTTAACAACTTAGCAAGTTGTCCTCTTATCTAGAAAAAATAGAACTAATCTATCTAATCAAAACTGATTGTTGCATTGCTATTTATTCTTGTTGGAATATTTGGAAGATATTTGTTTATGGATTGCTTGACTGATACTCTTTCAATTTTCATTCTTTAACTCTATTTTTCCTCTTGATACTCTCTCACACTGCTTCCTTATTACTTTTACTACTGTAAGATAGAAAAAATTACAATAGTGCAAATTTCTGATTCATTTTTCCTCGAATACTCTTTGACTCTGCTGATCATTCTGATACACTTTCACTACAACATTTACCTTTTAAATGTTGTAAAAGGAAATTTTCACAGTGGTAAAACTAATCAATTTTCTGTTGTTCACTTGACTGTTATATTTGAATTTCCTTTTTACTTTTTACTGATGTAAAAGAGATTATCAATAGTAAAAAATCTATAATCAAATTAGCCGTTTTTCTTCTCAATCTTCACTGCTTTATCTCTTTGCCTCTTTGCTGCTATACTAGGTCTGTGAACTCTTGCCATTGCTGATCACTTGGTATCTTTATACTTTTTAACCTTCAGTAACTTTCATCAGCATCAATGTACTTTGCAAAGTTTGGCTTGACAATGAAGATGTGTTTAATCTCATTTTGTAGAAAAAATAAGTTCTCAAAGTACTCCAAGATAACTTTGCCAGTTGGGGAACCTTGTGGCAGAGGCTTATTTACCTGTTCTTTAGCATGTGCTCTGATCTTCTTGTCATAATCTGTCTGAACCATTAGTTTTTCATTAAAGCCATGAATTTTTGGGAGGCCTGATTTTTTCAATATTGTGTATTGTGCCAAAAACTTTGTTATTGACAACTCCATGGTCTTGCACTTTTCCTCCAAATTGTTCATTATGTGCCTTTTATTTAGGACCTTTTTGATTTGCAGAATTATTTCATTCCTGTCTTGGATTTTCAATTCTTCAAGCTCTTCTCTATTTTTTTTGTTCAAAAATATAATAAGATGCAAGGCTTGAGATGGTTTATTAGCCAGTTCTTCTTTGGTTTTATGAATTTCCACCTATGCTACCTTAAGTAGATCTCTCTTCTCATAAATGATTTGAATTGAAATCCACTGTAGATGTATGCCTTGGATTATGTTATTCCAAATATAGTTCTTGATGAAGGACACCTCTTCACTAAGATTGACCTGTTGCTGCAAAATCTTTACCTGCTCTTGAAGTCTGTTTGCTCTTTGTTCATGTCCCTTAGAGGTAATCAATGCATTTCTATTTAATGTTTCAAGAGTTTGAATATTATTTTTCAAATTGATTATCTCATTATTCTTGAGGGACATCTCCTCCATGGCCTTTACTATGTCAACTACTTCACTTTTTTGATGCACCTGTGTTGTGGATGATCCTGTGGCAGAAGTGTCTATAGATTGCACTGACACTGCAGTTTGCAGTGGCACTTTTTGGTCTAAATGCTCTGCCAATGTGGAAGGGAAAACTGTGCCAACTATAGGAATAACAATAGGAGTAGATTTCACATCTGCTTTTCTTAAGACTTCATTTTATTTCATAAGGGTCTCTATTTGATTCTCCATGTATTTAACTTGAGAAGTCATTTTTAGCACTAACTGCATCATCTCATCCTTTTCTGTTTTCTCTTGTAGGATTTCCTTTGCTTGAGGATGTTCATTTGGTGGGAGTTTTAATTGCTTCCTCAAGGAATCAATGTCTTCATTCTTTCGTTTTATTAATGCTTAAGCAACTTGAATGTTTGAAGGATCCACTCCAATTTATAGCACCAGGTCTTCTAAGGATTTGATCCTTAGATCCTTCGCATGTAATGAAGCTTTATCTAACTTCATTTGATCCTACAAGTTGAACACAGTGTTTTGCACTCTAGTTGCACTCACAGTTTTGTTTACCACCTTAGAATAGAGCATTTCTAAAGTACTTCTATGAAACTCTATTTGATCAAGTTCATGTATGGTGTCTGCATCTACTTCAAGCTCTGTTTTCCTATAATCTGCAACTGACTTTGGGTTTTTAACCATTGGCTGGAGAAAATACATAATCATTTTATTTTTTGAATAGTCAAAAGTTGTCAAAAGTCTGTCTTTGTCTCCTGATTTTTCTTTAAGAAATTGAGAATAAACTTTTCTTTTGATCTCTTCATTTCTTTCCTTAATTTGTTTGTATTTCTCCTGGATATCACTATCTTTTCCTTCTGTTGTTTTGGAGGAGGAGGGAACCTCTATATTTACTTGTTGTTCAACCATTTCTCTGCCCTATTCCTGTGTTAAAACCTGCTCTTTCTGAATTTCTGCTAGAGTCTCATTTAAAATTATAGTGGCTTCATCATTGTCTACCTGTTGATCATCTGTATCATTTATTTCAATAGTCTTTTCTTTCTCAGCAATAGCCATTTTTTCCCTTTTGTTGTAAATAATATTGAACTTGTTTTCTGCAATGGTCTCTGCTAAATAGACTTCTTCATTCCTGGTCCTTTTTTTTGAAGTTTCTACCTGTTGGTTGACCACTATAGATTGTGAATTATCTGTGTTTATCACTGTTTTTGCATCAGAAGTAGGGTCAACAAATGTATTTTCCACCCACTCTATTTGATTTGCAAATTTCTCAATTTGGGGTTTAGGCTCATGGATGAAAGGAGTCAATTTACATTTAATTCTTGTACTATTCAAAATGCCTTTAGGATCATAATTCCAGTAAAAAATTTCTTGGAACTTATAGTCTGACAATTTCTTTGTTATCTCCTTTAATGCATCCCTGTTATTTACTATAAATGGGCCAATTTGGTTCTTCAGCTTAAATTGGGTCTTTTTCTTAGAAGCCATGAAATTTACTGCATCTGCATTTAACACCTGCCGTAGATATTCCAATGCAAAAATTCTGATAGTTAGAAATTTGGGCAACTTATGTGGGAGCAAATTTGCTCCAAATATCCTTAATTATGTATGTCCTTCATATAAGTACCAATCCCCTACTTGGCTTTGTTCAGAAAATTGCAATATCCTTTTCATCTCATCACTAACCCTGGGTTCTGTTTTATAAATTAAATTCATGGTTGGCCTGACAAACAAATCTGTGAAATCCTTGTAATTGAATTCATTTCCATTTTCCTGTGTAACGATTTCCAGAATATTACAAACAGAGGCTGGTCATCTACATTCATATTTTGTAAATCCACTGGAAACTGTTCTTCTTGGAAAAATAGAAAAAGATGGAACTGATATGATGAATATCTAAATACTCCCTTAGTAGGAAATTTGGCCAACTGATAATGTATACTGTCAGCAATGAATCTAGAAAAATCAAATACCATCGCAGGAGGCTTCCCAGGGGAAAATGTAGAAAGGAATCCTAGTATAGAGACATCAATGAACTCATCATTAAAATATCCTAAGATAAAGGATAGCATTGAAATTACTTGTCTGGAAGATTCAGGAAAATCAGAGGTGGAATGCGGTGGATTCACTTCTGGGAAATCAACATCAGTAGGCATGAATTTTTGAAGAATCATAAACCTTATAGGGTATTCCAAATCTAGGTACAACTGAGTCAAATATTAAATGGATAGGGGCAGTACTCTTGGATCAAAACTCAACTGAAGCATTTCATTAATGGATTCTGCTATGATGGAAAACATAATTTCTCTATCTTTGTTCACAGTAGACCTCTAGTCAGGAACATAATGTAATTGACACAATCTGATCAGGTCTTGATTTGGATGAGTAATAGGTAAAACATACTTGGGAAAATTAGACTCCCAAATAGGCATATCATTTTTATTTTTATCCAGAAATTTTTCATAACTCCAGTTACGAATATCAAGAAAATTAAATTCTACTTCTGCATCAGCAATCTTGTAATCCAAATATGTTAAAGGACTTCTTTCTTCAGTAGAAACAGGTGGTTGAAGAGGTCTGACAACTTCAGTTGAATTAGCTGTTAAAGCAGGAGTAGGCTTATTAATCTTTGATGATTATGGCTTTGGAAGCTTGGCTGAGACATATTTTGGGGCTTTGGGACCTCCAGACTTGGGTGTAACTTACTTCTTTGTCATTTTTGGTGATAACTAAACAATATTAAACTATTTTCTTAGTTAATTTTGACACAGAGGGTATTTGAGCAGATCTGGGACAATTTTGGGAATCTGAGCAAGGGGTTTTGGAAAGAAAACACAGGTTTTCTGGGTGTAGAGGACTGAACAAAAGGATTTTTGGCTTTATGTGCACTTTTTAACCCTTTTGAGCCAAGGAAATTGTCTTTTAATGACCGGAATAACTTTAAACAAATTTTATGTAAATGGAAAATTCTGAGAAAAAATTGCAAGGGTTTGCCCTGTTTTTTCAAGGTTTGGGCATACTAAAGTGGCAATTCAGGTCTCTGTAGCTTAATTGATCTATTTGAATAGTCAATTGGTGAAATTTGCTGGTTCAATTTAGGAAAATTCTTGATTTACAGGTGTTCTATTAGTCGAGAATGGTCTTGGAGACTTCGGCTTTATATTGGATCTACTGGTTCAGCTGAAAGCGTCAAGAGTCCTTCAAATGCAATCATTGTGGTGAAACTCTGCTTCAAGGGGGGAAATTGGCTAGCAAAGGTTTAAATTTAGTTCGCAGAGTCTGGGTGTATTTCTTAATAGGCGAGGAGAAAATAATACATAAAATGGTGGAAAACTAAGGTTTAAACCTTCAATGTTTATCATTATGTGTATCATTTATTGCAGGTCTCAATCAATGGCGGGAGGCAGAATTATCTTTGAATGTGAAAACAACTGGTGGTTTTTGCGTTGATTGGGAACGATAAGTAGTTTGGAGCATTTGGAACACGATTGAATAGAATTTAGACACATAGCAATGGGTGGTTTAGGAAAACTACTTTTATCGCGTGATTTTTGACAAACATCGTTCGATTACTTTCGAAGCGTGATATGGAACGCGCACTGTTAGATATGGTCGGATGATGCGAACGGTCCAGATTAGCCTTTAAGCTACAGGGATAGGAAAGGTGGGACTCGGGATTCATTGTAAGTCGTTGATCTGATAAGTGAAGATCTACGGTCATAGTTAAATGCGATGGGAAATGGTGGGGCATGAGGCCTTTTCATCGCATTGAATTAGGACTGTTGGATTAGAAAGATTAGGGTGATCGGATGGTTGTGGATGAATGCCGGGGCGCTGGATTTATACATATATATAAATATATATATATAAGGAGTTTATATATATGGTTGAATGTATGGGGGAGGGTTTTAATGTATTACAAAAAGGTGTGATCACATTCCGAAGACTTTTCCTTTGTTTTTTATTATATAGTTATTTCAAACCAATTAGGCTAAATAACTATAGGAGGATCGGGATATTTCATTATTGATAGTTTTTATGTCAAAGGGATATTTTTGGGTTTTAATTTAAACATGTGCGTGATAACTTTGTCATAAAAAGCTTATAATAAGGGTTTTTTGGGATAATTAATAAAAAAGGAGTTATATTAATAGGATTAGGACTTTTTATAAGGATTTAATAAATAAGTTAGGTGTTAATATGACTAAAGGGAAAATGAATACTCAAAAGACATAAATATAACTAAGGCAAGTGAAAATTAAAGCAAAGCTTCATTATCATAACTTAATCATTTTTTCTTAGTATATAATGTCTTTTGAGGGTTTTTATGCTTCATGAGATGTAGGAAGTTAATCAAATGGGGTCTTTAATTATGAATTTGCAAGGTGATGAATGCATGAGTGGTAGATGATGAAAATTTGGGATTAACATAGAAATTTAACACCTTCAACTAGCCAGTCATTAAGCCTTGGGTCTGGTCCCAACAGAAGTCATAGAAATGCTTTGAGCCTCTTTGACTAATAGTTTAGAATGTCCAATATCTATAGGGAAAGTGAAATTAGTTTTTGTAGTCTGGTGAAAGATATTTACAATGCTTTTCCCACCTTCTTCTACCTACCCATTCTTTAATCTAGCATTTTTTTTCCATTTATGCAGGTGCATTTGAGCTAGCAAACTTTAAAACATTTTTTTCTTTAGAAAGCAATAAAACTATCTAATTATAACTTATTTCATCCAAGGACCCAGATTAAACTGTTGGGTTCCTTTTATTCTCTACCTAACTATTGAATTTTTAGGATTAAATTGTCTGACAATTCTTTATTCTCTAACTAAAACAAGTAAATTGAAACATGATAAGTCAAGATTGAACAGTTCAACTCATCATGGATTATGGAATTTATTGACACTCTACCATAATCAACTGCAAAATTAAAAAGTAGTGGAATTTAGACTTGCACACTTTCATGTTTTATTCATCTTTTTCTTTGGGGTATCTTATTTTTTCTAAGTCCTTTCATCTTTCTTTTAGGACTTTTACCCTCTTTTTTATTTTTACAAATATGGGAATACAACTTGCAGAAGGAAAAGTATGTACATATTTACAAGAATATCATCGGTCAATTCAAAATTATGAATCCTATATTTATAGGTCACTAACAGAACCAATCGAACAGTCAGATTGGGTAAGTCCTATGCTGGTTCAAGAGAAAAATACCAAGGGAGAGATATGGATCTGTGTTGACCCATGAAAATTGAATGATTCCTGCGTACATGATCCCTTTCCTATGCCATTCTCAGATGAAATCCTTGATAGCATGGGAGGGAAGGAAGCATACTCGCTCACGGATGGGTTCTCAAGCTACCATCAGATCAGGATCTCACCTGAAGATCGCAGCAAAATTATGTTTTCCACTGAATGGGGATCTTTCAAGTACACTATCATGCCGTTTGGGCTTAAGAATGCCTCGGCCATCTTTTCACAGGTGGTGGTCGCAGTATTCAAGGAGTTCATTCACAAGTTGTTGGAGGTATATTTAGATGACTGGAACATCTTCGGGTTGGTAAAGAAGCATGTCTCAAACTTGCACATGATGTTGGATGCCTGTAGAAAGCACTAGATTTTCCTGAATATCAAGAATTTCATATTTTTCTTACCTTTTGGGATCTTTCTAGGTCACATAGTTTGTCGACAAGGATTGATGGTTGGCCGTGCCAAGATAGCAGTTATCATCAACCTGGCAGTACCTACAACTGAGAAACAGCTGCGCTCTATCCTTGGACATATAGGCTACTACAGGAAGTTCATTCAAGGGTACGCGTTGTTCACAACACCTATGGAAAAGTTTCTAAATAAGGATGTTTCATTTTTTTGGGACGACGAGTGTTAGAAGAGCTTCTAACTACTCAAGGAGAAGATGGTCTCTGCGCCCATCCTCATATTTCCTGACTAGGTGAAGGTTTTCCATGTTCACGTCGATGCATCAGGGATCGCCCTGGGAGCTTTCCTTATGCAGCCTAGAGACGGAGACATTTACCATCCAGTTGCATTTTCTAGTAGGAAACTTTATGGTGTGGAGCACAAATACTCCACTACTAAGCATGAGGGATTAGCCATGGTATACGCCCTACAAAAATACAAGCATTATCTGTTAGGAGGGCACTTTAAGATGTTTACAAATCACTAAGATTTGAAGTACCTAGTGAATAAACCTGTGTTGGGGGGGGAGATTTGTTGATGGATGCTGCTATTTCAAGAATATGACATTGAGATTATCGTAAAGCCAGGGAAGCTGAATGCTGGGCTAGATCACTTATCTCGAATCGAAAGTGGCGAAGAGCTAACCAACCTAGAAGAAGGATTGCCTGATGCACAAATTTTTGCTATTAAGGTAGTTGATGCGTACTTCACCGAAATCATTCACTTCTTGACTACGAGGATGGCATATGCAAAGTGTTCGGTACAACAAAAGAAATATTTGGTAGCCCATGCAGCAGATTTTACCACCATCGCGGGCCGTTTGTATAATATGGGAGCTAATGAGGTGTTGCAAAGATATGTGTTGGAGCATGAAGGACATGCCATCTTAGTAGAAGCCCACGGGGGCATAGCAGGAGGTCACTATGCAGGAAAATAAACGACACAGAAGTTCTTGAGAGCTGGGCTATGGTGGACCACACTGCATAGTGACTCTCACGACTATTGCAAAGCCTGTGATACATGCCAAAAGATAGGAAGGCCATCACACAGAGATGAAATGCCCATGTAACCGCAATTTTCCTTGCAAGAATTTGACAAATGGGCCATCAAATTCGTTGGGCCCATCAATCTGCCAGGAAAGAAGACAGGTGCGCGCTACATCATCACTGTGACTGATTATGTAACTAGATGGGCCGAAGCACAAGTTGTGAAGGATTGCACTGTAGATACCACTGCGCACTTCATTTTTGAACATATTCTAACTAGGTTTTGCTATCCAAAGATCTTGATGAGAGACAGAGGTACGCATTTTGTTAATGAAACAATACATGCCTTGACTGAATAATTTCAGATCAACCACATGAAAAGCACCACATATCATCCACAGGAAAATGGAGTTGTAGAAGCTTTTAATAAAATCTTGGAGCATGCACTAACCAAGGTTTTTAATTTTGATCATAGTGATTGGGACATGCACATCCCATCAGTCCTTTGGGCCTATCGAACCACCTGCAAAAAGCTAACTAGGAAAACACTGTTTCGGATGGTTTATGGAAAGGAGGCCATTATGCCCATGGAGTATATTGTTCCTAGCCTACGCATCGCAGCCTTTACCAACATGGTGGAACCTGATATCATGGAGGAGTGGTTAGTGCCACTTGTAGCCTTAGAGGAAGATATTTTCATTGCTAACCTCCATCAACAAGTTCATAAGGCCCGAGATAAGGCATGGCATGATCGACATATTCGACAAAAGACATTTGCGGAGGGAGAACTGGTCCTGCTATATGATATCCAGTTTGTGAAACACCCAGGGAGGTTCCGTCAGCACTAGTTAGGTCCCTATATGGTAAAAGAGATTACTGACAGAGGATCAGTCTGGTTAGCCACGTTGCACGGTGATATGGTACCAGGATATATCAATGGCAGTCGGCTCAAACCATATCGGATCAAATGAATATATGGCTGGAGTAGCTTCATGGGGCGCAATACGCGTAGGCATGAGGAAAAACGCAGGCAGGCCTGTGGTATGCACAAGTACAAATCGCAGGTCTGAAAGCACGGAGAGGTGCACTAGGAGCGTAAGGGTGTTCTCAAAGCGTAGGAGGTGCACTGGAAGCACAGGGGTAATATACAACTGCGAAAACCAGCTATTGGAATAGTAAAATTGGGTAAAAAGCAAATTTTACCGTTGAAAGGAGCGGGTGGCCAGTAATTAATGAGGCAATTTCCCAAGATATTTTACCGTTTAATTGATGGTAAGTTTCTGATAAGCCTCATCCAACCATTGGATGATCTCCAAGGCTATAAAAGAAGAGGGGTAGATCAGAAGGGAGTTTTGTGCATCTTAAACAATTGGTGCTTTGTGAAACTCTATGATTATTGTGCTTCGTTAATGTATGTGCGAGCTTCTCCTTCTGATAGTAGCAATCTTGAATTTATCTTTCAAGCGAGAATGATGGTGACTAATCCTGCTAAATCTTCCTAGACTGTGGCCTTGACGCGGAAGGAATCTAAGGAAGTATTGGAATTCACCCCTAAAGTTGAGGAGGTTATGTCCACACCGAGCAAGGGAAAGTAGAAGGGGAAGGGAAAAGGCCAGGAGCAAGGGTCGGGGAAACCTGCGAAGTGGGTTGGGGTGAAGCCATGCACCTCCCCTCGAAACGTGAAATCCCCGCGAACGGTGCCCTAAGCGCATTTGTAATATCCCAAAATAGGGGACTGCAACAATATATAAAAGTTATGCAGACACAAATCATTTATATTATAGCAAGAGGCCAATATGGAGACCCTTCATTCACATTTACAATAGAAAAACACATGTACAATGAGGCCCATAAGATGTAGAACAAAAAATAGAAGGCTCCAATGGAAGAAAATCCTCTAAAGGAGGTGCTGAAACCATGTATTAAGACTGAAAGGAGCTTGAAAACATTATTTTATTGGCTGCAATAGTTGTAGATTACACTTCAGATCTAGAGCAAATCTACGTATGAAAAGTTAGGTCTATACCATATCCATACACTAGATAGGCTCTTCTTCAAAATCCCCTTGGGGTTTTCAGCAATACATGAAGCACAAGGAGTAGACCTGAGATCTAAATCTGCAGATCTGTAGAAATATTTGAATATTTAGGAATGTTCAGATCTGATCTGATATGTACAATATAATGATCCTCTTCAATGGATCTCAAATGGGAAGGGTAGATCCCCAACACATGAAAATCACTCCTCCAACAGATGTGCCAAAATACCTTGCAACAACACCTACGGAATAACGTAGTTCTGGAAGCAATACTGCGTTGTAGGGTTTAAGATATGTTTGGCCACATGCCAAGATCTGAAAATGTAGCTCCAATGATCCAAAACTCTCTCGCCAATGGGATAGAAGCCTTCCCCAATAAAAAGGATCACTAGAATGGTCTAGATTTGAATAGATCAGCCTCCACTTGTTGTAGCTTTCAAAGACAACCAAACCCTCAACAGGATCTTCATTGTAGTTGGAAGAAGAAGATTGGCCTCAAGCCAAATAGTGGACTATGCAATACAAGACTCTCCCAATAGCTACTCAATGGGAAGAGGTGGGATACCCGATCAAGAACACCCAATGCTAAACATCATTTTAAATCTTGACTAAACAGCCAAAGAAAGCTTGTATGTCTAAACAAACAATACTTTAGAAATCTGATATCATTCAACATCCTTTTCATGCTGCCATCCTCTTCCTTTTATAAGTTAAGAGCTTGTAAACCCTAAACCACCTTCAATGAAATAGCTTCTTTCACACAAGCCATATCCATCTAAAACTGTGTTGTGCCTCATTGATGGCCACTCCTCCAAGACAACGATGTAGATTTGGTCATGGTTGACCTAGTCAAAACATCCAGCCCCTTTCACACCTAAGGGTGCTTTCTTACATAGCCAATATTTAACCTTGTTCACATGTGGCATTGATTTATTCAGTGTTTAGGAGTTTTATGAACCTCCTTTACATTTTTATTCATGAAACAGAAAAATAAAACGAAAAAGAATATTCTCATTAGCTTAGGACTAATTGGGAATATTACAACATTTTCCCAACCCATTAAAGAGACCTATTTCTACTCAGGAAGAGGCCCATATCATTGAACCAATAAGCTAGCTACCACCCTATGTGTGGTTTCACAGGCCCTCAATGCGAACACCCAAGAATCTTGATGGGACGCCTGCCTATCTGTAGATTTATCTGATTCCGAGCGAGGTCCCCATCATTGGAAACTCCTTTGGCAAGCTCCACATGGTCAAATTCGATGATCATGACCTGACCAACCTAGAAGCCTTCCCTGAACTGGCACCATAATTGTATCTGGAGAGGGTATTGGAGGATGATGTATTGAATATAGTCCCTATGCTGTGGGCAAGAAGACTGGATGGGTCTGGGTTGTTAAACTTGCTGCGGATGCCCCATTTTTGCCACTACAATATCACTAATAGGATTGTGCAACAATTTCTCGCTCTGGTCCATGAAGGCTGCTTATGGATTTAGGACCGCATTCCCATAAATGCAGCGCTCATTCACCGTATCACTGGTCTTTCCATGAAAGGGATGAATCCCATGGAGCGTGTCGGGAAGAAATATGAACAATAGATTGCTAACAAGGTGCGTGAAGATTATCACATTGAATGGAACACTAGCGGGTTCATGATCAACACTATCAACGGCCTTAGGGCGCGCATGGGCACCTTGTTGTTGGTGTGAAAGATGATGCATAAATGCCAGGTTTCCACGGTTCCGCATTTGTCATCTAGTTGGCTGGCCACTGCGAAAAGGGGGTATGCTTCAACTGGTCCCAATTTCTATGTAGTGAATTTCTGGAGAAAGTGCACGAAGCCCAGGATCATGGAAGGGCCTTTTTTTACTCTTGGTTGATGCTCCTCATCGCGTTGGTTGCATGGGAAACCCCAAAAGATTCGATCCTCCCCGAGCTAGAGCCAGATATGTGCGAAGGGGAACAGTATGCAAATCTGTGGGATTCTAAGGATGAAAAGAAAATTGAAGATAATAAGGTCTTTTGGGTCTTATTTCAGAGTGGGCTTGCAGCTGCCATTCACTCTTGGTTGTGCTTGTCACCAGACATTTATGACACGTACAAGAGCATCGTAGAATTTCAAGTAACAATGCACAATGTATAGATCAGGGGCCGCAAGGATCCAGCATGGGTATCACTCTCGTATATGGTTGCTGACGAGCAGATTGACCACCTTATTGCTACTTGGCCTCCACACTAGAAGCCCGACTTCAAATCAGGTACGAAGGACACTGCAGGTATGAGAACCATGAAGGTCACCCCACCCGATGCCACCAAAGAGACCGGAGGGCACGGCAAGATTACTGGGAAGGGAGTGGACCCAGAATTGCAGGGCAAGAATACTGGGACGGGAGTGGACTTGGAATCACAGAAGGATTCACAGTAGGATCTGGGTGCAGAGGGTCTGGATACAGGAGGTGCTACCTCCCCTCGAGGTATGAAACAGACTGGTGACCCTATTAAAGGACCATGAAAGCAGCAACGAGCTCAATGGATGGAACGAGACATAGGAGTTACTCTGACAGAAGAGGACCTAGAGCAAATCACAGATGCAGTCACCCTCACCACAGAAGATAAATGGCTGGCTCTAGAAGAGCAGTAGAAGGCCACGGTCACTACACTCCAGTCTGAGCTCCAAGATTTGCGACTCAAAATTGACACCCTGTAAACGAGTATGGTTCAGGCATATCTGCCACCAGTGACAAGCAATGAACTGGTCCTCACAATAGAAAGTCACCTCTACCCCCTCCCAGGTGCAGCATTTGTCTTGAGCCCGCATACCTTGGGAGAGCAAGTCTAGGCTTGCACAGAGGTACAATTGGATCTAGTTTGACTGCTGCATGAACCACTATAGGTCCTTGACACATCCCTCTTTGAAGAAATTCAACACAGAGACTGCCAGGTGCACCAGCAGCTGAGCACACGATTGAAGAGAAGACCGTCGAAGTGTCCCAAGCACAGGATGCATGCACCCTCGCCACCACATAGCAGACATAGTTGGAATTCTTAATCAGTAGGCTGTGCACAGATGTCACTGAGGATATCTCAGATTCTGCCACCCCCCAAGCCAAGATTGAGGGGATTTTTGCAACACTAAAGGCTTCGAGTACTGAGATTCATGCTGTAAAGACAGAGATGGAACAACAGATTGCAACTTTACAGGCCAAATTGCAGCAAGAAAATCCACCTGAGGTAAGAGCCCAGCGAGCCACGTTGGTAACCGAGGCCACAAATACTATCACAGCTCATATTACTCAGGGGGCATAGATGTTGGAGACAGCTATGTATTTGTGGTCTAAGGTACAGCGTGACCCCCTCCTGCGAGATTTTACTCAAGAACTATGCCAGAAGGAGGAATAGTTTGAACAGCTCGAGGCTACTATGCCATCATTGATCCCCGCTCAGCGCTTGGCACGACTGCGTACCAGCCACAGACTTAGAGATGACATTGAAGAGATCTGCCACAAGAAGAAGGTTCTCAGTGACCACCTTAAGCCTTGGGCCAATGAATCCCTCAAGCTCTCTCAGGACGTCGATATCGTAGTAAAGCAGCTAAACCAAAATTTGGAGAGCGTCACTGCTGCTACAGAAGGTATAACTTCACAAAGGTTGGTGGAGATTGCTCAGAATGCTGCTGCGCAGATAAAAAGAGTGTTTCCCCCGATGTTTGATGCGATCAAGCAGCTTCAGGTAAAGATGTAGACCCCATGGCCACAGTAACTCGAGACGAGTCACATGATTGTGTTCAGGGCCTGTTGGAATAGGGTTCCCTAACCTTTTTTTTTGTATAATTTTGTAATAGTCGGTCCTTCATAGGGGTTTTGGGGTGGATCAAAGCCCCTAATTTTTTTCAATGGGTTAAAGGGTAGCTCTAGGGTCCACAAACCATAGTTTTCGGACCATAGGATAGCGAAGGCTATGATATTATAAATAGATAGATAGTTGGGTCTAGTAAGTAAGTAAGTGGATAGATTGATGCTACATGTGAATTGTTAAGATCTGTTTGGGTTGTTTTGGGTAAGGACTCCTGCTAGCTGTGTGTGAAGAGATCCTCAGTCCTGATGTGTACGGACCCCGCTAGGCTGTGTGCACGGGATGTGTTTGGGTTGTAAGTGGATCTTTGATACTAATGAATTTGAAGTATCATTGAATTATCTGTGTGTTATCTGAAATGGTTATGTTTACTGCTGAAGTGCATCTATGATATTTATTTAAGTTGTGAATGTATCTGTGTTCTATAATTTGCATAAGTATATTTGTGATCTAATATTGGTTACGATTATAGTGCTTTATGATGGTATTTGGTAATGCGCACATGGATGTGAATGTACTAATTAGATTTGATAGTTTTGTTATGGTTATATGCTGATTACACTATTAAAAGAGCTGCAAATGACTCATTCTGTGCAAACCTAGTAATTTATAACCCAGATATGCCTTGAATTACCTACTCTCCCTCAGGGTGCGGAAACCTGGTTCCAGCACCCTCCCATACTACTTCGAGGGATACCTTAGCTTGCACAAGTAGGTCATTTCTGAAAGGGCCAGTAGTATAGGGGTTTGTTGGCAAACCTTAACTCCGAACCTGGGTCAGGACCCCTCAAGCCAACACATACCAAGGATTGTCACTAGATATAGTGGATATATGTCCATATGGAAGGTCACATTCAAGTTTCTCTATGACACATAAATTAGGATATTTTAAATAAAATTAGCAAGGGCTGAGGATTTCTTACCCTTAAGTGTAACAAATTTAAAGTGAAAGTAATGAAGGATCACAATCCACTAAGAATGATTACCACTAATAAATCACAAATGCAAAGGAATGACATCAAGTTATAAGTCATCATGACCTTTTTCTTACACATCAATATGTAATGAAATATATTTTGAACTATTGGATATAGAGAAATGAGGGTATGCATAGGTTATTACTAACATAATAAATAGCATGCTAACAACAATTGATCCCATCCTAAACTCAAACTTTAGTTAAAAAAGTGTAAAGTAGAAATATAGAGGATAAATTCTTGTCAAATTAAATAGGGATGATTAAAGGTATTTACCTTAGGGAATACTTCAATATTTCAAATAATTGTTAGGCTTGGTCATCCCATGAAAAGGATATATTTGATCATAGTAACCATAAAATACCATGAATGTAGGTGGCATGATATGGAAAAATACAATGCAAGAAGCTATATTTAGCATTGAGGCTCTATATCTAATGTAGCTTATGGGGTGGTTATAGTTTACTAATGGCTTGGAATTTTAAAGGGTCAATGGTGAAGCCTAATTTGGAAACAAAAAATCCAAATATTTGACTACCTAGAATGTATAAGACACGCATAAGAGGATTCAAATGAATATTGTACTTTTGATAGTTGAGTGAGTTAGTGTGGAGGTATTCTAATTGTTGTTATTATTTATTTGAATCAATAGAGTGATCATTCATATAAGTTAATATTATGGGAACTAAGTCATGAAAACGATGGCATGGTTCACTAAAAGGTGGCTCTACTGTTTTCTACTAAAAGGAAAAAAGAGATTGTATCCAAAAAATCCCTCATGGAGTAGTAAAGGTGATATTGTATTGATCAACAGAGTGCATTTGAATCCAAATTAGGGGCATTTCAAGGTAAAAAGTGGGCCTAAAAAAATTATATTGTAAAATTTAAGTTTAAAAGAATGAAAATGATTTAAGATGATGATGTCAACCATAAGGGTAATTTTTTTTTGATAAAAAGAAAGAAATTATTTTTTAATTTACTCTTCAACTTATCTCCATATAGAGTTACTCAAATTTGAAGTGTAAGCACTTGTTTCATTCATAATTAAACTCCACATTCAGTGAGTCCCTACACATGAAATTTGAGTAAAACTTTAAGTAGATAAGTTAAAAGTAATATTAAAAAAGTAGTTTTTCATTTCCCTTCAAAAGTGATTTTTTTGTTTTCTTTTTCTTTAAGGGGGCTATCTTAGACCTCAAAATTTCCCATAATGAATTATAACTTGTGAGCCTGTCCATAAAGGAAATTATCTCATTTCCAACACATACATCAAAAATTGGTTGATGCCTTGTGATGGATAAGTTTTTTTAGGAGAAACCTAACTCAAATCACAAAAATAAATATAGGCACAAATGGTTCTTTGTTCCTTCATAGTGGGGAGTAGCCCAAAGACACACATGGTGTATTTTCTTGGATATATGAATAGAACATGATGCAGTTTATTTATATTTAATTTTATGGTGGTAGCCTTTACAAGATTTTTTTTCTACATAAGAATGACATCGTACCATGTATCGATATGATTTTTGATGGGTCCCATCAATAGGTATATTTTGAGGCCCATATTTCTATCCTCCATCCCATAAATTATTTATTTTCTCCACATTAATTTACATTTTAAGCTATAATGTGGTTAGTAGGAAGACAAAAGGGTTATTTTCATACTTCGTGGACTAATGTGGTTTATGTGCAAGAAAGAGGGAATTTTTGGTACATTTATGATGCAAAGGCACGTTGGAGGTAGGTAGAGGGAATATAGGATACTTTTCCCCTGAATTTACTCCCCCTTGACTCAAATTGATCCCTATAATCACTTAGTTTCACTCATTTATAGCTCAGGATCCATTGACAGCCTAGGAACTCAAGTTCATGAGAGGATATAAGGGAACTAGATCCACTAATTTCAATATTTTGGAGGGAAGTATTCCTCCTCTCAAGGGATTTCCCCCTCAGTCACCTTTTGTATAAATAAATAGGCCTAAGGGCTCATTAGGATTTAAATTCTTGGATCTAGGAAGAGATATTGAAGGAAAAATACTTGAGACTGTTATTTCCATTTCGAGATAATGTAAATGAACTCAAATTTTTGTTAATGAAAGGTTCCTTGTTGGTATACATCTGAGTTAATATAGGAGGGTTGAAACCCTTGGGTTAGGTCCCAACCCAAAGGCTTTTGTCCCTCTCATGCATTTTTATTTTGTCCTTGTTTAATTTTTTGTATTTATTTACTTTTTTAGGCAGAAATAAGATTGCAAAAATTTTGGTTGCAAACCTGATCACCACCTGATCTCTTCTGGGAATTGTGGTTGAAGAAGTTGTAATATTCATAAATTAGTCATGAGCTAGTTGGAATATTAATTTTTTTTTCTTGTTGATGAATAAGAGGATATGGAGATCCATAAATCTCCTTAATATGAATAAAATCAATGCCAATGTGAAAGGAAGACATCTTATCATCTTAATTGAGCACCCTCGAGTGTGAAAAGGGGTTGGAACACCTTGACTGGGTCAACTTTGACCAAATCAACATCGCTGTCATGGAGTAGTGGCATTCAATTAGGGAAAACACAGTTTTAGATGGAGACACCTTGCATGGAAGTAGTGTCATAAATGAATAGGGCTTAGGGTTTGGAATCTCATTTCTTATAAAAGGAAGAGGATGGCAGCCATATTGATTATGTATTGGTTATTATATTTCTGAATATATGGCCTATTTAGACATATAGCTTTCTTTGGTTGTTTAGCTAAGATTGTAAGTGTTGTTTAGCACTGGGTGTTCCTGGTCGAGAATCCCATCTCTTTCCTTGAGGGGACTATTGGAATATTTTTTTAATTCACTTCCACATTCAGGCTTTAGACCAAGCTTCATCTTACATCTACAACACAGATCCTGTTGAGGGTTGAGTTGTGTTGCAGGTTGCAGCAGTGGAGACAACATTTGGGTCACTTCAGTACTTATTTTCAGTGGATAAGGGTTCCTTTCCATTGGGAGGATAGTAAGGAAGGCCCTTGAGCTGATTTGAAACATTTGGCAACATGCCATATATTTATTTTCCCCTACAGTGTTTTTTCTATCTTGGACTGCGTTATTTTTAGGGAGGAGTTGTAGGGTGGTTTCAGCACACCATTTGGGGAGGAGGTTTTCTAGTGAAGGGATCAACCTTTCATCTATAGGATCTATTGGAGGAGGCTGCATTATTTTCTATATCATATCAGCCACATTTTATAGATCTATATGTTGCAGTGAATCTTCAACCCTAGGGCTTTGATTCCTATCTTGTACATTGGTGTATTGTTGAAAACCCTTGTGGGGTTCTTCATTGGAGGGTGTATAGTGCCTAGATCTGAACTAGTTGTATCTTTTGAGGCATATATCTTCCCATGATTAATTTTATATTCATTTTCTGTAGCTTTACTCTTTAAACAACGTTGTAGCAGTCTTCCAACATTTTGATATATAGTAGCATCACCTCTTTTGAAGGTTTTTTCCATTGGAGGCTTATTATATCTTGTTGTACATCTTATGGCCCATTTATTATGCATATTTTTCTGTTGATTTATGATTAGAAGGTATCCATATTGGCCTCTTTCTTTTATATGATTTTTAACACTACTATTCCAACATTTTGCACTATATTCCTTCTTTTCCCATTTGGGAATATTACAGTGGTATCAGAGCATAATCTTGGCTCAGCCTGTGTGCTTCATCCACTATGTCATCTAAGGAGGCTTCTCATAGAAAGGAGAAGATATGTAGAAGAGATGAAGGAAAAAAATCATTATTAGGAGGGAAGGAGTTCTCAAAACTTCTTCTTCAAATTATGCAGTGCATTAACACAGACATCAAAGAGATGAGGATGGAGAGATGTAGAGATTCTTCAAGAGGGCTTGTACATGAAGAAAGACCCATATTTTCACATTATGGGTGTGATAACTCAGCTACACCATTGGATCTACAACGTGGTACCATGCTTACATTCATGGCAAGAGAAGAAGAGGAAGGAGACGTACCAAAGGAGGAGACACTTGCTGACTATCTTCAAGAGTATGAATCTCAATCTCAAAGGTTCAAATATCATCTAAACTTCCAAGGGTTTTTCAAGATCAAGGATAATTGAAGACCTAGCAATCAAAATAGAAGCAAGTGGTGCAAGAATCACGATTTGGGTAGATTATTTATATCTACTTTTGATCGGTCACCTAAATGTAAAGCAAGGGCTTGGGTGAAGGAGATAGACACCTATTTGTAGCACCACCAAGTTTCAGAAGATGAAGCCCTTAGAGTAGAAGCGCTGCATCTTGAAGGTAAGGCTTATGATTGGTGGTTTTATGAAACTTCTTCCTTGAATCATTTAAATGTATCTACTTATGCAAAGTTCACTAGGAGGTTAGTGAAAATATTTGATGTAAAACATTCTGAAACTTCCTTGGTTGAGCTAGCCAAGCCTAAACAAACAAAACCTTTTCATGAGTTGGAAGGATCCATAAATCCAACTCCATTCCAAAATTCTATTGAAGGGGTTAAAAACTTGCAGAATACCTTGCTAGAGGCAAGATCCCCACTTCAAGAAGAGCTCTCTTCTCAAAAGGAAGACATGGAGATCTCTTTTTCAAAAGAGGATCAAAACAAAGAGCCTCTTAATGATGATGAGGTAACCTCCATTCATGATGAAGGGGAAGAGTAGGCTGGAGGTAATAGCGCTGTCACATCAGGAGAAGATCTAGTACCTCATGGAGAGGTATATGGAGTAATTGCTCCAATGAGAGGAGCTCTTGTATCATTGCAAGAAGTTCCATAGGATCTCATATGTGGAGATCAAGGCACAATCCATGAACAACATTTGCCATTATTGATATATTGTGAGACCTTGCAGATGAAAGTAGAAGGTAGGGAGGATGGCCAGCATCATATGATTAGGACCACACACCGCTATTTATTTCAGAAGGTTGATGCACAAAAGAGGCAGACTGATTTGCGCAGTGAGAGCAAGGACAAATAAGTCCACTCATATGTGCAGTCTACTCGTGATATTGAGGAATTCCACCTGGGAGGCCACCAGATAAGGAGATGATGAGGCATGTCTCACATCATGATGCACCATTCATAGATCCAGGAGGAATGAGATCATTGGGAGGACATGGTACAACACTGAGAGTCTTGGGTGGACTCAAGGAGGAGGGAGACATTCTCCCAACATCATTGTTGGGCTATATAAATAATTGTTAAATGACTAAACAACACACATTAATTATCAATCCAGGGACGTATGTTTATTCCAATGACAGTTGCACTATCTTTGCCAATACACCAACTAGAAGAAATTCCAAAGAAAAGAAATTGTTTCTGATGTAAATGCTAGAAATAAATCACTCATGCAGAAATAAAAGGATCTACAAGATTGGAATCACACTTCAATAAATCTGTCTATCTTGCCACACAACAAGTACACAGTTGGTGTCTCTAATATCATATGTGTAACAACATATAAAGTATTGAAATTGAAGCATATATATTCTTATTTGAATATTAGCAACAACACTCTATTGATACATAAACCGAAATACAATTACATACACAACTAATTTAATCACTACAATCCCTACTAAGAAGGAGGACCCTTCCTCCCTAGCAGGGCGCAGGTAGAGGAAGAAATTAACGGAAACTAAATAGAATAACACATGTAACAATAATAACATGATAATCTGTATTAATCTGAACACAATTACAAAGCCAAAATAATGTTGTTCTCCGCTAACCTCTCGACCTCTAGGGCTGACAAATATATAGTGGTTACGTCATAAAATCTAGGGATAGATCAATCATGAGAATCTTATGATTCTCATGTTGATAAAAATAGAACACATATAGTTATAACCACTTCCTAATAAAGTTATAACTATAAAATAAAAGATTACAATCAAAACCGCCCTTAGGTTGTTATCCCAAAAATACAATTCTAAAAAACTTCTACAACTATCATAATAGAATTAGAGTTGTAGTGTAATGGCGGGAAGACAGTTAGCAACAAATGTTGATGAGATCAGTCAATGGTACAACTGTATCAGTAATTCGCCAACAAGTCTATAACAACAGAGTGTAACAATAGTTTTCCGATGGGTCTATAATAGAAAGGTGTTTGTTGTAACAACACCCTCTTAACTACTCCTGTGAACTTCGTGCTTGGGATATTTGGTGCTATAAATGACATCTGAAAATACAACACAAAGACCATCGATCTTCTCCAAAAATTCACCATCAATTAGTTATAAAAAGGTATGATATATCATAATAATTGATGAATTGGAAAAGTAATAAAAACAAGGTAACCACACAAGTTAGGGTAGAAAGGTAGGAGAAAGAGGCAAAGATACTCCCATTGGTCATGGTTATGCGGAAAAATAAGGAAAAAAAGTGTAGGAAAAGTGTACAAAACTGGTACCCAACATCTCCCCCCCAACTGAAATACTTGCATGTCCTCATGCAAACTCATCTCTCATGGGAATATCTTCGGTGAAAGTCAATGAGATCATAAGCACCAGATATGTCTTCATCTTCAGACCTATATCCCTAATTGGAAATCAACTGTCGTACCCAGGATTTTAACTCATACTTATTCAATTCATAATTGATCTGGAAATCCTCAATTGGCAACCAGATCAAAGGAAAATTAAATATCAATCCCAACAGCAAAGCACCAAGGGATTGTACAATCTATGCATAAGCTGGTACATGTGTAATATCCACCACTAAATTCTGGAATGAGAATGGATCCCCCTTTAATAGCTCAGCGCTACTGGCTTCCGTGCATTTCAAACACCCTGTCAAAGCTCGACTCTTCATCATTGAGAACTGATTGAGGCAGAAGTTCACAATTCTTCTTCTATAAGTGGTAGATGTTTCTTTAATCCCAGGGGTACTCAGCATTCTCTTGAATTCTCATCTCAACTCGATAGCCTGTCTTGGTTCTGCCCGAACCCACAATGTCATCTTCTCCTCATTAGTCTCCATAGATTTAATGGCCAGATGCCATTCAATATGATTATTCATGAAGGACACAAAAGATCTCAATTGAAGATCTCCCATATAGGATAATACTGTCACAACCATCTACATACTCACATGTTCACAAATAATATTGTGTAAGAATAAATAACACAACAAGCTTTGCTCATCAAAATCGGAGGCACAAAAAACATTTAGAAATGTACGAGTGGAAGAACATAAATAAGGTATGTCCTCCATAATAGCTTTCAATTGAAACAATAAGTAACGTTCCCACAGAAAAATAGGATAGGATGGAGAAGGTCGCCTACAACCCGGCAAGTTGAGGGTGAGGTCATGAAGTTTTTGCTTGTCTATGGTGATGTCCTGAACCTGCTGCTGTAACAATAGAAGTTGTTCTTCCAGTTTCTTCAGAGCTTCCTTATTCTTGTAATTATCCCATCATTTCTTCAACTCTACTTTCATCCATCTTTCATGTAAATTTTATATTTCTCTCTGATGTCCCTTTAACGAAATCGTCCCTTCCAGAAGGGAGATTGCTTCCTGTTTCCACTTTTGTAACTCATAAATTAACAAGAATTTCTCAGAACTCCATCCCGAGATGGGACTCGGCTTTCTCCTGCATTCCATATATTCATTAAAAATGGGTGTACTAGCCTCTGCTACATGGGGTTGTTCCACCTCTGCTACTGGTTCTTGTGTAAAAGTAGCCTCCTCAGTGGGCTCTTATGTGTCAGCCCCTTTGTTTCCACCTAGAGTAGCCTCTGCGTCCATTGTTGTTTCTTCTACAATAGGATTGGCCTCCACAGGTTCTTGTGGGTGGGCTTTTAGGTCAATTATTACAGGAGGCTCTTCTTTAACTAATGGTTCTTACGTAACAGCCTCCTATTGTTCGGTTTCTGCTTCTATTGGGCTGATATTTTCTGTTCAGGCCTTATATCCCGCTGATGTTAAGTCTTGAAAACATGTCATGCATAAAAACACCAGGATTTCCTTCCCCTCATATAATTTCCACTTTAATTCTTCATTTTTCTTTCTTAGACTTTCAACTTCTAAAAGCAAGGCATTGGTTTCATCCTTACCTGATGAGGAGGGTTTCCTTTCTTCTTCTAAAACTTCAGCCTCCATCTGATTTTCGGCTGTAGGAAAAGGTTCTGTAGGTATGCTGACTTTCACTCTTTGTGTTGGTCTTCTATCCCCAATTGGTTCATCAATAGGCTTTTTCCCAATCCTAACTCCAGCAGGCCGATTATGGGTTCCCACCTCTGCCTGACTTCCTCCTGAAGTCATGGTTTGTTTCCCCCGACTTATCCTCAGCCTCTTTCACTTGAATTCTTCCCAAGTTTTTCCTTGATGGCCTATGGCATCCAGCACGATTAGCTTAATGAGTCCATGATTAGTCACACATGCCTTCGGGTGTGCTGTTGTTTTCACTGCTGTCGACATATGCTTGATGTTCCCCAACAAATAGAATGGAAGATTAATTCTTTGCTAGTGCCTAAGGTGATTAAGCAGAGGAAAGTGATAGCTAAACACTATCGTGTATCTTCCCTCACAAGTGATATATTTAATTAGTCCCAGGGAAACATCTTCCCAAGGTTGAGGAAGTGAAAATATGTTAATTCCTCTCCCTTTCTTCTCTAGTTTTTCTTCCCCTACTAGGAAGTACTCTTTCATGGAGGGGTCATTGATTTTTATGTTAAACCACCTTCGCCCCTCTAATGGCAATGAAGTTACCCAGGAAATTACCTCTTCAGTCACCTCCACTTGCATGCCCCTTACTCGGGTTTGATTATTGTTCAATTTCTAAGCAAATTCAATTTCCACCGCCTCGTCTGAGCCTTCAAGCTTCTGGAAAAACTCAATCCATCCAGCATCTCTGAATATATGGTAGGCTTCTAGACAATTTTGCAAGGCATCCATAGAATCCGACTCATGCCTGACCGCTGCTCCACCCATGCATGCTTTTTGTTTCTAAATTTGCTTCTTCTTGTTCAGCTGCACTGTAATATCACTGCATTTATGAATTCTCTTCTTTGCTATTCAGCCCCACTATAACATCACTGTGTCTCTGAATTCACTGCTTCTCGGTGTCTCTGCTTATCCAAATCGATGATTTTACAATGAGGATGAAATTTTTTAGTCGAGGAGGTTTATGGGAGGTGATAGCTTTTACGGATTTACCAAATCGTACCTCGCACTAATATTCATAAATGGCTCATTATGGAAAGTAATGGGATTTCGTACACACGTTATTTTCCAACCGGATTCGGTCATCATTGGAAATTCTATTATTAATTAGGTGCATGTGGACTTAATAGATATTTATGATTATGTTCTTTTTGAAATGATTTAAAGTCATATCCCCTCCCCCACCTTAATGGTGACGGTCACCCACAACTGTCACAGGGATATCATTACTTTTCCAATTAATCATTGAATCATCAATGACACGTTTACCTTTTTAATGACATACGTGAGGTGACATGGAGGAATATTTTGAATTGGCGGCGTCCTGCTTACAACACTCATGTTGTTGTGTTTGGACGGCATGGTTATTGCTATTTATGGAATGACTCATAAAAAACAGTATTCGTGGCTGTCGGCTGTTACATGTGTAACAACCAAGACAACCCTTAGATTATTCTAAAAAAAACATAATAATCAGGAGAAATTGGTACATAAAAGAAAATTACATGGATACTATCATCCTATGAAATAGATAAAAAAGGGAATATGATGTTTCAGGAAGAAAAAAATGTGTGTAACAGCAGCCACAATAGTGGTTTTCAGCCTGTTACTGACTGTCTGACTGTGCCCTGGAAAGGGTTTTTCACAGTTAGATTTATTTTTGTTTTTCTTTTTATTTTTTATTTATTTTTATTTTTATTTTATTTTATTTTTTTATTTTTTATTTTTTATATATTTTTTAAACAAGTGTAACAGCTACCACAAAGGTGGTTTTCAACTGTTGCACTTATTGGAATTTTAGTTTTTAAGGCTGCACAGGAGAATGTTCCCCTGCTGTCATAACATGAAGATCAGAGTCCGCGACAATGTTGACAAATGATTCCTTCGAAGCAGGTTGGTGATATAACCTTAGACGGTGCCCATTAACTAGTAACGACGTCTTAGCACTGTCAATGGTGACCAGTTGTATAGTCCCATTTTCAAAGACTGTATCCACTTCGTAAGGACCTAGCCATCTAGTGCAGAGCTTGACTTTGAATTCTTTGAACCTTGAATCGTACAAAAGAGTCCAATCTCCTTTCTGGAAAGTTTTCTTCTTAATAAACCTATCATGCCATCTGGATCTTTGTTGCTGAATGACCTCTGTCTATTGAATGGCAGCCAACCGTTTCTCTTCCAACTCATTGAGTTGGTTCAACTTTGAGTATGAGATGTACTCAAATCCAGATCGATCTGCAATGATGTTCTTAATGTCTTTATTTCAAATTCTATGGGGAATAAGGGATTCTTACCATACACCAATTCATATGGTGAGAAGCTTGTAGTATTCCTCCATGTTGTCCTGTAAGCCCACAGTACCTCTGGAAGTTTCTTGGCCCAATTTCTTCAGTGGCTGGCTCCTATCTTTGTTAAGATTCCCTCAATGACTTTATTGGTGCTTTCTACTTGACCATTTTCTTGTGGGTGATATGGTGTAGTGATTTTGTGATGGATTCCATACTTTTCAACCAGCTTCTTAATCAAATGAGATGTGAACTGAGGCCCCCCATCTGTCACTATCTCTCTGGGTATCCCGAAGAGAACAAAAATATCTTGAAACAGGAAGTCTAAAACAACCTTCTCTGTTGCTCTAGTTAGTGCCTTTGCTTCGACCCATTTTGTGACATAACTGGTGCATACCAATATGTATGCTTTTTTTGTGATGAAGGATTAATTGGCCCCACAAAGTCTAGGGACCATTTCTCAAATGGTTTTATTACTATCTGAGGCTGTAATGACATCTCATCTGATTTCAGAGGTTGGCCCATCCTTTGGCAGCTATCACATCCTTTCATAACATTCTTGGCATCCTGGAATATAGCTGGCCAGTAGTACCCTGTTGAGAGTACTTTATGTCATGTCCTTCTTTTAGTGAAGTGTCCTCCACAAGGTTCCTCATGACAAACCTTCAAGATCTCAAATACCTCATCTTCTCTAACACATCGCCTAATCTGAAAATCTGGCTCTGTGTGATAGAGATTGCCTTCTATCCAGGAGTAGGTAGCACTCTGTTGTATAATTCTCCTTCTTTCCTTGAAATACAATTGGTGTGGGAATTTTCCTGTAGAAAGGTAATTGGCTATATCTGCATACCATGGTGAGTGAGTAGAGATGGAAAAAATATACTCATCTAGAAAATAATCCTCAGTGGCAGTGCAATCATCACTTATAGTTAAGCTAGAAAGGAAATCAACAACTACATTGTCTTTTCCAGGTTTATCTAAAATAGTAATATAAAATTCTTGTAACAGTAATAACCATCGTGTAACTCTACCATTAGTAACAGGCTTGTTAATTAAAAATTAAATTGCAGCATGGTCAATGTGTACAAATACTTGGTACTCGGTGATGTAGTGCCATAATTTTTTTGATAATATGCACTATTGCTAGGAATTCCTTCTCAATAATAGTGTAGTTGAGTTTTGCTGGAGTTAATTTCTTGCTGATGTAATAAATGGTGTGAGGTTTCTTCTCCTCCAGTTGCCCCAAAACAACACCCACAACCATTTCAGATGTGTTTGTAGCAATATTAAACGGTAATTCACTATTTTGGTCCTCGTAAAACAGGTGTTTTTGTTACACAGTTTTTCAACTTTAAAAAGGCTTGCTCACACTTCCCTGTCCACACAAATTCCACATCTTTCATAAGTAATGAAAATAGAGGAGATGCAATCTTTGAAAAAATCTCTATAAACCTCCTATAGTATCCTGCATGTACCAAAAAACTACGTACCTCTTTTGGCGTCTTAGGGGTCGGGATTTTCGATATTACCTCAATTTTTGTAGGATGTACCTTGATTCCATTTGTTGAAATGAAATGTCCCA
Organism: Pinus albicaulis; assembly: GCA_034641835.2. Lineage (NCBI taxonomy): Eukaryota > Viridiplantae > Streptophyta > Pinopsida > Pinales > Pinaceae > Pinus > Pinus albicaulis. Next base: position 1,049,037,702 of record CM076580.1, read on the forward strand.
GCACAATTCACTTGGTCATCATCACGTGGAATTTTTCCATGCTCAGAGCAACATTAGTTTGTTCACAACGTTCCAGCACATTTTCTAGGTTAGCTAATGTTGTCTCAAAGGCATCCCCATAAGGTGTAAAATCATCCATAAATATTTCAAGACAGTCATTCAAAAGATCAGAAAAAATACCCAATATTTCCCTTTGAAATGTTGCTGGTGCATTACAGAGGACAAAGGGAAAGCCTCTGTATGCAAAAGTACCCCATGGACAAGTAAAGGTTGTCTTGTCTTTGTCTTTTGGAGCAATCTATATTTGATTATAGCCACTAAACCCATCTATAAATAAAAATAATTTTTTTCCAGAAAGGGTGTCCAAGACCTGATCAATGAATGGTAAAGGAAAATGGTCCTTTTGAGTGGCCTTGTTAAGTTCTCTATAGTCAACACAGACTCTCCATTTTCCATTCTTCTTCAGAACTATGACAAGCGGAGACACCCTCTAACTGTCATAAATGGGGTAGATGAAATTAACATTAAGGAGTTTCTGTAATTCTTCTTTCACTATCTCCTTAAGTGTGGGGTTCATTCAGCGCTGAGGTTGTCTTACTGGTTTTCAATCTTCTTTAAGGTAAATGTGGTGAGTGCATAGGCCAAGATGGATTCCTTTCATATTATTATAGTCCCATGCAAATGAATTTTTGTATTTTTGTAACAGCTATATCAACAATCTATTTTGTTCAGTAGTTAGGTTAGGATTGATGTTTAAACATTTTTCAAGTTCAATTTCAACAGGACTACTGATAGTAAGTGGAGTTGTTTTCAAATGTTCAATAATTGCATCATATTCCTCATATTCTTCTCCAAAATATCTAATGGAGGCAACAGGGAGTGAATTACTAATAAAACCATTAATGATATCATCCTTTGTTTCATCCTTAAAGTATTGTTCTTTTCCAAGCGTGAGAAGAGGTAGGGAAAGATCAGATTCATGTGCAAATTCGTCCCTCTACGGACTATTCGAATCCATATGAGGTTTTTCTGGGGGATGAAGGTTCAGGTTATGAGTGCCTTGTCCATATGATATCACCATATATCTGGACCTACATTCGATATATGCATCTATAGTGACTAGCCACGGTCTTCCCAAGATCAAAGGATGACCCCCCAAGTTGGATTTGGTTTGTAAAATTTGAAAGTCAGTAGGATAGTTCCAGCAAGCCACAGTGATGACCACATCTTCTATCATTCCCTCGGGCTTGACACGAGACCTATCTACTAATTCAAGCACTGTGGGTGTAGGTCTAAGGCCATGAAGTCCTAGAGAGATGAAGAGGTATTTAGTCATGACATTAATAGTCGCCCCTAGATCAATCAAAATATTGGTTATGGGATGATTGTCAATATGGATAGTCACTGTAGGGTTCCCTGGATCATTATATTTAGTCAAAAAAGGCTGATCAATCATAAGATCGAAAAATTTTCCCATGACATGGATAGTAGCAGGGTCTTTGGGTTTCCTTCCAGGCCTTTTGACGCATAGATCCCTTACTGTTTTAGCATATATAGGCACTTATTTAAGAGCTTGAAATAGTGCAATCCACACATACAAATTTTGCAGATCCTTGAGGAATTTGGATTCAGGTTGTGAGACCAGCCCAGTTTCAGTTAATCGTTGAGGGTATGGGGGGTTGTGAATGCTAACAGTTGAGTCATCTATCACAGATGTACTAGCCTTACTCGGATTGGCTACTATAGGAACAACAGACCCTTTAGAGATGGTTGTTACAGATGTAACAATGGGCGTTGTATCAGCTATTACATGTGTAATAGCTGCCTCAGAATCGTCCATATCTTTCCTGGGCGATTCACTTTCTTCGGTAATAATGGGGGTATGTTCTGATCTGATTACTTTCCTTGATAAAAAACGAACCTTATTAAATTCGATAGGAGTAATAAGATAAGTCTGGAGGGTAACTGGAGCATCCATGCTCTCAGCTTCCTTATTATTTGGATTGGGGTTAGGTTGCACAGGTAATTGGGGTCGGACAGAAGGTGTAGGATTTTGAATAGAGGACAGTTGTAGCTGCCACTGTTTGTGTTCCCTATTTTCCTCTCAGTGATAAGCATAGCTATGCGCGATCAAATGATGAAATAGGCGCTGATTCCACTGTATTTAATTTGGGTAGATCGGTCAAATAATCTAATTTGGCCGTAGCCCACGCAATATACCAATGCATTCAAATTGTTCCATGCCAAATCATTCATTTCATCATTCCAATCTGCACGAGCCGTTAGGGAGGGGATGAATCAAAAGCTTTTTCATTAGTGGCCATAACCTGGATAGAGGAGAGCGTGCTCATATCCTAAGTAGGAGATCGAACTGGAGTGGCAATAAGAGATAGAGGTATGCAAGGGAGCAAGAAACAGTGTTTCTAATACCAAGCACCACAAGGGAGTATAGTCTTTCTAAAATATCAAGTATTTATTGGAATAAACACTGCAGCTATGTCAACAATGCTAATTTATGACTGCCTGTGTGCCTTGTGCCTGTTCATGCGCCTCGTTTTCTGTTTCCTCCCTCGTGCCTCTGTTCGGGCGGGTCGGGTCGGGTCGTGTGAGGGTGCCCTAGGAAAGGCATCCGAGCGGGTCGGGTCGGGTCGGGTCATGTGAGGGCACCCAAGGAAACATGTTTAGGTGGGTCAGCTTGGGTCGGGTCGTGTGAGGGCGCCTAAGGAAATGCGTTCAGGAGGGTCGGGTCGGGTCGGGTGAGGGTGCCCAGGGAAACACGTTCAGGTGAGTCAGGTCAGATCAGGTCATATGAGGGCACCTAGGGAAACGAATTCGTGTGGGTCGAGTCGACTCGAGTCCTGTGAGGACGCTCAAGGAATTTAGGCAGGTCGATTCAGGTCGAGTTGGGTCATGTGTGGGTGGCCATATAAAAAATGCTAAGTTGTGACCACCCGTGTGCCTTGTGCACGTTCGTGCGACCCATTTGTCATTTTCTCCCTAGTGCCTTTGCTTGGGCGAGTTGGGTCATGCCATGTGAGGGTGCCTAAGGAAACACATCTAGGTTGGGTCAGGTTGGGTTGTGTGAGGGAGGATGTATCAAAAATGCTAAGTTGTGATTTCCTCTGTGCCTTATGCACGTTCTTGCAACCCGTTTGATGTTTTCTCCTAGTTCCTTTGCTCGAGCCGGTCGGGTCATCTCATGCCCTATGAGGGTGCCAAAGGAAACGCGTTCGAGCGGGTCGGGTAGTGTGAGGGCGCCCAAGGAAAGGCATTCAATCAGGTTGGGCTGAGTGGGTTGGGTTGTGCCCTATGAGGGCGCCGAAGGAAACATGTTCGAGAGGGTTCGGTCGTGTGAGGGCACCCAAGGAAACACATTTGGGTCAGGTCATATGAGGGTGCCCAAGGAAAAACATTCGGGCGGTTCGGGTCAGGTCGTGCCATGTGAAGGCTTCCAAGGAAACATATTCATGCAGGTCGGGTTAGGTCGTGTCATGTGAAGGCGCCCAAGGAAACACATTCGGGAAGGTCTGGTCAGGTCATGTGAGGGCACCCAGGGAAACGCGTTCGGGCAGGTCGGGTCGGGTCAGGTCGTGTCATGCGAGGGTGCCCAAGGAAACTTGTTTGTGTCAGGTCGGGTCGGGTCATGTGAGGGCGCCCAAGGAAATGCGTTCAATTCAGGTTGGGTTGGGTCGTGTGAGGGAGTTTGTATAAAAAATGCTAAGTTATGACCACCTGTGTGCCTTGTGGATGTTCGTGTGACCCATTTTCCATTTTCTCCCTTGTGCCTTCTTTCGGGCGGGTCGAGTTTGGTCAGGTCGTGTGAGGGCACCCAAAGAAACGCATTAGGGTTGGGTTGAGTCGGGTTAGGTCATGTGAGGGCAGTCATATAAAAAATGCTAGGTTGTGACTGCCTATGTGCCTTGTGCACATTTGTGTGACCCGTTTTCCATTTTCTCCCTTGTGCCTTTGTTTGGTTGGGTTGGGTTAGGTTAGGTCGTTGTAATGTCCCTACTTATCGTTAGCTAAGAGGATACATTAAATTTTGATTTAATTTATGTTTTATGAATAAATGAATAAAGGAGGACATGTAAAACTCCTAATAAATCAATGCCCATGTGAACAAAGAAAAATCTGGGCTATGTAAACAATCACTTGCAGGTGTGAAAGAGGGTTGAGCCAAAGATTGGGTCCACCTTGGCTAAATCAACTGCGCTGTCTAGGTTCAATGCATCTCCAAGAGGGACTACGCAGTTCTAGAAGGGAGCTTCTAATGTGAAAAGGACCAACTCATCCAAGTGGTTTAGGTTTTGCAAAGGCTATCTCATGTTATAAAAAGGAGGAGAAGACACAAGATGAGGTTGTTGGTGAATTATATTTCTGAAGTATTTGTCTGCTTAGACAAATACCATTCTCTGCTATTTAGTGGAGGATTGTGATTGGAATTCCTGTTTAGGAATTTCACCTCTTCCCTTGAGGTTCATTGGAGGATTTCTTTGCTGAATTTGGCCACTATCTGGTTTGATACCAAGCTCTATATTTCATGAGCAGCGCTGGCCCATTGAGGGTTTTGCAACTGCTATCTTTTGTAGCAAGTGGCATTATAGATCTGCTTAGATCTAGCTATTCTTGAGAGGATTTATCTATTGGAGAGTGTTCTTCAGCCTCCAATGAGTTAGCTGATATATATTTTATATCAGATATGTACTTTTTATTCCATGTATTCAGTCTCCTTCACCCTCTGTGTAGTTTATGCTCTATACTGCGTTATTTTGTAAGAGGGCTTGTTATTTCAGTTTGCAATCAGTTTGGAGGAGATCTCTTGGTGTTAGGCTTGCCTTCCCTTAGTGATCCATGGATTGGGTTGCTGATCCATGTCTCTATAGATCTTATCTATTTCAGCAATAAAATTTATCTTCATAAATTTCTGGGTTTCTGCAGCACAATATATTGTAATTCAGATCTACAGCTTAATATGCAGTATTTTGATGTAACTCCAATTGGATCTTGTTTTGAAAGTATTGTAGATTCCAGATCTGTATTAGATCTGATGTTTCATCCATAGATATTTCATATATCTGAAATTTAATGTACAACAACTGAACCACCTGGAAAATAACTTTGTCTATGTAATTTTGCAGTTTACTTCTAGTTGCAACTCTCATTTCTGAAGGGATCTTGCCCTAGTTCTTTTTGTAATCAGTTTTAAAGGAAATAAAATCATTTGTAAATATGATTTAATGATATAATACTGAATCATCAGATCTTTGGCTGACTTTCTCTGAGTTTCAGTCAAATCTACGCAATTCTAGTAGCTGGGGTTTTCATGTTGCAACAACTTCTCTCTTTAGTTGATTTCTAGCTAGTCTTGTTTCCGGGAGATATGTTTAATGTGCTTAAAATTATTTGTTTCTGATGAAATTGCATATATATGTCACATACAGCTTTAATGAGGGGACCCCAGCCCTGATCAAAATTTTATTTTCTCATATTTTCTTATACAACGTTTTCACTGAAGGCCTTGTTGAGATTCCTGAATTGGGATTATTCCAAGTTCTATAGGTAGATTCTACAGTTGGCCAGGTAGCCTCTGGATCTCACCCTATTTTCAGAGGTGACATAACCAATAAATGCCTCTGTATTCCATCTCTAACATAGAATCTTGAGAATCCCCAAAAAGGGACATTATAGTGGTATCGGAGCTCCACTCTTGGCACAACCTGTGCTAGCTTTGGAGCCTTAGTCATGATGCATTCCAAAGATGAAGATCCTCTTTCTGAGAGGGAGAGGAGAAACTAGAATAGAATTCATAGAAAGTGTGACTATACTACTATTTACCTTGACAAGGGTCAAGACAAGGGGAAAGCCCCTGAATTGAATGATAAAGATAAGGAGGCAGAAGAGTTTACAAAAAATCTCTTGGAAGCTATGCAAGATCTGTCCAAGGAAATAAAGGAGATGAGGATAGATCAAATGAGGGAGTCCCTTAGAAGACTCCATCAAGGAGAGAGTTCTGAAATGTCTCAGTTTGGGACTGGTCCACCAGTGAGCTTGCCAAAAGCTCCACAAATCTCACAACGTTCTACAATGCCTACCTTCTTGACTCTAGAGAATGAAGGGCTTCAGGAGTCAACCTCTTTGGAAGGTTATTTTGCAAAATATGTTGCACAAAGTCAAAGGTTCAAGGATAACTTGAGCTTTCAAGATTTATACCATCTCAAGGACCGGAGGAGGCCATTGCAGTAGTATAGAGATGGAGGTTTCCTTTATGGGAGGCACCACACCATGGGTAGGTTCTTCTTACCTAAGTTTGATGGATCGTCTTCTTTTTCATCTAGAGCATGGGTGGAAAAGTTGGAAATCTACTTCCAGCTGAATAAAGTGCCTAAAGCAGAAGCCATTAAGATTGTTGCGCTGCATTTTTATAGAGAAACCCACAACTGGTGGTTTCATGGAATTTCTACATTGGGGCAGAGCAATGTGTCCAGTTATGTTGAGTTCACTAGGATACTAGTGGAAATATTTGATCGGAATGATTCGGAGGCCCCTTTCATAAGCTTGGCAAAGCTTAAGTAGACAGGAGATGCTGAAGCCTATATCTCTGAATTTTTGAGGCTGTCTATTATGGTTCCTGATCTTTCAGTTGCAAGGAGAGTCTATATGTTCATAGATGGCTTGGAGGAACCTTTGCATGGGTTTTTCAAGTCTACCAAACCCACCAAACTGCATGATGCCATTGAAATAACAAGAGATATCGAAGATGTCTTGCCAAGATCAAAGGCAACCCTCCCTAGAAAATCCACTCACTCTTCTAAAGGGAAGGAAGGGAAAGTTTCTCCACCCAAGGAGAGCTCACAGAAAAAGCTTCTTGACAATGATCTCCGAAGGGAATTGAGAAAGAAGAAGTTATGTTTCACTTGTCAAGAATCATGGGTGTCGGGACATAGATGTGTTGTTGGAAGAGAACATTATATTGAAGTCTTCTCTGATTGTGAGGAGGAGGAAGGCAATGATGGACCTAGGAGAGGTCATAGCGCTGGTGATGATGAGGAGGAGGATCCATCATCATCCAGAGAAGAAGAGGGAGCATTTTCTCCAACCAGTGGGACTCTTGCTTCCTTGAGAGGAGTGCCCAAATATTTGACTCTTAGAGTGCAGGGTTCAGTTATGGACCAAAGAGTATATATTATTATTGACAGCAGGGAAACCCACAATTTTATTAATGCTCACTTTGTGCAGAGGATAGGTATCCCTACTGATTCTTTTGACGGGTTCTCTGTCTTGGTTCCTGGGGACAAAACTATGTAGTGCATGCTGTATGTTCCCTCACTTTCTATGACTATGGGGACCTACACTTTGAGGGACCACTTATTTGTGGTGGAAATACCAGACACCAACCTCATATTGGGTGTCCAGTGGTTGATTACTTTGGGAAAATTCACCACTAATTGGAGGGCCTTGCAGATGGAGTTGGTGGACTTGAAGAGTGGGAAGCAACAATTTATTCAAGGCATGCACACCTACCCTTCACTTGATGTCTCTACCCACACAACAAAGATGGAATTGCATAGTGGGGGCAAGGAATTTACAGTTCCTTCCCTCATGTTCATGAGAAAGCTGCAAGAGAAAATCCTATAGCGTGGCAAGCTACTTGGGGTGCCATTAGATTTTGTGGGGAAGGCTTCACCAAGTGCTTAAATAATGGAAGAAAGGGTCACAATGCTGTGGGAGGAAGCAAAGGGGAGGATCCGCCTCCCCAAACATAATGTTGGCATGCACGATGCCAAATAAACAAGCAGAAACGAGGCAAGCACCACCATATATACATCTACAACGCTGTCCTTGTTGAGAAGTGTAGATCCATATTGGAGGTCTCAACTCCTTGTAGAGTACTCTAAATATCTACACACCAGGATTATCTTAGATGGCATAAAGCAAGGAGGAGGCTACTTGTTCCATGAAGGGGTCATCTATCATCTTGGTAAGGTATTCTTGTCTCAAGCTTCCAAGCTTAAGCAAGAGATACTACAAAGAGCCCATAAGGAGTTCCTTTCCAGCTACATGCAATCAGCAAGAATCTACTCCCTAATCTTGAAGAGTTTTGATTGGGAGGGTATGGAGGAGGAGCTACATCAGCATTATGACTGGGAGGAAATATATCAACACTTAAAAGAGTGAAAAAGTGATGTGGATATAGGGAAGCCAAGGGATCCTATGCAGGAAACATTTCAGCCATCTCCTTCTTCTCTTAAAAGAGGGGAAAAGCCCATGCCTAACGCTATGAGTGTGGGAGATTTGTATGGTAAGCAATCTGATCTTTTGGAGCAAGTTTATTTTTCTTATTTGGCACATTCTCTTACCATATGTATGCAGGCCATGGCTCCCCCAAGGAGAAATATTACATGCAGATCTCATGGAAAATATGGGGCCAATGAAAACCCCAAAGCTGGCCACTCCCTTGAGATGCAAAGGGAGATTGTTTACCATGACGGGTGCTTTCCAAAGGCACCTAATGAGAGCTTCATTTTCAGCCATCTCAAGGTGGCTTATGAGGAAAATATGTGGTGGGAGTACCACCTATCACATTCATATCTACTCAGAACAAGGAGTGTATTGCGCTGGTACCTTATGTGGGATTGTGACCCACCTCCTCATGTGCAAATTTCAGATTGCCTCTATGTGATTTTGCTACCATACATAGATGACATATTGGTTTTTTATATGGGAATGTATGGGAAAAAAATAAGTAGTGTACATATGAAACATGGGATGGAAATTTATCCTGTGCTTCATGATACTTGTTTCAGATGTGACATTGGTTCACCCATGTTTAATTATATTGAGTTTTACACTCCTGAAGGGGAAAACTATGAACCTATCATGCTAGCATTGGAGGAGTAGTTTTTTATGTATTTCCTTGGTGAACACTTACTTCATGACGAGACCTTTATTCTTGATGGTGTCATCAATGGAGAGGGAGAAGAAACATAGCTATTACCCTACCAGTTGCTTGAGGACAAGCAACATTTTGAGGGGGAGGACTGTAATGTCCCTACTTAGCCTTAGCTAAGAGGAGACATTAAATTTTGATTTAATTTATGTTTTAGGAATAAATGAATAAAGGAGGACATGTAAAACTCCTAATAAATCAATTCCCATGTGAAAAAATACAAATTTGGGCTATGTAAATAATCACTTGCAGGTGTGAAAGAGGGTTGAGCCAAAGATTGGGTCCACCTTGACTAAATCAACTGCGTTGTCTAGGTTCAATGCATCTCCAAGAGGGACTACGCAGTTCTAGAAGGGAGATTCTAATGTGAAAAGGAAAAAATCATCCAAGTGGTTTACGGTTTGCAAAGGCTATCTCATGTTATAAAAAGGAGGAGAAGACACAAGAAGAAGTTGTTGATGAATTATATTTCTGAAGTATTTTTCTACTTAGACAAATACCATTATCTGCTGTTTAGTGGAGCATTATGATTGGAATTCCTGTTTAGGAGTTTCATCTCTTCCCTTGAGGTTAATTGGAGGAGTTATTTGCTGAATTTGGCCACTATCTGGTTTGATACCAAGCTCTATATTTCATGAGCAGCACTGGCCCATTGAGGGTTTTGCAGCTGCTATCTTTTGTAGCAAGTGGCATTGTAGATCTGCTTAGATCTAGTTGTTTTTGAGAGGCTTTCTCTATTGGAGAGTGTTATTCAGACTCCAAGGAGTTATCTGATCTATATTTTATATCATATATATACTTTTTATTCCATGTATTCAGTCTCCTTCACCCTCTGCGCAGTTTCTTCTCTATACTGCGTTATTTTGTAAGAGGGCTTGTTATTTCAGTTTGCAATCAGTTTGGAGGAGATCTCTTGGTGTTAGGCTTGCCTTCCCTTGGTGATCCATGGATTGGGTTGCTGATCCATGTTTCTATAGATATTATCTATTTCATTAATAAAATTTATCTTCAGAAATTTCTGGGTTTCTGCAGCACAGTTTATTGTAATTAAGATCTACATCTTAATATGCAGTATTTTGATGTAATTCCAATTGGATCTTGTTCTTAAAGTATTGTAGCTTCTAGATCTGTATTAGATCTGATGTTTCATCCATATATATGTCATATATCTGAAATTTAATGTACATCATTTCAACCACCTGGAAAATAACGCTGTCTATGTAATTCTGCAGTTTACTTCTAGTCGCAGCTCTCATTTCTGAAGGGATCTTGCCCTAGTTCTTTTTGTAATCAGTTGTAAAGGTAGTAAAATAATTCGTAAATCTGATTTAATGATATAAAACTTAATCATCAGATATTTTTCTGACCTCCTCTAAGTTTTATTCAAATTTGTGCAATTCTAGTAGCTGGGGTTTTCATGTTGCAGCAGCTTCTCTCTTTAGCTGATTTCTAGCTAGTCTTGTTTCTGGGAGATCTATTTAATGTGCTTAAACTTTTTTTTTTTTTTTTTTTTGAAATTACATATATATGTCACATACAGCTTAAATTAGGGGATCCCAGCCCCGATCAGTGTTTTCTTTGCTCAAATTTTCTTATACAACGTTTTCACTGAAGGCCTTGTTGAGATTCCTGAATTGGGATTATTCCAAGTTCTATAGGCATAGTCTACAGTTGGCCAGGTAGCCTCTAGTTCTCACCCTATTTTCAGAGGTGACATAACCATTAAATGCCTCTGTAGTCCATCTCTGACATAGAATCTTCAGAATCCTCAAAAAGGGACATTACAGTCGTGTGAGGGTGCCCAAGGAAACATGCCGTGTCAGGTCGGGTCGGGTCATGTGAGGGAGGTTGTATAAAAAATTCTAAGTTGTGATTGCCCATGTGCCTTGTGCATGTTTGTGCGACTCATTTTCCATTTGCTCACTTGTGCCTTCGAGGGGTTAGGGTTTTATGGGTTTAGGGGGTTAAATGGGTTAGGGGTCAGGAATTAGGGTTTAAGGGGATAGCGTTAAGGGTTTATAGGTTTAGGGTTTAGGGGGTTAAATGGGTTAGAGGTTTAGGGGTTTAGGGGGTTAAATGGGTTAGGGGTTAAGGGTTTATAGGTTTAGTTTTTAGGGGTCAAATGGGTTATGGGTTTAGATTTTTAGGGGGTTAAATGGGTTTGGGGTTGGGAATTAGTGTTTAAGGGGTTAGGGGTTAAGGGTTTAGAGGTTTAGGGTTTATGGGGTTAAATGGGTTAGGGGTTTAGGGGTATAGCGGGTTAAATGGTTTAGGGGTTCAAAATTAGGGGATCAAGGACAATAGGGTTGTCGGAAAATATATTTACAATGCGCCCTATATATTTAAAATAAACCATCACTATTGCGATGCTAGTTGACCAAGTCAACTTTGAATTTGTGAAAGGGAAAGTGACCAGTCTTTTCATATCCGCCGGTATACCCACGCACATAATATGGACGTTGCTATAATGACGTTTTCTTCTATTACTGTCACTATTGTGACACCCTATCTAGGTGCGTCACAATAGAGACACTTTTTCGTAGTCTCACAAGAGCGAAAATGTCGCCATTAGCGTCGCAAGAGCAACACCGCGTGGCGGGATTAAAAAAATTGATAAAAATTGGGGAACTTTCTAACAATACATCAAAACTGTTGGAACTAAAGTGTCAGAAAATTGACCATATGTACTAGTGTTGCTATTGTTTATTTTCTATTTTTTTAAAATTCGTTTGCAGATAATTTTTGTATAGGGTTAAAACCTACATTTGGTATCATATCTACTTCGGCTTCAAGGGGACGCCTTTACTGTTGAGCGGTTTTTTACTCAGGCCTGTGGTAGACTCTGTTCAGTGGGAGATCTACGTCATCGATTCTTGCGGTGAAAGAATATGGTGAGTAGTGGAAATATAGAGATAAATAAATTTAATGGTCAGAGTTTTTAGTTGTGGAAGCTCAAGATGGAGGATCTGCTGGTGGATAAAGATCAATGGATCACGGTATATCCAAGTACTAAACCAATGACAATGTCAGAGGAATATTGGGAGAAGTTGGATCAAAAGGAAAAGAGAAAAATACGGTTGCGTATCTCATATTTTTATTGTTGAATGTATCTGGGGAAGCTACGATGAAGACTTTGTGGGTCAAGTTAGGGATTTTGAACCAATCTATGTCTCTGGTGAATAATTTTTTCTTGCGGAAAAATTTGTATACCATGAGGATGAAGGATGGATACTTGGTGACAGAGCATCTGAACGCCTTCAATACTTTGGTAAGTCAGTTGTCATATGTTGACATTAAAATATCATATGAAGATAAGTGCATCAGTTTTTATGTTCTCTGCTAGATTCGTGGGACAGTCTGGTTATTGCAGTAGGTAGAAATACAACGACCTTGAATTTTGATGAAATTTTCACAACCTTGCTATTGGAGGAAATGAGATGGAGAAATATGGAGGGCCAAAATTGAGGTGCCTTATCTGTACGAGGAATTTTACAGAATGGAAAAAAAAAGTTTTCGAGTGGGAGATATAAATCTAGAGGGATATCTAAATATCCAGGAAAGCCTATAAAGGTTTGATGGAAATGCGAAAAGGAAGGGCACTTCAAAAGCTATTGCTGATCTAAATCTCCAGAGAAAGGAAAGGGATCTGATGATGCTCCTTATACAAAGGAAAAATCCACTTCAGGTGAAGATGGGAATGTGAATTTGGCTTCTTATTCAAATACACATGTAGATCATGAGGAATGGTTGATTGACTCAGGTGCATCCTTTTACTTCACTCCTCATAGGGAGTGGTTCTATGAGTATGAGAAGTATGATGGTGGTGATGTATTCTTAGGGGATGATAGGAAGGCCAAAATCATTGACCGTGGAAAATTCAAGCTGAAGCTGCAAGGTGTAAGGATTAGAACACTTCCTAGTGTTCTGCATATTCCTACATTGGCCAGAAATTTGATTTTTGTAAGTAAGATGGATGATGTAGGTGTAAAACTAGGGTTCAATAAATATACCTGCAAGATGGTTCGGGGAGCACTGGTATTAATACGAGGAGTTCAAATTGGAACTCTGGACAATCTTCAAGGTAGCACTGTTATTGATGGGTGCACTACTTCTGTGGTTCCTGAAAGTGGAGCAGAAAGCCTAGCCGTCTCTGGAGAAAAGACAATGCTATGGAATCAAAGGCTTGGAAATATTGGATAGAAGGGCCTTAAGATACTACATGGTAATGGTATTGTAGAAGGTATGTCTAATTTCTCTTTGGATTTTTATTTCTGTGAACATTGTGTATATGGGAAGAAAAATCAGGTGAATTTTCCTTATGGTGCTAAGAGGGTGAACAAGATATTATATCTTGTGCAAAGTGATGTGTTCAGACATGTGTCAGTTCCATCACTAGGAAAGTCTGTGTACTATGTTTCATTCATAGATGACCTCTCAAGGAATACATGGATATATTTCTCGAGGAAGAAATCTGAAGTCTTTGACAGGTTTAAAGAATTTAAGGCTCTGGTGGAAAATCAGACAAAGAAGAAGATAAAGGTGTTGAGGACAAATAATGATGGGGAGTTCTACAAGAAGGAATTGGAAGAGTTCTGTAAGAAGTGTGGTATATCACGACAAAATAATACTCCATACACACCTCAAAAAAATGAAGTTGCGGGAAGAATGAACATAACACTGATGGAAAATGAAAGAAGCATGGTTAGTGGTACCGGGTTAGGACATGAATTTTGGGCAAAGGAAATGGAGATTACATCTTACCTGCTTAACAGATCACCTTCATCAGCGTTGGAGGATAATACTCCACATGAGGTATGGATTGGTAAGAAAACCTCTCTTTCACATCTGGGGGAATTGGGACGTGATTCATATGTACATGTTCCAAAGGATAAAAGGACCAATTTGGATAATAAATCTGAAAGGTGCATATTTATTGGGTATAAGGATGGTTTAAAAGGTTACAAGCTCTGTAACCCAAAAAAAAGAAGGTTGTGTACAATTGAGATGTGGTGTTTAGAGAGGTGAAAGATGTTGTTAAACATGAAGTGCTACCAAAGGAACCTGAGAAGATAGATTTTGAGCTAAAGGAGGATGAATCAGACTCTATAAAAGAACAAGATTCAGAAGAGGAAGAGCCACAAACTCCAGTTGTGAGAAGATCAATTCGAGAAAGAAGGTAGCCAGAAAGGTGCAGTCCATATTATTTCTATTCAAAATTTTCTTTAACTACCACTGATGATGATCCCAGAAATGTTAGGGAGGAAGTGTATTCAGAGGATGGAAAACCATGGAAGGAGACCATCTCTGATGAAATGACATCCTTGCAAAAAAATGAGGCATGGGATCTGGTGGAGTTGCTGGCTGGAAGGAAGCCCATCGGGAGAAAATGGGTGTTTAAGAAGAATATGAATGTAGAAGGCAAGGTGGAGAAATACAAATCTCGGTTGGTAGCAAAATATTATTCCCAAGTGTCGAGAATTGATTTTGGTGATAATTTTTCTCCTGTTGCCAAGGTTACTTCTATTAGATTACTTTCATCTGTTGCTGCTACATTTGATTTTGAGGTAGAATAGATGGATGTGAAGGAAACATTTCTTCACAGGGATCTGGAAGAGGAGATATACATGAATCAAACTAAAGTCTTTGTGGTGAAGGGTAAGGAAGAACTGGTTTTTAGGTTAAAAATTTCTCTGTATGGGTTAAAACAGTCACCAAGGATGTTGTATTGGAAATTTGATACCTATATACGGGGACTTGGCTTCACCAAAAGAAAAGAGGATCACTATGTGTATTTTAAATTAATTTGTGATTATGTTATTTATTTGGTCTTGTATGTGGATGATATGTTGCTGGTTGGAAATGACAAAGAAATTATACAAGATTTTAAGACCCAATTCTTCTCCAAATTCGACACAAAGGATGTTGGTGCTGCAAACTATATTTTGGGCATAGAAATTAAGAGAGATCAAACAAAGAGGAATTATGGTTAAAAAAGAGGAAGTATGTCGAGACAATATTGCAGAGGTTCAATATGCAAGATAGTAACTAGTGAAGGTTCCTATTCCTGTAGGTTTAAAGCTATATGTTGAACAATGTCCCAAGACACAAGAAGAAGAGTAGGATATGTCCCGTGTTCCATATGCAAGTGTAGTGGGTAGCTTGATATATGCAATTTTATGTACTAGACTAGACATTTCACATGCAGTGGGAGTATTGAGCAGGTTTATGTAAACACAAGGGAAGGAACATTGGACAAAATTGAAGTGGGTTTTCAGATATTTTCATGGCACTAGTGATTATGGCTTGTGCTACCAGGGACGACCAGGACTGGGAAAATTTTTGGACATCCATGGTTTTTTTGATGCAAACTGAGCTGGATATATGGGCCAAAGAATAACTACAAGTGGGTATGTGTTTAACGTATTTCGGGGTGAAGTCAGTCGCATGAGTAAAAGGCAGTTTGTAGTGTCTCTTTCAACTATAGAGGAAGAATACATGGAAACCACTCATGTAAGGAAGGAATTAGTTTGGTTGTAGAGATTGTGTTCAAGTATGGAGTTGGTGCAATGAGCTATAAGGATAGACTATGATAGCTAAAGTGAAATTTTATTGGCTAAGAACCCTGCTTATCATTCAAAGACAAAGCGCATTGAGATTCAATATCACATTGTGATATATATGGTTTAGGATAAAATTGAATTTATTGTAAAGGTGGGCACTTTGAATAATGTTGCAAATGCATTGAAAAAGTCTGTGAGCACTCAGAAGTTATCTTGGTGTAGAGAAACAATGGGTGTTGCAGGGCTAGATTAATGACTTAGCTCTCCTATGGCACCATGCAGAAAGAAAACAACAAGAGGGAGAATGTTGGGTATGTGTTATATTCTTTCCACGACTAGATGCACACGTGGGGGGGCTGGGGAAGCACCTCGGGAAATTTTTTTTGGACCCTATTTTAGGTGGGCGGACTTGCCTATGGTTTTGTGCATGGGTTTGCACATGGTTTTGGGGCATGCTGGTTTTTGGCACCTAGTATTTTGTAGATTCGGTCAAGGGAAATATGGTTATCTTCTAATCCAAGGTTAATAGATTTGGGTTTATGAATGATTCAACATGTGTGTATATATATGTGTGTGTGTGTGTGTGTGTGTGTGTTGTAACACTAAAAGGAATATAATCAAAATTCAAGCTGGTAGTCCCGATTTGGGATCCAGGGGAAAAATCTTTGTGTATATATGTTTTATGTTTTATGCTCTCACTATTTTTTATTTTATGTTTTTAAGAATTCCTTTGTAGATAATTTATATATAGGGTTAAAATCTACAATATTTCCTTACAATGGATGGCTCTAAGGACTGAGATTTTTCCTATTTGTGTGTGGCATAGATAACACATAAGAATGGAGGGTTGAGGGACTATAGAGATCAAAGAAGGACTCCCTCGTGCTTTTAAAACTTGCATTTTTATTTTTGAATGTCTATGGGCCTAGTCAAGGAATGGAGAGACTGAACACTAATATTATTTCCTATGTATGGAGGACAGTGGACTTCACCTTTTGTGTTAAATATGGTGTATATCTATGTGCTAAATCCATGAGTTTGTTTTTTCCATCAAGGAATCAAGATCTAGTTTGGGGGTGGCCAACTATGAGAAATACTACAAAATAGCTAAGCCTATGGTTGGGTGGAGAGTGGCTAACCATTATTTAGTTCCATATTGAAAAATATTTAACTCAAGATAAGTATCTCTTATGCATTATTATTTAATTTCTCTTTTCAACAAGTTTATATGTAGATGCATTTAACTTCAACAAATTTATCATGGTTGTAGTTGTTATACAATTTGGCTACATCATTTATATGTATTAAATTTTGTAATAACACCAGTTAAGGAAGATATACTTCCTAAATTCTTCTTTAAATAGGCCATGTTGGAATTTTTTCTATAACTTTCATTTTTGGAGGTTCCAAAAGCTAAAGCTTGTACCATAGTGAAGGGAAATCCCTTTGATTCTTTGGTCTAATTTTTATATCTTGGTTTAATTTTTAGGAAATATGATTAGAGGAAGTTGGGATTCCTAAATTCATCTTTAAACAAGTCATTGTAATATTCCAAAAGGGGAATATTTTGCTCCATCGGGAATATCTTAAGATATTCCATCTTCCCTCTTCAGTGAGACACTACAAGTCCATTTCAGAGATTTAATGTTGGGTAATTTACATGATATGACTCCTTCCAAAGAAGGGAGAAATCCTGAGGCTATCTGGCCCTTCACAGACTCTGTCTATGCATATGCAATATTCCACTCGGGAATTTCTTCTACAGGGTCCTTGAGGACGCTGTATAAGGAAGCTGCTGCATAAATAAGGCAAACCAACACTGGGATGCCTTATAAAACATCTAATATAACTTCCCTACAGAAAATGAGCTTAAAGAAATGATTCTAGATGGGTTATACAGATCTCCCCAAACTAGATCTCTAAAACAATGCTCAATGAGAGAGCTTACAACAATATATGAAAATGAATACTGAACTCTGAAAATATGAACATACCATAAGAGGGAAATTTATGCAGCCATAATTATATGATTATATCAGCATAAATATACAATAAATAGTTGAGGGACAAGCCACTCAAAATCTAGGAGCAAACCTCCAGTGAATGGACAATGCGATACAAGAGTTGCTGCATATCCACAAAATGTCGAATTAGCTGCAACTGCACAGTGTATATGAAGGCATAGCTGCTGAATATGAATGAACTACATTAATGGCTAAAGGAATAGAAGAAATAAGCCCAATAAAAGAGAAATGGGCTGAAATACATGATTTCTAGCCAATCTATGAAGATTGCTAGAAGTGTCGGAGAAACACAAAATGTGACAACCAAGTTGTCACTACAACTGAAACAAAATAAGAATGAGGCTATGGCTGATCTGAAATCTTATTTCCCTCCTTTGATAATGCCTCCAATATAAAGGGCTGATCCCTTTGTCTCAAAAGCAACTCCCGATGAGCTCCAGAAACCCCTCTCTCACTACCTCCTCTGGAATAACACAGTTCTCCTCATGGAATACGCAGTGGGAGATGATAGAAGTGTGGCCTCATGCCACTGATATGAAATCAAGCCCGAGAATACTCCTTTCAGCTCCTCCAATAAGTGGATCACTCCTCCACTGAAGAAAACAAGACAAGAATGACTCCATGAGTTCCTCTCTAACTGCACCCAACTACACAACGTCCTCTCTGCTGTAGAAATAATGCTGTAGAAGATGAATGAAGCTATGGAAAATTCTATATTGAGGAAATGAAGCTCAATCCTCATCCTTCCTTGAGGAAGACGTAGGGATTCCCGACCGGGAACATCCTAGTGCCTGAGGGCACCATCACCTTGCTAAACAACCCGGGGATGCAAGCTCTTGCAGACCCAAATTTTGAAATATAAAACATAGCATCCTTAAAATGGGCTGCCATATCCTCCATATAAAGTGAGAGAACTCTTCTCCACCATGTTCCCACCAATTATGGTTTCCACCCTCACATGAGTGTCTTCCCTCTAAAACTGTGCAGCTTCTCTAGGAAGCCTCTTCCTCCTTGGGCAGCGTTGTTGACTTTAGCCAAAGATGAATAATCAAGTGAGCTAGGTTCCATTCACACCCTTGGTGTTTATTTCAGCTGCTTTATTCACTCCCATTTCACATTAGGAGTTTTATTTCTTCATAAAAAAGGGGCTAAGGTGTTTCCTTCCCCATTTTATTAAATAAAAGTAAAATGTGTAACTATAATATTCCATTTTAGCTTGAGGCTAAAATTGGGAATATTACAGTTGTTGGCCCTCAGTTTTGGTCTATTTTTGCTTAGGGAAACCTACTTAATCCTTATATTTTCCATCCATTTTCCATCACATCCATCTCATTTTGATGTATTTTATGCATATTCAGGTGTTTAATTTTAATTTTTCAATTTCTAGAAGTTTTTATGAAAATTGAGTTTCAAGTGCAATTTTGGACTGAATCAGAAATTCCCGTAATAGATGTGTGGATGACATGTTTGCAGGACACTTGGGCTCGAGTTTGATGCATGGATGGACAGCTTGGGAACTAGGACTAAGCTAACTCCACTTGGTTCGGCCAGAACAAGCTTTATTAGGCCCGGTCAGGGCTGGTCAAACATGACTAGTCACCAGAAAATCCCTAGGAAATAGGGCAGTTTTGAGATTTTATGGGATTGACCATATTTCTTGGGATGAATTGGATGAGTTCGACTTAGATAGGTGGATATGAGTAGATATGAGTGTTAGAGATAATACAGATCAGTTTGTTTCATTAAACCTCTATTTAAAGCCAAGACTTTGATGGCTTTTGAAAGGAATGGAATTTATATGTAACTTTTGTATAATTTGAGTTGGGAGAGCTAATTTGAAGAACTTGTTTCATTTTAATTTGTTGTTCATGCTTGGTTGATTTACTGAAGTTTTTGTAGCTGAGATTTCTTCAAGTGTGCAAGGCAAGGGTGGAGGGCCCCCACACCAAGCTAAGTACACTTCTTAGTTCAATTTTCATAGTTTTCATAGACTAGTTTTTTTGTTTCAAATGTATTTAGATGTGTGATGATTGCTGAATGAATATTGGTTTAATTCTAATCTACATATGAAGGGACACAAAGGAATTTAAGTTAAATTCCCCTTCTATTTGATCTTCAACTAAAACTGAATTTCATTCTCCATTTCTCATTTGAAGTTATTTCTGCATTTCTGGTTTGAAGCAATGGTGATTGTGATATAATAGGATTGTGAAGAACGACAATCTGGACCTCCTTAGTTAGGAGCCTCTTCTTTTACATCTTCTGCATCATAAGCCATTGTTAATTAGTGCTCTTAGATTTATCTTCATGAAAGTAGTATTGTAGGGAAGGACAACCTGGTTCTCCTAAGTTAGGAGCCTCTTCCCTCATATATTACATAAATGAATTAGAAATTGTTAAAATAGGTTTATATTTGTAATATGTACTTCTTTAAATCTTCAAATTTTATCTTCTAAACTTGATTATATCTGATGTCCATATACAGTGGATTTGCCTCCAAGTTTTACAAACCCGGATTGATAATTAAATACTTTTGTTAATTTAGTCAATAAATTAGCTCAACATTTTGGCGCCGTTGCCGGGGAGGTAATTATCAGCATAGTCAAATAGAAGATAAACAAAAACACTAAAAATTAGCTAGTATACATTTCTCTTAGTTATGTTTCTTTATGCCTAGAAATAGAGATCCTAAAATTAGGTTTCCGAAACAAAACCCCCCAATAAAAACATAAAAAAAATTTAAAAAAATAAAAAATAAAAAATACAAAATCCATTTTCATTGACAAGATGATGTTAAAGAATAGGTTACAACACTACTCCATTCTTCAACATTCTTTCTCATCAAATCTTTATGATCAGATAAATTTTCATGTCCAAACATACATTTTTCAAATTTGGATATGAGTTCACTTATGATCTTGTTACGAAAATGGATGCACTGGAAATTTTCTTATACTTGAGAGAATGAATTATTTTTCTAAAATAGAATAGGATAGAATAGAATAAATAAACAAGTAGAATGAATTCGCAATAAGACTTCCATAATAAATTTGTTTCAAACAATTTCTTCAAATCATTGATGAATATTCACTTGAAAGGACTACATGGAAAAATGCAGTAAGAACAAGCCTATTTTGGGTAACCATATAGGATCATTTTGAAATCATGTTTTTATTTTACATATCTCTTGAAATCTAGTTTTGGAATCCATTTTGAAGTTCTCAATTTATATCACAAATAAAAATGTGATCAAAATCAAAACTAGGTCTCAAGTGACATGTTAATGACAGAGTTAGTACAGCCTCTATTTGAAGTGTCTAATGGAAACATTTTTATCTGAAATTAATAGGGAAGATAGCCCTTGGAATCTAGTTTCCAAATCAATTTGAATCACTTCAATCAGGTATCATATGAAAAAGTTATTCTTGAAATACTAACTGCTTGTCGAAAAATCTGCATGGTGACAATTCTAGGTCTTGATTGTTCATTGGCATATTTGAAATACCAAATCATATTCTTTTCAAAACCTGTTTATATGGGAGATATATATTCAAGTCTAGTTTAAGATACAATTTGAATCATCCCATTTTCAGGTGAAAGGAAAAATTTATGCCACATTTAGTGACTGCATATCTTCAAAATAGTATAGTAAAACTCTGCCTCTTAGGTCTGTTCATCACCAATTTTCTGATATCAAGCCTAAGAATTTTTAAAACCTGTTTCTACTGGAAAGATAAAAATGAATCTACTTTAATATCCAAGTGGAATCACATTGATCCGATCTTTATCGAAGAAGTTACGCTTCAAATAGTGACTGTTGGTCTAGTTAAAAATTAACAAGCAGCTCTATAAAAAATGGCACTCCTTATAATTTTTACCATATCATTTTAAACCATTTTGAAAACCTGTTTATACAGGAGGTAGCCATATGAATTCACTTCAACTTGGCTTTGGAATCACTCTAATTCGATATAAAACAAATATTTTGTAAACAAAATACCGCTAGGAGGTCTAGGCTGGCCACCATTCCTCAAAGGGGTAAATAAATGCATTATGTTTGTCTATCATATTTGGACTTGTTTTCTAAGCAATGCTTGTAATGATTTACATGTTTATTGGAAGAAGAGAGACTGTACACCTCTCTTCCTCCATCATCTAATGTTGCATTGCAGGCAAGTGTTATGTTTTTGCAGGTCATAGGAAGAATGAAGGAGTGAACTTCATGGATGAAGTAATTTTCAAAGTCAAATTCATATTCCAGAATATGAATACAAATGTTCAAGACAAAGAAAAGTGAAAATTCACCTGATGTTGAGTTCATTCAATGAAACTCAAACTCTTGAAGCTTGCTCTTAGATGCTGACCACCAACATCAACAAACCCTACAACATGATCGAGATCAAGGCAAGAAGACATGAAGACAATCATTAGAAGAAGTAGTCAAGTTCAGTATTATGTCAAGTCACATCAATCTCCAAAGAAGCCTTTCATATTGAATTCATATTGTTCATGATTTGATCCATCATCCATACTGTATGTTAAGCTCCACGACCATTCATGTTGAAGTCCAGACTTACTACTACATCATGACTTCAATATAACCTATTTTCATAAGCTTTCATACTTCCCTACTCCATTACACCCCACCTCAATCTCGAAAAGAAAAAAAAAATAGAAAAAGATCAAAAATAATAAAGGAGTTTGGTTGTGAAAATCCACGAAAGTGGCACAATACAAACTCGAATTCATATCGAAAAACCAACTTGTTTGGCCGATATGAATTCTCTATTTTGTTTTACCATTTCTTCAGTTTGAGTTTGCAGGAATCATCCTCCAAAATAAACAAGACTTGAGGACAAGTCTTCCCATCAACAAGGGGGAAGGTTCGCAAAAAGATACTTAGTTGTGCAACTGAATTGACGACGGAACTTGTATTGTTGGCAGAGGGACCTGAAATATTTTTGAAATCAATTGCAGAGGGACCTGAAATGTTCGCAAAAACATGTATATATTGCATAAAAATGTACATGACAGAAGGGACCTGAGTTATTATGAATCAATTGCAGAGGGACCTGAACGACATCAACAATCAATGGACCGGAATCAATGCAGGATGCTAGAACATGAAGCATAAATAAGCTCTATATATCTACGATATTTGATCAAGACAACTTCATCCAATATTGTTAAAGAACAACAACATTCATCCAACACTACAGGGAAGTACAAGAATAGTAAGTACAAAATTTTGCTCTTGTAAATTCAAATTTTTGTCGAAATTTTTGGACTTTGTGAAAATTGAGTTAATACCTGAATGCATATTTTATACATTACCTTCATCCTATATCCCTTATTTTATACCCATCATCCTATATGCTACATTTACATTTACCCTATACCTAATCCAATGTACATATGTACATATTTTTCATTCCATAACCCTAATATGCCATTATCCTTATATTCTACATTCCCTTCATATATTCTATATTCATTTCAAAACCCTAACCCTAAGTATTTTTCCTCTAAGCAAAAAGGATCAAAGTGAGAATTTAATAGGTTGAACCTGCACAAACAAAGCAAGCATTAGTTCTATGGAAAGAATTTTAAACATGACCTAAAAATGGTCATTTTAAAATTAAAGAGATATATTGCAATACATATGGAATAGGTGCATTTTGAGAAATAATCAAATCAAACAAATCGAAATGATTTATGTATTGAGGTTATCATGGAAAATGCATATGATGGAAAGTGAGAGCATGACTCTTGAAGGTTTTACAATGAAGTGAGATACATAGTATCAAAATCCACAGGGTTCCATGCAAATAATGTGCATCATGGTTCAATACGTTGGAGAAAATATAAGTTCTATTGAAAGAGTCATAGTTTGCATTTGAAACATTTACCCATGTTCTTGAAAGAAAATACAAGAATGCATGTGAAGGACTGCATAAAATATTAGCCATGTTTATAAGGTTATCATAATACTCATATGATGGGCATCTAATAGAATGAATTACGGCCTTATGAAACAAATTTTTTTAATTACAGCAGCAAACAAAACGGTCAAATTTTCAACAAGAAGTCTGCAGTCCTGAAAAATTACGCAGTTATGAAATGCTGGGGGTTGTGGAGCAATGCTGATTAGCTGTAAAGGATATTCTGGCGCTGTAGAGGGATATCCGTAGTAAAAATTGTGCGACTCTGAGCTGTGGAAAGTAGAAATAACAATGAAGAAGACTGTGTATCACTGTGCTATGGAGATTAATGTGGCAATAAAAAAAACAATGCATAAAACATAAACCAGTACTCAAAGAGAAAATACGATGGTATTGTGGGTTGGTTGCAGGACACCCACAACGGATTGGAGGACAGCCATGAACCATATGGACAGCTCCATTCAGCAGTTCAATGGTTATGCACGACATACCAGTCAAAAGTAAATGGTCAAAACGTTTTTAAAAAACAGAGAAGAGCTACAGCTACAGCAACTGGAAAAACGTTTTTAAAAAAACACAGAGAAAAAAACCACGTTGCAGCACAGCAAATCAAATAACAATAGTGAAAACCCTGTACAGCTAATGGTAAAAACGTTTTGCAGAGAAAAAAACCCTGTGCGTATTAACAGAGAAAAGCTCTGCCATTGATGCTCAGAACCGTAAATTTGAAAGATGGTAGATGCGCAGTTAAGAGCGTTAAACATTTTGACAGCGGGGTAAGGATAAAAATAGCCGAGACCGTGTAGGTAAATTAATGGAGATAATGCTGAGCCGTTCAAAACGCAGAGAATCCCTTGAATCACGCAGAGACATCCCAGTGGGTAAGAATCGGTCCCTCATAAATTAAACTAAAATGATTTGGAAAATCGAACTTCAGATTTAGTTGAAATGTGTCATTAGTTCCGGAATCGTTTGCTATTTGTTCTGCCACCTGTAAGAGTTAATCCTGTTCGAGGATTACAAGGATAGTTTCTGATAAAGATATAACTTCAATTAAAGCTTTGTCACCATAAGATACATGCTGCCACCTGTAGATTTTGAGATACACGTTGCCACAACCATTTTCCAGAAATTCTGCAAGTTTTGTTGTTGTTCATCAAATATCAGGATAATTGAGCCACGTTGCAGAGGAATCATGATAGTCATCACAACCAGTGAGTTTTCTTGCACAAATAAGGCACGGGGAATGCGTTGTTCGTTGTAAGGTGAAAAAAATCAAAATAAATCATGACTGAAAGATGTGTTTATTATGATTGATTGCATGATTGAAATAATGAATGAGTGAAGTTTTGAAAACATGTAGTTCGCTGAGCCTAGAACCATACCTGTACATGCATCAAACAGTGAAGTTTCAGCGTTGATGAATGAAGGAATGGGTCTTTAAAAAACAACGTGTGCGCTTATGTTTGAAGATTTGGATTTAGATTTGAATACACAGAGCCAAAATTACATTAACTGTCATATGTTGATGTAGTGTTTGATATTGGTCCTCGGGCAATATGAGAGTTCTGTTATATACACAGTGAGCAATGGAACGGTGCTAATATTTTTTTTTTGTTGATCTCTCACACAGTGAAATTCTTCCAGATCAGTTTTTAAAAAAAAACGCAGAGGACTCCCTTTTTAAACCAGAACAGAGGAAGATTGAAGATGTTTTCAAAAGAAGAATAATTTCATTTTTTTTCAAAGACCAGGTAAGCCATTTTCCATGATATATCCATGGATAAATAGACAGAATACATAAATTTAAGGCAAAGAAAAAAATGATTTCACTGCTAGAGATGGATTGCTAGTAAAGAAAAAAATCAATTTCCTCTAAGATTTTGATTTCTCAAGAAGCAGAAAACACCTGTGCAGTCAAATATAGAAGGAAACGAGTCAACTGCCAGTGGAGGTAACAGATAAGGAATCAGAGACCATATCTTCTAAAAAATTCGAAATTGCTAAGAAGCCATTATTTTTCGTTGTTTTTCTGAAGCAACCAGAATGAAATTTGAAAAACGAAAACATGGGTTTTCTTCAGAACGAGTCTAATTAGGCTCCATGCGGGCAGTTTTCTCAAATTCATTTATGTTTGGGATATTTTTATGGTTCTTTCAACCTCTATTTTGTAAATTGCTTGGAAAAAAAATGTTGAAGTCAACTTTGAGCTTAATGGCTCTCTTGGTTTGGTTAATGGAAGACCATATGATGGTGGATGGATTGAAAAAAAACATGAATAATGCTGCAAATATGGAATCATTGTTGGATGTAGATCAGTATGTGACATTCTGTGAAAAGGAGGGACTCTAGTCATTAAGCAGCAACTTCTCTCTTTGATGAATCATAATGATTTTTGAAAGTCCTTGTTTCAGTGGGTTAGAATCCAGAATTAAAGAATATCGATTTGAGAATGCTTTTCTCAAAAGAGTTTGTTAAATCTCTGAAGGCAGAATAAGATTTGATTTGCAAAAGCATAGAGGATTAAAATTCAATTTTTTTGAAACAAGTATGGTTTTGATTTTTAAAGGTTGAAGGTATAGATATCCTTTTTACAGGTAGCTTCATCTTCAAAGGGACAGAGTCACAAGTACATCAGTACATCAGTCAACATACAGAGGCAGAAGATTAATGAGACAAAGACAAGCATGAGGACATGCTTGAGGATCAGCAAGGGGGAGATGTTGGCCCTCAGTTTTGGTCTATTTTTGCTTAGGGAAACCTACTTAATCCTTATATTTTCCATCCATTTTCCATCACATCCATTTCATTTTGATGTATTTTATGCATATTCAGGTGTTTAATTTTAATTTTGCAATTTCTAGAAGTTTTTATGAAAATTGAGTTTCAAGTGCAATTTTGGACTGAATCAGAAATTCCCGTAATAGCTGTGTGGATGACATGTTTGCAGGACACTTGGGCTCGAGTTTGATGCATGGATGGACAGCTTGGGAACTAGAACTAAGCTAACTCCACTTGGTTCGGCCAGAACAAGCTTTATTAGGCCCGGTCAGGGCTGGTCAAACATGACTAGTCACCAGAAAATCCCTAGGAAATAGGGCAGTTTTGAGATTTTATGGGATTGACCATATTTCTTGGGATAAATTGGATGAGTTCGACTTAGATAGGTGGATATGAGTAGATATGAGTGTTAGAGATAATATAGATCAGTTTGTTTCATGAGACTTCTTATTTAAAGCCAAGACTTCGATACTAAAGAAATGGAATTTATATGTAACTTTTGTATAATTTGAGTCAGAGAGCTAATTTGAAGAACTTGTTTCATTTTAATTTGTTGTTCATGCTTGGTTGATTTACATCAAGTTTTTGTAGCTGAGATTTCTTCAAGTGTGCAAGGCAAGGGTGGAGGGCCCCCACACCAAGCTAAGTACACTTCTTACCAATTTTCATAGTTTTCATGTAATTAGTTTTCGTTTCAAAATGTATTTAGATGTGTGATGATTGTCGAATTATGGCTAGTTTAATTCTCTAATCTACATATGAAGGGACACAAAGGAATTTAAGTTAAATTCCCCTTCTATTTGATCTTGAACTAAAACTAAATTTCATTCTCCATTTCTCATTTGAAGTTATTTCTGCATTTCTGGTTTGAAGCAATGGTGATTGTGATATAATAGGATTGTGAAGAAGGACAATCTGGACCTCCTTAGTTAGGAGCCTCTTCTTTTACATCTTCTGCATCATAAGCCATTGTTAATTAGTGCTCTTAGATTTATCTTCATGAAAGTAGTATTGTAGGGAAGGACAACCTGGTTCTCCTAAGTTAGGAGCCTCTTCCCTCATATATTACATAAATGAATTAGAAATCGTTAAAATAGGATTATATTTGTAGGTTAGTGTACTTCTTTAAATCTTCAAATTTTATCTTCTAAACTTGATTATATCTGATGTCCATATACAGTGGATTTGCCTCCAAGTTTTACAAACCCGGATTGATAATTAAATACTTGTGTTAATTTAGTCAATAAATTAGCTCAACAACAGTCATGTTGGAATTTATGTTATACATTTTACTCTAGGAGATTCTAAAAGCTAAAAATTGGATCATAGTGAGGTTAAATCCCACTGACATCTACTCTAACTTTTAGTTCTTTGGTCATGATATTTTAAGAAATATGATCAGAGGAAGTAAAGCTTCCTATATTCTCCTAAAATCATGCATCAAATAGTTCATGTTGGAACTTTAACTATAACTTTTCTTTTGGGAGGTTCCAAAAGCTAAAACTTGGACCATAGAGAGGGTAACCCCATTGATAATATAATCCAACATTCATATATTGTGTCGAGATATTTTGAGAGATATGATTAGATGAATTTGAGTTTCCTAGATACTCCTAAAATCATTCATCAAACAAATCATGTTGGAATTTCTACTATAACTTCTCATCTAGGAGTTTCCAAAGGCTAAAAACTGGACCATAGTGAGGGAAAATCCCAGTGATAATTTTCTTTCGTTTTCATAACTTGGAGTACTATAATTTAGGATTTATTCCCTAATCAATTTTCCATATTATATTTCATGCAAAGTGTTCAAAGAAATGACTAAATAGTTTAATGATTCATTGCATACAAACTCTTTCATGAAATTTCCTAATTGAATTTTTGTTTTTTGGGTGAGGATAATATTTTTGTATGTTAGAATTATTGTATGATAGTATTTTTGTAGTTTTTATCTTCCTATTTTCATGTAAATCATTTGAATAAATGTGTTAAGGGTGTTTTTTTACAATTTGCATACAAAATATTTGATAAAACACCTCAAAGACATAAATAAAAAGATGCATGATTTAATGGTATATTTCATCAATGTATATTATAGGTGGAATCAAAGCAATGTTTCCTATTTGATTTCATAAAAAATGTTTGAAAACATTTCTACAAGGAAATACTACTTAATTGGTTTTATCAAATTATTTGAAGAAAGGATTACGTGTAAAGTTTTTGATAAAATGTATGAGAGATGAAAATCAGTTTTTTGCAAGTGTGGCCAAGATAAATTTAGTAGGGGTATGTGACAAAGTGGTAATGGATCTTATTTTCAAGATAGTAAAAAGAAAAAGAAAATTTTGGGTACCCCGTAACCTTTGTGAAACATTGAGGGAACTGGTTATGTGATAGGAAGCTCTATATCACCTTGATAATTTATACTCTCATATAGGTATTCTTTAATATGGATCAATAATTAATCCCATTGTGGGAAGAATTCTAGGTGAAATATTTTCACTATATTCCTTTCCCCTCTACATCTCAACATCTATCCAGATTGGTGATTCGTTGGCTCTCAAAGGACCTAAATCTAAAAGATGCATATGGGGATAGATAGTGGGAATCTTCTCAATGAAGAAAGTGTGTAGTAATGTCCCAAATAAAACACTATTTATTTTCATCTTACAACAATCCGTTAGTTCTCATATCATGGTTGTTATATTTATAACATATAAGCCCACCCATAGTAGGTCATGGCTGATGCAATCAAGATTAGCACCTTGTTTCCATTGATCACAATAATAGAATCATCAACGCTTTCAATAACATATCATGGGCATAATTCCATATAATACACACCACTACTACTACACTAGCTCATGGCACAACTTATTTTTAACCTTCTATATATATTTCATCATCCTTCAATTTGGCATTCCTATTTCCATGGGCCTCTGTTGGGTGTGGAGCCTCATTATCTTATTTATTAATAGGTCTCACTGTGTTGGACCTGAGTTCATAACGCGGAAATAACGACACTCGTTTACTCACCACCAGGGGGGTCAAGGGGGGGAGCATTCGTAGTAAATATGGGTCATTCATTAGGAGGATGATCTCACGGTAGAATTTACGTTTAATTTAGGGTTTTCCTCCCTAAAAGGAAAACCCTTGGTTTATATGAGGAAATTTTATTGCGGTTGTGTATTATGAATATTCTGAGCAAGAAAGAGAGATAGTACTATATGATAGAGAAGAGAAAATTACAACGGATTTATTGTAGGTTGTATCTCTTCATTTTGATAGATAATATAAAAGGAAGGACTTCCTATTTCTCTGTGGATGTAGCCCAAATTGGGTGAACCACATATATCTGTGTCTCTCTTGTTTTAGGTGTTTTATGTGTCTTCTGTGTTTGTGTTTCCACATATTTTATGTGTTCCATTTATCTATAATATATAATTTTCTAACAACCTCCACCAAATCCTCTAGCCTCATCAAATTAGGAAGCATAGGCCAGATATCTTCAACTACGCCCATATCAGTAGTCCTATTCGAAAGTATATGTCTTAGAGATTAACCTTTATGGGCTCATATAACACCATGAAAACGCCCACATTTGGATCTTATTACACTATTGTGTGATGTTGGGTCCCTTCTCCCAACCTCATTAATAGTTTATAATATATATGAGAAATCCATGGCAAGTGTTGGCTTGAGTGGTCCTGACCCAGGTTCAAAGTTTATCGTGCAACCAAAAAACCCTCCAATTACTGTCCCTTTCAAAAATGACCTTCTTGCGAAAATCAAAGTCTCACCCGAAGCAATATAGGGGAGTGTTGGAACCAAGTTTCTGCAACTTGAGGAAGAAAATGATGTGGTGGCCCTAAAAATATTTATAACAGAACTTATTATAGATTGGAAACAGATGCACACATATAAATCAATACTTATGATATCATCTTGTCGCAAATACAGATAATGCATATAAAAAATGTATCGGAGATCAACTTCATCACAGATATATAAATAAGGGAATCAGATCTTTGCAATGTGCAATAACTTAAGATGATATATTCATGTACTTAACCATCAACATATACTCATGCATAAAGAATAGATTTACTCACGCAGATATAATAATTCATAACAAAAGTAAAGTGATCTCAAAGTAATAAAACTAAACAGATAGTTCAGACACATAACACAATTTCTTTGCCAAAAACATTCTTTGTATTAGATTCAAAACATTTGAGTACAGTTAGAATTCCCCCTTAAAATTACCCTTCCGCGCACACAACCAGAGGAGTCCACACACAGCTAGGACTACGTCGCCACACACACAGCCAGCATGAGCCTTTCTACCCAACCCAAACTTAAAAAAATGTATCACAGAAGCATAAACACTTACTTAGATTCAAAACATCATGATCTCTTACTAGACTCGATCTATCTATATCTATATTCATCCAACGTGTAGATACTATGGTCTGAAACAATCTCAAACCATGGTTTGAGGCCCATAGTTTACCCTTTACAACCCATTTACATAAAATAGGGACTTTGACCCACCCCAAATCCCCTTGAAATTTCCGTGCAAGCATATCAAAAATTCATACAAAATGTTACTCAAAATGCACCCCAGGGGACCCTGCTCCAACAGGTCCCCAACACAAACCCATGACTTGTCCCGAGTCACTGTGGGGTCGAATCCTTCATATTTTCTTGGAGCACAGCAATATAATTTTTCAGTGGAAAAACCACCTCAAGGCTTTGCATAGCAGCTACTTGCATTTTAGTTACCAATTTTTCTATAGTTGGCCCTATTAGAGTCATTTTTTCAGTGATCAAAGATAGCTCTTTTAAGAGTTTTCCATTAGGTCTTCAGTAATTTTTTTCCTTTTCCAGTTAATCTTTAGCAATAATTTTGTTCATTAAATGAGTCCTATAATGATATGTTTCTCCTTCACACTATTTCATCTCCATTCAAAGGTATAAAGTCATGTCATTCCATCACATATAGGTCAAGTATAGGGTCTAAACTACCATGAAAAATCTTCAGTTTTTTATTTAAAAAGGGAAGTGAAACCTCCATCACATCCATAATGGTCTAGCTGAAAGAGAAAGTCAGTTTTCACAGTATGAAATAAACTCTGTGTCATAGAATTTCTATACTATGTTTCTATATTTCGAAGAGAAATGAAAAACTTTGCTAAAAAAAAATCATTTTCGAAATCCCATTTTATTAAAGATTTATCTTTAATATTTCGAAAATAAACCATCGAAACCATAGGTTTTAATCCTACGTGTTATACTTCACCATCATCATTCTCCACTACCTATGCAAGACGTTTCATTCCCGTATTTTCAAATCATTCATGTCACATCATATCCCTACCCTACATTTAATTAAACTTTGACATATGTTAATCCTCCTCCACCTCGCCGATCATCGATCACAGCACAGTTTAATCCTATGGCTCACATGTGACTTCGCCCCCACATCATCGTCCGAGACTTAACGTCGGGGCCAGGGGGGCAACCGGAAGGGGGGTCTGAAAATAGTGGTATTTGTTGGTCGCTTTAATTGTTTTCACAATTCAAGCTCCACATAAATTGTCAACCCGAGGAAGTCTGTTTATTCCAAAGACAATCACGCACTGGATATGCTCAATTTCAAAAGCAAGAACAATGTTGTAGTAAAAAGTCACACAATTATCAATCATACGAATCTAATTATTCACACTCTGTTTAATCAAAGCTGAAGTCACTTATGTTATAGCAGAAATAATTCCTATATTGCAGTTTAGAATCCAAATAAAGGGAAATCATTCTGCAGGAAAGGAAACCAATCAACCATAACAGGAACAGGACCCTATTCCTTTAAATAGGAACTTCAGCACCTGCTGCCTGACACTAATCACTCTGTAGAAAATATAACTCAAGAGAACAGGACCCTATTCCCATGAACAGGAACCTTCAGCACCTGTCTCCTGTTTCTAATCACACTGCAGGAAAAGAAAGGCAATCAATCGAAACAGGACCCTATTCCTTTGTACAGGAACCTTCAGCACCTACTTCCCAGCATCATACATTCAAACAATTAACAGAAATAGATCTCTCAACTTATTAAGAATGAATGTACTAAACATATGCAGTGTTAAGGAAACAGAACACTCAATAAACTACAGAACTGTGTAACTGGTGTTCAGCAAACAGAATTAAAGTAAAGTGCGAATAGCATAAAGAAATTAAACAAACTACAGGGACAGTCGGGTGAATCTTGTGAGGAAGGCGGGCCCTTTCCCTCTCACAAGATTCCCTAGGGAAAGAATTAAATTGGAGCGCTCAAAAGGAAATTTTATTCATCTGTCAAAAGAAATGATACATTACAAATGGAGTCTAGCTCCAGTTCTCTCAAACACAATGTTCTCCTATAGCTTTCAAACTCGAACTCCCCTCTAATGATGATGTCTCCTCTTTTTAAAGAGGAGACATCTCTTACAATTACATGAGGGCAAATCTACGTTTATCCCGAATCTGTTCTTCTTTCTTAAAACAGGCTATTCTGTTCTTCCATAAAAAGATATTGTTACAACAGATACAAAAAAGAGTACTATCTTTAGAATAATCCATGTAACCACGTCTTCATGTTGTTGCCATTGTTCCACAAAATACTCTTCCATAATCGAAAATTACGAATAGTGGCGGAATTTGCGTGTCTGCTGGCTGTTTCAGCAACGGAGTCGACTGTTTCAGCAACGGAGTCGACTGTTTCAGCAACGAAGTTTGACTGTTTCAGCAATGGCCAGTTGTTCCAGCATAGCATATAACTTATCTGCGATCTTTTAGACTTATGTTAGCAACAATCTACTTCGATTAATGATAAAATGTAAGAGTAATATGGAATTATATGTAAACAGATTAAACATATAATAAAGAAGAGGATTTTATATACCTTGGGATAAAGTAACTGAAAATGATGATGGAATCCTTTTTAAACATGGTTATAAAAGGTAAGGTGGTGTCAAAATATATAGTAAAAATGATACATAGTGAGGTCCTAACATCCCCCCCAGCTGAAAGTGTTGCATGTCCTCAGGCAACTCCTAGTCAGAGTCAGAGTCTAAGTACTGACTCTGGGCATGCAAGTTGCTCAAGCAGTAGCTGGAGAAGGTGGCTTCAGTCGGAGCTCGGAATCCTCTAATGTTCTACAATTGCTGCCATGCTACAGCTTCATCTCTGCCAGCCAATTGGTAGTGACACTGATATTTCTCTGAAGGCAGCCATAGAATTGGAAAATGAAAACGGTAGCCAATCCAGTTTTCTCCACAATGCCGAATACATCTGATATAATTAGGTACCCTGGAAAGTGCAGCTTGAAGATTATTAGGGCTAAAAGGGTGATAGTCTTGTCTTTCTTTACATGACTGCTACCAAAACATAGTGTTGGCCTTCAATGCAGCAACTTCCTTTACTCTGATTTGCTGTTGACACTTTAAAAGTGTTGAAGCCTGTAGTTGTTGCATGTACCTATGCATTCCTGGCTTCTGTAAGAATTGGTGATATTGTGCTATAAACATGGCCGGACTTAAAGGTTCCGGTCTAATCCAAAGGAGCCTATTCTCCTCATTATGACTACTTGCAATAAACGCAGTTTGCCAGGTGAGCTGATTGGCCAAAAATGAAACAAATGCCCTTATTTGTACATCACCTGCAATTGGAGTGAGATTAACTCTTCTATTCTCATGTATGGCCTCGTTATGGAGATAAAGTTCGCACAACAAATGTTGGTCACTTTCAGGGGCCTCAACAAAAGTCTTAACAAATTGTTCCGCAGTAAGCAATTCATGAGGTCTGCCATCCTTTATTGCCTTCAGTTGAAAATAAACCAAACGTTCAGAAAGGAAGAGAGAATAATTCACAGAGGGTTTTCGAGTAGCCATCAACTTTTGCACTAATGAAAACATCAAAACCATCTTTTCCTTTGATTCCTTGACTTCCTTCTTGGAATCCCTGAGCTGTTGCAACGTCTGTTCCCAACTATCCCAGTTGGCATACATGTGATTCTGCCATGCTAACTTATGCTGCTGTAATATGTTATCTTGCTCTACAACATATTGTTTCTT
The DNA here is from genome assembly GCA_034641835.2 of Pinus albicaulis. Classification (NCBI taxonomy): domain Eukaryota; kingdom Viridiplantae; phylum Streptophyta; class Pinopsida; order Pinales; family Pinaceae; genus Pinus; species Pinus albicaulis. The sequence continues at coordinate 1,049,072,067 of CM076580.1, forward strand.
CCATTTGTTCATAAGTTCTAATTGATTCCATGGCAGGGTTTGTGTCCCGGCATTAGAAGTACTGGGTTGGGGCATTGTCTGAGTGGCTGAACTGACTAACTCAGGGCTAGATATCTGTAGTTGAGGCATTGTTTGAGTGGCTGATCTAACTAGCTCAGGACAAGATATCTGTGGTTGGGGTATTGTCTGAGTGGCTGAGCTGACTAGCACAGGGCGAGATATCTGTGGTTTAGTTTCTTTTTCTAAAATTTTTGAGAGCCCTACTGGTTCTTGTGGAGCAGTAGGGCATTCTTCTTTAATTTCAGCTGATGTAGATGCCTCAGATACCTGAATTTTGACTACTTTGTACCCTGCCTGCTGGTAAATATTACCACACTCATGGCACATGTATTCTCTGCATGGATCCCTATTTTGTGCTGATGCTGTGTGTGCTAGCATGTAGAGATTCAATTCTCTATCAAAGGCTTCTCGTGCCATGGTTAATTCATTCTTATAGGCTTCTAGTTCAGACTTCAAAAACTCATTTTCCTCCAATAAAGATGTTATAGTGTGTGAACCCTGTGTGCTGGTTGATTCTGCTGGGGTTGCCTGCTGATCCACAGCTGTAGCTGGTTCTTTTGGAGCATCTACAGCTGGTTTCCCTATATTATCATGCTTGGTGTATGATTCTTGTACCACAGTGGCTGGTTCTTATGTTTCAGCCTCTGGGTAAGTGACTGGTTCTTGTGTGACAGTCACTGTTTGAGCCATAAACGATGTCATATTATCCCGGGGCACTGGTTCTTGTGTGGCAGTGCCACCGGACGAGACGGGTTGGGGAATTTGAAATGGGGGTGAAGATTGAAGTTTTAACAAAATAGTGGCAGGGTCAGGGGAAATGGGAGTAACTCCTGTTTCAACAGTCATCTTCATTTTCCTTTTTGGTAGGAAAGCAGAGAAGTCACTGTCTTTCCTTTTCTTTGTAGGGGAAGATTCTTTTCTGGGGGAAGGGCTTTCGGAAGAAGTAAAAATTTGGAATGTGGCCCTTGTTCGTCGTTTTGAGACAGAGACTGTTGGGGTTCTTTTCTTCCTTTTATGAGTAGGTGGGGATGGGGGTGTTAGAGAGTCATCACTAGGGATAGGAATAGTGGGAAGGGGTGACTCTACTAAGTGGGATGAGCTTGGGGGTAGGTCAACTGGTTCCGAGGACGGAATTACTGGGGAGTCTGGGATATCGTCTAGTTGCCCTTCATAAGGACTCTCAGGAGCTTCTTGGGAAATTTCAGCTTGTTGGGGGATTTGGGCCTGCTGGGGAATTTCAGCCTGCTGGAGAATAAGGAGTGGATTATTCAGAGGGGGGTTTTGCTGAGCAAAACCCCTCTGAATTAATAATTGGCATAAACGGTGATGGGTAAGGGATAACAATGGGAATTTAACCCGTCTGGAATAATATGACATGTTTTTGATACAACCAAGCAGATAATAGGGAATATTAACTAATCGATCATTCCTTAAATGATTCATCAAAACGAAGTCGTGTTGGTAGACTACCTGGTAACGCCCTTCGCATGTCAAGTAATGCTTGATGAATTCTGCTACTGTTGGCCATGGTCGAGGAAGTGAATGCAGACTTATTCCACGGCCTTTAAGTTCAACCGGTTCATTTGGAAGAAGAAAATCTTGCTGTGCATTTAAAATCACTTGCTTCCTACTGAACCAGCGAGTCCCTATAACTGGAAAACCTGAAACTTGAGCTATGTCCTCCTCTGTAACTGAAATGCGGACCCCTTGAACTACTGAATAATTCCCCTGAAGGTTCTGTGCAAACTCTAAAACTTGCTGCTGATCAAATTCTCCTAACCTTTCGAAGTATGCTGTCCATCCTGCTTGTTGAAAAATTTGATAGGCCTCTGGGAACAATTGAAGAAGATTTATCGAACCAGGCTCATGTCTGATAGCCGACCCTCCCATGGCTACTAGCTTGAGTCACATGCAGAGGCACAGAAGACAGAAACACAGGCTTTGGTCAAGCTAATTGTTGCAACAGAGGATGCAGAGTCTCAATGACAGCAGAAGTGGATATGAAGAATGACGGAGGATTGGTTGATGTGAAATGATTATTTAGTTTTTGAAATTCCCCCCCTACGTATGGTGCAATGATGATTGAGCGTGTGGAGATTGTAATCATTATGAGCGAGATCCTCTCTTTAAAATATAATTTAACTGCATTACATTAAAAACCACATACCTTACATTTTTACCTTTGGTTTAATAATTCGAAGTGTAGAGTGCTTCATAATGGCTTGATATTAATGGAAGAATCTGTAGATTTCTCTGAAATTTAGAACAGGAGCATAACAGGATCTGCTCAGTATTGAATAATTTTCACCGAAGGATCTGAAGAGTAAAAGTGGAGAACTGAAAAGCTTGTATAGCAGAGGAAAGAAATGATGTTTTAATGATGTCAGGTTGCTGAAACTGGTGTTTCAGCAACGGAAAAATGAACGACATGTTGCTGAAACTGGTGTTTCAGCAACGGGAAAAATCAGGAAAAATGGGATATAATGACTTGGGTTTAAAATAAGTGGGGGAAGTGTTTGATAGGGGATAACTTCAACAGTAAGGGATAGGAAATACTAGCTGAAGGATGATATTTCAGGAATGGTAAAAGTGGGAAAGATGGAAAAAGAGAAATAATGTAGAAATGGGATGAAGGGATATTGCTAGGAAATGGGTTGAAATGAAGGGAACAAGCTTTTGTGATTGAAGCTTCAGATCTTCTTATGATGAATCTATCCTCCTTAATAAGCTTTTCCAGAATCTGCAAAATTCAATTGTAATATGCCAACCCTTGACAGGGATTATTAGTTTTAAATCTAATCTAATCTAATACTAAAAAACAGTGCAGAAAATTAAATGCTGTGAGGAGTAGAAGACTCTCCTAGAAAAAGATAATGAATATCAGTCATGCAAGCAGTCTTGAAATCCTCTTTAGAAAAAGGGCGCTGGTATAAATGAAGCCTATGACCATTGACTAGTAGAGGTGTTTTAGAATCATCAATTGTTAGAAGTCTTACTGTTCCATTAGAAAAAACAGCATCTACCTCATATGGTCCAAGCCAACGTGTACGTAGCTTACCCTGAAAATTTTCAAACCGAGAGTCATACAACAAGGCCCAATTACCTTTTTGGAACTGCTTGTGTTTGATAATTTTATCATGCCACTTCATTCTCTGTTGTTGAATCATGGTTGTCTGGTGAATGGCATCTAATCTCTTCTCATCCAATTCAAGAAGCTGCTGCAACCTAGCTGTCTGCACATCAGTCAAATCAAGATTAACAGCTAAAGCAGTTCTTAGAGTTTTTATTTCAAATTCCACAGGAAAAACAACATTTTTACCATAAACCAATTCATAGGGAGAAAAACCTGTAGTGTTTCTCCAAGTAGTTCTGTAAGCCCATAATGCTTCAGGGAGCCTTTGACACCAATCCTTCCGGTTGTCCTTCACTGTTTTAGTTAGAATGGATTCTAATACTTTATTTGTGCTTTCCACCTGCCCATTGGCCCGGGGGTGGTATGGTGTAGTCATTCTATGATGAATATGATATTTCTGAAGGGTAGACTTAAAACCATGAGAATTGAATGGAGGTCCTCCATCTGTAACTAGCTCTCTAGGAATTCCAAATCTAGTGAAGATTTCTTCAAATAAGAAAGCTAGGATAGCCTCTTCATTGGCTCTAATAAGTGCTTTAGCCTCCACCCATTTAGTCATATAGTCTGTACAAACTAATATATAAGTTCTTTGATTGGATGGAGGATTAATGGGTCCTATGAAATCCAAGGCCCATCTTTCAAATGGTTCAGAAACTACCTGGGGGTTTAATGGCATTTGATCTCTATGATTGGGTTGACCCATTCTCTGGCAGCGGTCACAAGCCCTCACATATTTCTTTTTATCCTTAAATAATGAGGGCCAATAGTAACCTATCCTCAAAATTTTGTGTGTTGTTCTTTTATCAGCAAAATGCCTTCCACAAGGGCCATCATGACAAGCTTTTAGTATGTCATACACTTCATCTTCCCTAATGCATCTTCGGATTTCCTGATCAAGCCCTGTGTAGAAAAGACACCCACTTATCCAGCTATACCTGGCACTTTGTTGAACAATTCTTCTCTTTTCTCTGTATGACAGGTGTGATGGTAATTTTCCCGCAACCAAATAATTAGCAATATCTGCATACCATGGAGAGTGAGCAGAAACTGCAAACAAATACTCATCAGGAAAAGAATCATCTACTGGAATATCATTATCAGTTTTTAACCGTGAAAGGAAATCAGCCACCACATTTTCTTTACCAGGCTGATCTACAATTGTGATATCAAATTCCTGCAGTAATAATAGCCATCTGGTAACTCTAGCATTTGTAACAGATTTTTTCATTAAATACTTGATAGCTGAGTGGTCAGTGTGCACAAAAGTAGAATAACCAGTGATATAGTGTCGAAATTTATTAATGGCATAAATTACTCCAAGAAATTCCTTTTCGGTAACTGTGTAATTAAGCTCAGCAGGGGTCATATTCTTACTAATAAAGTAGATAGCATAAGGAAGATGATTTTCCTCTTGTCCCAAGACAGCTCCAATTGCAGTGTCTGAAGCATCCGAAGATATATGAAAAGGGAGGGCCCAACCAGGCCCCCTCAAAATAGGAGCAGTAGACAACTGATGCTTGAGTTCTTCAAAAGCTTTCTAACAAGAATTAGTCCACTTAAATTCAGCATTTTTCATAAGCAACACAAATAATGGAGAAGCTATCTTAGAAAAATATTTAATAAATCTTCTGTAGTATCCAGCATGTCCTAGAAAACTTCTCACATCAGTTTGTGTTTTAGGAACAGAAAGATTCCGAATGACCAATATTTTAGATGGATCTACCTGAATACCTTGAGATGAAATAAAATGTCCAAGCACCACTCCTTCACTCATCATCATATGGCATTTTTCAGTACTTAGGGAGAGGTGAGCTTGTATACATCGTTTAAGTACCTTCTCAAGATTTTGTAATGCATCTTCAAAAGACACACCATAAGGAGTAAAATCATCCATAAATATTTCCATAGAGTCATTCAGCATATCAGAAAAAATTCCTATAACAGCTCTCTGAAAAGTTGCTGGTGCATTACATAGCCCAAATGGGAGAACTTTATAAGCAAAAGTTCCCCAAGGGCTAGCGAAAGTGGTCTTGTCTTGGTCTTGGGGTGCAATTCTAATCTGATTATACCCACTGAATCCATCTAGAAAAGAAAAGAATTTCTTCCCTGCTAAACTATCCAACACCTGATCAATGAAAGGTAAAGGAAAGTGATCCTTTTGAGTAGCTTTGTTCAAGGCTCTGTAGTCCACACATACTCTCCATTTCCCGTTTTTCTTAGGGACAATTACCAATGGGGAAACCCATTCACTGTCAGATATGGGGTATATAAATCTTGCATTAAGCAATTTCTGAAGTTCTTCTTTAACAATTTCTCGTAAATTAGGGTTCATTCGTCTTTGGGGTTGACAGACTGGTCGGCATCCCTCTCTAATGTAAATTCGGTGAGTACATAGTTCAGAATATATCCTTTTCATATCTGTGTAATCCCATGCAAATGCTTCCTTATATTCATGCAATAACTTCATTAACTGCTGTGTTTCAGCAACTGTTAGATCAGGATTTATATTTAATGTCTTGCCAGGTTCAATTTCAACTGTTATGCTTTTAGATGAGATGGTGGTTAATGTCTGAGATGAGTCTTCAGATTCAATATTTTCTTGGGTATCTGTTTCAAAAATTGCAGTCAATTGATTGTGTGTTTCAGCAATTACATAAGAAGGTTCACAAATAAAATTATTAATTATTTCATCCTCTGTATTGTCTTTAAGAGTTAAAGCTTGCCCAATAGTTAGAATAGGCTGAACAACATTATCATCATAATCCATCCACATAGAATCTTCATTATTAATTATGGGTGTAGCATGAGGATAAAGAGTAAGTTGTTTGGTTTCATAACCATTAGAAATTGTCATTGAACCAGATCTGCAACTGATAAAGGCATCAGCTGTGGCCAGCCATGGCCTCCCTAGAATTAAGGGATGTCCCCCTGTTATAGCATCATTTCTCACTTTGACATGATTCATGATTGCTTTATGGCTTTTTGGGCACCCATTCCTACAGACTTGGACAAATTCACTTAAAAACAGTGGAAAATCCTCCATACGCGACTATGCCCGTGTTTTTCCGCGTGTATACGCGAGTACAGCTAGAATTTTCCGCGTATGCCATTTTAATGATTAAAAAAATATATAAAAATCCCTAATTTCGCGCTGGGTTGATGGTTACTCAGGTAGTTCAACCACCCCAGCCTGTGGCCAACTGTTTCCAACTGCTGAAACTACTTGGAGGGACTATAAAATGACCTCATGTGTATGGCCTAAGGGAGAGAGAGAAAGTATTGATATTATACTCTGTTGGTTCCCTATCCAAGTCTGATTCCCCGTGCCTCCTGCACTTTCCCAGCTCATTGTAGGAAACCCTTGTTTCCTTGAGATACACATCCCTTTATATGTTATCTCGTATGCACCAGTTTGGAAGGAGTTTTAGCGAGGCAAGGGCTGGACGGATCCGGACGACGGTCTGCAAAGGCCTTGGAAGGATCAGGTGATCTCTCCTCTTGATTACTTTTGTACGTACTATTTATAATACAGAAGTATCATGCTGTTCCCGAAATAAACGTGTTAGTGTATGCTTTTATGTATGAGAATATTTGTTATACAAGCATTTATTATGATTTCTTTAATGTTTTATATGAATCTCACTAACATATAGAGTAGAAATATGTTGTACAACTTGTCCTTTCTGCTGGTTTCTTCTTGTATTTCAGGTTAAGGAGGAAGGACGGTTGCAGGGAGTTTGAACTCCACGTGGATCTACTTCAAACGTAGGACCAACGGGTAAACCTCTCATTCTGCTCTATTTAGTTTTTATGAATGTGCATGATTGTGTGAGTCTCTGTTAAGTAGTATGCCCCTGCTCTGTGGAGGTTGAATCCCAACCAATCTCTAGGGTGTTAATTCCTCGTAACAGAACTGGCGACTCCACTGGGGATCACATTCTTGTGATTCTCCTGTTGGGTTGTTTCAGCTGTTTGGTAGGTTGCCAACAGTTTTTTCTGTCTTTTACAGTCCAGTTTGCTTTCTTGCAGTCAGTCTGAAGTCTTGGTGTCTTTCCCAGACTTGTCTTTTTTGTTTTTCATTATCTTTCTTTGTATACGCTCTTTTTTCTGCACACAGTCGCGTATACACGCGAGTCTGTCCAAAGGGACCCGCGTATACGCGAGTTTCCCTTAACACAGACGCGTATACACGCTGTTTGCATAACTGATAGGTCGCGTATACCTAGGCAGATTTTGAAATTTTAAGATTCTGGTGTTTTTGGTCTTTTCTGGCTGTGGAGGCCTGTGTCTGCAGAGTCTCTGTACTTACTGGAGTGTGACAGAAGTGGTTTCAAGTCTTGTTTCTCTTTCGTTTGTTCAAAAACTAATCTTTTTGGCAGAGTGTTCTGGTTGGTGCTAGCACTCCTGGATTGAGTTCCAAGATTGCTTTCTGAGCATTCTTGGCTGTTCTGCTTTATCAGAATAGAGAGCTTTTGCTCACTGACTCGCTCCTATCTTTGTGTTGTGCTTTGCATTGCGTTTTTTGCTTTGTTTTCGATTGGTTTTCTTGAGTTTCATAGGCTAGGGTTTTGTTGCAATTTCCAAAGAACTTTTCTTGCTTCTTTGGAGTCTTTTGTTGCGGCAAGTTTTCACTTTTCGTTTAGGCTGCTTGGCTGAGTTTTTGGTCTTCCGTTGCTCTTATTGATCTTGCTATCATTAGCTTTATAAGGTTTGGGGGCATAGTTGAAGTTTGTGCTTGAAATTCGGTCTCATTTTGGCTTGAATTGGGATAGTTGTGCTTGGTCTTCTTGAGCTCTTGTTTTATAAAACTAAAAAGCCCAAAAACATTCGTTTTGCTTTTTGTTTTTTGCATTTCAAAAACTCAAAAAACATTTGGTTTTGTTTTTGTTTTTGTTGTTGCGTTTTTCATTTTCATTTGGCCTTATCTTTTGGAGCTTTAGTGAAGTTTCTTGCTTCTAGTTTTTGGTTTGATTTTGAGAAGAAGTTGTCATTTGATTTCTTTTTCTTGTTGTCAAGTATTTTTGTTGTCTTATACTAAGAGTTCTTGTTTCAAGAATTGGCTTTCTGGACAACAAAAGATGAGTTAAAACTGAAGGAGCTTTTTGGGAAATTTCACCTTGTTTCAAGGGACTTTTTGCATCTTAGAATTTACATGCTAGTGGTCATTTTCATTAGGTGCATTAAATCATTTAGTTAGCTTCTTAGTTTTTGTGAGTGTGAGTTTGTAATTCGAAAAGAAAAATACATTTTTTAGTCTCGTAGAACTTATGTAGAAATTGCTCTTCATCGAAAGACAAAGAACTGCATGTGCATGTAGTCAGGTTTTTATTAATTTCTTTTGCGTCAAAACACCATTGGTTTCAACTCCATATCCTTGTGACTTAATACAACAGCCCTTAAAATAAGCGATTTAATCTAAAATCAACTAGCAAGTTTTACTAAGTGTCAATCACCAACTAGCTAGGTTGTAGGGCCTTGGAATAGATGAGAGGAGAGTTAACTCTCCAAGGCCGCTCAAACAAACATAGAAGTTGATTAATTGAGCGAAATCCAACTCCGTGAGGTGGACTGGGAAAGCTCTCATCCGAGAGTCAAGCGCGAGGGGAAGTGAAGGTTAAGAAGAGGGATACCCCCCCTCCGATTAGCTGAATCTAACCTCAAGACCGTTCCGCCCAGCTTCCGATACGGATTGGTGTCCATAGTTGCTGTTCCTAGGTTCCACACAGGTGACTGCGGGGGGGAATACCCGTGGTACCTGAGGCAGACGTCGCATCACTTTCAGCAGTACTTCTGGGGGGTGCCCTTGCGAAGCTTGGGTGCTTGAGCCGGCAAAGGCCGTCGTTAGGAGGTCGGCGTAACTGTTTCTGATACCTTCGCTAGTTGTTCTGGGCCCTAATCATCCCAGACTGCTTTCGGAAGGCCCTATACTTCGCTTTCCTGTATTTTGGTGTCCGGTCCTCATCACCCCGAGCGGAAATACTTGGAGGCTGTTTGCTTGCTGTTTCTCAGGGTTTTGATTTTAGTGAGTGCTCTTTGCTCCTAGCTTGCCTAGCTTTTCACTTTTCTTGAGTCTAATATAATAAATTCGTAAAAGTGGCTGATCAAGCGCCTCGACGTTCGAGGAGAGTCCGGGGGTTATCTCCCGAGAGTGCAGAGCCTTCTTCGAGAAGGCGTAGGAGCGATCTAGCAGGTGGTTTTCACGCTGTAGAGTCTGACGCTGTGGAGAGAGATCCTCCACTAAGGTCTGAAGGTTTCGTTGCTGATTCCGGTGTCGGTTCCGAGAGGAGCGTTCCGCTCACCTCGAGAGTATTGTTTCCTCAGGAAGAAGATTTTTAGATAGAAGATATACCTGAGCCTGCAGCTACAGGTCCATCTCCTCTTCCTCTTGATCATCCGTTTGTTATTCAGTACGTCGGACCGGAGTCTGAGAGACCGCCGGATCTTCCATATCTTTCTTATCTTTCGATGGCCACGACCGGGAACGCGGCTTCTACCGTGAGTGCTGCGGGCATTCAGACCCCTGCTTCTGTCGAGGCAGGGGGCACTCTTGCTCTATCTTCGAGTGCTTCTAGCACCGCTATGTTTGGCTCTGGGTTCACCCAAGCATATGCTTCTCAATCTGGTCCCTTTGTTTCAGGGATGTCCATTGCTGGAAATCCCTCTTTTTCCTTTACCGCCGGTGCAGCTGGATCTACGCCCATGTCCAACATGGCTAGTGGATCACCTTCTTTTCAGGGTTTCCCCTTTGGGACTGGGCATATTCCTAGTCCCAATCCTTCTTTAGGGTCGTTTCCTTTTACGTCCCAGACCCAAAGTTTCAATCCTTGGGCTCAGGGGCCAAGTTCGACTGCTTTTATGGGATGGAATCCTATGTTTGCAACGTCGGGGGCAGGGAATCAGTTCATCGCGAGTCATCAAGGGAATGCTTCTTTCCCTGCATCGAGTGCTTATCAGTCTTTTTCTCCTCTGTCTAATGCGTGGAACCCCTACCAGGGGCTTTCCTCTTCAGTCAATACTTCAGCGGGGGGAACTAGTCTGGGTTTTGGTAACTCGGCTTGGGGAGGAGGTTCTTCTTCGTTTTCTACGGGTCCTTTCTGGCAGCCTGGTGCCTCATCAAATCCAGGCTATTCTTTTCAGAATGTTGGAAATCCATGCCATCAAGGATGGAATTCTCAGGCTCCGCCTCGATTACCATTTCTGGCGACGTTAAACTTGCTAGACTTGTCGAAGTTAACTAATGACCCGATTCGATATAGTCCGGGGTGGCCTCCGGTTCCAACCAAACTTCCTTCAGACATTCCTAAGTTTGAAGGTAAGAATGGTGAAGATCCGGCAGATCACATCACCACTTTCCACTTATGGTGCTCTTCAAACTCTCTGATCGACGACTCGATTAGATTGAGATTATTTCAGCGCACCTTAACTGGAAATGCCGCAAAGTGGTATATAGAGCTCACTGGGGGCAGTTTCGCCACATTTGGAGAGCTGGCTATAACTTTTCTGAACCATTTTCAGTTGCCTGTCAGATATGAGGCTGGGACCGAACTCCTGGCTAATTTTAAGCAGGATGAGGCAACTCACATTTCTGATCATATTCAGGAATGGAGGAGAAGGTCTTATCAAAGCCCATATTCCAGGTGAGTTCCTTCTCGAGTGGTTTTTGAAATCGCTTCAGTCAGACATTTCAAAGGATGTATCCCTATCAGGGGTATATTCCGAGGAGCAGGCCATCTTTAGGGCCCAGCAGTTAGAACTGATCTATTCTCAGTCTGGGGTACTTTATAAGTATTTTCCCAATGCTCCTCGCTCCAAGTTGGATTTATCGAAACCTAAACCTGGTCCGCATGGTGACAGGCTTGTCGGATCGGTCAGTAGTAGTGCAGCCAGCCTGCTTTCTCAATTGCAGCAGTTGTCTTTACAATCTGCTCCTTCTGGTCAGGCTGTGCCTGCTGATTCATCCCCTTCCCAGTCTTTGTCCATAAATGCTGTCCAATCTTCCGAACCCAAAGGAAATCAACAATCCGATGGGAAGAAGAAGGGACGTAATAACAAGAAGAAGGGAAAGAATGGGAAGGGCAATGCAAATAAAACCAACGAGCGTGTTGGTGAGGGCCAAAAGGAGAAAAAGAAAGTGAAGTTTCCATGCAAGCTTTGTGCTGGAGACCATCTCACACACCTTTGCCCGAAAATTCAGGATGCTCAACGCCTGTTATCTCAGCAGGGTTCTTCTAGTTCCCAGGCTGTGCTAACAAACCCTTTTCCCCAAGGGCATCAATTAATTGCTGGCGCGAATCAAAATCCTGGGGCTTCCGCTGGAGGTGCCCAGGAAGGGGAAATTCCATCGAATATCTTTATGATGAGTGCTCATGTGGATGTCGCTACGAGATCCCGTGATTATGGCGGAGAGGAATCTTCGAAAGCTAAGGAAGTTCCTGATGCTACTGAGCCGCTTCATATCATGAAGCCAACTGTTGAGTCTATGCCTCGGATACCGAAGGCATCCTCTAAGCGGTCAACGATTAATCCGAACGCAAGGGCTGCCTAGTACTACTCGATAGTAGAAGATCTGGCGCAGAGTCCTTGTGCTATGTCAGCTTTAGAGGTACTCCAGTCTTGTCCGGCTCAGCGCAGTGCTTTGCTCACTGCCATTGGGGCTATTGATCCGAAAAATTCTCTTCTGATTACCTTTGATATGAAGAATTTTAAGAAGAGACTTCCTCATCATATGGCCTTCCATATTAAATCATCGTATCGGAAGACTAACATCTTTCGCACGGTTGTTGATGAGGGTGTTTCTACTTGCGTGATGTCTTTCGCATGCTGGAAGACACTTGGATCTCCAAAAGCTGCTCCGTCTAGCACTATTCTTACTGCATTCGATGGTCATTCTCACAGACCCCATGGTATTGTCCCGGCTTTGCCCATCTGTGTTGGGGGCAAAACCGTTAACATAGAAGTTGAGGTAGTAGATGCAGCCTTGGACTACAACCTTCTGCTGGGGAGGAACTGGATATATGAGATGGATGCCATTGCATCCTCATTATTTCGAATTGTATGTTTCCCCCACGAAGGGAGGATAGTCACGGTGGATCAACTGGACTGTCCTCCTGTAGACCTGGATGCGCCTCCTGACTCATATGTTCCTAAGTTGGATAATACTAAGGCGCCTGTTGAGAATCTAGGAGTTGGAATGTATTCTTCCCTGATGGGATATTTTGATCTTCCTCCTCCTAAGGTGTCTATTAATGTTATTTCATCCTCCAAGGCTCCCCTTCGAAGAGAGTTCTTTCGAACTCATTATTTTTCGGACCCTTGGACCTTACCTTCTCCAACAGCCACATTGGAAGAAGGGCAAGTGGGTGGAATGGAATTCCCGATTTCTGCAGCTGAGATTGCATATCAGTCTGTTGTTGACACTGCAGAATCTGATCCAGCTCCTCTTTCGCCGGAAGAGTTGGATGGTGATGTGGCTCCGGCTTGGACGCTTACTTCTTCTTCTGCCCAGGATTGTCTAGATACCACTCTTCCATCCGAAGAGGCCATCCTGGAAGCAATGACAGGTATAGAGAGACCGTGGGATGACTTGCATCATCGGTCTTACTTCCTACCTGACTTGAGCGAAGTCGAAGCTAGTTTTCCAAGTCCTCAGTCTCCTGGACCTGTTCACCCAGTCTTGAGCCCCTTAGCACCAGCACAGGTTTATGCTGAAGGGAACATGGCCGTGATCTCTCCGACTATCCCGGTGAACATCTCCAGGAATCCCAACATTATCGAGAACGTTTTCATTGGAGCTGAATGTTCCCGTGAAGAAGTTCAAATCTATACCGATCTCTTCAAAGAGTATAGGGATGTTTTTGCTTGGTCTTATGAGGAAATGCCTGGCATAGACCCATCTATCGTCCAGCATGAGATCAAGACGTATGAAAACGCTAAGTCGATCAGGCAGAAGCTTCGTCCGATCACATCCACTCGGTCTTTGGGATTCTTTGTGCCTTCGGAAGGGATAGGGGTAGATCCCTTGAAGGTTGAGGCAATACTTCGGTTGCCTCCCCCGTTGGCGGAGCCCCGAAATGGGCTCTATCTGAAGAAGTATTATGCCTAGGCTTTGGCCTAGCATTTTGCTTTGTATATAGTAGTTTTTTGCTTTGTACATATCTGTTTGATTTTCGATTTTTGATGAGGTGGTGATGTTTTTTGATCTGCTTTGGCAGGTTGTGTTGGATGTCATGAGTCATTTCGGTTTCGCCGATGGTGCTAGTAGACACACCCGGAACTTAGCTTCCGCGGCTTGGGTGCTTCATTATCCTTCCGGTCAGCCGTTGGTATCAAGAGGGGTCTGCATTGGTCCTGCTTCCAATAACGTAGCAGAATACACTGCAGTCATTCATCTACTCTCGGAGGCAATATCCTTGGGTGTTGATTCGTTGGTAGTTTTCTTGGACTCCCAGCTGGTGGTGTCGCAGTTGAACAACACTTATCGGGTATGAGATCCAATTTTATTACGATTGTTCTTGAGGGTACGTTTGTTACAAAGGTCATTTCAATTTTTAACATTCATTCATATTCCTCGAGCTGACAATTGGTTTGCTGACTCATTGGCTAATCAAGCTTTATATTGGCATATTAATCATTCAATACAATAAATTTTAAACATAAAAAACATCATACATTTGATACATTTATCACATCACATCAAATATCGCTGTATATATATCATCGGTATGTCAAAAAATTTACAAAATTTGGATCCATAATCTCGTACAAAACTTGGGCTTATGCCCCATCATGTTCAGTCTCAAAAAATATACAGTCATCTAATATATAAAATCTATCTACTCTTGAGGACCCTGCCCAGAAGTCGTGTTCCTATAGAACATAACTGCAGTGGCCACACGGCGGAATAACCTAACCCAGTCACGGGGTACTCCTACAACCCGTCTCTGGACGGCTTCCGGAAAATCCTCCACGACAGCCATAGGGATTTGGCGGGTCAATCCCTCCAAGTTTCTCTGCACGACCTGGAGTGTTCTGTCGGAATCCACTGTCTCCGCCTCACCTCTGCGGCGCTTGTGGCGCGGTAGGCCCTCAGGACGAACTGGTCCAACATCTGAAACATGATCATTTTTCATTGTCAGTCCTTATGAATCCAATCCAAAAACATGTTTGTTTTTTATTTTTCATACATAATTGAAAAATCCAAAAAAAATCATATAAGTCAAAAATTTTAAAAAAACTTACCGACTGCTCCCCATGCTGTGCTGGGTGGAAGTACTAGATCTGGATCTCCTCGGAAATCCATCCCATCATAGGGATAGTCGTCCACTGCGATGATCTGTTCTCCCCACCATAGGAAGAACTCATCGTCCCATGTGGTTCGGGGTACTTCGCTGCCCCCCAGTCTCTTCATCATGTCTACCCAACGGGCAATTCTTGGGTCCCGCGGGCTGCTGATAGTCGAGATGACTCTGGGTCTCAAAGCTGGAACTCTCTCGAAGAAGAATGTAGTCAAAATGGTACCATAGCCAAAGTGTTTAGTTTTGGTCTGGCGAATAGAAGTTAGTTGTTGTTTCATATTCAGTAGCAGGGTTGTGCACCAATCATACACATGAACTAAGCACTCTACAGCTATGCTCATGTGCGTCCTGGACGCCTGATGCAGTGAGGCAGATCCTGCCACTCTGCCGATAGTGAACAGGAGGATCTTCATGTGCAAATCCCTGATATCTCTAATAGCAATCTATGTTCCAACTTTCTTGGAATTATCTACGCAATATATTTGGACATAATCTTCCACAGTTAACCCTCCCAGGGGTTTTCCGTGAAGGTCTACTGGGTCTCCCCTCCTGGAGAGTCCAGTGATGAAATATATATCCTCCACTTCTATGCGTAGAGGCATCTAATCAATTATGAAGCAATCCTGATCTGGTTCCCAGTAATTTACGAGCATTTCAAGCAATCGCACATTACTTTTCATATTGGGCATTTTGAAGAATTTCAATAATCCGCAGTTTCGGAGGATATTTTGAGCTGCGCGGTCCTGCATGACCTCTTGGTCTACTGCACTATGCTCACGTTCCCTCCAAGAGATAGTCATCCTGAAAAATTCCATCAAAATTTGCATTAGAAACACTTTTTTGAAAATGGACTTGCGCATACGCAACTTTCCCTGTGCACAGTCGCGTGTATACGCGGCTTGCCTTCATTAAACCCGCGTATGCGCAGATACGCGTTTTTTAATAAGGGTTTCAAGGTAAAAATTCACTTAATTTTAATTTTTAAACGGACAAAATGAATAAACAGGATGATTAAGGAGCCTACCTGAAGTTTCGCTGGATTCCGACGGTCGGTTCTTCCTGATTTGACGAAACAAGTTTTTAGCTCCAGAGCTCTTTTTCCAAATCAGCTACGCAATAATGAACCAAATGAGAGGTAATTTGTGTATTTATGGCTAAAAATTGAAAATTTTCGGAAAATTTTCCTTATGTTTATTTTTTTTATCTATCTTATGCTGTATAACTCGATTGCTTGGAAGTGCCCAGTTTGGTATATTTTCAGGTACATTTTGACGATTTTTGGGATTTTTCCGGATTTTTGATCCATGATTTCCGACTCTTCACGGCAGGTATATGATCTTCACTGGCATATAGGTTAGGGAATCACTTTTCATTGCATCTTGCATACTAGCCTCCATACTGATCACTTGCCTTAGGGTCGATCCCATCAGGTCATGAGCATTACACCCATTTCACTCGCCGATTTTTTAAATCATGACTTGATGGTAGAGCCTTCCTTTACATGGGCTTCCTAGTTAGTTCCTCGCTATCACTTGTTGCCCATGCTGCTTTTATGTAGGCTCGAAAGTCCTCTTTAGTCCCGCCATGTCTTCTGTGTTGAAGCTTCATTCTTCTCCTTCATCACTTATCATTTTTCTGGCTTATACCCTAGAGGCTCCCTGGTGTCGTTAAGTTGTATTACTGCATTGCATATTGGCTACTTGTTTATCCCGGCCTTTAGCCGGCTTCATTTGGACTCGATGTTTAAGCCAACTTTTGACCTTGACTCTCTGTACAAGTTAACCATTGCATGCACTTAGCTATCGCGACTTGACACCCTTTTACCCATGGATGGAACATTCCTTTGAGTATCGCTTACCAGTTTCCGCCACCTTGCATTGAGCATAGGATCGTTCCAATCCTAGGAACTAGTGCATCTGTTTCTTGATACTCGTTCTATCCATTGTACCATAGCATTCTTTTATTCTTTTTCAGGCTTATTATATGAAAAAGACAAAAAAATCAAATATAACAAAAAGAGCGGGAACAGGATGTATCTTCGTTATTTTTATGGCAGTACAGAGTCAGTTTGTCGCCCTTGAACAAAGCACATATACTTATATATATTTCCTTCATTTGGGATGGTTATAGTTTGACCTAGGTTCAGCCTTTACCATGTTTCACTTGTCAGTTCTCCCCCGGTTGGTTATCTCTTCCAATCATATGGAGAGTTTGTTTTGCCTCCCGCAAGACAGACTTATACAGTGTCACTTTTTACTGCCATGGTCATCACAGAGTCGTGCTTTTGTTCAAGGGAAGTCTAGCCTGAGTCGGCCATTCTGCGGTGTCTCTTGACTCATTATTCAGTCGGCCTTCCCGGTCTTGTCAGCATCATGTTCTATCACATCAGATGTTTTGATCTTCTGCTCGTGCTGGTTTGAGAAGGTCTCCATTGACTTCTTGCCGGCGGGTTTGTCTCTTATCGACTACGACACATTGCTCTGAGAGCAAGCCTAGAGCCGCACCTCGGGCCTATTTCCATCATTGATAGGTGACCTCGTGCTCAGCATTTGATCATCATCATGGGTCTTTGACTGAGTGGTTTCCCCTGTGTTCGACGTCAGCACACATTATCACACTTGGGATTCGTGCAGTACCTGGATTTCCATTTGACCCCATCGGTGGATTTCTCGCCTCTGTGTCAGCTTTCATTATTGGTTGGTTCAGAGGGTTTCTTCCGTGCGCTAGCTTCATCTTGTGCACGTCGGAAACGTACTTCGGTTTTGGTTCCATCACTCTCCTTCGTCCGATTCCTTCCAAATCTTGGCCTGCAGGTTACACTCGCGCTGGACTGATGTGGGATGCCTTAATGCCTTCCTTCCAGCAGATCTTTTCCCATCGACTCCGACTCATTGCTCTGGGAACAAGGTCTAGAGTCTTTTTGTCAGTACCTTAGGGTTTGCAGTCATCAGTGGCAGACTCTTCACTATCGACAGTGGGGATTCATCATTGCCTCCTGATTGGTAGATTCTTTCAAGTGTTCGACTCCAACTCATTCATTCACACTTGTCAGATTGTACTGGGGCACCTTGATACTCATTATCATTATCGGTGGGTTGTCTCGCGTTGGTTAACGGGAAACATCATTGCCCGGTAATCCAACGATTTCTCACATGGTTGACTTTAGCTCATTTATTCCCATTGTGTAGAATTGTGCCGTTGTGATCGGTGAAGACCTCGGGTTGCATCAGCATTTCTCGGTTCACTGTTGACAGTCCTTTCAATTTCTGCCAGTGTTGCCGTCCACCCTTATATGTTGCAGTTCAGCACAGCAGCATCTTATATGTTGGTCCCCGAGTTGCGTGATTGTACCGTTTGATCCACCACTTATGATCCGGTACTTGGAGATTCAGTTACTTATTTGATCAGACATCCAGTTGCACTATATTTGCTCAGCTTTCTATATGTGATACTTGGACATTGATACAGACTTGTATTTTCGGGCCCTGCTCAGATGATTCACTATGTACTTTCAGTTCAGTTATACTTGTATACATATTGGATCTATTTCAGTACTTTCCATATGATGTATTTTTGACTGAGCATGGTTATGCCCGCCTCAGCATGAGTTGACTCTCCGGTTTCTTTCATTGGTTTTTGGCAGGCTGAAATCTGGTGAAGTCCTCTCTTGTCCTTGCGAAGTTCTTTCTATGTGCATAATACATTTCGGCCATCATGTACCCCTTCTAACCTCATATATTAGGGGGCATCTGTTATAGCATCATTTCTCACTTTGACATGATTCATGATTGCTTTATGGCTTTTTGGGCACCCATTCCTACAGACTTGGACAAATTCACTTAAAAACAGTGTAAAATCCTCCATACGCGACTATGCCCGTGTTTTTACGCGTGTATACGCGAGTACAGCTAGACTTTTCCGCGTATGCCATTAAAATGATTAAAAAATATATAAAAAATCCCTAATTTCGCGCTGGGTTGATGGTTACTCAGGTAGTTCAACCACCCCAGCCCGTGGCCAACCGTTTCCAACTGCTGAAACTACTTGGAGGGACTATAAAAAGCCCTCATGTGTATGGCCTAAGGGAGAGAGAGAAAGTATTGATATTATACTCTGTTGGTTCCCTATACAAGTCTGATTCCCCGTGCCTCCTGCACTTTCCCAGTTCATTGTAGGAAACCCTTGTTTCCTTGAGATACACATCCCTTTATATGTTATCTCATATGCACCAGTTTGGAAGGAGTCTTAGCGAGGCAAGGGCTGGACGGATCCGGACGACGGTCTGCGAAGGCCTTGGAAGGATCAGGTGATCTCTCCTCTTGATTACTTTTGTACATACTATTTATAATACAGAAGTATCATGCTGTTCCCGAAATAAACGTGTTAGTGTATGCTTTAATGTATGAAGAATATTTGTTATACAAGCATTCATTATGATTTATTTAATGTTTTATATGAATCACACTAACATATAGAGTAGAAATATGCTGTACAACTTGTCCTTTGTGCTGGTTTCTTCTTGTATTTCAGGTTAAGGAGGAAGGACGGTTGCAGGGAATTTGGACTCCACGTGGATCTACTTCAAACATAGGACCAACGGGTAAACCTCTCATTCTGCTCTATTTAGTTTTTATGAATGTGCATGATTGTGTGAGTCTCTGTTAAGTAGTACGCCCCTGCTCTGTGGAGGTTGAATCCCAACCAACCTCTAGGGTGTTAATTCCCCGAAACACCCCCCAGCTTTGTTTTAGTCTGCAATACAACAAAATCAGCTGGGTAATTCCAGGATTCAACTGAGATAAGTAGATCTTCAACAACTCCTTTAGGTTTAATTGTAGAACGGTCAGCCAACTCTAGAATGGTGGGTGTATCTCTGATTGTGTTATTCAGCTGTAACATTTGTGAAGTTTCAAGAGTCATTATGTTTATTGTAGCACCTAAATCTACCAGAACTTTAGGAATCATTGTTTTACCAATCTGAACTGTCATGGTAGGATGGCCGGGATCACCATATTTCACAGGAGGGGTTTTTCCGGACATTAATGCAGATAAGTCACCCATCACATGTACTGTAAGGGGATCTTTAGTTTTCCTACCAAGTTTCTTAACACAAATATCCCTTATTGTTCTGGCATAAATTGGTACATCTCTTAATGCTTGTAAAAGTGGAATTTTAACATACAAATTTTGCAATTCCCCTAAAAGATTAAAAGCAGGTGTTTCAGGCGTTCTAGTTAAAACCAAATGCTTGGGGAATGGTGGTTCTGTTATTTCAACACTTTTGTTAGAAGGTGGTTGTGCTTTCTTATGTTTCTCAGTTTCCTCTTTATCAGAATCAGAAGAAGTTATGTCATCAATAATAGGCTCTACTATTTTCCCAGATCTTAAATGAATATCATTACATTACATAGTAGGAAATATAGACTGATTCTAAATATCAATGACTTGCACAACTTTATTATTGGGGTTAGGATTTGGTTGCACAGGTAGCTGGGGTCTCATTTGGTTATTTAGCGGAGCATTTGATGGCAGAGGAAGTGGTTGTTGGAATTGAGGCAATTGATTTGGATACGGGGGTTTTTGGCTTCTCCAATTTGAATTCCAAGGGTTAAAAGAAGATGGCTGCTGTGGAGGCCAAGGAGTCCACATTGAAGGATCAACAAAGGGAGGGTTTGATTGCTGCATGGGTGGGAAATTCATTTGATTAAAGGGTGGGTATTGCATTTGATTAAAGGGAGGGTAATTTGTTTGACCGAAAGAAGAATAATTATTCCAACGATTAAATGGCATACTAGAGTTCATACCTTGTCCTTTTGGTTGCCATTGTCTTCTTTGAGTTAGCAGGTAAACTACTTCAGCTTCTTCTTCCGTTGGCTGTAATGCTGCCTTTATTCCTGGTAGAGATGGACATTGTTTTGTTTCATGATCTTTCTCACAAAGGGTGCAAATTGGTATTTTGTCCATTGGGCATTCCCTTAGTGGATGTTTGTCTCTGCACTTCGGGCAAAAGACAGCCAGAGTTGCTTCTGCTTCAGCCTGCTTCTTCTTAACCCGCAAAGTGTCAATTTGTGAAGCAAAAGAACTTAACATCTCAGTTTTAAATTCTTCAAGTAAATTACCTATTTCAGCTCTTGTTGCTCCCCCACTGGCTGATTTCTGCACTCTTGAATAGGTGGGATCTCTATTACTTACTCTGTTCCTTGCAGCTCCCCTTGAACACCTCTTAGAAAGTTCAACAATCTCATCATATGATTCTTTAGATATATCTCCCTTGCCAAGCATGTTTAACATATCTAAACAATCATCCCTTAAACCTATAAGTAATATTGTTTTGCGAATTTCCTTACTTATATTCGGATGATCAGATCTCTATATATTATACTGCAGCCTTTCTACATAGTCCTCCAGATTCTCGTCCGCCTTTTGTGCCATATTGAATAGTTCATCCTTCTTTTCTCTCGTCCGGTAGTAGTCTTGATATTTAAGCAGAAATTTTTGTTTCATCTGCTCCCATGTTGTGATTACCTGACTCCCAAGGCTCATGAACCATCTTAAAGAATTTCTTTTTAATGTTGCTGGAAACAGTTTCAACTTTTGAGCATTAGTAACATAATCATAACTTCTGCATAATATATCAAATTCAAAAAGAAATTCATCTGGATCTTCAGAGGATAAACCATGGAAGTTAGGTAAAGCTGACAATGGAATGTTTTTCATAGGAGTTGTTCCTATAGGGAGATCACTGATAGGAAATCCCAAGGTAGAGAGAGAATTTTCATCCTTTCCTTCTCCTTCAGGATCTACATGTCCTCCACCAAAGAAGCCTTCATTGTTTCCTTCCATTTTCTGTTCTCCTACTGCACTTTCTTGATCGTCAAGATCTTCTACTGGCTCTTCAATGTTTTCCACCGGTCGTCCAACACTCTCTATTATTTCCTCAATGTGCTCTGCTGATTTGCTAGTACTTTCTTCTGACTCTCCAGCACTGACTGCTGGTTTTTTAATCACTGGCTCCTCTATGTTTTCAGGACCCACAACTTCCTCTGTTTTGTAATCTGATTGAGGGGAGTGCTGAAGTTTTGGTCTTCGAGAACTTAATCTCTATGATGATTCAGCCTTTGATACAATCTCGTCAATAAAAGTCTTTATTCCTCCCCTTCCTTTGCCTTTGCCACCCGTGGGGTTATTTTTCTTCTGGTTTCCACGTCCTCTCATACAATCTGCACATCTAAAAAGAAAATATTAATGCTTTTGAAATCTATAATTGCCTTCCCCGGCAACGACGCCAAAATGTTGGTCGCTTTAATTGTTTTCACAATTCAAGCTCCACATAAATTGTCAACCCGAGGAAGTCTGTTTATTCCAAAGACAATCACGCACTGGATATGCTCAATTTCAAAAGTAAGAACAATGTTGTAGTAAAAAGTCACACAATTATCAATCATACGAATCTAATTATTCACACTCTGTTTAATCAAAGATGAAGTCACTTATGTTATAGCAGAAATAATTCCTATATTGCAGTTTAGAATCCAAATAAAGGGAAATCAATCTGCAGGAAAGGAAACCAATCAACCATAACAGGAACAGGACCCTATTCCTTTAAATAGGAACTTCAGCACCTGCGGCGTGACACTAATCACTCTGTAGAAAAGATAATTCAAGAGAACAGGACCCTATTCCCATGAACAGGAACCTTCAGCACCTGTCTCCTGTTTCTAATCACACTGCAGGAAAAGAAAGGCAATCAATGGAAACAGGACCCTATTCCTTTGTACAGGAACCTTCAGCACCTGCTTCCCAGCATCATACATTCAAAAAATTAACAGAAATAGATCTCTCAACTTATTAAGAATGAATGTACTAAACATATGCAGTGTTAAGGAAATAGAACACTCAATAAACTACAGAACTGTGTAACTGGTGTTCAGCAAACAGAATTAAAGTAAAGTGCGAATAGCATAAAGAAATTAAACAAACTACAGGGACAGTCAGGTGAATCTTGTGAGGAAGGCGGGCCCTTTCCCTCTCACAAGATTCCCCAGGGAAAGAATTAAATTGGAGCGCTCAAAAGGAAATTTTATTCATCTGTCAAAAGAAATGATACATTACAAATGGAGTCTAGCTCCAGTTCTCTCAAACACAATGTTCTCCTGTAGCTTTCAAACTCGAACTCCCCTCTAATGATGATGTCTCCTCTTTTTAAAGAGGAGACATCTCTTACAATTACATGAGGGAAAATCTACGTTTATCCCGAATATGTTCTTCTTTCTTAAAACAGGCTATTCTGTTCTTCCATAAAAATATATTGTTACAACAGATACAAAAAAGAGTACTATCTTCAGAATAATCCATGTAACCACGTCTTCATGTTGTTGCCATTGTTCCACAAAATACTCTTCCAGAATCGAAAATTACGAATAGTGGCAGAATTTGCGTGTTTGCTGGCTGTTTCAGCAACGGAGTCGACTGTTTCAGCAACGGAGTCGACTGTTTCAGCAACGAAGTTTGACTGTTTCAGCAACGACCGGTTGTTCCAGCACAACATATAACTTATCTGCGATCTTTTAGACTTATGTTAGCAACAATCTACTTCGATTAATGATAAAATGTAAGAGTAATATGGAATTATATGTAAACAGATTAAACATATAATAAAGAAGAGGATTTTATATACCTTGGGATAAAGTAACTGAAAATGATGATGGAATCCTTTTTAAACATGGTTATAAAAGGTAAGGTGGTGTCAAAATATATAGTAAAAATGATACATAGTGAGGTCCTAACAGTATTAAAGACCGAACCCACTGCTATGTGTCACGAGCAGGTGATTTTTCACCCGCCCACCTGTACGAAACCATTTACTGCCTTGTTACCCCTCCGAAATCATGCTTACCCACTGATTGAAACCACCACTCCTCCCTCCAATCATGTCATGCCAATGTGGACTGAAGATTTTCCAATCAACTTAATTCCCGCATTTACCATAACCATTAGCCAATTAATTTAATTTCTAACCGTTAGGCAACGTACCTGCACCCTTTTAAAACGCGAAATAATCCAATTGCACATAAATTCACCATTAAAAACCTGTTTCAAACTTTTATTCTACATTTCAGACTTCTCTGCATAGGATTTCCAATTTATAGATATTACCGGAGCTCCAGAGATCAACCTTTCTAGGTTTTAAATCCTTCTTTTGTATCTATTAAATTTCTTCTAGTCTTCAGAGTTTCTCTTTAGTCCCAGCCTGTGTTTTCCAATAGAAATTCCTGTTTCCTTCATTTCTACAGAGAGAACCATGCCTCTGAAGAATGAAGTACCAGAAGAACTAGTAAGTTTGTTGATACAGCCTCCAATTGATTTTCATCACATTCCCTTAGCAAAAAAATACCAAAAAATCCATGAAACTCTGTCTGACCTTGAGCTTTTTTAGTTATATTATTGGTTAGAAGACAAATTCTTGGACAAATTAGATGACATAGGACTATGGGATTCTAATCTCCCAAATTTCATCTTTCCTCATACCCATAGTGCCCCAGAGTTTGTTAGAAGATGTGAAGCTTGGTATATGCCAAACCAGAGAGTTATTATCGCTCCTACATGAGAGATTCTAGTGTCCATGAATGATTAAACCATTGAACAAATGATGCACGCCCCAACCACGGAGAATGCTACACCATTCTCACAAGAAGCCTTCATTGAAATGTACCAAAAGTTATATTTTTCAAAGAGAGCTCAAAATCTTGAGCTATTCATGACTCAAAATGATCCATTACCTAATAAAACCCCTCCATTTCCATCATCCATTTCCCTTGAAAGGCCCAAAAAAATCATCACAATCATTTCCTACCTTCTTGGTTATTATTCAAACCAATGGGTAGATGAAGCCATAATAGGATTCCTGTCCATATTCTCCATAGATTTGAAACCCTCCATCATTTTTAACTTCAGTCAGTTATTGCAGATTCTATCCATGATCAATTTGTCAAATTCACAACTGAGGAGGTTTTCAGTTATGCCTCTGTGTTGGTTTAATTGTTCTTGTATTCTCAGGGAGAGAAATTTAAGTTTTCCTTATAGAAATTGGATGAGGAAGGAAATCAATAGTCAATCATCTTCTGGACTTCATTAGTAATGAAGGAACAAAAAGAATATTCATATAAAAATTTTGTGGAATTGTTTCTTCAACCAACACTCAGTTTGTTGAATAGCACTTTAGAGCCAAGGATTAGTGAAAATATTAGAAAGGTATTGCAACTGTCAAATCAAGCTAGAATAGGGAATTGGTATCTTTACCAAATTATATAGAACTCAGAATTTATGGCTATGAGCTTCCCCCTTATAAGTTTCCAAAATTCCTCCCCATGAGGATTTTTGCATTGGAGTATATTAGGCAAATGATTAATGCATATGAAGTGCATTTTATCTCTGCTAAAAATAAATCTCAATTTAAAATCAAAACAAATATAGGTCCTTTTATCTATAATAGCAGGACAACAGGGGAGGAAGCAGATAAAATTTTGAAAAACATGCAATTTAACCCAAGTTTTACATGGTCTTATGATCCAGTTGGTGTCATTTCAAAACTGAGGGTAGAGAATAAATCTACACCATATTTTCATACACCTAGACCGGATATTGAAAATTACATGAATCAACTTGAATGGATCAAAGGTACACTACAGGAGGCTAAAGAACAGACACTATCTACATCAGCATTACAGACTCCTATTGCACAAGAAAGAGCAGGAAAAATGTTGATATTTAAGAAGAAGATCCTATTGAAAATTATGCACCTACACTAGGATGGAGCCTTAGGCTATATTTAGGTGGAGGTATATTTATATATGCATGAGAAAATTATATTTATAGATGATATGTATTTATATATGGTTGAGAAAATTCTATTTATAGATGATGGTCTATTTATAGATGTATTTGCGAGTTCCATTTATAGATCGCATGTCTATTTATAGATGCATGTCGAATATTATTATCCCTTAATAATAGTTGGATAATAAATAATAATCTATTCTCAGTGAGCACTTGGAAATAGTTAACTGAAGTGGAAAATCAATTAGCTATAGGAAATTTGAGTTCAAAGGTTGGTTGGTGGGACATGCAAGTGGACTTAGTTGTAATTGAGTGATTTGAAGTTGTAACAGAGTTGGATGTGTAGTTATGTGAGTTGTAAAGTATTTTAACTCAATTAGGAGAGTTAAACTCAATTTTGCTAGTTGTAAATGAAGATACACTAGTGAGAGATCAGTGAATTAATTATTAATTAATTCACAATCAGTGGTCTCACATGCAACTGAAGATTTACTACTGTCAACTACATGCATGTCAGATCCAGAGGAGACCTAGTTGAGATGTAGGTTAAAGAGACAATTTGACTCTCAGTTGTGACATTAGTGGGTACACTCATGCAACCACACATATTTTATATTCCCATGAGGTTTTTGCAGTCAAGGCAAGAAGGATTCCATTCATTTAGGGATTGCTATCGGCTAGGATTGCGCAGTGGAGGCAGGTTGTCTAGAGGCAGTAAATTGGCACAATAATTTTCCAATTTTTATATGACAGTTTTAGACGATTGTATATTGTACTGGAAGATATTGGATTAGATTTTTTATGAGATTGTTTCATGATCCATGATATATACATAATATATTATAGTGGGGTTTTTAGCTTTATGATTTCCCGGTAAAAACATCTGTGTTATGTGTGATTGATATTTCTTCTTGATATTGCAATTGACGATCATGTTTTAAATTCCACAAGGTTTTTTTGTAGAAGTGATTATGTATTTAATAGTGGCATATAATTTTTAGATCAGGAGAATCCAACCAATACATAATTTTTATTGTAATTTCTAAAAAAAGGAGCTAGAGAAGATCAGTCATCTCCAATGACTGATTCATCTAGCAAAGAGTTCAAAATTCATTACAGGAAGAAGACAAAGCTTAATCCTAAGGTCGATCCCTACAAGGAGTCAGAGAAAGAATTAATAATCATTACTGAAGTGACACATCCTTCTGCACAGGCAGGTGATAAAGGCACTTCTACTACTACTACTACTTCCATAGTTTCTAAATATCAACAAACGACGGCTTCTAAATATCAGCAAAAAGAAATTAAAACTAGCACAACTGCTACAGGGGAAAAGGAGAAGAATGTCTTTGACACTTTCAAAGAGATAAAGCTAAAGAATGAAATGTTAAATACAAGTACATATAACCAGTTTTGGAAAAAAACTCCTAGCTCACAAATTAGGCTGATTTGAACCTTCGATTCTGAAAAGGGAAAAATGCATTTTGCATTTCTTCAAGCACAAATCCCACAACCAAAGTCAGAAGTAGATTATAAGAGGGCTACATTTGAGTTTGACACAAAAGAGATTCATCGAATAGATAAAATGGAGCTACATAAGAAAACTATTGAGATGATTTCATTAACTCTCACTAACATTTCTTTGAGTCTATCGAAATTGTAGGATTCATTGGAAAATGTATAGTCACAGCTGAAAATGGAGAAGGTGTCTTCATTTGCAAAGAAAACAAGAATCAAAACCATAGAAGATCTAGTGATTAAAATTGGGTATGATCCATCCAATGTCAATGCAATTGAAGAAATCATTAAGAAGAAAAATGCTGATATAGTAGCATTGAGAAAACAACTGAAAATTCCAGCTACAGAAGATCCTTTGGCAAAGGATATTGAAGAGACTTAAACTCAGAAGAAAAAAATGATGAAATTGATAATGGAGCAGAATGATTAATTAAATCATATGGAATCAGAATTAGAAAAGATGATAAAGGAAAAGGAAGCAACAGTAAAAACATCAAAAGTTCCTTTAGAAGTAGTGCGTCTAGCATCCATTCCTATAGCTCAAAATTCTACAACAAGCAGTGTAGATGGAGCTGAGAAAATTACCAAAGAAGTTCAGAACATGTCCATTAAAGAAGATGATTTCAAAAAATTGTAGGATTGGGTAAAATTATTGCAATTACAAAAATCTAATTTTGATAGTTCACATTCAATTGAGGAAAATAGGGCCAAAAAGTTGATTAAGAGGTTACAGAAATTGCAGAAGGAGTTAGCCACTGGAAATTATTTGGGCCAGGTAAAAGAGATAATATGGGAAGACATCACAGAGTCTATCATTGAAATTTGGCTAAGTATATAGATCATATTTGAGCAAAAGGAGCTGATACAGAAGGAAAATGAGGCCATTACAACAATCAAAGCACAACTGGGAGACAATAATGCCACAAGAAATAATATTATTAGATTTCTGAATTCAAAGAATAGGTATGATTTGGATGAATTGGGCATTGATGACAGAACATAAACAATCCTAGAAGTGAAGAAAGTGCTAACGAATAATTTCATTCTTCAAATTGAAGAAAAATGTCACAGTCTAGAGGTTACAGTTCAGATATTTTTCAGCAGAATATAGTCTCTAACGCAAAAAGGATTTCCTTACCTTTTTGTCATTAATGATGAATTGATGACCAGAGAATACTATGGAAAAGACTTTAGGAAATTTCCAGGGATACTGTAGAGTTTTCAAATATTAAAGGCACATTAACAGGAAAGGCACTGCTGGGAGCATTAAGCAATGACATTTACATTAAGTATGAGATCAAACATGTCTTTGTGGTGAAGTGAAATTTTGCTAAATACACTGAAGCAGATGAAATTTACTATAGGGTAATAAAATTAGTTATGCCTGATGAAGAGCACTTAGAAAATCTTTGTGAGTTTCAGGAGTAATTAGTAAAATAAGAAAACTCAAATATTTCTAGATCAACACTCAACTAATAGCCAACGCAGCCCGCAAACATCTCCTTCAGCAATAGTTTCCAGTTCGAGCAATGTTAGCACAACAGATTAAATTTATCTCTAGGATGTCATTAGAATTTAGTTAGCAAATAAAGTGCTATTAGTTGTGATATCCTTAAATGTAACTGTTGTAATTTCATTTTTCTATAAATACTTTGTTGTGCAAAGTATTACTAATGGATAATCGAGTTTTGAAACTATGTATATTACTATGGACCTATCATTAATGAAATAAAAGGAGTTGCAGCAATTTTGTGAGATTCATGTGGTATTTTTATTGAGCATTGTGCCTTTTCTCTGTTATTTCATTTCCATTTCATTTGTGTGTGTAAAAATATTATGAGTTTACAAATAGAGTTTAGTTATATGTTCTATTTATTTCGATTTTTTACAATATGTATTTTCTTCTTATGAATGAATTCAGTAAAATGCTCATTCAGACCCCTCTCTTTTTTACCACTATACACCAATGACAAATTAAATGTGCTCAAATAGTTTGCCTATCTTTCCTTTCTCAGTTTTCAGCAATTCAGTCTTTGAAATTAGTTTTAGCTTTACTGATTATAATTTTTATCCAGCAACAAATCATTAAAAAAATTCTAAAACAAATTAATTCATATCTAGCCTAAAATATGGTACTCAACCCAAAATTGAATATTTAAAAAGTGACACACAGAGAGTCCTCTTTGGTTAGATAGGGCTAGCTTCCTACCTAAAATTTGGTCTGTGGTTACCTTTCTTCAATCTTAATTTCAGCCTAGGAATTTTGGGAGAGTGATAACATTTTTGGCGTCATTGTCGGGGAATGATTGTTAAATATTCCCTAGGAAAGATTGTCTGAATAGGCTGAAGTCAAAACCTGAGCCAAAAAAAAAAATTCAGATCTTAAAATGGCTCCTAAACCATATACCAGGTGAAACCCTGACCCTAATCCATCACCACTGGTATATAATCCTGAAACTATTCTGAGAAAACAAAAGAATAAGTCTCGATAGTCGGGAAGAATTTTTCCTCCATTAATTAAATCAAATTCCCTGCTTATGAGGATTGTCTCAGAAGATTTGGCTTTCTCTCCACAATCTCAAAAATATTTAATTAGAACCAAGGTTGAAACTTTTCTTTCAGAAGCTACTTTTGACCCTTTTTATTTTGAGTCTTTTTCACCATTTACTAAAACTTTTGAGTCTGAAACTGATACTAAATTTTGGTCCAATTTCCATAAAATTAAAGGCTTAGTAGATAAATTTCAAGAAACCTCTTAAAACGCCTATTTTTAATATCAACAACAGTCTTTTGGTACTTATTTTACCTCACCATCTCATACAGCTACATCATCTGTTCCTCCTTTCATTGCATCTTTAGCTTTGCAAACTTTTATTCAATCCACATCACAATTCACACCTCCACTACCTCCTCCATTAATCATGGCCATATTTTTTCCATTGATTCTACCAGGTAAACTTAATTCTTTACCTCAAAATTATGGTAAGAGGCTTCCTTTATTTGATGGAACATCAAAAATCACAACCTATCAGCATGTGACTAAAGTGACTGATTTTATAGATCTTGAAGAAGTAGATGATGATGATCCTAAGATGTGTATTATTGCTCAATATTTTTTTGGAGAAGTAAATAAATGGGTTCTCTCTCTTGGAGATGGTACAATTGGTACCTCACAACATCTAATTGATTTATTCATGGAAAAATGGGAAGAGAAGAAAAATCCATTGCAAATCCTAGCTGAATATAATGTACTAAAAAGGAATAAAAATGAGTCTGTCCAAGAATTCACAGCTAGATTTAATAATATATATTATTCAATTCCTGATAATATCAAACCACCCCCAGACCTTGATTTATTCCATTACCCTGATGGTTTTGATCTTGATATGGCCTATCAGCTGAGGGAGATAACCCATCAACTTTGGAATAAATGCAAAAAAATGCAGTGAGTGTAGAGGTCAATCTGATTATTAAAAAGTCTAAGGTCAAAATAGAAAAAGGATTCACAATAAAATAAGAAACATCCACTTCATGAGAAGGAAAAATTGATTCTTTGATTAAATCCATGGAGAAAATGATGGATAATATGTCTAGTGTTGATAGACAAGCTGAACCTTCTATAAGAAATCCCAATTTCAGGGGTCAAAATCAACAACCCCAATACAGGATTAAACAAAGGGGACAAAGGGGTCAGGATCCACAAAGTCAATAGAAACTTAGGACACCTTTCCAACATAATTATATTGAAGGCCTTGATGAAGATGATGAAGAAGAAATTTATGGAGAAAATCATTTATTTGAGGAAAATGAACAACCTTTTTTCCTTCACTAAAGAAGATCAATATTCTGCAGAAATTTTCACATCAAAAGACCAAAAATATGCCATTTCAAATGATAACTTAATGTGTATTGAAGATTATCAGAGAGGATATAAAAATTCCCTCACCCAAGTTCAAAGGCAGTATGATTTGAGGAGTAGAAATGCACCCATAGTTGCCAATCAAAAGAAGCAAAGTTCTCAAACCAATACCCAATGAAAAGAAGTTGTTGCACCAAACAGAGGCAAAGAAAAATCACCTGTTGCTTCTAATTCTCCTAAATCTAATGAAGCGTCCACCAGCAATCAAAGAAAATTTCAAGAAGTTCAAGAAGGAGGGAAGAAGAAAGATTCTTCATTCAAATCATTGTCTGAAAAGAAAGACACATCATTAAAAGAGGTAGAAAAACATCCCGTTCATTTTTCCCTTGAAAATGAAATTTCTAAATTGAAAGTTTCTATTCCTCTAACTGCGATAATGAAAAATGATCATTACAAGTTTCAAGTTACTAAGTTTCTTAGAGTTGATCAAACATCTGATATGGTAAACTTGAGTGATGATCATTCTGAGCTTCTTTTTGGTCCCGCTGTTGATGGAAAATCAGAAAATAGTGAAGTTCCTCCGTTTTACTTGAGTCTCAAAATCCATGATTTCATTTTTGATAATGCAATTCTTGACTCTGGAGCATACCACAACCTCATGCCTAAAGCCATTATGGACAAATTAGGACTAGACATCACAAGACCTTCTCATGACCTCTATTCATTTGATTCAGGAAGGGTGAAATGTCTTTATCTTATAAAATATTTAGTGGTCTCATTAGAACAAATTCCATCCAAGAATATCCTTATGGATGTTGTTGTGGCTAATATTCCACCTAGATATGGAATTCTACTTTCTAGATCACGGGGAGCAAAGCTTAGAGGAAATTTGCAACTTGACTTTTCATATGCAACAATTCCTATTTTTGGAAAATTCAGGAAAAATTACAGAGAAAGTAAGATGAATTATATGATCAGTACAAGAGAAAGACCTAAAAATCATCCCATTCACATTGTACATACAGATTTAGAGTCTTTATTTTTTTCAATGAAGAATATTCAACATCTTCAGATTTTTTTATTGAAGAAAAATCAGAAAAACCAAAAAATTCAGATTATGTTTTAGAATTGGCAGAAACATAATTTTGTAATATAGTGCCAAACAGTTTGGAAATGAAGAAATCTCCTCAAGAATAAAATAAGAAAACAGTATAAAAAATAGAAATTTTGGATATAACAGAGGTATCTCAAAAAGAAAACAAAAATCAGCAATCTGATTTACATCTTCCAAATGAAAGAAAATAGTCTTTGGACTATGGATTTTGATGGAGCCATGGGTAAATAAGTTGATGGTATTGGAATATGGATTCACAACCCAATTAATCAATCATTGGATATCCCTCCAAATGTTAGAATGCCCTCCTACAAACTAGCATTTGATTGCACAAATAATGAAGCTGAATATGAAGCCTTAATTGTTGGTCTAATTTTTTTGAAAAAGCTTGGTGCAAAGAAAATTTCTATATATGGTGACTCCGATTTAGTTATCAAGCAAGTCAAAGGAGAGTATCCAGCCAAACGTCCCAGAATGAGAGTGTAATATTCCCGAATGGGAAAATCAGCAATATAGGCACCAAAACACATTTTTTCAGCAAATTATGTTATAATAGTCAATAATAGCCCTTGGATCCATTATTTTATAAATAATAGCATCCAAATTTACAAGGATATTTGAAACAAATCATTTTTTCTTAGTTAAACAAGCCTCCCAAGGCCAGAACAACCAAAAAACTCCACAACCCCATGACTACTGCAACACAGAAATTCTAAAGCAAGTAACAACAAAATTTTAATGAGGTTTTATACTACATAAATAGAGAGACAAATGTATCTACTGATATATTACTCAAGAGAGCTAAAAGACTAAGATCTAGTTTCCTTTACACAATTCCAAGATAACCCGAGAAGGATTTCATGAAATATACAAAAATATCAGAATGTCGGAATGCATCCCTAGGGCTGAATAATAGCTACTACTAAATAAATGGATGAATATGGATGTAGATAATACATAATGAATATATATCCTCCAATAGATCCTTAAAGTGAAAGGCTGATCCTAAGACTAAAGATCTCACCCTCCAAATCAAGCATTGAAACCCCCACTACAAATGGTCACTGAAATAACATAGTCAAAGAGGTATACTATGCTGTAGATGATGGGAATATGTTGGCCTAGTGACAAGATGTGAAAGAAAGCTCAATAAACTCCCTTTCTGATCTCCCAAAGTGAAGAAGGCTTCCTCCTCTGAAAAACTAGCTCCGGAAGTGGGTTTCTCAACCCTCCACTCCAACACCCTACAACACAACACAATATTTTGTAGAAACTACGCTGTAGCTAAAGACTAAATCTTGGCCTTAAGCCTGAGTGTCAAAAATGAAGTGAAAATCTCCCCCAAGAGGCCTCTCAAGAAAGGATATGGGATTCCCGTTTGAGAACACCTGATGCTAAGCAACACAACAATCTCAACTAAACGGCTGAAGAATGCAAAATAGTCATGCAAACCATAAAATAAATAATCAATAACATGCCCCCCTATGGCTGCCTTGCCCTCCTTATAAAAAAATATGAGCCTTCTTACCTTGGGTCCCACTCATTAGGGTTTCCACCATCATGGAATCTTCCTCCCACTAACACTGTGTTGTCTCTATTGATGATCCACTCCCTCCATACCAACATTGTTGACTTGGTCAAACTTGACCTTGTCCACATGCATTAACCCCAGTTCACAAATGAGGGTGCTTTATCCAGCTATAAATATGATCCCTTTTCATATTATGATGAATTTTATGCCTACTAAAGAGATTTATGGGCCTCCCTACCCATTTATTCATCTAAATAAATGATAAGAGAAAAATTAATATTCCAATTAGCTGCATGCCAATTTAGGAATATTACAGAGAGCTTACAGAAATGAAATCCTAGATATCCTTAAAACATTTCCTAAATATACTCTAACATTAAATCCTAGAAACAACAATGTTATTGCTAATTCTTTGGCCACTTCTGCTAGTATGTTCAAGAGTCCTCTATATCCAAAAAAAAAAAATGAAATAAATTTCAAACATCACCCTGTTGTCCCTGATAATGTTCAATATTGGAAAGTGTTTCAAAATTATGAGAAAATAAATAACTTCTTGTATACAGAAGAAGAATTCAAAAATTCCCAAATAGATGACCAAGAAATTCATGCTACATAGATGCAAGTACTACAGCTTAAGGATAATTCTATTCCAAGAGGTTTAGTACCTTTGGACGAACTTTTTGACCAGGACGATGTTGCAAGGAAGCCTACAATGTCACCAATAGAGGTGGGAGTGGAAAATATAAATCTTGGTACTTTAGAAAAGCCTAAGATGGTGTAGATTTCAAAATCCTTGAGTCCAGAAATGAAAGTTAAGTATGCAGTACTTATGTCTCAATTTTCAGATTTATTTTCTTGGGAATATTTAGATTTGAAGGTCTATGATAAAATTATTATTCAACACACTATTCCTTTGAAGCCAGATAAAAAACCATCTTGATAGAAACTTATAAGGATGAATCCTAAATTGCTGTCTTCTATTCATAAGGAAGTAAACATATTATTCACTGTTATATTCATTTCTCTGACTATATGTCTAATCTAGTACCTATGGGAACTAAGACATGAGAAACAATATTGTGCATTCATTTTAGAAATCTAAACAAAGTATATTTAAAACACAATTATCCACTATAAAAAATGGATCACATTCTACAAAGGGTAGTTGGATCATCTAGACTTTCCATGTTAGATGGATACTCAGGATACAATCAGGTTCTTGTCCACCCAGATGATCAAGAAAAGCCAGCTTTCACCACACCTTGGGTTACCATTATGTATGCTAAAATTTCTTTTGGTTTGAAAAATTCAAGAGAAACTTTTCAAAGAGCATTGGACATTGCTTTTGCCAATGAAAAGGATATGTTTTTAGTTATTTACCTTGATGATATCAATTTTTCTCAAAGACAGATGAACAACATGTACATCATTTAAAGACAGTCTTTCAAAAGTGAAGAAAGTTTGGTATTTCATTAAATCCAAGAAGAGCCTCTTTGCTATGGAAGAAGGTAAATTATTGGGACATATTATATCTAAATATGGCATAAGAGTAGATCCTTTAAGGATTGAAGAAATTCATAATTTAGATTATCCAAGGAGAAAAAAGGAGATTCAATCTTTCAATGGTAAAATTACTTTTCTGAGAATATTTGTTCCCAATCTTGCTGAACATTTGAGGAAAATTACTGATATGTTGAAGAAAGATACTGAAGTAAAATGGTCTAAAGAAGAAAATAAGTCATTTAATCAAGTCTAGTTAGCTCTATCTCATGATTCTATTCTCATTAGCCTAGACTGTACACTTTATTTTATTATTTTTTCATTTTCTTCAGAGCATACACTTGTAGTTGTTTTAATGCAGAAAAAATAAAAAAATACAGAACAACTTATTGCTTTCGTTAGCAAAACAATAAGAGATGTTTCTTTAAAGTACAACATCATTGAGAAACAATATTTAGCATTAGTCAAAGGATTGAAAGATATCAGAGTGCACATTTTACATTCTCATTTCATTGCTTATGTGCCAAATGCTTCTGTTAAAGAAGTACTCACACAAAATGATCCAGAAGGCCATAGAGGAAAATGGATTGCAACCTTGTTAGAGTATGATTTGGAGATTAAGCCCAGAAAATTAATCAAAGGACAAGGCCTAGCAAAGCTGATGGCAGATTCTACTCTTCATGCCTTAGATATAAAATTCATTGATGCAATGTATGATGAAAAAACTGCTGAAACATTACCTGAGATAGCTAAGATATTTTATTTATCTCCCTGGTATGTTAATATTTTATATATTCTGCAACATTTGAATCCTCCTCCTGGCATTCCAAGCAGTAAATCAAGATCACTGAAATACTTCATTCTGAATGGTGTCTTATATTGGAAAGATCTTGGTGGGATATTGCTGAATTGTTTAGTTGAAGGTGAAGTTGAGAAAGTTATGACATATTTCCATAAGGGTGACTGTGGAGGCCATATTTATTAGAAAACCATAGAAAATAAAATCTTAAGAGCAGGTTTCTATTGGCCCACCTTCTTTTTTCTGATGTTTATAAAATAATTAATAGCTGTCATGAGTGTTGGATTTTTCAAGGAAAAATGAAACTTTTACCTTTTCCTATTAAACCAATTGAAGTCCAAGCACCATTCCAGCAATGGGGACTTGATTTTATTGGTGAAATTCATCCTCCATCTTCAGCTCAACACAAATGGATTCTCACTGCTATAGATTATTTTACCAAATGGATTGAGGCTATTCCCACTAGGCAAGAAAATGATTCTGTTATCATTCAATTTCTTGAAAATACTATTTTTTCAAGATCTGGTTGCCCATACGAGATTATCATTGATAATGCAGCTGCTTTCAAATCCAAGAAGATGATTGACTTTTGTGAAAAATATCACATTAGACTTGGTAATTATACTGCATATTATCCTTAGGGAAATGGACTTGCATAATCATCTAATAAGTATTTGGTGAATATTATGAAGAAGATGTTACAGGAAAACAAAAGGAATTAGCACAAGAAGCTTACAAATGCTCTGTGGGCTAATAGAGTGAGCACAAAAAGATCAATTAACATGTCTCCATTTCAGCTTGTTTATGGAATTGATATTCTTTTCCCTACTTCTTTGATTGTTCTAGTAATGAAGGTTTTGTAGGAGTTTGACAGTGAGCCTAATGACATTCAGAGAAGGATCAACTAGATGATACATTTACGACAATCAAGAGATGAATTTTTCAACAATAGTTCAAAGTTGCATGACATAATTAAAAATATTTTTGACCAAAAAACAAATTCTAATGACTTCAAGATCGGAGATATTGTTCTAAGATGGGATGCTAGAAAAGAAGAAAAGGGAAAGCATGGGAAATTTGACAATCTATGGAAAGGACCTTACAATATTGTAGCATTCAGAGGAAACAAAGCATTTTTGCTAGAAGATCTTGCAGGACAGGAAGTGCTGGGAGGACCTATCAATGGTAGGTTTCTAAAGCACTATGTTTCTTGAAATAATGAGAAAGAAATTCAATGTCATTGTATATACTAGTTTACATTTGATGCTTAGAAAATAAGAAAATGGTTACAAAAGTTTGAAGCCCAAGGAGAATGCCATAAGACTTCCACAAATAGCTCATGTTTTATTAAAAAAAAAAAATTTGAATTTTTAGTCTTTTGTCAAGTCAGTAATTTTAGTCATAGGTTTTGAGTTTTTTTCAGTTTTCCAAAATCCAATTGACTCCATAGCCCAATGGATAAGGCTACTTGATCTACGGTGTTCTTGACACCTTCTGAAGGAGCTGTCATTCCTAGATGGAGCCAATGTTAGAGTCAGTTTTTCAGTGATCAAAGATAGATCATTTAAGAGTTTTCCATTAGGTATACAGTTAAATTATTTTTATTTTTCAGTTAATCTTCTGCGATAATTTTTGTCACTAAATGATTCCTATCATGATATGCTTCTCCTTCACACTATTTCATCTCCATTCAGAGGTCTAAATTCATGCCATTCTATCAAATATAGGTCAAGTCTACGACCTAAAATAAGATGAAAAATATTCAGTTTTTTATTATTAAAAAGGGCAGTGAAACCTCCATCTCATCCATAAAAGTCTAGTTGAAGGAGAAAGTCAGTTTTCACAATCCAAAATAAACTCCATGTCATATAATTTCTATACCCTGTTTCTATATTTCGAAGAGAAATGAAAAAATTTTCTAAAAAAAAACATCATTTTAGAAATCACATTTTATTAAATATTTATCTTTAATAGTTCGAAACTAAACGATCGAAACCATAGGTTTTAATCCTATGTGTTATACTTCACCAACGTCATTCTCCACTATCAATTATTCTCCACCACCTATGCAACACGTTGCATTCCCATATTCACCAATCATTCATGTCACATCATATCCCTACCCCACATTGCATTAAACTCCAACATATGTTAATCCTCCTCCACCTCGTCGATCATCCATAGCATCACAGTTTAATCCGACGACTCACATGTGACTTCAGCCCCCTTCATTGTCTGAGACTTAACGTTGGAGGGGGGTTGGGGTCCAAAAAGAGTGGTATTGAAGACTGACCCCATTGCTACATGTCACGAGAAGGTGATTTCACACCCTCCACCCCACATGAAACCATTTACCACCTTTCTACCCCTCTGAAATCATGCTTACCCGTTGATTGAAACCACCACTCCTCTTGCCAATCACGTCGTGCCAATGTGGACTGCACACTATCCAATCAACTTAAGTCACACATTTACCATAATCGTTAGCCAATTAATTTAATTTCTAATCATTAGGAAACATACCTGTGCCCTTTTCAAATGAGAAATAATCCAATTGCCCATAAATACACCATTATGTGCCTGTTTCAAAATTTTATTCTGCATTTCAAACTTCTCTGCACAGGATTTCAAATTTACAGATATTACCAGAGCTCCAAAGATCAACCTTTCCAGTGTTTAAAGATTTATTTTGCAACTATTCATTTTCTTCCAGTCTACAGAGTTTATCTTCAGTCCCGACTTGTGTTTTCCATCATAAATTCACGTTTCCTTGATTTCGACAGAGCCAACGATGCCTCCGAAGAATAAAGGACCAGAAGAACCAGTAAGTTTTTTGTTACACCTTCCAGTTCATTTCATCACATTACCTTAGCAAACAAAGACCACAAAATTCATGAAACTTTGTCTGATCTTGAGCTTTTTGAGTTATATTGCTGGTTAGAAGGCAAATTCTTGGATAAATCAGATGACATAGGACTATGGGATTTTAATCTCCCAAATTTCATCTTTCCTCATACCCATAGTTCCCCAGAGTTCATTATAATATGTCAAGCTTGGTATATGCCAAACTAGAGAGCTATTATCACTCCTAGAGGAGAGATTCTAGTGACTATCAAAGCCCAAACCTTTGAAAAAATGATGCAAGCCCCAACCAAAGAGAATGCTACACCATTTTCCCAATAAGCCTTGATTGAAATATACCAAAATTTAGATTTTTCAAAGAGATATAAAACTCTTGAGCTATTGATGACTGAAAAGGATCCATTACCCTAAGAAAAAACCTCCATTTCCATCATCCATTTTCCATGAAAGGTCCAAACAAATCATCATAATCATTTCCTACCTTCTTGGTTATTATTCAGACCAATGGGTAGATGAATCCAATATCATAGGATTCCTATACATATTCTCCATAGATTCCAAACCCTCCATCATTTTAAACTTCAGTTAGTTTATTACAGATTCTATCCATGATTAGTTTGTCAAATTCACAACTGAGGAGGTTTTCAGTCATGCCTCTGTGTTGGTTTACTTGTTCTTGTATTCTCAGGGAGACAAATTTAATTTTTCCTTACAAAAATTGGATGAAGAAGGAAATTAACAGTCAATCATCTCATGTACTTCATTATTCATGAAGGAACATGAAGAATATTCATATAAACAGTTTGTGGAATTGTTTCATCAACCAACACTCAGTTTGTTGAATAGCACTCTAGAGCCAAGGATTAGTGAAGAGATTAGAAAGGTATTGCATCTTTCAAATCAACATAGAATAGGGGATTGGTATATTTACCAAAATTATAAAAAACTCATAGTTTATGGCTGTGAGCTTCCCCCTAATAAGTTGCCAAAATTCCTCCCCATTGGAGTATATTATACAAATGATTCATGCAAATGAAGTGCATTTTGTCTCTTCTAAAAAGAAATCTCAATTTCAAATAAAAACACAGATAGTTCCTTTTATCTGTTATAGCATGACAACAGGGGAGGAAGCAGATAAGTTGTTGAAAGAAATGTAGTTTAGCCCAAGTTTTACATGGTATTATTATCCAATTGGTGTTATTTAAAAACTAAAGGTAGAGAATAAATCTACACCATATTTTCATACACCTAGACCAGATATTGAAAAGTAAATGAATCAACTTGAATGGATTGAAGGTACACTACACGAGGCTGAAGAGTAGACACTATCAAAATCCACATTACAGACTCCTATTGCACAAGAAAGAGTAGGAAACAGATTTAGACAAGATCAGCCATCTCCAATGACTGATTCATCTAGCAAAGAGTTCAAACTTCATTACAGGAAGAAGAAAAAGCTTAATCCTAAGGTCAATTCCAACAAGGAGTCAGAGAAATAAGTAATAATCATTACTGAAGATACACCTCCTTCCACACAGGCAGGTGATAAAAGCACTTCTACTACTCCTACTACTTCCATAGTTTCTAAAGATCAACAAACAACAGCTTCTAAAGATCAGAAAAAATCCATTTAGACTAGCACAACTACTACAGGGGAAAAGTAGAAGACTGTCTTTGACATTTTCAAAGAGATAAAGCTAAATAATGAAATGTTAAAGACAAGTACATATAACCAGTTTTGGAAACAAACTCCCATCTCACAAAGTAGGTTGTTTTCAACCTTTGATTCTGAAAAGGGAAAAATGCATTTTACATTTCTTCAAGCAAAAATCCCACAGCCAA
This sequence comes from Pinus albicaulis, assembly GCA_034641835.2. Classification (NCBI taxonomy): domain Eukaryota; kingdom Viridiplantae; phylum Streptophyta; class Pinopsida; order Pinales; family Pinaceae; genus Pinus; species Pinus albicaulis. Next base: position 1,049,112,415 of record CM076580.1, read on the forward strand.
AGTCAGAAGACGATTATGAGAGGGCTACATTTGAGTTTGACACAAAAGAGATTCATCCAATAGATCAAATGGAGCTACATAAGAAAACTGGTGAGATGATTTCATCAACTCTCACTAACATTGCTTTGAGTCTATCAAAACTGCAAGTTTCGTTGGAAAATGTATAGTCACAGCTGAAAATGGAGAAGGTGTCTTCATTTGCAAAGGAAACAAGAATAAAAAACTTAGAAGATCTAGTGGTTAAAATTGGTCATGATCCATCTAATGTCAATGTAATTGAGGAGATAATTAAGATGAAAAATATTGATATAGCGGCATTGAGAAAACAACTGAAAATTCTAGCTACAGAAGATCCTTTAACAAAGGATATTGAAGAGATTGAAACTCAGATGACATAAATGATCAAATTGATAATCGACCAGAATTCTTAATTAAAGCAGATGGAATTAGAATTAGAAAATATGATAAAGGAAAAGGAATAAGCAGTAAAAAAATCAAAGGTTTCTTTTGAAGCAGTGCCTCTAGCACCCATTCCTATAGCTCAAAATTCTATAGTAAGCACTGTATATGGAGCTGAGAAGCTTACCAAAGTAGTTCAGAACATGTCCATTGAATAAGAGGAGATCAAAAAAATGTAGGATTAGGTAAAATTATTTCAATTACAAAAATATAATACCGATAGTTCACATGCAGCTGAGGCAAACAGGGCCAAAAAGTTGATTGAGAGGTTATAGAAAGAGCAGAAGGAGTCAAGCATTGGGAATACTTTGGGAAAGGTAAAAGAGATAATATGAACAGACATCACGGAGTCTATCAGTGAAATTTGACCAAGTATAGAGATCATATTTGAGCAAAAGGAGCTGATACAGAAGGCGAATGGGGCCATTAAAACAATCAAAGCACAACTGGGAGACAAGCCTACCACAACAAAAAATATTATTAGCTTTCTAAATTCAAAGAATAGGTATGAGATGGATGAATTTGGCATTGATGACAGAACATAAACAATTCTGGAAGTGAAGAAAGTGCTAACAAATAAGAATTTGATTCTTCAACTTGAATAAAAATGTCACAGTCTGGAGGTTACATTTCAGACATTTTTCAGCAGAATAGAGTCCTCACATAAATAATATTGCCTTCTCTTTTTGTAATTAATGATAAATTTATTACCAAAAAAGACTATGGAAAAAGTCTTGAGGAAATTACCAGGGATACTACCAAGTTTTCAAATATTAAAGGCACATTAATAGGAAAGGCATTGTTGGGAGCATTAAGAAATGGCATTTACATTTAGTATGAGATCAAACATGTCTTTGTGGTGAAGCCCACTTTTTCTAAATAAACTAGAGCAGTTGAAATTTACGTAGGGTGATAAAATTAATTATCCCTAATGAAGAGCGCTGGGAAAATATGTGTGAGTTTCATGAGTAGTTAGTAAAAGTAGAAAAGTCAAATTTTGTTAGATCAGCAGTCAACTGATAGCCAACAGAGCCCGCAAACATCTCCTTTAGCAACATTTTTTAGTTTGAGCAGCGCCAACACAACAGATTAAATTTATTTCCATGATGCAGTTAGAATTTAATTAGCAAATAAAGCGTTATCAGTTATGATAGCCTTAAATGTAACTGTTGTAATTTCATTTTTCTATAAAGACTTTGTTGTGCGAAGTATTACTATTGGATAATCGAGTTTTAAAACTTTGTGTATTACTGTGGACCTATCATTAATGAAATCAAAGGAGTTGCAGAAATTTTGTGAGATTCATGTGGTATTTTTATTGAGAATTGTGCCTTTTCTCTGTTATTTCATTTCCATTTCATTTTCTGTGTAAAAATATTATCAGTTTATAAAAAAAGTTTAGTTATATGTTCAATTTATTTGGATTTTTACATTATGTCTTTTATTCTAATGAATGAATTCAGTAAAATGCTCATTCATACCCCTCTCTTTTCTACCACTATACACAAATAAAAAATTAAATGTGTTCAAATAGTTTTTTTATCTTTCCTTGCTCAGTTTTCCGCAATTTAGTCTTTGAAATCAATTTTAGATTCACTGATTATAATTTTTATCAAGCACACAAATCATTAAACAAATTATAGAGCAAATTAGTTCATCTCTAGCCTAAAATATGGTACTCATCCCAAAATTGAATATTTAAAAAGTGACATAGAGAGAGCTCTCTCTGGTTAGGTAGGCCTAGCTACCTAGGTAAAAGTTGGTATGTGGTTACCTTTCTTCACTCTTATTTTCAGCCTAGGATTTTGGGGAGAGTGATAACAGGCCCTTCAATAGCAAGTTAAATAATTATTTGAGCCTTTTGAAGGGTCTTCAGCATGCCATCCAATCTTTATGATAGTTGTAGACCCTCCTCGGCCCACTACTGCATCCTAGCTTCAAGAAACTATTCTCTAGGACATAGGTCCTCGATTTTTTTTTGAATGACCCGACCATCCTATAGGCATGCGAGGCACTATGCAATAATGAGGGTGGGTGCCTCCATCCTGATATCAACAAACTATTGCTCCTTGATGCACAACCCATTTCATAGCTGCAAGACCATTGGGTCATTCTGAACCAAAGTCCAGACACACATGGCCTCGTCCAATCACTGACCGCATTGTGTAACTACGATAGCTATGCTATATGTAGCCTTCTTGACCTCTGCAACCCTTTGAGCTCTGAATTCCAACGGGGTTTCTGGCTGCAACTTCAGCTGAATATTGGTGATCTAGTGTCTAAAATCTACCTGGACAGTTTGAAATTCTATGCACGAGGCCTTTAGTGCAGCGACTAGCCCTTCTAATTTCTCTGCTGGGGTTGATGTAGTGGGGACTACTGGCACATCACTGCATACTTGGTTCATCTTTTCTTTGAGTGCAGCGTGTTGAGCTGCGACTGCTCGAAATTCTTATTCAGAGCTCTGTTGCTTCTTCTGGAGGTCTACCATGTGGTGTTGTGCTTCAGTGATGTCACAGCAAGCGTGGGCTTCTCGAAGTTGTAGCTCGTCCACGATCATGCTGTGGACCATATGTAGTTTTCCTGTAGTTAACATAGTCAAATCAATATTTATTTCCTATAAGACTTTGAGCTCCGCGTGCAGCAGCTGGGATTCAACTTGAATGGATTGTTTAGGGATCTGAACCAAACGGGCCTCTCCTGTCTCACGAAAAACTGTTGTGATGTGCTGCGAGCCGGCATCAGACATGCTCGCTTGTGCTACGCTCGCCTGAATCAAGATCGCTTGAACTTTCAGCTCTTAGATGTCGCTCTACACCCCATAAAGTGTAGCCTTGTACTGTGCTTCTAGGTCCATCCACATATCCTCAGTTTCTGTCGTGACCTTGTTGGCTATCTTGTTGAAATCATCCTTGGTCAGCATGAGTTCTTCTTCTCTGCTAGCTTTGGAACCTTTGTGTTTCTTTCTTGATCCTCCTGTGGCCTGAGAACCACACTTTTTTGCCTTGGAATTTTGTACCTCCACTTGCTCCTCAGTTTCCTTAGGCCTAGCACAATTTTTTTCAAGTGTAGTGTCAGTTTCTAGGTCAATTGTTTCGCCGGTTGTAGTCGTCATGGGCTCTATTCCCATGTTCTTCTCAGTAGTTTGTGTACTCATGCAAGGATTGGTGGGAATATTTTGAATAAATGTAGATGCACCTTTTTTTGGGGGTGCCTCCAGCCCAGATGGAAGCCACTCTATAGTGACACATAGAAAATCATCCTCAGTGATGAGACACAACAATTCATACCAAATGCCTTCAACTACGCCCTTCGTGCGGATGTGAATATTGTGGAATGTGGCTTTAAAATCCACAATCAACTTGTAATCCTCATAAAAAGTTGGAGACAACCTTAGTTTGGATTGAATCGCCTGAAATATTGAGGCATTGAGCAAGACCCAAAAAAAATTGTTTTCCATGATGCGCACGGGGATGGAGGAACTACATAGCATGGCTTACCGCATGTCTTCACACATCTGCGGCTAGATGGCAGGGAACTAAATTTCCTCTCTAGTCTTCTAGCTGATTAGAGATATTAGTAGCAGGATCCAAGCATAAGAGAAGTTCTTTCCCTCCTCTTGCACCTCACGCACGTTCTCCAAAAATTCCATGCAAAAATATTGCACCCAATTATATATGAATCCCTTCTCGCATTGTCTTGCAAGTGAAATTACTTAAGTAGGGACATCCTTAGGCCTACACTACCGCATCATCTTGTAGGCCAAGATGAGTGTCCCAAATTGGAAGGTTGGATCATTGAGTTCACTAAATACAAATCCTCTGTTGTGGTGCGAAACCTAGTAGGTCACCTTGATTTTGTCCACCACCTTCTTTTCCTATGCTTTCCCTCTGAAATCATCCACAGGATCTGCACCTTGATCAGGTAGGTCGGTGATCCATTGGATCAGTGCTGCATCAATGGGTATGTGCTATCCTAGCCATAAAGTGTCATCATGCACTAGCGCGAGCAATTTTCGCACACATATATCATTTATCAAGTGATGCCTGAAATGTGGGACTTGCAATAAATTCAAAAGCCTTGCTTTGTGGAGGTCCAACACCCATTGTTTCAGCTCCACACACACGAGTCCCCCCTCATAAGGTACGCGTTCTAGGTATCGCTCAGGTTAAAGCTCCAGAAATTCCTTAGCATTAGTGAGGTCCCAATACTCCATCTTTAGCTATGATACTTGGACGAACATATCACCTTCAAGTGGGACATTCTCTAGAATCAAAGGCATGTTAATATAGGACCAAAATTTGTCAATATCCTTCAGGAACTTGAATGATGCCTTGCATGGTGTGACATAGGTTAGAAACTGCAAGAATGGGGCCAATTTGACCACATCCTTCTCCTCCATGATGGTCTCAGGTAGCTCCACCATTGGTCTCTTCTAGCACTTAGCCGTAGTGGAGCGCAAATTTGGAGTCTTCTCTCTATGGGATTTACGGGTCCCTGATGTCTGACCCTTCTTATTTTTTGTAGACGCAGGTGTCTCAACGACTGGTGTAGTGGGATTCTCTTCTAGGCACGTAGCGGTCATGCTAGGAGGGATAACATAACCGAGACCCCTACGGCGCAACTCTTCCTCAAATCCTGGATCCAGACCAAACATATACAATGAATAATTTGCAAAAATTGGAGAGCTCAATGTAGACAATTCACACAGAAATCAAAGGGAATTAATGCGACCCCTTAGGTCATATTTATAGTTTTGGCGCATCTTCAACGTTCCCTTATGTTGAAGTCCAACAAGAAATTGCAGCACACACACTATTGTGGGACCAATAGGTCCTAGCGATACATTAGTGTGATGGCCAAATTAATTAATTAATTTGGTGCAGTGTATAATTTAATTTTCCCTTAATTAAATTGGACAATAAAATGTAATCTTATCTCATGATCACTTGTAACAGTAAAATGAGCGTGATAAACTAAATTATCTCATTTATTTCGAGTTGAGGGTGGTTGGTGAGGCATGTAGAGTAATTCTATTAGTTATGGAGTTCGAATTGCAGTTGGTGCATTAGTTTAATGTATGTGTAATCAGTTAACTCAGTTAGGTGAGTTAGAGTCAATTGAACTAGTTGTAATTTTTTGTTGCACTAGTGAGAGATAAAGTGAATTAAATATTATTTAATTCACGATTAGTGATCTGCCATGAAAATGATGATTTACTATTAATAGCTACATTCATTTCAGTTACAGTGGAGACCCAGTTGAGAAAAAGGTTAAAGGGAGGTTAACTATCAGTTGTGTGATTAGTAGGTTGCTTGCATAAAACTAGACATCCATTGGAGTGCCCATGATCATTACGGATTTGAGGAAGGCCAAAATTCCTAAAGAATTGGGATTTCATTCATCAGGAATTGTGCAAGAAAGGCAGGTTTTTTAGAGGCTGAGAATTGGATAAGTGTTGGCTAGTTTTGTCCATGACAGTATGAGAGAGTTGGGAGAGTGCAGGAGAATCTTGTGAGAAGAGTGAATTGTAATTTTTTCATGATTTCATGGTTAATATAAAATAGGAGATATAGGGGTTTTTATCAGCAATATTTCCCCGGGAAATAATCCATGTCGTGGTTTGATTTGATTCTTTATTTTCTTCATGTGATTGGCTATTGTGTTTAATTTACGCAATTTATTTGTAGAAGGATTCAATATCTAGCTTTAGTACATTGTTATATCGGATTGAATCCATTAATATACATATGTTTTTATAATTTATACATGGTATCAGAGCATAGGAAATCACTATAGTGGAGGAGAATTTGAGTTTGTGACTGAATAGAATTCGAATTTGCAAAAGACATTCTTGGTGCGACAGGAGATTCAGGATTGAAATGGCTTTCAATGGCTTGAGATTGGAGTATGCACTCGAGGGAAACTCTAACTTTATTTCTTATAAATACAGGACGGATGCAATACTGGAGGACAATAGGTTGAAAGAATTCATTGACAATGATGTTCCCAAACCCTTTGTAGTAGATGTTGCAAATCTTGAAGCTTGGCAAAAGAAGGTTGCAAAGGCGAGGAGGATCTTATTGGAGGGAGTACGAGACCACATTTTCTTAAGTCTCCATGGAAAATTGAAAACACATGAAATGTGGAAAGCTTTGACAGATATATTTTAGAGCAGTAGTTATCATATAAAATTGGCACTGAAGGATAAACTCAGGAAAATCAAAATGGAGAAAGGCGACACCATGTCTAAATATTTAACAAATTTTTTCCAATGTCAAGATGAGCTTGGGAGCGCCAGAATTACTATCGTGGATGATGAATTGGTGAGCCTAGATCTTCTAGGACTTCCCAAGAGTTGGCACAGTTATCAGGACTTTGTCAATGGAAGGGAAAAGCTGCCAGATTGGGAACGACTTTGGTCGGATTTGGTGCAAGAAGAATTCAGGCAGAATACCAGGGATGGATCCTCATCTAAGAATGATTATGAAGAATATTGTGCTTTAGTTGCTAAGGTGAAGAAGGGGAAAGGAAAGAAATTCCATTCCAAATATAAGTACGGTAAATATGGCAAGAAGCGTGACATGTCCAGAGTGAAGTGTTTTCACTGTCACCAGCATGGACATTATGCCACAAATTTTCCACAAAAGAAGAAAAACAAGAAGGCTTCAATATCTGCAACTAGTGAGGCTTTTTCCTCACAATTTGAGCTTGAATTCTCTCTCATTGCATGCATGGTGTCAAGTGCAATGGGATCAATGTGGTACTTGGATAGTGGTGCATCCTTTCACATGACGGGAGACAAAGAAATTTTCAGTAGCCTGGAGGATAAGGACCTCCAGATGCATATAGAAATGGGTGATGATAGGTAGTATAGTGCTATGGGGATTGGCACAGTTACCTTCCAGAGACATTCACGTAAACCCTTTTAATTAAAATATGTAATGCATGTACCAAGCTTGAAGAAAAATTTGATCTCAGTTAAATGTTGGAGGATAGAGGCTATGATGTTTTTTCAGTGAAGGAAAAGCTTTCCTGCGAAAAAAAACAATAGGACAAGCCAAGAAGATTGGGATTCATGTGAATAATCTCTATAAAATTGATGTATATGGTTGCACAACATTGATGGATAAGGCGCAAAAAGTGGTGAGCTGGGATGAGGGTGAGTTATGGCACAGGCGATTGGGCCATCTACACCATGGAGCCTTGAAGGTCATGTAGCAGATTTCTACGGGTCTTCCCAAGGGTACTCTTGCACAGTTAGACACATGCAAGGGATGTACTATGGGAAAGTATGCAAAGGAAACTTATCATGAGAAGGAGAACCGAGACTCAGAGATCCTTTAGAGATTTCACTCAGACGTGTGTGGATCATTCTCTACTACTTTGACAGCAAAGCATAAGTCCAATGTGATAGTTTTTTGATGAATTTTCTTGAAAGTGTTGGATCTTATTCATGCAACAGAAAGATTAGATGTTCTCAAAATTTCTCGAGTTCAAATTATTGGTGGAGAAAAGAACGGGGAAGCATGTGAAGGCTCTTAGGAGTGAAAATGGTGGTGAGTACATCTCCAATGAATCCAACAACTTCTGTAGCAAATAAGGAATTCAGAAAGAGTTTCAGAAAGAAAGAATGGGGTTATAAAAAGAAAGAAAAGAACAATTGTGGGTGTAGCAAGAGTGATGTTGCATGATCAGGGCCTACCATTGCATTTTTGGGTGGAGGCATGCAACACAACGATATTTGTGAAAAATTGTTGTCCTCATCAGATAATTGGCATGAGTAAACCACTCGAGGCTTTTACTAGCAATAAATATGATGTTTCATATTTTAATATCTTTGGCTCATCTGTTTATGTGGATGTGAGCAGAGACACTAGGAAGAAGCTTGAACCAACAATTGAGATTGGGATATTTGTGGGGTACACTGAAACTCCCCACAACTATCAGGCGTATTCGCCAAACAACAAAATGATTGTTGTGCGACGGGATATATAATTTGATGAGGAGAAATCCATGCGATTGTCCCTTGAGAGGGAGTTGGATTTTCATGCAAAGGAGGAAATTTTGATTCCAAAGAATGAATCTCAAGATGTGGAGCAGCCACATGCAGAGGATCATGGAGTGGAAAAAAACACTCATGTAGAGCCATCCACTATAAATGGTATAAGGTGCACCATGGAAACTGATAGATTGAGACTTGAGGCAACATAGAATGTAGGAGCCCCTACATCACTGCGCAGACAGAGATAGTCTCCAGATAGGTTTACTGGATACATGGCTCTTATGAGTACGTGTATTGTGACAGAACCATCTTCCTTTTAGGAAGCAGTGCAGCAACCAATTTGGGTTGATGCGATGGTAGAGGAGTATGAATCCATCGTCAAGAATAGTGCATGGGAGATTGTCCCAAGACCAGTTGAAAAATCAGTGGTTGGATCTAGATGGATCTAAAAGTTGAATCAAGCTACTGATGGGAGTGTGGAGAAGTACAAGTCCAGATTTTTGGCCTGGGGATTCTCACAAGTTGAGGGAATCGACTATGAAGAGACTTTTGCACCAGTCGCAAGGTACTCTTCCATTAGATCTATCCTTGCACTCTCAGCGCAGATGGGGTGGTACATTCATTAGATGGATGTGAAAATTGTGTTTCTCAATGGATTCATTGAGGAAGAAGTGTACATAGAGCATCCAGAAGGTTTCGAGATATTTTACAGTGAGTCGCATGTGTGCCAACTCAAGAGAGCATTGTATGGGCTGAAGTAAGCACCTCGTGCTTTGTACACTCGGATTTACAGCTATTTCACTGGGTTGGGCTTCACCAAAAGTGAAGCGGATGCAAACCTGTAATAGATTGTGGCTGATGGTAATCTCTTGATTATCGTACTTTATGTTGATGATCTAATTTTGACAGGTGATGAGCAATTGATAAACTCATGCAAGGAGGATGTTGCAAGGGAGTTTGAAATGAAGGACATGAGACTCCTTCACTATTTCCTTGGTTTAGAAATATGGCAGTGAGATGGTCAAATTTTTATTTCTCAAGGAAATTATGCCAAAGAGATAATGGGTAGGTTTCACATGGAGAGCTGTAAACCAATGGACACTCCTCTTCCATAAAATTGGAGGAAAGAGGATGCTACTTCAGGAGAAGTAGTGGACACTACTCTCTATAGGAAGTTAGTGGGTTCACTTATGTACTAGGTGAACACCAAACTAGACATTTTCTACTCAGTTAACCAGCTGAGTCAATTTATGGTTAAGCCAAATAAGCACTTTTGGAAGGCGGTGAAGCATGTCTTGAGATCCCAGGGGCACTACAAAGTATGGATTATGATACAGACGAACAGAGGGAGTGAAGCTTTAAGGCTTCATGGATGTAGATTGGGAAGGCAATCCATCATACAGAAAGAGCACATCAAGAGGGATCTTCAGCATATGATCAAAATTAGTTTCTTGGTACAACAGGAAGCAACGATCTGTGGCACTTATTGCAAACAAGGTAGAGTACATGGCAACATGTCAAGCTACATGTGAGGCCATCTAGATGAGAAATATCTTGGTTGGTTTTTTTGGCTCTCAAATGGTTCCAACTGTGATACATTGTGATAACCAGAGTTGCATTAAAATCTTAGTTAATCTGGTATTCCATGATAGGTCCAAGCACATATAAATCTGATACCACCATCTCATAGATTGTGTTCAGAGGTGCATAATGTTACTGCATTACATTCCCATGGAAGATCAAGATGCAAATATTCTGATGAAGATGCTCACCAAGAGAAAATTTGAATACGATAGAGGCATGATCGGGGTGGTAGATAACCCATTTTTTGTTGAGAGGGAGTGTTGAAGTCCAACAAGAAATTGTAGCACACAAACTAGTGTGGGAACAATAGGTCCTAGCAATACATTAGCGTGATGGCCAAATTAATTAATTAATTTGGTGCAGTGTCTAATTTAGTTTTCCCTTAATTAAATTTGACAATAAAATGTAATATTATCTCATGATCACTTGTAACAGTTAAATAAGTGTGATAAACTTAGTTAGCTCATGTATTTCAAGTTTAGGATGGTTGGTGAGGCATGCAGAGTAATTATATTAGTTACGGAGTTCAAATTATAGTTGGTGCATTGTTTTAATGCATGTGTACTCAGTTAACTCAGTTAGGTGAGTTAGATTCAGTTGAACTAGTTGTAATTATTTGTTGCACTAGTGAGAAATCAAGTAAAATAAATATTATTTAATTCACAATTAGTGATCTTCCATGAAACTGATGATTTACTATTAATAGCTGCATGCATTTCAGTTCCAGTGGAGACCTAGTTGAGAGAAAGGTTAAAGGTAGGTTAACTATTAGTTGTGTGATTAGTAGGTTGCTTGCATGCAACCATACATCCATTGAAGTGCGCATGATATTTACGCAGTTTAGTAAGGCCAAAATTTGTAAATAATAGGGATTGCATTCATCAAGAATTGCGCAAGCAAGGCAGATTGTTTAGAGGTTAATAATTGGCTAAGTGTTGGCTAGTTTTGTCCAGGATAGTGTGAGACAATTGTGAGAGTGCAGGAGACTCTTCTGAGAAGAATGCATTGTAATTGTTTCCTGATTCCATGATTAATATAAAATATAAGATAGAGGGGTTTTGAGCAGAAAGCTTTCCCTGGGAAATTATCTGTGTTGTGGTTTGATTTTATTCTTTCTTTGCTTCATGTGATTGGAGATTATGTTTAATTTCCACAATTGATTTGTAGAAGGTTTCAGTATATAGCTTTATCACATAGTTATATTGGATTGAATCCATTGATATACATATTTATGTATAATTTATACACCTTATGCATTAATGTGTTACCATAAATGACAAAACGGTTCCAAATCTGGTAAAATCCCCTCATTAAATGCAACCTACATGCTCCCTTAAACAATAATAAAACTATCTTTTCTAGATTTACTATTCCAACAACTAGATTTTGGCACCTCTGTGACCAAATCAACCTCCTTGTGTAGCTATCGTGCGTCGTCACACCTACCGGCGCATTCGCCATCTCTTCTGTGCAGATTCAACACTCCGGCCATATGGTCATTTGGTGTGTGCAGGGAGAGGGTCATCCCTGTATGGCTTCAACTAACTTCCATTGATATACCTAGGAAGATATTCTATACTCAGCGTGGCCAGGTGCACTACTCCTCCATCAGTGATCTCCTTAACCATATATGGCCCTAGCCAATGAATCTTGAACTGCCCTAAATGGCGCACAAACTTGCTATCATACAACAAGACCAAATCATCTTCCTTAAATACCTTTTGTCTGATGTGCCTATCATTCCATACCTTTTTCCACACCTTATGAACTTGTTGATGGAAATTCGCGATAAAGAGATCTTCTTCAAGTGTGACCAACTGCAACAACTGTTCCTCCATAATATCTCCTTCTGCCATATTTTTGAATGATGCGATGCGCAGGCTGGGAACAATGTACTCCATCGGTAACACAGCCTCTTTCCCATACACCATCTAGAATGGTGTCCTTCCAGTCAAATTTTTACATGTGGTTCGATATTCCCAGAGAAATACGGGCACGTGCTCATCCCAATCATTCCAGTTAGCATTGAAAATATTTGTAAGTGCAGTCTCCAATATCTTGTTGAAAGTATCCACCACATCATTCGCTTGTGGGTGATATGGAGTGCTCTTCTGATGATGAATCCATAATTCGTCTATCAATGCTTCAATGGTTTCATTTAGAAAGTGCATACCTTGATCACTTATCAGAATCTTAGGGCATCCAAATGTGGTTCACAATATTCTCGATGATGAAGTGTGCATCTATATCTGCAGTACAGTCCTTTACGGGCTTAGATTTAACCCATATTGTTACATAGTCAGTCGCAGTGATTATGTAACGTGCACCACTCTTCTTGCCTGGAGGGTTAATAGGTCTGATACAGTCTATGGCCAATTTCTCAAATTCTTGCAGTGCCACCTATGGATGCAGGAGCATATCATCTCTACATGATGGATTTCTGGTCCTCTGGCATACATCACATGCATGGCAATGCCCATAGGCATCATTGTGCAATGTGGGCCACCATAACCCAGCTCGAAAAATATTCTACATGTTGGCATTCCCTACATAATTACTGTCAACAACCCCTCCATGAGTTTCATCTAAGATGTCACGCCTTTCATACTAAAAAACATATCTTCGCAAGACTTCTTCTGCACCCCTATTGTACAACTAGCCAGCAATAATAGTGAAGTCCAATGCCCACGCCATGAGATCTTTCTTCTCCTGTACTGCATATTCCTCAGGCGCGCGTCCTGTATTCAGGAACTGAATAATATCAGGGAAATGATCATCAACTATCATGATCGTAGACAACTGTGCATCTAGTAATCCATCCTCCAAGATAGTAGGTTCGTCACTGGTCTCAATGCGTGACAGATGGTCTGGCCCAACATTCAATCTTCCTGGTTTCACAATGATCTGAAATTCATACTCCTATAATAGTAACAACCACCTACATATCTCCCCCCCCCCCCCCAACACAGGTTTACTGACCATGTACTTTAAAGCAGAGTGATTAGTAAACACCTTGAAATGTCCTCCTAATAGGTAGTAGCAGAATTTCTGTAGTGAAAATACCATCACCAATCCTTCTCTTTCTGTGGTTGAGGAATTTCGTTCTACGCTTGGAAACTTCTGACTAGCTTAGGCAATAGGGTGATCAATCTCTCTAGCTCCGAGCGTGATACATGAGGCATCAACATGAAAATGAAACACCTTTGAACAATTTGGAAAGATCAATATGGGCGTTGTGACCATATTTTCCTTCAAAAATTCAAAACTCTTATGAAGTTCCTCATCCAAACAGAATGTTGCATCCCTCTTGAGTAATTTCTCCATGGGCACAGTTATTAGCGCTTAACCCTGAATTAAATTTTGATAATAGCCAGTGTGCCCCAATATTGAGAGCATTTGTTTGAAATTCGCAGGTACCTCCAAATTAACAATAATTGTGATCTTCGCGGGATATACCATCAACCCTTGCTAGTAGACAATGTGTCCCAAAAATATCCCGAATGAAACACATAATGTACATTTCTTCAATGGTAGTGAGATCTAATGCTTTCTACAGGTATCTAATATTAAGCGTAGTTTTGAGACATGTTTTCTCAACAACCCAAAAACAATCCAATCATCAAAGTATACTTCTAGGAACTTATGAATATACTCCTTGAATGTAGCTACTACTATACGTGAGAAGATGGAAGGTGCGTTATTCAAGCCAAAGGGCATGAATTTATAGTGGAAAGATCCCCATTTTGTTGCAAAGGTAGTCTTACTATGATCCTCTGGCACAATATTGATCTGATGATACCCTGAGAAACCACCTGTGAATGAATAAGATTCTTTTCCTCCAAGTTGTCTAGGATCTCATCAGAGAATGGAGTTGGGAATGGATCATGTACACAAGCATCATTCAACTTGCGCAGATCTACAAAAAGCATGATTTCTCCTTTTTTATTATTATCTTTCACTAGCATGAGACTAACATAATCAGACTCTTCCACTGGTTCTATGACTCCTGCATCAACCATTTTATACAACTCTTCCTTCACCTTCTACTTATATTTTGGATTCAATTTGTATGGGTGCTGCTTCACTAGATGCACATCAGGTTTCAAAGCGATCTTCATGACTCCAAGCTCTCCAAGTATCCCTTTCAACTCTGATAACTTCGTAGGGAATAATTCTTGATATTATGTTAGTAGCTTAGCAACTTTTCCTACAGTGTCATCATCCCAACAATCTCCAATGTTTTCCAACTTTGGTTGTTCTTCAGATCCAATATTTACCTGTCGAACCATTAGAGGGTTTGTGACATCTAGTGAAGTTATTGAGGGCCCAGCAACTGCATGCTATCCCTCAGATTCTGGAATTATGATATTCCTTGGGTCTTTTTCATTTTCTTCAACCTTCATATTTCTGCAATTAACAATATCCTTCATCTGTGCATCCCAGGTTGGCGAAGCGTGATCTACCGTTGGATTTTTTGTGTCAAATACAACTTATTGAATATCATGCAATGCTTTACCAATCTTGACAAAACCACTCTCAAATCTGAAGGTTAGAATGAAAATCTACGTCAGCGCAAACCATTCGCTATTACCTCAGTGCAACTCTGTCTCCATAAACCAATCAGTAGGTACCTTCTGTTAGCACAGTTCTTTGCTAAGTCATGAGTCTATTTTCAATTTTCTCTTTTTAGGATTAGACTTTGTAAATTTCAAAAAAAAATGGTTGCTACCGAAATTTCTGGTAGTTCCTATTTTATCCTTTTCGGAAATTCTATTTTAATTTTGTTTCTGGTTGTTTTTATTTTAATCTGATGCTACTGGAAATTCTGATAATTTCCCATTTTTTTAAAAAATAAAAATAAAAAGTGCATATGCTTTGTGTCAAGCCATGTGTTCATGTTTTAAATACATTTTAAATCATTTTATTATGATTTAAAACATGTGATATGATAGGTTTATGGTCAATCACGTTAATTTTAAGTCGTGGTATACATATAGTGTCTAGGTGTCAATTTGCAATAACAAAGCCAGTCGTTGATCCCATCTTGTCTGTCAGCCGAGTTCATCCAGTTTCATGTAAAAGTACATGATTTTCAAATGGAAAATATCATGGATCCATAGGTTTAATGCAGTGACCATTTGGATGGTTATGCATATATGCTCCCAGAAATTTAGGCCAATAAACCAACATGCAGTGGAGGTGACTTCCAGTCATAGATCCGCTTATTTCAAGCCACCTGTAGCATGCTATCTGAAGCTACCTAGACAACTGAAGAACATGATGGCTATCACATGGTGCATACTATGGTTAAGGATATTTTCCATCATGAAAATATACTCCATGGGAGGATGAACCATTGTTGTTGTTTTAAATCACCGAAAAAGAAGGAGGAGTATTAGTTGTGAGCCTAGCTATTGGAGAATGAGTTTTCTAGAGTTGCACCTTGAGGAGGAGTCTTAGATTTTAGACATGATTTCATAGGAAGATAATGAAACACCTATTAGGTGAGATCTTCTAGCTCTACCAACTGTCATATTTCGAAGACAAAATTATTAACTTCTTAAGATGATTAAAAGAGGAGGAAATATAAAACGAATTGAATGCAAGGTGCTGACCCAGTGGATGAAGATTCAAAGGTGAGAAGGTTGTTTTTCCAAGAAGGGTGATATTATTTGTGAACTAGATTGGGAAGCTCTCACTTAGAATTTTCTCATAGGTTTGAGAACTCTTTCAGTGGACAAGAATTGTAATATCCCCAAATTGGGATTGCTAGCAAGGCATGCCTGAAAAATGCATTTTTCAGGAATGGATGCTTCAGCACTAGAAATAAGCCCTTGGATCCCTTAGATCTGATAATCTAAGACCCAAATCCAAGAGGAGATCAGAAACAAATCTTTCTAGGTGGGTTAAACAGATCTCCCACACCTAGTAAGGCTTGAAAACTGCCCAAAGAAGGGGATGCAGCAATACAAAAGAACGTTGCCCAGAAAATAACGCAGTTTCAGATAGCAGTAGCAAGAGACCAATATGACAGATCAAAAATAGCTTATACAATGGTAAATCATATTTACAATGTGGCCCAATCAATGTACAAGAGGAAGATGGAGACTTTTATGAAGAAAAACCCTCTAAAAGAGGTGTTGCGACAATATATTCCATTGCAAAGCCTTGACAACATTATTTCTATGATTAAACAACAACTGTAGGTTACAACTCATATCTAGCATAGATTTGTGTACAAAATATTAGATCTATATCAAATCTGTACACTAGATTGTCTCTATTTTACATACCCCTTGGGGTTTTCGGCAATACATGAAGCACAAAGAGTAGATCTGAGATCTACTACAACAAATCTGCAGAATGGTTCAGAAATTTTGAAGTAACTACATCAATGAATAGATCAGATCTGAAACATACATGGATTAGATGGCTAATCCATGGATCACCACAGTGTAAGGAAGGCTCCTTTACACTAGAGATCTCTCATCCAAATACTTTCCAAACACCCTGCAACTTCTCACTTGCAAATAACGCAGTCCAGGGAGATAAAATGTGTTGTAGGCTTGATGTAGAGCCTGGCCTAATGCCAAGATTTAGATTTGAGACTCCAATCAAATAACACACTCTTTCCAATGGGATAGAATGCTTTCCCACTGAAAAGAGGCACTAGTATGGCCTAGATCTAAATAGATCTAGCCTTCACTTGTTGCTCCTTACAAGGAAAACCAAACCCTCAATAGGATCTGAGTTATAGTTGGAAGAATATCTTGGCCAAATGCCTGATAGTGGACAAGAAATGCAAGGCTCTTCCAAGAGCTACTTAATGGAAGAGGTGGGATCCCTGATCAGGAACACCCTAGTGCTAAGCAACAATATTCTCAGCTAAATAGCTAGAGAATGAGAAGTGTCTAAAAATAAAAATCCTTTCAAAGCAATATGTTCAACAACCCCTCTCATGTTTCTCTCCTCTTTCATTTATAGGATGAAAGCCTTGCAAAACCCTAAACCATCTCAAAGGTTTAGCTCCTTTCACATGTGTGGCCTCCAACTAGATCTGCACTATGCATCTAGGAGGTACATTTCATCTGGACAATGTTGTGGATTTGGTCCTATTGACCCAGTCAATTGTCACAATCCCTTTCACACATAAGGGAGTTTTATTAAGGCAACCCAGATTTAGCCTTGTTCACATGGGCATTGATTTATTTTGTTGTTTTAGGAGTTTAATTTATCATCCTTTACAATCTTATTCTTGCAACAAGAAAATGAAAAAAAATAGTATATTCCTATTAGCTTGGGCTAATTAGGAACATTACAGTCCTCCCCTCCAAAATGTTGCTTGTCCTTAAGCAACTGATAAGGTGAGTGCTAAAACTCATCTCTTCCTCCATTGGTGTCACAAACAAAGGATAATCTTCTCTCATAATCTAAGTGATCATCAAACCATCCAACCATGACTTATCCCAATGATGTTCTCATGAGAGGCAAACAACTCATCCCATAAGGAAACAATAAATCACATGAAACAACCATGGTTTGCCCAGTGCCCTCCCTGAAATATAGGACATAAAGTATAGGGAGTGTCGTCATCCCATAGGGCACATGCATGCCTTCCCTCCTTCCTCCATACATCCCCATAAAAAGAACAAGTACATCATCAATATAGGGGATCAAAACAATGTGCCAATAATCAGAAATTTGTGCACATGGAGGAGGGTCATAGTCCCACATGTGGAACCAGCGTAGAGCATCCCTTGCCTACATCAAACCAAGATGTGGTAAGTATTTTCCCCACCACTTACTTGCTACCCCTACCATCTCACCATGGCTGAAAGTGTGAGATAGATTTGGAGCCTTTGGGAAGCACCCATCATGATGAAAAATCTCCCTTGTTCTTACAAGGGAGTGGCCCAATTCAGAAATTTTTGGGACCCAATATTTTCCATGAGGCTTACAAAATATATTTCTCCTCCTTGGAGTCATGGCCTACAAAAACATGGTGTAAGAATGCATGAAATCAGAATATAAAACACATTTAGTAAGAGAATGCTCTTCACCAACAATCCTCCTCCTATCATGGAATGGTGCATAGATCTACTCCCTCCTTCTAGGGAAGAAAGAGAGGGCTGATTTAACTCTTCCTTAGAGTCATATTTCTGCTCCAACTCCACAAGTTCCATGCATCTCTGACAATGTTGATATAGTTCTCCTTCAAATACCTCCCAATAATAGCTCCTCAAAATGAAATTGTTGAGCTTCATAGAATAGGTGTGGCTGAAATTGAACTCTTCATAAGCCCTCTGTAGTAACTTCTCCTTGAGCTTGGAGGCTTTAGACAAGAAGATCCTACCATGATTATAGATGACTCCATCAAGGATTGAATAACTCTCTTCATGCAACTAGTCATCAAGAATCATGCAAGTATGAAGATCCTTGGAATATTCCACTAGCAGTTGGGATTTCCAATAGGGATCTAATGTGCCCAACAATGACAGTGCTGATAGTGTGTCATCTGAAGTGTCTGCCATATTTTGGTTCTTCTCCTTGACATCTCCTATGTCAAAGGTGTATGTTGGAAAGCCAAGCTTCCCATTTTCCTCCTCCTTGACATCTCCCATGCCAAAGGTACAAGGTGGAAGGTTTCCAGTCCTTCCTTGCTGCCCTCCTTGCTCATGCACATGCTCAAAAGAAAAGGGAAGTTATTTTAAGTTAGCCTCCCATGGAAGGCTATCATATATCCAAAACCTCCTTGGTTTTGCAAAGTATGCATGTGTGACCACCATCTCTCATCATGTATGGAAGAGGATCCTCCAAACAAGCTTGTCTCCTGATTCAAGGATTGCCTTCCTTGCTTCATGATGGTGTCATCCTTCATTTTTGCAACATATTTTCTCAGCGCAGTATGGGATGAGATAATGTATAGTGATCTTAAGGGAAAAATTATTTCCCTCTCCTTGTACTTTCCCCATACTCTCAGCGCTGAAGCATGGTCTTCTAATGCTCCCTCCCCCCTTGGATCTATGAAAGGAGCATCAATGCATGAAACATATTTTATCAAATATGAATCAGGTTGTCTCCTAGGTGGTATACCACAAGATAATGATGTCTCATGGCTCATTCCCATGTGAAAAACAGATGGGAACATAATATGATTTCTTCCACTGCGCAAATCCATCTCTAATTGTTGTGTGGAAGTATCATGATAAGGAGAAGTTGGAGAAACTCCCCCATCTTCTTCTTCATCACCCACCTTCTGCAAGGTCTCACAGTCTAAGGTGCTCCCTTTACATGCAGTTAACTCATGAACACCCATCATCTCCTTGGTTTCAAGAGTCTTGATCACAAAGGATTGATCCATCATAATGTGTGTTCCAAAATTTGGATGCAGTGTTGGAACACATTTCCTCCATTGTTTTGTCTCTTTGTCTATCAACATAGACACATGCTTCTCATCTCCTTCATGTATAGGATCCTTCGAGCCTTCTTGCAAATATACAAGAGCCCTCTTAGTGGAATAAATGGCTTCATCTCCATCTTTCAATAAAAATATATCTCCTCCTGCTGTCACAGCACTAGAGGAACCTTTCAGTATTTCTTCTTTCTTCTCCTCATCAATGGAGTATGCCTCATCAATAAGAGATCCTTTCACTTGATCTCTTCTTGAGAAGAATTTTCTTGATGAAGTAGGTCCTTTTCCCTTGGAAAATCATGTAGCAGATCTTTAACCTCTTCAACAATGTTTGGAAATGGAGTCATCTTCATGGATCTTCCCATCTCATGCAAAGTTTCTGATTTCTTGGGCTTAGTTTTTTTACCCACAGAAATATCAGATGGCATAGAATCAAATATTTTCACTAACCTCCTAGTGAACTTTGCATAAGTAGAGATGTTTACACTTTTCAATGAAGAAGACTCAAATAACCACCAGGAATATGCTTTACCTTGGAGGTGCAGCGCTGCTACTCTTATGGAATATTCTTCAGAAACTTGATGCAGCTGAAATTATATGTCTAGCTTCTTTACCCAAGACTTGGCTGAGCTCTCAGGTGACCCATCGAAAGTAGGTAGGAAATTTCTACCCAAGGTTTGCTGCATGCACCCTCTTCTTCTCATAGTTCTGCTGGATCTTATTTCTTCTTTGAGTTGAAAAAAATATGGGAAGCTTAGATGCTCTTTGAATATTTTAGACTGAGATTCATATTCTCAGAGATAATCACCAAGAATCTCCTCCTTTGGTGTCTCTCCTTCTTCTCCTCTTCTTGCAAGGAATGTAGGCATGCTACAACGTTGTAGATCAGATTGTGTGGCTAAGTGCTCACACACATCATATGAAGTATTGGGGCTTTCTTGATGTAAGAATCCTCCTGAGTGATCTACATGTATTTCCCTCTTCATTCCCCAGATTTCTTCTTTCAGTTCATTCATAGCTTGAGAAAGAGTTTTTGAGAACTCTTCTCTTTGCAAACTTCTAGTTAAAGGGTTTGGACCCTTTAATTTTGTGTCTTCAGTGTAACCACACTTCTTCATCAATATTTTCTTTCCATGAAAAGACATATTGGCTCTTTAGTAAGCAAAGCACAGGCTGTGCCAAGAAAGAAGCTCTGATACCACTGTAATATCCCCAAATTGGGATTGCTAGCAAGGCATGCCTGAAAAACGAATTTTTCAGGAATGGATGCTTCAGCACTAGAAATCAGCCCTTGGATCCCTTATATATGATAATCTAAGACCAAAATATAAGAGGATATTAGAAACAAATATTTCTAGGTGGGTTAAACAAATCTCCCACACCTAGTAAGGCTTGAAAACTGCCCAAAGAAGGTGCTGCAGCAATACAAAAGAACAATGCCCAGAAAATAACACAGTTTTAGATAGCAGTAGCAAGAGACCAATATGATAGCTCAAAAATAGCTTATACAATGGTAAATCAGATTTACAATTTGGCCCAATCAATGTACAAGAGGAAGATGGAGACTTTTATGAAGAAAAACCCTCTAAAAGAGGTGCTGCAACAATATATTCCACTGCAAAGCCTTGACAACGTTATTTCTATGAGTAAACAAAAACTGTAGGTTACAAATCAGATCTAGGATAGATCTGTGTACAAAATATTAGATCTATATCAGATCTTTACACTAGATTGTCTCTATTTTACGTATCCCTTGGGGTTTTCAGCAAGACATGAAGCACAAAGAGTAGATCTGAGATTTACTATAGCAGATCTGCAGAATGGTTCAGAAATTTTGAAGTAACTACATCAATGAATAGATCAGATCTGAAACATACATGGATTAGATGGCTAATCCATGGATCACCACACTATAAGAAAGGCTCCTTTACACCAGAGATCTCTCCTCCAAATACTTGCTAAAGACCCTGCAACTTCTCACTTGCAAATAACACATTCCAGGGAGATAAAATACATTGTAGGCTTGATGTAGAGTTTGTTCTGATGCCAAGATATAGATTTGAGACTCAAATCAGCTAATACACTCTTTCTAATGGGATAGAAGGTTTTCCCACTGAAAAGAGGCACTAGTATGGCCTAGATCTAAATAGATCTAGCCTCCACTTGTTGCTGCTTACAAGGAAAAACAAACCCTCAATAGGATCTGAGTTGTACTTGGAAGAATAGCTTGGCCAAATGCCTGATAGTGGACAAGAAATGCAAGACTCTTCCAAGAGCTACTCAATGGAAGAGGTGGGATCCCCGATCAGGAACACCCTAGTGCTAAGAAACACTATTCTCAGCTAAACAGCTAGATAATGAGAAGTGTCTAAACAGACAAATCCTTTCAAAGAAATATGTTCAACAACCCCTCTCATGTTGCTCTCCTCTTTCATTTATAGGATGAAAGCCTTGCAAAACCCTAAACCATCTCAAAGGTTTAGCTCCTTTCACATGTGTGGCCTCCAACTAGATCTGCGTTGTGTATCTAGGAGGTACATTGCATCTGGACAACGCTGTGGATTTGTTCTTGTTGACCCAGTCAATTGTCACAATCCCTTTCACACATAAGGGAGTTTTATTAAGGCAACCCAGATTTAGCCTTGTTCACATGGGCATTGATTTATTTTGTTGTTTTAGGAGTTTAATTTATCCTCCTTTACAATCTTATTCTTGCAACAAGAAAATGAAACAAAATAGTATATTCCTATTAGCTTGGGATAATTAGGAATATTACAAGAATCCACAATCTATGGTCTTAAATTACAGGTATCAGCATATTCAATTGTTGAGGCATTCAACCTTCCGCAGGAAGGAGAAAGGCGGTTTAAAGGTCAGGTTATCGTTGAATTAGACCTCAGCAGTTTCCTCAATGATGAACATAGAGATCCAAACTGGGCCAAAGGAATTCCCAACAGCCACCTCAAAAATGAATGAGCAGAAGCTATTAAAATCATAAAGATTTACCTCACTTTTGAAAGGAGGTATACAATAGTATTTCTTTATCATATGAGATTTATTTTTCATGTTGCAGGTATGAAGACCCTCAAATTAACATAATTTTTGTTGAAGAGTTTGACAAATATGTCAGGAAGGATCCAAACACATATTGCTACTTTAGAATACAACTTGTATCATCAAGCTCTCATCAAGGTGTTATTTGAAGAAGAGTTAAGGAAAATAAATCAGACATGCGACCATTTCTTGTTTTACAGGGTAGGCCAACCTGCACCTACACATCCATCCTTACAAAAACACCCTCATCCTACAAAAATAACCAAGAGGAGGCTAAGAAGGAGAACATCCATAAGGCAAAGAGCAGAAAAGAAAATATTTCTTCAGTCAATATTGAGAGAAAGTTGGAGAAAGGAGAGAGATCCTAAGCTAATAAAACCAAGTCTATAAAAGTGACGCCCCCCATTCCTCCTTTTCCTAATGTCTATTCCAAAGCTCGAAGAGGAAGGTCTGCAACTGCAGATAAATTTAAAGCAGAGGTGCTACTGGAAATTTTGAAAGAAGACATTCAACAGAAAATGAAAAGATATTATTAGCCTACAAAGTCTGATGAAGAACTCCTCAAAGATGTAGGGTATGCAATCAGTAGCAAGAAGAAGAAAGAGGAATCCAAACCTATTGCTAGTACCAGAAAAGGACATACTAAACAAGTTTAGGCTCAAGTCCAAGGCTCTGCACAATCCAATTTTATTGACAGAGGTCCTTGATATAGAAGGAAAATATGAAGGCTTAAAGACAAAGGAATCCAAGAAGAAAGATAAAAACAAAACCCCTTCAAAGCAACACACAGAACCCTCAAAAAGAGGAAATATTGAAAAGGGTTCAAAGGAGGAGAAGGCTATTGTCAAAGAAGAAGCCACAAGAAAAACCAGATCAAGATCAGTTGTTCACAGCAAGTAAGACCTAGACAAGCTTGCGGAAGCTATAGCCCACATGGAAGGAAGGTAAATTTTTTTTTATTGGTAAAACACCTTTTTGCTTATCATGTGCAATTTTTAACAGTAGCTCAGATGTCAAAGAATTTAACTACACAGTTTTTCCCGTGTTTTTTGTGCATTTTTTAAAAATAAACAGAGTGCTACTGGAATTTCTAGTAACATTACATTTTTTTGAACAGTTACAAGTTTTTACCGGAATTTTTGGTAGTGCCTGTTTTAACTGATTTTTGACACTTTTCAGCAAAATTTCTGAGCCATTTCAGGGAGGATAAGGACTCATAAAAAAATGGATATAACAAGTGATGGTGAAAAGTGGTTATGAGGTTGTTGGAGGTCATATTGAATGAAGATACATGGTTATTGAAGAACCAAATACATAAGGAGACAAATCAGCAAAAAAAGGGGCAGCATGTCAGCATACCCAACAGTTCAGCCCAGATTTCTTCTCTTCTTTCGTCTACATTTTTCCTTTCAGTTATATTTCAATGGGATATCATTTTAATGTCCTATGAAACTGATGTAATGTGAGGAGTATTGTTTCCTTATTTTTAGAAGGGATGGAGTTGGTGCCTCTCTTTCTATACGTATCATTTATAAATATGATTTCTAGGTTGGATGTTCGTCTACCCAAAGACTTAATATAATAAAGAAAATATTTTTGCACTTCATGCTGGAGGATTTTATGACTCAAGAACTATCTAATGTATGGTGTGCCTTCTTTATTTGTTAATTTCTTCTAATTTATGAGTTGTAGCAGCTAGTAAGGTGTGAGTAAGAAACTGATAAAGGATTTAATAGTAAATTATCTGCTTTCTAGCTTCCTGTAAATCATACATGTGTTTTATAATATGTTATTGAAGATTTCATAAAGGATTTGTGAAATACTTTATGCATGTAATATACTTTCTGAATGTTTTTGACTTTGCATAAACATAGTTTTTGTAAAGAGTTGTCATTATAATTGTGTGACTAATTTAGGATATGAATATTTCCTAGAATAAGTACTAGCTATCCATCTCCTTTCATTTTTTATACTCTGCTTACTGTACTAATAATTTACCCATACAATTTATACTTGCCACAGCTTTCCAAATGCATTAAATTCTTAAAGAATATAAAAAAATAATTTGAAACTCTTTGAGAAGCCACCCCACCACTCAAAAAAATCCTTTAAAATTTGAAATGAACTATGATGTGTAAGCCTTACTCCTTTTTCATTCAAGGAGTGACTCCTTGCACTAACACCTTCCCAATGTATTAATGAACATGTGGACCCATTCAGGTCTCAGCTCTATGCCCCATATCTCACTCCATTTAGCCAAATGTCTACACGGATTATCATTTCTAGAGTAGACTTCTTCCATTATGATAATTGGAAATTCAAAGTGTAATCTCATCATTCACGCGCATTCATCGTAGTTTCCCATGTTTTATTTATGAGTTTCCCACCATCGTGCTGGAGTAGTGCGCAGTCTGAGATCTAAGGTATGGAATCTCTGTCCTTTTGGGAAAATTCTTTAAATTTCTCATAAAAACATATTTACATCAGTTAAATCATCATAATGTAGTAATTCACGTACCAATGACATTATCTGTTATCACCTCATAATTCCGAAGGCTGAAGATAGAACCACGGAGGGAAACATCAAACCGCTTTAGAATCTAGGACCTAGCCTTCCTAGATTCATAGAGGGCTCTCTCTATTAGATATAGATTTGTTTATAGGGGAATTTTAGGCTAGCTATTAGTGCATAGGGGTTTGTTTGAAGATTTGGTTGAGGCAGAAGAGGGGGGCCATTGGGCTATGGAGTCAAACAGGTGCAAACATATTCAAATGGATGAATAATTGAGGTTAGGGGAAACCAGGAAAGCTAGCCATGTCAATGGATCTTAACATCTTATGAAATGGAAAAAAGGAGGAGATTAATGTTCAATGATAATGCAGAGTAGACCGCCTCCAAATTTTACATTCCGGTCTCAGAGTAAAAAATAATGTACTGTTTCAAGGCTGAGCAGGGAACCCCATGGTAAATCCTACACAAAAATTTCTATCCGCAGTAAAGAAAAGAAAACAGTATGTAAAACATAAGAATCACAAATTACATGGGAGAAGCACTTCACCACAGATCATAACAAAAGAATCTAGAAAAAAACATAATCCTTCATTCATCCATAAGAGAGCGCTTACAACCAAATGAGTCTATTACAATGGTTTTTCCCTTTCGGAGCCTCCTTTCCTACTTCTAATGTATGCAATATTTATATAAAAACTTAAGTCGGTTCCTCTGTTTGTTACATTGATAGTTCTTAATTACAATCAAACTAAACCT
This sequence comes from Pinus albicaulis, assembly GCA_034641835.2. Taxonomy (NCBI): domain Eukaryota; kingdom Viridiplantae; phylum Streptophyta; class Pinopsida; order Pinales; family Pinaceae; genus Pinus; species Pinus albicaulis. Next base: position 1,049,138,197 of record CM076580.1, read on the forward strand.
TTCCCAAGAGGAAACATGCAAGTGGTGATAAGATAGTTCGGCCATGACAGTAGCTTTAGAAATCCATTATTGATTACGCGTGAGGAAGAAGTTGCCTCTCAGGATCCCGAGGAGACTATGATGGAGTAACACTTTGACATGTGGAACCTCGAAAAAGGTCATAAGATAGTTCTGGCCAAGAAGGTGGAGGAAGCAGTTCGTTATGACCTTTGTCCGATGCTGAAGAGGTGAGGAAGGCTCTAACACCTTGGCTCTTCATCTTCAGAAAACTGTTGTTGGATTATTAAATCGATGAGGTGCTTGGATCAATAGCTATACTAATGTGTTCGTTGCCCCTTCGGTTTCTGCTATTATATCAAAATTAGTTTTGTACAAATGCCCGACTCAACCTTTTCTGTCTGTTTCCTTGTGACATTCAGCCTTACTCTACATTTTGCTCCTTGTCGGGTCTTATTCTACCACAACTCCTTTTGCCACGTTCGCCTATTTATTCATAAAATGGCGCACAAAACTCATACGCCCGGACTTGAAATCCTTTAGATTTCATCTTGGAATCACATCACATCCGCACCAACATCACACTTCACATTTCTCTATTTTTTAACCTTTCCTTTAACACTTATCTTCTAAGACTTGCAATTTGCGATTTTCAATCGAGTCCCACCGTCATCGCATATCGCACTATGGCGATTTTAACACTTACCTCCCATATTTATCCTTTAAAACTTGCAATTTGAGATTTTCGATTGGGCCCCACCGCATCACACATCGCACGTCGGTGGTTTTAACATGAACCATTTACATTTATCATGTAAAAATTGCGATGTGTGGTATGTGGGCCAGGTCCATGTCATCTCCACATCATTGTGCCACATCACTGGCACGTCATTTCCATGTCATCATAAATCAACTTCAATCTGTGGGGTTGGGCCACGTCATCTGCCACATCATCTTGCCATGTCAGCTTGCCATGTCATCATAAATAAACTGCGATATGTGGGGTTGGGGCCACATCATCTACCATGTCACCTTGCCACGTCACCTTGCCACATCACTTCCACGTCATATCCACATCGATGCTACATTATCTTGCCATGTCATCACATATCGCACTTCGACGAATTTAAAACTTAACTCCGCACTTATTCTTTAATACTTGTGATTTGCGATTTGCGAACAGGTTCCACCGTTATCGCATATCTCACTTCGACGAATTTAACACTTACCTTTGCACTTATTCTTTAAACTTTGCAATTTTAAATTGTGATTGGGTCCCACTGTCATCGCATATCGCACTTCAGTGAATTTAACACTTGCCTCTACACTTATTCTTTAAAATTTGTGATTTTTGATGGCGATCGAGTCCCACCGTCATCACATATCGTACTTCAGTGAATTTAACACTTACCTCTACACTTATTCTTTAACCTTTGTGATTTGTGATTGCGATCAGGTCCCACCGTCATTGCATATCGCACTTCGGTGAATTTAACGCTTCTCTCTGCACTTTATTCTTTAAAATTTGCGATTTGTGGTTGTCGTCATGTCCCACCTGACATTGCACATCACACTTCGGGGAATTTTTGTGGTTTTGATGATTGTGTTAGGAGATGGAGTTGAACTCCGATAAGTAGATTGTGGAGAGAGGTAAAGTTTCAAGGGGAGATAACGTTTTGTTGCGAGGTAGTGTTGGACTTAGGATATAAAGGAAATGCGAGTGTTTATTGCATTTTATGAACATATGATATATATGAATGTATCAAGTAGCCTAAAGTGGGTGCGGAGCTGTGAATAAGGCAAGTTTAAATGAGAAAATGATATGGCTGCTAGTGGGTGGGTGGAGCTTATAACAATAGTATTTCAGACTTTAATATAAGTGGGTTTATAAATTAATAAGTCCCAAAAGGTTATGTATGTGGGTTTTAAGGGTTTTAATGGGATTTCGGGCATTGGAGTTCATAATTTGGAAAAAATTAAGGATAAGAGAGGGTAAATGATATGGAATGAGGATAAGAAGTTTGCTCACCATTACGCTTTTTAGCAACACTTTCCTCCTTCCATGAACTGAAAGGCAGATATATTCTTTTGAAGCTCTTCACAATCATGATTTCCCATTTTTCCTAAAAGTAAATGATAGCCATGGAATATTATTTTCAGTACACAAGACCTTAGAAAATAATTAGTCACCTAGTGATACTTTGAAATACAGGATTCTAATAGTGGCTCCATCTAGGGATGGAAACTCCTTCAGGAGGTGTCAAGAACACCGTAGAATAGTGGCCTAATCCATTGGACTAATCCCAAATCTGCAACTCCATTTTCTACAAAAATCTCTGTGGCTGAGAAGGCTCAGTTCAAAATCAACACTCTCTACAAAATGAAGTCTGGAATATACTTGCACTGAAGACTAAAAAGAAATCTGAAACTACAATTGGAAAAATGCTTAGAGTACTGAGCTTATTCACACACCTACCTACCCTACTCTACTAAAATTACTAATGTTTGAAATGATACAATAATGCCAGTGCATCTAGTCAAGTAGAAGCAGAAACATATGGACAATTTGACTGCTTGTCAAGAAAATTAGCAGTATAACTTGATTATGTGTCCTCATAACCAAATTTATAATATGTAATGACATGTTTTGATGTATTTCATCCTTATAGAGAATACATGTTTGAAAACTTGAGCTAAAAATAAACTTCATATAATATGTTATAGGATCAATAAAAGCATGATGTAAAATATTTTCTTCTAGGCCTTCAATGACTAGTTGATTATTTATATCCTCAGAATTAAAACATGAAACCTCTTCTTCATTTTGGTACTTGAAAGCACAATAATCCTCAATATGTAAGTCAAGAGGTAGTACAATTTCCTCTTGCTTAGGGGAAGGAAGATTTTCCAAGAATTCTTTAGGATCTCGGAAATTATATGACTGAATTTAGGAATTCAAAAGTTCAATACCAGTTCCATATCGTTCAAAAAATATCTCTAGAAAACATGTTCTAGCTTCAGGACTAAATTTTCTTGATTTCAAAATGAGAAAAACAACCTCTGGGAAATCTTCATCAAGCTGAAATTCTGATAACTAATTCCTGAATGCATTTAAAACTTCACTAGATATAAGGTTTGCCACAAACCTTGTCATTTTTTTCAGTAGGAACTCTTTTCAACATGTTTTGGAGTTGCCATGAATTCTCAAAAGTTGGGTTCTTTGAATCATGGAGTTTCCAGGTGAATTATGCAACCTTCTTGTGTCTAGCCACTGTCCACCACCAATAATCAGATCTGAACTTTGATGTGCTTTCCAAGGAATATAAATTTAGTCCCCATTATGCTCGCCATTATGTTTTCACCCTGTAATTCTGAAGGTTGAAGACAGAACCATAGAGGGAAACATCAAACAACTTTGGAATCCAAGACCTAGACTTCCTAGATTCAGAGAGGGCTCTCTCTGTTAGATATAGCTTTGTTTATAGGGGCATTTTAGGCTAGTTATTAGTGCATAGGGGTTTTTTTGAAGATTTGGTTGAGGCAGTAGAGGGGGGCCATTGGGCTATGGAGTTAAACAGGTGCAAACAGATTCAAATGGATGAATAAATGAGTTGAGGTGCAATTAGGAAAGCTAGCCATGTCAATGGATCTTAACAGCTTATGAAATGGAAAATAGGAGTAGCTTAAGGTTCAACAGGAATGCAAAGAAGACCATATTTGAATTCTAAATTCCGATCTCAGAGGAAAACATAATGTACTGTTTCAAGACTGAGTAGGGTACCCCATGGTAAATCCTACACAAAAATTTCTATCCGCAGTAAATAAAATAAAACAATATGTAAAACAAAAGAATCACAAATTACATGGGAGAAGCATTTCACCACAGATCATAACAAAAGAATATAGAAAACAACATAATCCTTCATTCATCCACAAGAGAGTGCTTACAACCGAATGAGTCTACTACAATGGTTTTTCCCTTTCAGGGCCTCCTTTCCTACTACTAATGTATGCAGTATTTATAGAAAAACTTAAGTCAGTTCCTCTGTTTGTTACAATGATAGTTCTTAATTACAATCAAAATAAACCTTTTCCAACTGGAAACATGCAGACAGTGATAAGACATTTTGGCCATAACAGTTGTAATATCCCAAAATAGGGAAAATAAGCACTATTGGGAATATCTTAAGATATTACAAAAGTGGAGCTACAACAATCCATGAACATAACAATGAAAGAGCAGTGTAACTCAACTCATAGACATGGGAGAAAAAAATGGAGACATTAATCCATGTATTATATCAGAAAATCCATACATAACAATGAGGCATTGATCATATACCATGAAGGAATAAGCCTTCCATAAGAAATCCCTCTACAAATGAACTGCTGTCAAAATACAATAATGTTGGAGACTGCTACAGCGTAGTTAAAAACACACTACTACAGAAAAAGGATGTACAAAATATGTAGGGCTGTTATAAGCCTCAAAATATATGATCAATACAGATCTATGCTCAATATCAACTCCTACAAATAACCCGGAAAGGGGTTTTCAGAAATACACTCTATACAAGATGGGATCTAAAGCCCAATAGCTGAAGATACACTGCAAACTGAAGAAAAAGAGCGTAGAAGGTTGAATTATGATATATCTGAAGTAGAACCCCCTCAAATATCTCCTCCCATGAAAGGATGAACCCCTGAATCACAAGGAAACACTGCAAAGGACCCACCAGAACATCTGCTGAAGTTGCCTTAAAAAATAACGCATTCCCTAGCTGGAACAATGCTGGGAATGATAGGAAATGTATGGCCTAATGACAAGGATCTGTAATGTGATCGAGAACTCTCCAAACAGATCTCCCAAGAGAAGGAAAATTCCTCCTATGAGAAAATAGCTCAGAAAGTGGGGTTCTAACCCCTCCACTGCTGCACCCTACAACACAACACAATAACCTGCAGAAAATGTGTTGATGAAGAAGCTGTAGCTTGTCCTGAAAACCTGAATTTGGAAATTAATACAATACTCTTCCAAGAGTCTCCTCAAGGAAAGAGGTGGTATTCCCGCTCGGGAACACTCGGTGCTAAACAGCAAAACTACCCTGCTAAACAACAAGAGGGAGCAATAATCTAAGAAAACCAATGTCAAAATAATCTAAAAACATCCCTCAAATGGCTGCCATCCTCTTTCTTAAATATAATGTGAGCTTTATTTCCCTTGGCCCCACTCAATTAGGTAATTTCCTCCATGATAGTCATCTCCCTCCAAAACTGCGTTATTCTCTAATTGATCTCCACTCCTCCTTATCAGTGCTGTTGACTTGGTCAAATTTGACTGAATCAACATGATCAAAACCCTGTTAACACTTGGAGGAGCTTTATTTAGCTTCTATAAAGGTATTCCTTCATACGTTAAGTGTTTTTATTGCTGCTCAAAAGACTTATGGGCCTCCCCACCCATTTATTTACCGACCTAGTGATAAAACAACTATAATATTCCATTTAGCTTGGAGGCTAAATTTTTGGAATATTACAATCCTCCCCTCCAAAATGTTGCTTGTCCTCAAGAAACTGTATAAGGAGAGAAAAATTCATCCCCTCCTCCTCTTGTGGCCTCCTCATCAGTAGTTCCCACCACTGCTCAAAACAATCTATAATAAATATGTCCTCCAATACTCCCTCCCAAGCATGGAAAACCAAATGCCTCACATCATGAAAAGGTGGAAGGTGAAAGTGGAAACCTTCTTGTTGTCCAATGGCCTCCTCAAGATAGGAGTTATGACAACCATAGGGGATCTCATGACAAATTAGAGACTCCCAAACCCATGCTATCATCCAAATGAAATGAGCCATTCTAGGTATCTCATCAAAATAATCCTCAACCCCCGGTGTATGCAATGTGTTGGGGCTGCATGGAGGGATTAGATTTTTCCATTCAAGTGGTTTCTCTCTCCACTTATGGTAAGTATGGGGTTGTTTCTGATATTGGGCTGAAATTTCATGGCCTCCAAGATTGGCCCAAGTTACCCCACAAAGCAAATCAGCCATGAAATGCCTCCTCCAAGAACGCAAATTCTTCAAATGGCTCCCATGTGAAGACAAGAAATGTGGTGTCAAAATCATGGTTTGCCCATTGTTTCTCTTGAAACATAGAACATGCAAATTAGTGAGAATCATACTCCCAATGGGCATCTGCAACTCATCTAGCACTCTCCAGAAAAAGGTTCCCATGAACATAATAATATCAGCAAAATATGGAAGCAAAAACCAATGAAAACGCTTCCATATGACAACCAGAGAGTGGATCATAGTTCCTCACATGGAACCAGTGTAGTGCATCCCCTTCTTGCATCAAAAAAAGTAAGAACAAGTGCTCTCCCAGCCACTTGTTTTCTGCCACAATCATTCTATAGGATAGAAGCATGAAAGTAAAATGTGGTGTCAATGGTGCACACCAAGAGTCATGTGGCCTCCCCGACAAACCACCGATAGAATTACCAACATTGATGCTGCAAATGGCCTCAAGTACATGAAAATACAATATAAAAGAAGGTAATATCCTCCTTGGTACAATATTTTTCTTGCAAAAGGTAAAGGAATGCAAATCAGGGTGCATAAGTGTACATCCTCTACTATGTACTTTGGTCCTTGAGTTGAAATGGTTGAACTAGGAATTCTTCCTCACTCTCAATGAGTGGGGAAGTGGTTGTGCCAACCTCTCCATCACCATTCAGGCCATTCATCTCTCCATATGTAGATGTATATCTTGCCGGATGCCCTCCCAAGTGAACTCCTCCATCAATGAATGAAATGCATCAAGGTGCATGGAAAGAAAGTCCACATGTGCTGCATGTAGTAGCTTCCTCTTGAGCTCAGAAACTCTATTCAAGAAGACTCTCCCATAAGAATAGATTACCACACCAACCACCATGTATCTATCATCTCCATCTGAATCATCAAGTATCATGCAAGCACCAAGATCCTTGGAGTACTCTACCAAAAGTTGAGACCTCCAATATGGATCAACCCTCCTAAGAGACATCGCTGAAGATCTGAAATGTGAAGCTTCCCAATTGTTGTTGTATTCTCCTTTGAAATCCCTCATGCCCAATTCTTCCTCCAAATTCTGCCATGCCCATCATGCAGCTGCTTATGCTAAAAAAGAAGTAGGGATCTTTGGAAGTTGGCCTCACATGAAAAGTTCTCATCCAAGAAGAATCTCCCAATCTTGGCCAATGCAAGCATGAGTGGCCTCCATATACTCCAATGTATGGAGGATTACTTCCTCAAAGGAAGTACCCTCTGTTTCTCCAAATCCATGGAGCAACTCCTTTGCACCGTGAAGGTGCCATCCTCCATTACTGCAGCAACTTCTATTAGCACAACATATGTAGTGAGAGTGGGTAATGAAAGAGTACCTCTCCCCTCCTTGAGTCTATCCCAAACTCTCTTCGTTGTACTGGATTCCTACAAAGTATTCACCTCTCCATAGTTTAAGAGTGGTGAAATAAATGATAGAATGCCTCCCACCAACTCTAGATCTGGTGGCCTCCCAGGTGGAATGCCCCCATGTAGTGAGACATCAAAATATGAAGTAGACTGTATGTATGTGTGGACTGATTTTTCCCTCTCTTCACTGTACAATAAAATATCCTTCTTTTGTGCAGAAACCTCCCGAAATAGATAAAGGTAAATGCTCATCATCCCTTGATGTTGATCCTTCCTTTCTTCTCCTTCCATCTGCCAAGATTCACAACCCAAAATAACTAATGCATGCTGCTCTTGAATTGTGGTTTGGTTCCCACATGTTGGATCATTTGGAACTCCTTGCAAAGACACAAGCGCTTCTCCAGTGGAAGCAATGGATCCCTTCCCATATCCATGTGGTGATGGATATTCTCCCAATGGTACAATGTTGTCAGCTCTTCTCTGCTCATCCTCTTCACCAATATGTGATAATGCCTCATCATCAATGAGAGACCCTTGATCTTGGTCTTCTCTTGAAGGAGGGACCTCCATGTCTTCATCTACCGAAGAGGGGTTTTCAAGAAGTGGGGATCTTGACCTTGGAAAGGTATCATGCATGTTTCTATCCCCTTCAACAAAATTATGGAGTGGAGTTGGAAAAATAAATCTCTCCAACTCATGCAAAGGTTTTGAGTTTTTGGGTTCAACAAGAGATGTTTTACAATGTTTAAGATCAAATCTCCTCACTAATTTCTTAGTGAACCCTGCATAAGTGTTTACATTTGCATGATAAAATGAAGTAGAACTATTAAGCCACCAATCATGGGCCATACCTTTGAGGTGCAGCGATGCTACTCTAATGGCCTCCTTTTCTGAAACTTGGTGTAGTTGGAAATAGGAATCTAGCTCCTCCACCCAAGCTTTGGCTGCGCACTCTATTGTTCCATCAAAGTTAGATATAAATATTATACCTCTCTTGCTTCTATCATGGTTACTGGATATTATAGCTTCCTTGAGTTGGAAAAACCCTTGGAATTCCAAGTGCTCTTTGAATCTCCATGATTGAGACTCATACTCCTGAAGATAGACACTCAAGGTCTCCTCCCTTGGTGCATCTCCTTCCTCCATCCTTCTTGCAGTGAATGTGGGAAATAGACTCTGCTTTGGATCTGCATGTGTGATTGAATGCTCACACATATCATATGAATAACTAGGGCATGCTTCACCTTCAAACCCTCTTGGAATGTTCCTACACTCCTCCCTTTTCATCTCCTTGAGATCTTCTTTGATAATTTTCTTAGTTTGGAAAAGAAGCTCGAAGATCCTCTCTTCCTTCATTTCTCCAAATAATGGAGTCTTCTCTTTGTGCCTTTTGTACATCTCTTCTTCTCCTTCTCCTCTTGATATAATAATAGCTAAGATTCCATAGGTTGAGCCAATATTATGCTCTGATACCACTGTAATATCCCAAAATAGGGAAAATCAACACTATTGGGAATATCTTAAGATATTCCAAAAGTGGAGCTACAACAATCTACGAAAATAACAATGAAAGAGCATTGTAACTCAACTCATAAACATGGGAGACAAAAATGGAGACATTAATCCACGTATTATATCAGAAAATCCATACATAACAATGAGGCATTGATCATATACCATAAAGGAACAAGCCTTCCATAAGAAATCCCTCTACAAATGAACTGCTGTCAAAATACAAGAATTCTAGAGACTGCTATAGCGCAGTTAAAAACACACTCCTACAGCAAAAGGATGTAAAAAATATGTAGGGCTATTATAATCCTCAAAAGATATGCTCAATACAGATCTATGCTCAATATAAACTCCTACAAAGAACCCGGAAAGGGGTTTTAAGAAATACACTCTAAACAAGATGAGATCTAAAGCCCAATGGCTAAAGATGCACTGAAAACTAAAGAACAAGAGTGTATAAGGCTGAATTATGATAGATCTGAAGTAGACCCCCCTCAAATATCTCCTCCCATGAAAGGATGAACCCGTCAATCACAAGGAAACACTGCAAAGGACCCACCAAAACATCTGTTGAAGCTGCCTTAAAAAATAACGCATTCCCTAGCTGGAACAAGGTTGGGAATGATGGGAAATGTATGGCTTGATGCCAAGGATCTGTAATGTGCCTGAGAACTCTCCAAAAAGATCTCCCAAGAGAAGGAAATGTTCCTCCTATGAGAAAATAGCTCAGAAAGTGAGGTGCTAACCCCTCCACTGCTGCACCCTGCAACACAGCATAATAACCTACAGAAACTACACTGATGAAGAGGCTATAGCTTTGTCCTGAAAACCTGAATGTGGAAATGAATACAATAATCTTACAAGAGGCTCCTCAAGGAAAGAGGTGGGATTCTCACTCGGGAACACCCGGTGCTAAATAGCACAACTACCCTACTAAACAACAAGAGGGAGCAATAGTCTAAGTAGACCAATCTCAAAATAATCTAAAAACATCCCTCAAATGGTTGCCATCCTCTTTCTTAAATAGAATTTGAGCTTTCTTACTCTTGGCCCCACTCAATTAGGTCATTTTCTCCATGAGATTCATCTCCCTCCAAAACTGCGTTATTCTGTAATTGATCTCCACTCCTTCTTATTAGCACTGTTGACTTGGTCAAAGTTGACTGAATCAACATGATTCAAACCCTGTTCACACTTGGAGGAGCTTTATTTAACTACTATAAATGTCTTCCTTCACACTTTAAGTGTTTTGATTGCTTCTCAAGAGACTTATGGGCCTCCCCACCCATTTATTTACCAACCTAGTGATAAAACAACTATAATATTCCATTTAGCTTAGAGGCTAAGTTTTTGGAATATTACAACAATAGCTTTAGCAATCCGTTATTGATTACAGAGTGAGGCATAAATTTCCTCTCAGGATCTCGAGGAGACTATGAGGGAGTAACACTTTGACATGTGGAACCTTGAAAATGGTGATAAGATACTTCTAGCCAAGAAGGTGGAGGCAGCAGTTCGTTATGATCAAATTCCAGCTTTTTCCGATGCCGAAGAGGTGAGGAAGGCTCTGACACCTTGGCTCTTCATATTTAGAAAACCATTGTTGTATTATTAAATAGATGAGGTGCTTGCATCAATGGTTGTGCTGATGTATTCAATGCCCCTTCGGTTTCTGCTGTTATGTCACGATTAGTTATGCACAAATGCCTGACTCGACCTTTTTTGTCTGTTTCCTTGTGACGTTCAGCCTCGTTCTGCCTTTTGCTCCTTGTCGGGTCTTATTCTACCACAAGTCCTTTTTCTGTGTTTTCCTATTTCTTCATAAAATTTCAAACAAACCTCATATGCCTGGACTTTAAATCCTTTATATTTCATCTTGGAATCACATCGCATCTGCGCCAACATCGCATTTCACATTTCTCTGTTTTTTAACATTTCCTTTAACACTTATCTTCTAAGACTTGCGATTTGAGATTTGTGATCGAGTCCCATCGTCGTTGCATATCACACTTCGGTGATTTTAACACTTACCTCCCATAGTTATCCTTTAAAACTTGTGATTTTTTATTTGTGATCGGGCCCCACCGCATCGCACGTCGCACTTCGACAGTTTTAACATGAACCCTCTGCATTTATCTTCTAAAACTTGTAATGTGCGGTATGCGGGCCAGGTCCATGTCATCTCCACATCATCGTGCCATGTCACCTTGCCACGTCACTGCCACGTCACTGCTACTTCATTTCCACGTCATTTCCACATCATCATAAATCAACTTCGATATGTGGGGTCGAGGCCACATCATCTGCCACGTCATATTGCCACGTAACCTTACCACGTCACTGCCACGTGATTTCCACGTCATCATAAATAAACTACAATCTATGGGGTCGGGGCCATTTCATATGCCACGTTGGCTTGCCACATCACCTTTCCATGTCACGGCCACATCATATCCACATTTCTTCTATGTCATCTTTCCACCTCATCACGTATCGCACTTCGGCGAATTTGTAATATCCCAAAACCGGGATTTTCTGCAACAATAAGAATACTTAAGGTATTATAAAGTTTTAGAGTAGAAATTAAACAACTCATGTAGTGTATTTAAACACATAGCTTCCATATAAAAATCATGGCAACAAACTATGCCTTTTTACAATGTCACCAAGTGGGGAAAAGCAGCAGTTTTTGCCTCAAAAACGTTATTTTCTGAATATTGAGCTATAAAAGTGAAAAATAACGGTTGGTTCCCTTAGAATATACAATATAGGACATGCATGCAAAATATTTTCATAAAAAAATTCCTTTAGCATAGTTAAACATGCCTCCCATGTTCAAAACAACTTAAAATTGACAAAACCCCAAGACTGCAAAATACCGGAGTTGTTGCATAAGAGACTGCATAATATAATGGAGGTAAAAATCAGAGAATAGAGAAATAAATCAGATATTATTATTTTATTACTCAATGAGACATAAAAACAAAGATATAATCTCTTTTATACAGATCCAAGAAGACCCGGCAAGGGTTTCTTGACAGAAAAGATATACAAGAGAAAGCTACTACAATCAGTGGCTGAATCATGCTGTATAGCTGAAGCTCTATATAATAATGGTTGAACATACAAATAAATGGCTGTAGACTCTTCTTCTAGCTCTCCCAAAAAAAGGTTGATCCTCTTCTTGGGAAACTAACTCCTCAAAATGGGGTTTTGACCCCTCCCACTGCACACCTTAAGAAATAAAGTAGTTTTCTAAAGGGACTACGTTTTTGCTAAAGGTAAGTGCTTGTCCCAAAACTAGGTAGTGTAAAATTCAAATGAGAAGTCTCCTCTTATATTTCTCAAACAAGATCTCCAAGAAAGAGTAGGGAATCCCCACCCGGGAAAACCCTTGCACTAAGCAGTGCAACAACTTAGCTAAATAGCCAAGTATGCAGGAATTATAAGCAGACCACATAAAAATAAAAACTCCAATATGTTCATATGCTTGCCATATCCTTCATTATATAATTGATAAGCTTCCTCATCAAGGGTCCCACCCACTATGAGGTTGCTTCCATGCAAAGGCTCCTCCACTAAAACTGCATTTTCCATCAAGGTGGTTCAATGTATCTAGACATATTTGTTGACTTAGTCAACCTTGATTGAATCTTCATGCCCTGTCCCTTTTCACACTCAAGGTGCCTTCATTTTGACTAGCTAGATTGATCTCTATTCACATTGAGTTGGCTTTATTTAGGATCCACTTCTTTGAGAATAAATCATGTTGACTTGGTCAAACTTGACCTTGTCTACATAGTCTAGACCTAGTTCACACATGTGGATGCTTGATCTGGTTATTTCATGACCCCTTTTCAGATTAGGAGGGATTTTTTATTCATATTTGAGAAAATTATGAGCCTCCTTGCCCATTTATTCATCAATCTAAGTTTTAAGAGAAAAATTAATATTCCCATTAGCTGAAGCTAATTTAGGAATATTATAGTCTCCCCCTCCCAAATGTTGCTTGTCCTCAAGCAACAGCAAGGGTGTTGAAAAATCTTCCCTCCTTCTCTTGTGGCCCTTTCATCCAATAGTCTCCTCCATTGCTTCAGAATTTCTACAAAAATTCCATCTCCCAATGGCTCCTCCCAAGTGTGCAAGTTGGCCTTTGGTGAATAACCCCAAGGGCCTTCCTTATAAAATAATGGAAGCTCTATGTGGAAACCTCCTTTCTGATCCATTTCCTTCTCAAGATATAAGTGATGACAATCATGGGGAATTTCATCATCAATGAAGGTCTCCCTCCTCCATGCTATCTTCCAAATAAAATGAATCACCTTCCAGCTTGGTAATTCATAGAAAAGCTCCTCCCGATTTCTCATGAGAGGCATGCCCCAAGTGCTAAAAAAAAACATATGGTACCCATCATAAAGAAACAAGTGGTATTCAATGGTAGCAATATAGTTCCCCATGCTCCCCTTAGAACATGTAGTGTAGAAAATGTAGGGACTCTCTTCCCCCAAGGGCACATCCAACAAGTGTGCCTCTCCTCTAGCCATGCCTCCAACAAAGCTAAGAACATCTTCAACATGTGGGATCATAAGTAGGATCATGCTAGCTACCATATACAATAAGGGAGAAGGACAATGGTCCCTCATGTGCAACCAGCGCAGTTTTCCTCCTAACTGCCATAGAATATGATATGACAGGCATTCTCCCCAACACTTGTTTGATGCCCCATCCTTCTTGCATGCTTGCAGAAGGTGTATGATGGTTGGTGTTAAGGAATCAGACCATGAAGAGTACATCACCCCTCCAGGATCTCCCAAGGAATGGCTAGCATCACCATCTTTCATGGTCCAAAGTGGCTCATGAAGCCCATTAGAAAAAGTGCCCCTTCTTGGAGCCAGGACCTGCACATGAGTGTTAAGAAAATGCAAGTATACAATAAATACATCATGAGGTTCATCAATACAATGTTTATCATACACTTGATTAAAATCAGCAAGGTGGCTCATGGATGAGCTCCCTCTCACACTCAATGAATAAGGAGGTGATAATGATAACTCTTACTAAGAGCTATGTTCCTCCTCAACCAAAAAATGATCCATGCACTTATTCGTATGAGAGTGCATATCCTCTTTGAAATTTTCCCACATGAATCCATCTAAGATAGTATGATATGTTCTAATGAAACCAGTGGGGTTTGAAAGCAAAACCTCATAGGGTGTGCTAAGTAGTTTTTTGTTGAGCTTGGAACCTTTAGTTAAGTAGATCTGATCATGAACATAAATGATTCCATTAACTACCTTATACTTTTCATCCATTTCTTGCCCATCAATAACCTTACATGTGAATAGGTCCTTAGAATATTCCATCAAGATTTGGGACTCCCAATAAGAGTCTAGGCTCCCCAACATTGACAACGTTGTAGAGGTTTGAAATGAGGCATCTTTCATATGATGTCTCTCCTTCTTGACATGATGGATGTCAAGGTCACATGTTGGAGTATTCCCAACTTTCCTTTTCTGCCTCTCTTGCAGCTGATATTTCTCAAGACAAGATTGAATTTTAGGAGAGTTACCCTCCTTTTAAAAGGTTCTCTTACTCCAAAACCTCCACAATTTTTCTCCTGCATACCAAAATGAAATTATATTTTTGTTATGTTCAGAAATTTTCATTACATATTGGAGTATCCTTTGCTGCTCCAAAGCTATGGAGTGGCCCTTTGATACTATGCTCATATCAATACAGATTTCTAAATCTATCCTCTCCAATGCAAATAAATGAATGGAGGATAGAAAAGTCAATTTCAGAAAATATTATCCTTCCATCAATGATTCTTAGCGCTATAGTGGCTCCTTCCAAGGTTCCCTCTCTAGACAAATATGTTGTTGTAGCATATAGTTGGGAGAACACTTTAGTTTTCCTCCAATCAAGAGGTCTTCCTATTGAAATGCCTCCTTGCAAAGAGGCATCAAGGCATAGAGTAGGATGTGAATGTAGGTGGACAGATTTGCCCCTACCTTTATTGCATAGGTCCTCTTGCCTTCTTTGTTCCTTCAAACTTTGAAATAGAGAAGGGAACATGCTCTTCATCTTGTGATGCCCTTCCTCCTCTTTTCCTCCTTCTATCCTCAAGATCTCATCATTTGAGAATGATGGTACATGTTGCTCATGTGTTATTCCAAGAGCTCTATGTGTGAGACCTTTTGGAACTCCTTGCAAGAGTGCAAGAGTTTATTTTCTTGGAGCAAGTGCTCCATCCTATTCTTCATGAGGTGCTTTAGGTGCCCTTGTCATGACTGCGTTATCCTAACCTGCCTTCCCTTTCTCCTCTTCAATAGTTGAAGTTGCCTTATCTTCAAAAAGAGACCTTAGATCTTGGTCTTCTTTTGAAGAAGGAATCTTCATGTCTTTCTTTTGAGAAGAAATCCCTTCATCCAAAGGATATATTTCCCTTGGCAAAGTATCAAACAATCTCACCACCTCTTTAGTGGTTTTCAGAAATGGAGTTGGATATATAGACCCTCCCAACTCTTGCAAAAGTTTTGTTTGATGTGGTTTGATAGTTCCAATAAAAGATGTTTCACATGAAATATCATCAAACCTCTCTACTAATATTTTAATGAACCTTGCATAAGTAGATTTATTTTCATTATTTAAGGAAAATGATTCAAACAACCACCAAGCATATGCCTTACCCTCAAAATGTAGCGCTGCTACTTTGATGGCTTCAATTTCTGAAACTTGATGTTGTTGCACAAAGGTGTCTAGCTCCTTTACCCAAGCCCTAGCTGGACATAAAGGCGATCCATCAAAGGTAGATAGAAAAAATCTATCCTCACCCTACTTCTTGCTCCTTGTGCTCCTTTCCTTCATTTTGAAAACCCCTTGGAAATTCAAGTGATCTTTTAACTCCTCAAATTGATCTTCATATTCCTGCAAATAATCACCAAGAGTATCTCTCTTTGGCATATCTCCTTTCTTCCTATTCATGAAGAAATTGCTGATAGAACGTGGTATATCTGATGATATGGCTGGGTGCTCATATCCATAAGATGAGGACTTAGAATATTCCTCTTGTATAGATCTTGCTGAGGTATTTTCATATTTCTCCCTCCTCATTTCTTTGATGCCCTTGCTTCTACCCTGCAGATTTGGAAAAAGAAGATATGAGAACCTCCTTTCTCTAGACAATAAGGGTCTTCTCTGATTTCTTCTGCAAATCTCCTCCTCCCCATGAGAATACTCCATGATTCTTGAAGCTCACATGCTGAGCCAATATTTTTGCTTTGATACCACTGTAATATTCCAAATCTGGGACAGCTAGCAAGGCATGACTGGAAAACGCATTTTTCAGTAATGGCTGGGAATTGAAACCAAGACCTAGATCCCTTAGAAAAATGTGTCTAAGTGCTAAATCCAAGAGGAGGCTCCAAATAAATCCTTCTAAGTGGGTTAAACAGATCTCCCACACTTAGATTTCCTCAAAAGGTGCTCGATGAGGGACTGCAGAAATACATGAACATAAAATGGAATGATAGCATTATTATGGTAAGCCTGAATACATGAAGGTGAAAATAGCCAAAAATTGTATAATATAGCAGCAAAGAGTACAATGCTTTGAGGAATCAATCACTCAAGCTAGGAAATGAGAGCCTCAATAGAACATGTACAAGGAAATGAATAAACACTGCTACATATGAAAAGCCCTGGCTAGAATAACACAGTTCATTAGAGACACTACAACAAAATACATGATAATAGAATGAAATAAAAATATCAGCTCAAATAAATGAGGGGGAGCAAGCTCTCAACCCCTAAAAACACTAATACAACAATAATACACAATCCTTGGAAGGATTGGCTACAATATACATGAAAATGGAAAATCTGCAGAAATTCCAGAGTTGCTGGGTAACAGCTGCAACTCTGAAAATAACTAGAGATGGCTGAAGATGATGTGCAATCGGAAATAAACCTCCTCCAACAGATCTCTCAAGTGATAGGCTGATCCTATCCCTGAATATCTCTTCCTCCAAGATGATGGTGCAACCCCTCATTGCACATATGCGCTGAAATAACACAGTATGGAGAATGGACTACGCTGTCTATGATGGGAGATGCTTGGCCTTGATGCCAAGATATGAAAATCAGCTCTGAAACCTCCTTCACTGACCTCCTGGAGGAATAGGAGCTCCCTCCTCTGAAATATGAGCCAAGGAAAGGTGTTGTGGAACCCCCCACTGCAACACCCAGCAACACTATGTTATACTTCAACAGAAATAACGTAGTGACTGATGGTAATGGCTTTGGAATTGAGCCAATATGTGGAGAAATGAAGTTAAATCCTTTAATAAGCCTCTCAAGAAGGAGAGGGAATCCTAAACAGGAATCCCTCGTGCTAAACAACACTGCAACTCAGCTGAATAGTCGGAGACTACAAATAGTCTTCTAGAACAAAATCAATATACTCCAAGATATCTCACTATGGCTGCCTCATCCTCCTTTTATACAAGTGAATGTCTCTTTGCCCTGGACCCCACACATTAGGGTTTCTTCCACAAAGAATCTTTCTCCCTCTCAAACTGCGCTGTCTTCCCAAGCAAGCTACACCTCTTAGGCAGCGTTGTTGACTTGGTCAAACTTGACCTTGTCCTCATGCAAATTTCCCCTTTTCACACTGGAAGGTGAAAAATAAGCTGCTCCAATGATCCCTTTCACTCTTATGAGGGATTTATTCCTACTTATGGGTCTATTTACCCATTTTATTCATCTCCTAGATGATATGAGCAAAATTAATATTCCAATTTGATGCATGCAAATTTTGGAATATTACAGAATTTCACACTTACTTCCGTACTTATTCTTTAAAACTTGCTATTTGCGATTTGTGATCGGGTCCCACCATCATCGCATATCGCACTTCGGTGAATTTAACACTTACCTGCACACTTATTCTTTAAACTTTTCAATTTGCGATTGCAATTGAATCCCACCTTCATTGCATATCGCACTTTGGTGAATTTAACACTTACCTCCACACTTATTCTTTAAACTTTGTGATTCGTGATTGCGATCGGGTCCCACCTTCATCGCATATCGCACTTCGGTGAATTTAACACTCACCTCTGCACTTTTCCTTTAAACTTTACAATTTGCGATTGAAATCGGGTCCCACCATCATCGCATATCGCACTTCGGCGAATTTAACACTTACCTCCGTACTTTTTCCTTTAAAATTTTCAATTTGTGATTACGATCGGGTCCCACTTGACATCACACATCGCACTTTGGGGAATTTGTGGGGTTTCAATGATTGTTTTAGGAGATGGAGTTTGAACTATGATAAGCATATTGTGGAGAGAGGTAAAGGTTCAAGGGGAGATAACAGGTTGTTGCAAGGTAGTGTCAGACTTAGGATAGAAAGAAAATGCGAGTGTTTATTGCGGTTTATTTAACATATGATATATATGAATGTATTAAGTAGCTTAAAGTGGGTGTGGAGCTATGAATAAGGAAATTTTAAATGAGAAAATGATATGGCTGCTAGTGGGTGGGTGGAGCTTATAGCAATAGAATTTCAGACTTTAATATAAGTGGGTTTATAAAGTAATAAGTCCCGAAAGGTTATGTATGTGGGTTTAAATGGTTTTAATGGGATTTCAGGCGTTGGAGTTCAGAATTTGGAAAAAATGAAGGGTAAGAGAGGCTAAATGATATGGAATGAGGGCAAGAAGTTTGCTCACCATTACACTTTTCAGCAACACTTTCCTCCTTCCCTGAACTGAAAGGAAGATAGATTCTTTTAAAGCTCTTGACAGTCAGGATTTCCATTTTTTCCTGAAAATAAATGATGGGCATGGAATATTATTTTCAGTATGAAAGACCTCAAAAAATAATTAATCACCTAGTGATACTGTGAAATACAAGAGTCTAACATTATGCATCGAAGATATCTAGTCACTTGATTGTAATCAGTTCTACCAGTTTTCCAACTCTTCATTAGAATCTAAGAAGCAAGAGTTTTCCCTTTCCCAATGAAGCCTTCCATTAGCCATTGGGTTGATCCTATATTCTTTGTGCAAATTCAGCTTATATATATGGTCAATATCATCATCAGTGCACACAGGCTATGTGTATCTTTCACCTTCTGCAAGATCTAGGGGAATTATGATTCTGGTTCCATTATTTTCAAACTCCATTCTTATTCTCTTTAGGTTTATGATACCATCCATATAAATAGCCCAATCCAATCCCAATAGCGCAGGATAAGGGTCAGTATCATCCACAATCTGTATAACTTCAAAATATTCAAGTACCTTAACACCTTCAATACTGACTAAAATTTGTGACAACCTCCCTAATGGAATGATTTTCTGTTGGTTTTCCATTCACAGTTGAATGGTAGACCATTCTAGCTTGGGTTCTCCCATGCGCTACCAAGTTCTCTTAGGTAAGGCATTTGCATTGGACCCCAGATCTAGAATAACCTGATCCATCTCATAAGCACTGATCTGGGAAGTCATACGCATCTCTCGCCTCGTTATCTTCTTATCCTTATAGATTTTGTTGAAAATTTTATATTCTATGGGAGGTTGTTACTTTTCTGCACAATTATCTATCAATGCTTGAAAGTTCTCTACTTCCTTTTTGTTGCGTAGTAACTTAATGAAAGATTTTAAAAATGGTTTTATTTCATCATCTACTCTTGCCTCCTTCATTGGTCTACCTGATTTCGATGTGCTTCCCTCTACAAACCCCTTTCGTGCTTCAACAAAAGTCTCTTTTTCGCGCTGCAAATCAAATCCATCCTTGTCCTCAGGTGCCTTACAAATCCAAAGGTCAATACTCGGCTTTTCTCCCTTATCATCATTAGTGGTTTCACCACTCCTAGTGACCACATTTACGTTAGGATTTTCCTAGCATGTTTCTGCCCTAACCGTCTAAAGTTTTTGCGTTGGAGTCTGCGTCTTTTTCTCCTACATTTCAAAAATTAAAACAAGACAATATTCTATTACATGGTCAAACTGTCTACAGTACCTACATGATTTTCGTGCCAGATTTGGACAGTCATGCGTATAGTGACCAACATCTTCGTAGTAGTAGAAAATGACTTGCCTCTATCCTTGACCAGTTGATCCACCTCCTCTTCCTCTTCCTCTGTTCTGAAATCCCCCGTGCCCAGACGAGGATGTTGGTGAGGTAGGTTCGGCCTGCATTCTATATATTTTAGCTTTGTCCAAAGTCATGTCAAAATTTTGAAATTGTTGTTCATCATGTCCCAAAAATGAAAAAAATCTATAAAAAAACTACTTCGACTCAGGATTATATTTTCCAACCCTTGGACAAAAACCTGTTGCATGAAGACCTGTAACCTGACAGATCGTGCACCATACTGGAGGTATCTCGTTCAGCCCTATCACGCTCTTCAGCGGGCTGGGTCCCCCAACATTTAAGATATTCATTGAGGACATGACATTGATCCTTATGATGCCCAACAACTTTACATTGTATGCACCAGACTTCTATGCACACCTCTGTGCCCTTATCTTTGTGCATAATTTGAATCTCCAAATGCATTGATTTTAACTGAATCTAAATATGGTGAGTTCCAAGTGAGTAGGTGTTACACAACATTTTGTCACTATCCCTGCAATCCCCATCCCACACATTGTAGGCTCATTTATGTGATCAAAATAAAGTCTCATGCCTTGCAAATACCATCATTGCATCCCTTTCCATGAGGAAAACATTCCTTCTATTGACCATTTTCTGAACAAACCACCAAAAACACTTGTTTTTTCCTTGGCGCTGGTAGCCCGTTATGCCCTCGCACCGATGAGGCAGATTAACAGTCACCCCCATGCTAGCTGGTGCTCTGTCTCAGTTAGCCACCCGCTCCAATTTGTTTATGGAATTTTTTTTTAAAATAGAGGTGAAGTTTCGATCAGAACGACCTTGTGGGTGAGTCATAGGGAGTGGTTCGAATGAATAATGATGGCTTTCCTCCTTTGGCCTCTTGTTTCCACCTTTTGGGAAAACCTCCCAAAGGATAAGGCCTCCTTACCACCATAGTACAGATCCCGACCCCCTCCTTTCCCTCTATAAATATAGCCATCCTCCATTGATGAAGCTAGCTAAACTGAAGATATTGTAGCAGAAATGTTGGAGAGATTTCTATTCAAGATAGAACAGAAGAGTCCCTCATTGAGAGAGCTTAGGCTTGTGCCTTTACCCCATCCAAATTCCCTGACAATCATTGAGACACACTTCATCAGAATCCCACTAAAGGAGGTTGCAGCATCAAGGATTGGTTGTAACTCTTTCTTATATTAATAAATATGTATAACTATTGTCTGGTTCCCAAGTCGTGTTGATGTATTTTATTGATGCAACATGCTTAGCCCTCCTTGAATGGTTAGTAATTATGAATGAGATTGTTTCTTCATCTGCTACTCCTTTTTGTTGATCTTATGCAGGTATCCAAGTATCACTGCGAAAGGATCATGACTTGCCGAGATAGGAATCGAGAGGCCACCACTACAATAACCACAATGGAAAAATTGGACTCCAGGTAGGTCGATCTACCTCGTCTATTTCATTCAGTAATTAGGAACCTACACTCTATTTTGTCCTTTTTTTACTAGACCCACTCTAGGGCTATAAGGATTTTCTATGTCCGCAGAGAGGATTTACTTCCATAACAAATTGGCGACTTTGTTGGGGATCAGTGTGAGTTTTTATGTTTGTTCTTGTCAAGTCGACTTCGGTTGTTTGGTTGTTTATCTATCTTTTCTGGTCTACTTTCTTGATTAGAATTCTCTTGTTTAGCTCCAGAGTGTCAAGATTAGCCTCTGCTCATTAGATTTCCCATTCTCCCAAAGATATCCAGCTTGGCGCATTTTTGGTTTGAAAATTCGTGCCAATTGGCACATGTTTCTTGTGTTGCACTAGTGCCAACCCCTGTTTGGCACGGATTACCGCCTTACAGTCGCACCGAATCCTATATGGTTTGGTTTAACAACTCTTTTTGATTTTTTTGGTCAGTTCTTCTTGCCTTTGGGTGGTTTTCTGATCTGCAATTTTCCTGTTGAGATTGTTTTACTGTCATAGAATTATTCTTCTTAGTTGTACGCCTGTTTACTTATCAGTGCAGTTTATGGCCTTAGGGTTTTTGAGTGTCTTAGCTCACTGAGCCTTCTGATTTAAAGCTGAGTCTTTTCTATTCTTGTCAGTCACATCTCTTGATCAATTGCCTTTAGTTCTTTTTGATCCTTTAAGCGTTTTCTTTGATTATATGATCATTTCGGGTTTGATTTGATTATTCTTCTTGCTTCTCCAAGCATAGATCACATTTCTGGTTTGCATAGTTTCTTTGATTGGAAGAGTGTGCCATTGGTTTGAGTGCATTTTTGTGTTTGTGTTGCTTTCTTTGAATTATTAAAATTAGCTCTTTACATTCGCAATCCTCGAACTAGTGCTTGTTTTGTTTTTTCGTGTAATTAGTGCATTGTGTGCTTCATTTCATTGAAAAATAAAAAAATTGCATTATTTTGCTTGCATGAAAAAGGAAATTTTTTTTTCATAACTAGTAGTTGACTATCTAGGAAATAATTTTTCATTTTTCGCTTGATTGAATTAGATGCCTTAGCAGATTTCTTCGTCTGGTTTCATTTGATTTCTATTGTTGGAAAGATCTCTATCCTTCTCATAATTATCATTCATTGAATGGAAAATAATTAGAGGAATTTTGAGGTCTAAAATGGGCCTCCTAAAGAAATTATAAAATAATAGGGGAGATAATAAAATAATATTTGATTACATCTTCAAATTTTAGAGGGGAAAAAGAAAAAACTACTTTTTGAACTCATATTCTCAACTTATCTCCCAAAGTTTTTACTCAAATTTCGAGATGGAGTACTCGTTGGATGCAAAATTTAATTCCTCATCCAAGGAGTACCCATGTTTCATATTTTCGATGGATCCTACTACGCGAAAAATGATAAATACATGAAAAATGTGATTGTAATAATGTTTTTCATATATTTCTTATTTTTTGTGTAGCAAGATCCATCTAAAGTATGCAACATGGGTACTCCTTGGATAAGGAATTAAATTTTGCATCCAACGAGTACTCCCGCTCGAAATTTGAGTAAAAAATTTGGGAGATAAGTTGAAAATACGAGTTGAAAAAGTAGTTTTATTATTTTATTATTTTTTAATCTTTTTACCCTTTTACTTAAAAAATGGTGAACCATCCCCCATGGTTGACATCATCATCTTGAATCCTATTGGTTCTTATAAAGTTTATTTTGTTTGTACATTTTTCTTAGGAGGCCAATTTTAGACCTCAAAATTCCCCTAATAGGTGTTCATTTGCGAATAGTTGCATTTAGGAAATTTGAGATCGACATTTGGTAGGGCCTTGAAATTTAAACATAATTCAAGATCAATTATAAAATCAATTGAATTAACCTAAGGAAACATTGGAACCTAACGCAAATATTTTAGTGGTCTAGGCTAGAGACGTGTTCTGGCATCTTAAAACCTAGTAGCTGTCATTCGCCTGTTGGATTTATACAGCGCTAACATGGACTTGTGCACCCTGTACCGTCGAGTATATAAAGGGAGACCCCTATAGGTTCAAATCCTTTATCCATAGGAAGCCGACTCTGCCACCCTATAACCGTGATACACCAAACACAACATTTGGGGAGACTACTTGCACGTATGGAAAGTCGTTGGTCATTTCTCTTTCATTTGATCACCAAGGTGTATATGGCAGTTCACGGAAACTTGGTACACCCTCTTTCTTAGATTACCATAGTAGTCATTTCGATCTTTTCGTGACTCTTTAAAAAGAGAAGAGATCATCAAGCACTTGTCCTTTCACGCTCATTTAAAATTGAAAGTGACTAGAGTCATCTTTTGTCTGTTTCTCGACTCTTAAAACATGAAACAACAATTCCGGTTTCAATGTCATAAAATCAATTACCCACGATTACATGTCTGTTAAGAGTTTTTTACTTGGATTGTTTTTTTGTTTTTCCTTAGGCCTTGGTCTTGAAGTTTTATTTTGGCTATCTCTTTTTCCTTTTCTATTTTAAAATATGGTCACAGTGGCGGAACCACCAGTTTCGTTGTCTTCTTCACTGCCTCCTAGTCATAGTTCCTTTCCTGACGTTTCTTACGAAACCCCTCAGTCCAGTAGGTCTAGTAAGTTTTCGCAGTATATTCTCCTGACTGTTTTACCTCTTGCTACTCGATCTCCTCCTAAAGATTTAGTTGAGCTCAATTGCCCCCCTCCAGGTGTGTGGTATGGTTTTTGGGACGAGGAAGAGTTCCCTCCTCTTACTTCGGGATCACCATTTGTTTCTGCGGCTATACCACCTAGTCCTCATTTTATTTTTGACGATATTACAACTTCATCAGATATGGATTCTTTGAGTTCTGTTGACAGTGAAGGAATTCCTGTTTCCACAGGAGAATATCAACTTTTCCTTGAAGATCTTTTGAATGTTTCTGTTCAATATTATCCTCAATCGGTGTCGCTGCCACCCGGTTATCAGACTTTGAGTCATATTATGTCTGGTGTTGCATCCATAGCACAATCCAGTACATTATCTCCCCCTAGGAGTTCGGTCCTCCCTTCATTGGGACTGTCACCTTCGACACTGAGTTCGTCGGTTATTGTTACGTCTATCCCAGTCCGACCTACCGTCTATGTAGCTTCATCTACGTTGGTTGTTATGACATAGTCGTCAGAGTCTTTTCACACTTGTAGGTCTATCGTACTTAATCCTACGTGGCCTATCAATCAGGGTTTGAGAAGATCACAAGCTTGTGCTTCGGAGACTGCACCCACTAGTGCAGCTACAACTACGCCTATGGTTTCTACCTATGATTTTGATGATCACATTTTGGACATTCACTGATGTTATGCTCCTTATCCGAGTGCTCAATCTCCTACAACCGTGTCTGCTTCTAGTATGACCTCGACTGTTCCTATGATTCCTGGTGGCCTCAATTTTGAAGAGTATTTGTTGGATGTTCAGCAACAGAACTCTTAGGGTTTTTGGCCACCCCAAGTTCCTGTCAATCCTCCACATCATTATGATGTTGTCAGCAACCTCATCTATTTGTTTCCTATTGATCCTTATTAGACCATCACTCATTCAGGACCTTTGTTACAAGGACAACCCTCAGGCTTACAAGGACAGCCCTTACAGGGAAAACCTTTGGCTCAGCAGGGGAAATCCTTTGGTCCTCAAGGACAACCTTACAGTCTGCAAGGGCAACCTTCACTCCAACAAGGACAACCCACCAGTCCTTCAAGTCAGTTTTAACCAGGAAATTCGTATGTTGTCGGCGGGCCACAGGGACAATCTATTGCACAACAATAGCAACTGTACGTATAGTATGGCCAAACTTTTGTGCAATAAGGACAACCCTACGATGTTGCTCCGGGTCAACCTAGCCATCAGGGACAACCTGGTCCATCACCTCCATTAGGCCAACCTCTTCCAGAATGGAAACCTGGTGGCTCTCAATATCCAGGCCAACCTGTTCCACAGGGGCAACCTGCTCAACTAGCTCAGTAGCCATTTCAACCTATTCAACATCTAGTTCAACCTATTCAACCTTCTCCATAGTCGGTTCAATTTGTTTATCCAATTAAGCAAGGTCCACCTGTTCAGCAGCCTTCTCAACCTACTCAGGAGGGTCCACCTGCTCAACCCCAAGGTGCTTATTACCCACAAGGTCAATATCAACTGGTATATAGTACACCTCAAGGTTTCACTTTTTACCCTCAAAATCCATATCAGTTAGTATATAATCAACCTCAAGGCCATGCTTACGTTTCACAAAAAAGTCCTTACGTTGCCCAAAAAGGACTTCAATGGTATGCTCAGAACCAGTATCTTGGTCCTCAACCCCAGTATCAGCATAATTATCAGGCTTATAACCTCTATGGCCAGAATCCTCCGGGACAAAACATATGGGGGAATAATTTCTCATAGGCTGGGTGGAATTCTAACATGGGTCCTTACTAGAGACATCCAATGCCTTTTAACCCTCAATTACCATTCCTCACTACGTTGGAACTACCTTATGTGTCAAAGTTAACGAACAATCCAATTCTTCATAACCCGTATTGGCCTCCAATTTCGACTAATATTCCTAGTGATTGTCCTAAATTTGAGGGCAAGTCTGGAGAAGACCCCCAAGCACATGTTATGACTTACCACTTGTGGTGTTCCTCTAACTCTTGGGTTGACGATTCAATTTGACTCTGTCTTTTCCAACGGACTCTTACTGCTGCTACTGCAAAGTGGTACATTGAGTTATCTGGTGGCATTTTTCAAGACTTGAAATCTCTCGCCATGGAATATTACTCATTTTCAGTTACCAGTTCATTATGAGATCAAGACACACCTCCTCACATCCTTGAAACAACACTGAGCTACTCATATCTCGGATCATATTCATGAATGGAGACGTCATTTTCGTTTAATCAAGTTTGATATCCCTAATCAGCTTCTAACTGATTGGTTCACTACCTTGTTTGTCAATCAAATTGTGAAAGAAATTTCTATAGGGGCATGTATAACCAAGGAACATGCCATTACTCATGCCCAATACCTCAATCTTGTGTACTCTCAGTATAGGACATTGTACGATATCTTTCCTGATGCCCCTTGACCTGGAACTTCTAAAGCACCAGCAACCCTATCTGTCAACGATATGATTGGTTTCGTGTCTCAGACTTCTCAAAATTCTTCTCCTTCAAATCATGGGAAGAAAAATTCTAATCCTTCCAATGATGCTACTTCTTAACCCACTTCAAATCCTGGTAAAACATCGGAAGTCAATGCCATTTAGGCCAATCCGGTGAACAAGACTTCCAAGGGGAAAAATAAGGGTAAAGGTAAGGCCAAAGCCAATACCCCGAAAAAAGATTCGTCCAAATCTCGTGCTGATGATGGTTCACATCGTAAGCTGAAGTACCCTTGTTTGATTTGTGATGAAGAGCACTACACGAAGGATTTTCCTCAACGGGCCGAAGTTAGTAGATTTCTCAAAGGCACTCAGGGAACTACAGATATTCTTAAAGAACCTTTTCCATCTCAACAGACCTAGATGGTAGAGCAACCTCATTCCTCTGCCCCATTTGTCTCTCAGGTGTTCATGATGAATGGTTCTGCATCCGTTTCTATTGCCACTCAATCGAAAGATTATACCAAATCACGTCAGGTAGCGGGGAAAGATATCGCTGATGGTCCTCCTCCTCTGCCTGCCTCTAGCCCTCTTCAGATTGAAAGGCCCAATACTGAGTCCTTTGTACGACCACCTTCCAAAGGTGTACTTCGTAAGTCTTCTTATAATCCCAACGTCTGTGTCGTTCAACATTACAGTATTGTTGAAGATTTGGCTCAAGCTCCATCTGCCATGTCTACTCTAGAAGTACTTCAGAGTTGTCCATCTCAACGGAAAGCTTTCTTATCTCCGATTGGTGGGATTGATCCTACTGATACTAGACTTCTTTCTTTCGATTTAGAGAATTTATTTCCATGACTCTTGCACCGTATTGCACTCATTATATAGATTGTCATTAATGGTATCGATATCCATCGAGCAGTTGTGGACGAAGGTGCGTCTACGTGCATCATGTCATCCTCTTGCTGGAAAGCCATCGGTTCTCCAGCCTTGACTTCATCACCAAATTCCCTAGAAGAATTTGATGGAAGAGAATCAAAACCTTTGGGAGTTCTTGCTAGTTTACTGATTACCTTGAAAGGGAAGACAATCAATGTCGAGGTAGAAGTAGTTGATGCCAAACTCAATTACAATCTTCTCCTTGGTCGCAGTTGGACTCACGCAATGCTATGCATTTTGTCCACTCTCTTTTGTGTCCTGAAATTCTTGTATGAAGGAAAGATTGTTACTGTTGATGAATTTTCCTTCTTCACTTCTTCTTCCGAGAACAATGTTCCATATTTGGATAAGATCCCTATTCCCTACAAGAGCATTGGACCGGGTCTCTTCAAATATCCCACCCTTACGAGTATTTTTCCTCTTCCTCCACCTAAAACTATTCAGATCAATATTATCTCTCAGTCCGATGACCCATGGATACCCCCTTCGCCTGAATAGATTGAGTCTTTTAGAAATTTGATGCCATTGAGTCCGATCAAGATTGACTATTGTGAGCTCATTGCGGCTTCGGATCCTCCTCCTTCTAATCATGATCCTTTGAGTATGTCTCTCGATGCTTATTCTCAATCCCCTTGGCTCGTGATTAAGATTCATCCGATCCCTTACGCGAGATATTTCATTCCGATGAAGCCATCGTGGAAACTATGTCTCTCAAGGATTTACCGTGGGATGATGGTCATCATCATTCCTCATTCATTCCTGGCCTCGGGGCCATGTCTATGTGTCTTGAGTGGTTTGCATCTTAGGTTCCTTTTCCTCCACTTCAAATGCCTATTCTGACACATGAAGTTTTTATGGAAGGTAATCTAAGTAACATTACACAAACAATGCCTATTGACATTTCCATAAAACCAGGAATTGTCGAGAACATCCATCTCAGGGTTACCTATTCTTCGGATGAAGTTCAAGTTTATACTAGTCTTTACCGTGAGTTTCGTGACGTCTTTGCGTGGTCCTACGAAGAAACTCCTGGCATTGATCCTAGTATCGTGGTGCATGAAATTCCTACCTACCCTAGTTCGAAGCCTGTTTGTCAGCGCCTTCATCCTGTGCACCCTCAAAAAGATGCTACCATTAAACGTGAAGTTGAAAAACTTCTCAACGCTGGTTTCATCTACCCGATTCTCTTGACATAATGGGTGTCCAACATTGTCCCTGTAGATAATAAATAGGGTACTATTCAAGTCTGTGTTGATTATCATGACATCAATCGAGCCTGTCCCAAGGATAATTATCCTACTCCCTTTATTGATCAGATCATTGATGACTATGCTTGGAGTGAGATCTTTTCCCTAATGGACGGCTTTTCTGGTTATAACCAGATTAACATTCTCTCGACTGATTAGCATAAGACCGCTTTCATCTGTCCTTGGGGTACTTTCACGTATAAGAAACTTCCTTTTGGCTTAAATAATGTTGGGGCCACATTTAAGAAAGTGATGTCATATGCTTTTCATGATATTAAACACATCATTCAACCTTATCTAGATGACCTTCTGGCTCATTCAGCTAAGTGTAAGGACCATCCTGACCATCTTCGTCAAATCTTTCTTCGTTTTTTATGCTACAATATCTGGCTCAATCCTCACAAATGTTTCTTATGCGTTGATTTTGGTAGAATTTTAATTTTTATCGTGTCCAAAGACGAGATTCTCCTTGATCCTGTAATATCCCAAGATAGGATTGCACAGCAGTGCCTGCTGAAATAATGCACTTCTGGGAAATATGTGCATAGAAATGAGTTTGCAGATACTAGATCCCTTATATCAGTATATCTGGGGTCTATATCCAAAGGAGAGTAAAAACAAATCAAACTAGGTGTGGTAAATAGATCTCCTATCACCTAGTCTAGCTGGAAAACCCCCAAAGAGAGGAGCTGCAGCTATGTACTACAAATTGCTTCAGGAATAATGCAGTCTTGGAAAGCATGAGCAGGAGGCCATCACATAAGATACAATTTTTAATATACAATAGCAAATCAGATTTATATTGATGCTCTTACATTATACAGCAGAATACAAAAGACAAGAGAGAAGGAAATCTTCAGAAAAGAAGGCTGCAACACATATATAAACTTAAAAATGGCTTAACAACGTTATTTCAAGGAGATGCAGTAGCTGAATGTTACATATCATATCCAAAGTAGATATTTGTACAAAATATCAGATCCATTTCAGATCTGTACACTAGAAAGGCTCTATTACAAGATCCCCTTGGGGTTTTGACCAAAACATGTAATACAAAGAGTAGATCTGAGTTTAAGTAGCAGAGCTGCAATATTATTCAAATTTTTTTGAAGATGATTTTACATTAGAAATAGATCAGATCTATACAGAACATGGATTAGAAATCTAATCCATGGATCACCAAAGTGAAATGCAAAGCCCAGCACCAAAGATCTCTCATCAAAAGTGGGATCAAAACACCCTACAAAACCTCCACTGAAAATAACACAGTTCCTCAAGGAAAACTGCGTTTTAGCTTGAATAACTAAGTTGGCCTGATGCCACAATATAGATCTGAAGCTCACACAGCTAATGCACTCTTCTAGGAGGTTAAAAGACACACTCACTAAGAAGAGGCACTAGTAAAGTCTAGATCTGAGCAGATCTAGTGTTTCCACTTGCTGCATCTTGCAAAAGCAAACAAACCCTCATTGGATCTATGTTGCAGTTGGAAGTAGGGCTTGGCCCAAATCCTGATAGTGGATCAAATCAGCAAGACTCCTCCAATAAATCCTCAAGGGAAGAGATAGAATCCTTGCATAGGAATCCACAAGTGCTAAGCAGCACTATCCTCAGATAAAAAACAAAGGATGGTATTTGTCTAAACAGAAAAGATACTAAAAAAATATACATGATCAACAACCCTTTCTTGCTGTCTCCCTCTTCCTTTTATAAGATGAAATCCTTTGCAAACCCTAAACCACCTTGATGAATTAGATCCTTCCACATGAGGGGCCTCTTTCTAGAACTACGCTGTCCCTTTATGAGGTACATTGTATCTAGACAACGCTGTGGATTTGGTCAAGGTTGACCCAGTCTCATAGCTCAAACCCCTTTCACACCTGCAAGTGATTTGTTTACATGGCCCTGATTTATCCTTGTTCATATGGGCATTGATTTATTCATTATTTTCAAGAGTTTTAAATGTCCTCTTTTATTCATTTATTCATGCAACAGAAAGTAAAATGAAAATGTAATATTCCTCTTAGCTCAGGCTAAGTAGGAATATTATAGTCCTCCCCTCCAAAATTTTGCTTGTCCTCAAGCAATTGATGTTAATATTTTTTGTATATTAATTTGGAGAAAATCTCTTGGATATGCCAACAATAGTTTTTTTGCAAAACTGATGGCATCAAATCAACATGAGGAGATATTCTATCCTAGTTTGGTGTGATAGAATTAATTATTCAGTTTCTTCTATCTTCTATAAATTGTAAGCCTGTAGAGGCAAAACATATGAGATGTGAGGTGTGTGGAAGAGGAAGTGCAAATGAGTAATTATGTTGTTGTAATCTCCTGTTGATGAATAATATTGTCGGTACCTCTATTTGGTGGATGTAGCCCAGATTGGTTGGGTGAACCACGTTAATTTCTTGTCTTCATGTTTGATTGATAGGTGTGTGTTTTATTTTTTCCACTGCGTTAACTTCTACAATTGGTATCAAAGCAAGTTTTTTATTGCAGAGGCAGAGTTTGCTGATCTTGTGACTTTGGAGATCGTGAGACCAAAACTTCTGTTGATCTGCGTTAACAAGTTTCCTGAGGAGGGTTGTGTGAGACATTCTCTTCTCTTACAAATCGCAAGAGAGTCTCAGCATATGAGGTGGCAGAGACAGGTGCATACGTAGATGCACATGGTATCAGTGCCTGGAGGGAGTTTGAATTCGTTTCTCCTGAGCATTAAGAAAAATGTCGTGGGATGCCAAGCTACCAAGCCGTGGGCTGTGCGTATAATTTGACTCTGTGTGGATTGTCAAACCGTTGGACCATCAGTCCATTTCTTTCTTATGGAAAACCATGAGCTCGTGAATTGGACGAGCCGTGAGTTGGGTTGTGAATAGCGCAGAGAGCCGGAGTGAAGGAAGAATGAAGGAGCTGTTGTTTTTCTTGTGCATGTAGAACCATGGACTGATGTTTGGTAAATGCCATTTAAATCGATTTTGAAATGCCAATATATCAATTTATTAAAATGCCTTTGTTTTTTATATCAATTTATTTCAATTTCCATTTAAAATTGACTTTCATTTGAATGCCATTTAAAATTGATTTGTATTGAAATTGTCATTTAAATCTATTTGTATTGTAGTATGCCATTATATTGAAATGCCAATATGCCATTATATTGGGTAGGGCCTAGGGCCTAGGACTAAGTTTTTTTTCAACGGTGGAATGGTGGCATGTTAGTTTATGAGAGATGACTATTTGCCGAAAAAGCTTCTGTTTGAAGGCGAGAGTAATTGCATGTTTTGAAAAAAGGGAATTTTTATCAAAATTATTAATTTTCATTAAAAATAAAATCTTCATTTATTAAGATTTGAAATTGCAAATTATTGACACAAACTAATCAAAATGTCAAAAACTCAAAGTGCTCGATTTGAGATCGAGAATTTTAATGGGAAAAATAATTTCGAGATCTGGAAAGTTAAGATGCGCGATCTACTCATACAACAAGGTGTGGCAAAGGCACTTTTGGGAAAATCCAAATAACCTTACACCATGACAGATGACGAATGGAGTGACATCGATAACAGAGCACTAAGCAGCATATGGTTGTGTTTGGCGGATGATGTGTTATTTAACATTGTGTCAGAGAAAATTGCTACTGGTTTATGGACAAAGTTAGAGAAACTGTACATGACGAAATCCTTAACCAACAGGATTCTTCTGAAAATACAGTTGTACATCTTGCGCATGAAGGAAGGTACATCAATAACTGATCATTTGAATACCTTTAATACTCTCTTGGTGCAGTTAGATAACATAGAAGTAAAATTTGATTTAGAAGATAAAGCTGTAACTTTATTACGATCGTTGCCTGAGTCATGGGATCATTTTGTTACTTATATAAGTCTCAGTTCATCAGAAACCCTTGAATTTGATGATGTTGTTGGAGCTATGCTGTCTGAAGAAACCAGGAAAATGTCAAATTTAGAAACCTCTACATCAAAAGAAATGATGGTTAGAGGTCGATCTAAAGAAAAACGCTTCAGTCAGAAGAACAACTCTCGGTCAAAATCGAAAGGGAAGAAGAGTAAGCAAAAATCCTGGTTTTGTGGAAAATCGGGAAATTTGAAGAAGGACTGTTGGAAGAGACAGAAAACATCCAAAGGAGTCTCTTCAACAGAAAATAAAGAGGCAAACACGACAAATACAAGTTCAGGTTCGGCATCCGGTTCAGGTATAAGTGATGAAGTTCTATCAGTTAATTTGTTAAATCATGATCAACATTGGCTATTAGATTCTAGTGCGTCCAATCACATGTGCATTCATAAAGAATGGTTTAAATATTATAAATCAATCAATGATGGATTTGTTTACATGGGTAATTATTTCTCATGTAAGTTGTGGGAATTGGAAGCATCCAGATTAAAATGTTTGATGGAACAAATAAAATCTTAACTGATGTAAACATGTGCCTGAACTCAGGAAAAATCTTATTTCTCGAGGAGTGTTAGACAAAAATGGATATAAAACTTTTATTCAAGGTCGAATAATGAAAATTTATAAAGGAACCCTATTAGTAATGAGAGCAAAGAAGGTTGGAAATATTTTTCAGTTAGAAGGAAGAACCGATTCAGATCATGCTTCTACTGTATGCGAAAACAACAGTGATTATATTCGACTATGTCATCAATGGTTGGGCCATATGAGTGAAAGAGGATTAAAATTTTTATCTGATCGTATGTTACTTCCTAGTTTAAAATCTTCTAAGTTAGTATTCTGCAAACATTGTATATATGGGAAACAAAACAAGAATAAATTTAAAATTAGAACACATACTAGTAAGTGAATCCTTGATTATATCCATTTTGATGTTTGGGGTTCATCTCCAATAACTTCATATGGAGGATCATAATATTTTGTATCTTTTATATATTATTTCTCTAGAAAAGTATGGGTCTACATGTTAAAAATAAAGTCTGATGTATTCACAGTTTTCAAGAAGTTTAGAGCATTAGTAGAAAACATCACTGGAAGAACCATTAAATGTTTAATAACTGACAATGGTGGTGAGTTTACTTCAAAGGAATTTGATAATTATTGCAAGGAACCTGGGATCTAAAGACATAGAACTACTGCTTATACTCCTTAGCAAAATGGAGTTGTTGAACGCATGAACAAGACTCTCTTGGAAAGAGCAAGAAGTATGCTAAGTAACGCAAATTTACATAAGGAATTATGGAAAAAAGCAGTATCTACGACTTTCTATTTGATAAATCGATCACCATCAACTGCAATAGGATGCAAAATTCCTCAAGAGGTATGGAAAGGTCATCCTTGTGATTATTCTAAACTGAAAGTTTTTGGTTGTGATGCATATGCTCTAATTCCGAAACATTAGCATTCTAAATTAGAACCTAAATCTAAAACATATATCTTTGTTGGATATGGTGATGGGATTAAGGGATACAGGTTGTGGGATCCTACTACTCATAAGATCATCATTAACAGAGATGTTAAATTCAATGAATCTTCACTTGATAATCCAGATGTAGACAATAAATTGAAACAGGAAAATGTACCTAGGTTTCAACATATTCAGTTTGAAACCAGTTCAAATACTGATGATAGTCCAGATGAACAAGTTTTATATGCAGATCATGAAGAAGTTCCTACAGAGAATAACATTCAGCAAATTGTGGAAGAACCAGAAACATCTTTAAGGAGGTCCATGAGAATCAGACATCCTCCTAAAAGGTATGATGATTATGTTACTTCAGTTGCTTTAACCGCTAATGATGATGAACCTTTATGCTATCAGGAATATGTAGAAGGTTCTGACAGTGATAAGTGGAAAGAAGCTATGAAGGATGAGATGAAGGCATTAAACAAGAATGCCACATGGGATCTGGTAGAACTTCCTAAAGACATAAAAACTGTGGGATGTAAATGGGTTTACAAATTGAAAACGGGTGTTGATGATAAAGAAGACAGGTACAAAGCGAGGCTGGTTGCAAAAGGTTTTTCTCAGAAAGTAGGAATTGACTTTCATGAAATATTTTCACCAGTTGTTAAAATTGTTTCAATTCGGATTGTCTTAGCATTAGTTTCTTTACTTGATTTAGAATTACAACAACTAGATGTTAAGACTGCATTTTTACATGGAGATCTAGATGAAGAGATTTATATGGAACAACCTGAAGGGTTTGTTCAAAATCGCAACAAGAAATTTGTCTGCAGACTCAAGAAATCATTGTATGGTCTGAAGCAGTCGCCTCGACAATGGTACAAGAAATTTGATTCTTTCATGATGAGCCAAAATTATATAAGAAGTGAATATGATCATTGCGTTTACTTTAAGAAATTAAGTAATGGCATATTCATTATCTTAGTGTTGTATGTTGACGATACGATTTTAGCAAGAAAAAGCATAACTGAGATCAACAGGTTAAAGGCTCAGATGGCTAGGACGTTTGATATGAAAGATCTAGGAGCAGCAAGACAGATTTTGGGCATGGAGATTTTCAAAGACAGGAGCAATGGTAAGTTGTGGTTATCACAAGAGAAGTATATTGAGGAAATAATTTTAAGTTTTGGTATGAACAATGTGAAACCAGTTTTAGTCCCTTTAGCTTCCCATTTTAAACTTTCTTCAAGTTTATGTCCTAACACAAATGAATAAAAGGAATATGTGTCTCGAATACCTTATGCTAATGCAGTAGGAACTTTGATGTATGCGACGATATGTACACAACCAAATATTTCACATGCAGTTGGGGTTGTTAGTAGGTATATGGAAAATCCAGGGAAAGAACACTAGGCAACAGTGAAATGGGTGCTTCAGTATTTGAGAGGAACAAGTGATTATTGTATCACTTATGACAGAAGTAGTGAATTTGTTTGCGGATATGTTGATTCTGATTTTGCAGGTGATTTGGATAAGAGAAGGTCAACTTCAGGATATGTCTTTACTCTTGCAGGTGGAGCTATTAGCTGGATGTCAAAGCTACAAAACATTGTTGCTTTATCCACTACAGAAGCAGAATACATAGCTGCTTCACATGCTTGCAAAGAAGCGGTTTGGTTGAAAGGTTTTTTTGGTGAGTTTGGTAGGTTGCAGGACAACATTAAGTTATTTTGTGATAGTCAAAGTTAAATTCACTTGGCTAAAAATACAGCCTATCATAGTAAATCAAATCATATACCTATTAAGTACCATTTTGTAAGACAGGTTATAACTGAACGGGGTGTCTCTCTTGAAAAAATGCATACAAAGGAAAGCTGTGCAGACATGTTCACGAAACTAGTTTTATTAGAGAAGCTATGATGGTGTCTGGCTTCTCTTGGCTTGCAAAGAAAATAAAAATAATAAAGGAACGAGGTATCAGGCTAATTGTTGTCAAGGTGGAGATTTTTGAGATTTTTTGTATATTAATTTGGAGAAAATCTCTTGGATATGCCAAAAATAGGTTTTTTTGCAAAACTAATGGCATCAAATCAGCATGAGGAGATATTCTATCCTAGTTTGGTGTGATATAATTAATTATTCAGTTTCTTCTCTCTTCTATAAATTGTAAGCCTGTAGAGGCAAAACATATGAGATGTGAGGTATGTGGAAGAGGAAGTGCAGATGAGTAATTATGCTATTGTAATCTCCTGCTGATGAATAATATTGTCGATACCTCTGTTTGGTGGATGTAGCCCAGATTGATTGGGTGAACCACGTTAATTTATTGTCTTCATGTCTGATTGTTGTGTGTGTGTTTTATTTTTTCCACTGCGTTAACTTCTACAATTAATAGGGTGAGTGCTATAGTTCTTCCACTCCTCCATTGGTGACACCATCAAGGATCAAGTCCTCCTCATAAGCCAAGTTTTCACCAAGCCAATACATCATGAAATGTTCCTCCAAGGTCATCATAAGATGTGCATATTTCATCCCA
Organism: Pinus albicaulis; assembly: GCA_034641835.2. Lineage (NCBI taxonomy): Eukaryota > Viridiplantae > Streptophyta > Pinopsida > Pinales > Pinaceae > Pinus > Pinus albicaulis. The sequence continues at coordinate 1,049,174,975 of CM076580.1, forward strand.
CAAGGAGTGAAAAATTCAATAGAAATAAACATGGCTGAAGCAATGATTTCTCTAAAACATGTAGCATGAGGTACATAGAGAAGTTCCAAACCATGTGGTACATACAAACTGCCCATAATCCCTCCATATAATCCCATAAATAGTACAACTATATCATTAAAGTATGGGAGAAAAACTACATATATGAAAACAGAAATATGGGCTTGAATAGGTGGGTCAAAGTCCCACATGTGATGCCAGCGCAGTGCATCTCCTGCCTACATTAGATCAAGGTGTGGAAAGTGATATTCCCACCACACATTTTCTGCATAAGTCATCTCAACATAGCTAAAGATATTAGATATGTTTGGTGCGTTTGGGAAGCACCCATCATGAAAAGGAATATCCCTTTGCACAACAAGGGAGTGGCCAAGTTTAGAATTTCTATTGGCCCTTCAAAAGCCATGAGATCCACATGATATCTCACTCCCTTTAGGATTCATAACCTACAAAAACATGGTAAAAGAATGTGATAGATCAGGAAACAAAACTTTCTTGGCATGACTAGATTCTTTACCATCATAGTTCCTCATACACATGGAGTTGTGCATGGGCATTTACCTTCTCTCAAAAGAAGGAGGAATTAGTTGAAATGACTCTTCCAAAGAGTCCATTGGCTGTAGAAATTCCTCATAGCTAATGCACTTTTGGAAGTTCTGATGTAATTCCTCTCTCATCCCTTCCCAATCAAAGCTCCTCATGATCCAGGTGTAGATCTTCATGGACTGCATATGGCTGAGAAAGAATTCTTTGTGTGCCCCTTGTAGTATCTTCTGCTTGAGCTTGGAAGCTCTAGACAAGAAGACCCTACCATGATAGTAGATGACTCCCCCTTGGACTAAGTAGCCCTCCTCTTGCTGCAGGCCATCTAGTATCATACAAGTGTGGAGATCTTTGGAATACTCTACAAGCAATTGAGATTTCTAGTACAGATCCACATTGATCAACAATGACAGTGTTGATGATACCTCCATGGAAGTGTCTATCATGTTTCTGATCTCTTCTCTGGCATCCCTCATGCCAAATATGTGTGTTGGAAGGCTGATCCTCTCTTCCTCCTCCTCCCACAACGCGGATCTGGAAATGAGAGGGGGTAATAGTGGTGAAGGGAGAAGATCCCCCTTACTCTTGAGTTGTTCCAAGCCTCCCAACGCTGTAGCTTGGTCTTCCATTTCCCCAATCCCTGTTGGATCTAAGTTTGGAGTAGCACTTTCTGAGGCCTCCCTCGCAAGATCTGAATCTGGTGGCGTTCTAGGTGGTTTGCCACTAGATAGGAATGTTCCATGCAGAATGCTCATGAACATCAGAGAAGGGAATATGAGATCCTTGCTTCCACTGTGCAAATCCATGTCTATTGTTTGGGTGGAAGTGCTAGGTGAAGGGTAAGTATGCATGCCTTGGATCATTTGAGGTTTACCACTCTTCATGTCCACCCACTCCATTTGCAAATCCTTCCAATCAGTGGTGGCTTTCCCCAATGTAATAAACCATTGGACACCCAAAATGATATTGTTGTCCGGTATGTCAACTACAAAAAAGTGATCCACCAAAGTGTAGGACCCCATAGTAACTGAAAGTGATGGGACATAGTGCATGCATTGCATTGTCCTATCTCCTGGAATCAAAATAGAGAATCCGTCAAAATTATCAGTAGGGATTTCTCTCCTCTGCAAAAGATGAGAATCAATAAAGTTGTGGGTTTCCCCACTGTCAATCAGTACAGATACCCTCTGATTCATGAATGAACCTTGTAATATTAAGGTCAAGTAATTAGGTACTCCTCTAAAATATGCAAGAGTTCCACCTATTGGAGCAAAGGATCCATCCCCATCTCAAGATGGTGTTGGATCTCCCTCAACATTGTCAGTGCTGTGACCTCTTCCTGGTTCATCATCTCCTTCTTCCTCCTCAAAATCTGAGAATACTTCTATGTAAAGTGCTTTCCCAGCAGCACATCTATGTCCAGGTGCCCATGAATCTTGGCAAGTGAAACATAGTCTCTTCTTTCTCAGCTCCCTCCTGACTTTAATATCAAGAGGCTTCTTGAATGTGCTCTCCTTGGAAGGAGCAACTTTCTCTTCCTTCCCTTTTGAAAGGTAAGGGGCCTTGCTCTGAAAATTTTCCTTTTATTTTGGCAAGGCATCTTGGAGGTCCCTAGCCCTCTCAATGGCATCATGCAAAGTGATGGGCTTGGTAGATTTAACCAACACATGCAAAGGTTCATCCAAGCCATCGATGAACATGTACACCCTCCTTGCTGCAGACAGATCAGGAACCATAACAGATAATATTAGAAACTCAGAGAGATAAGTTTCTACATTCCCTGATTGCTTTAGATTTGCAAGGCTCATGAAAGGTTCTTCTGGATATTTTCTGTCAAACCTCTCCACCAGTATTCTAGTGAATTCAGAATAAGAAGTCACATTGGCATGGCCCAATGTATACAATCCATGGAACCACCAATTGTGTACTTCATCTTCAAAGTGCAGCGCTGCAATATTTATGGCTTCAATATCAGGGAATTTTTTCAACTGAAAGTAGATATCTAGATTTTCTACCCATGCCTTAGCAGAAATTGTGGATGACCCATCAAACTTTGGAAAAAATAATCTACCCATAGAGTGATGTTTATCATGATTATGAAAGAATCCACCATCTCTATACTGATGCCTTGGTCTTCTTTTGTCCTTGAGGTGACAAAACTCTTGAAAACTAAAGTGGTCCTTGAATCTATGATTCTGAGATTCATATTCCTCACAGTAGTCTTCAAGGGATGCTTTCTCTTGTGGTCCTTCATTCTCCACATCAAAAGAAGGTAAGCATAGTGGAGCTTGTGGGGCTTGTGGCTGGTTCACTGGTTGACCAGTCTAGTGATGAGATATGCCAGAGCTTTCCCTAGGATGAGACCTCCCAGGAGATTCCCTCATCCTATCCATTCTCATCTCTTTGATCTCTCTAGCAAGATATTTCATGGAAACCAAAATATTTCTTGCAAACTCTTCTCCTTCTTTATCACTTACAGTTTCAGGGGCTTTACCCTTGTCTTGATCCCTAGTGGTGTAATCAAACTTCTTGTGGCTTCTGTTATGATACCTTTTCTCCCTCTCAGTAAGAGGATCATATTATTCTAAATGAAACATGGCTATGGTTCTCCAAGGAAAGCACAGGTTGTCCCAAGAAAGGAGCTCTGATACCACTGTAATATCCCAAAATGGGATTGCACAGCAGTGCCTGCTGAAATAACGCACTTCTGGGAAATCTGTGAACATAAATGAGTTTGCAGCTCCTGGATGCCTTAGATCAGTAGATCTGGGGTCTATATCCAAAAGGAGAGTAAAAACAAATCAAACTAGGTGTGGTAAATAGATCTCCTACCACCTAGTCTAGCTGGAAAACCGCCAAAGAGAGGAGCTACAACTATGTACTACAAACTGCTTCAAAAATAATGCAGTCTTGGAAAGCATGAGTAGGAGGCCATAATATAAAATCAAATTTTCAATATACAACATAAAATCATATTTATATTGATGCTCTTACATTATACAGCAGAATACATAAGACAAGAGAGAAGGAAATCTTCAAAAAAGAAGGCTGCAACACATATATAAACTAAAAAATGGCTTAACAGTGTTATTTCAAGGAGCTGCAACAACTGAATGTTACATCTAAGATCTAGAGCAGATCTGTGTACAAAATATCAGATCCATTTCATATCTATACGCTAGAAAGGCTCTATTACAAGATCCCCTTGGTGTTTTGACCAAAACATGCAATACAAAGAGTAGATCTGAGTTTTAAGTAGCATATCTGCAATATTATTTAGAAATTTATGAATATGATTTTTCATTAGAAACATATCAAATCTATACAGAACATGGATTAGCAAGCTAATCCATGGATCACCAAAGTGAAAGGCAAAGCCCAGCACCAGAGATCTCTCATCAAAAGTGGGATCAAAACACCCTGCAAAACCTCCATTGAAATTCCCTCAAGGAAAAATATGTTGTAGCTTGAATAACTAAGTTGGCCTGATGCCACAATATAGATCTAAAGCTCGCAGAGCTAATGCACTCTTCTAGGAGGTTAAAAGATACACTCACTGAGAAGAGGCACTTGTAAAGTCTATATCTGAGCAGATCTAGTGTTTCCACTTGCTGCTGCTTGCAAAAGCAAACAAATCCTCACTGGATCTACATTGCAGTCGGAAGTAGAGCTTGGCCCAAAGCCTGATAGTGGATCAAATCAGCAAGAATCCTCCAAGAAATCCTCAAGGGAAGAGACAGAATCCCTGCATAGGAATCCACAAGTGTTAAGCAGCACTATCCTCTGCTAGACAAGAAAGGATGGTACTTGTCTAAACAGACAAGATACTCAAAAAATATACATGATCAAAAACCCTTTCTTGCTACCTCCCTCTTCCTTTTATAAGATGAAAGCCTTTGCAAACCCTAAACCACCTTGATGAATTAGCTCCTTTCACATGAGGGGCCTCCTTCTAGAACTGCGTTTTCCCTTTATGAGGTACATTGTATCTAGACAACGTTGTGGATTTGGTCAAGGTTGACCCAATCTCATAGTTCAAACCCCTTTCACACCTGCAATTGATTTTTTTACATGGCCTTGATTTATCCTTGTTCATATGGGCATTGATTTATTCATTCTTTTCAGGAGTTTTACATGTCCTCCTTTATTCATTTATTCATGCAACAGAAAGTAAAACAAAAATGTATATTCCTCTTAGCTCAAGCTAAGTAGGAATATTACAGATCCATTCAAAGTCGAGGCTATTATTAATCTCCCCTCCCCATATTCACTACATCAGTTGTAGAGTTTGAAGGGGAAGGCTAATTTTTTACACCGTTTTATACCTAACTATGCTGAAGTAGCTAAAGGTTTTACACAATCATTAAAGCAGGGTGTCCCATTCCTCTAGGATGAGATTGCTCAGAATTATTTTGACACATTGAAAAATTTTCTTGTCAACGCTCCTTTGTTGTGCCCTCAAAACTATCATCACAGTTTTCCCCTCTATTTAGATGTCGCTTTCAGCACAATTTCCATGGTTTTGGTTCAAGACGATGATGACAGTGAGGAGCATGTTATTTATTACCTCTCTCGTAACCTTCTCAATACCAAAACACGCTATGCTCATGTAGATAAGTTAGCGTTAGCTCCGGTTCAAGCAGTTCAACGTTTTCATCATTATATTCTATTATGTACTGTGACTGTGATTTCGGAATGCAATCCCATTACCTATATATTGTCTCAACAATTGCTTGGGGACAAATACTCCAAGTGGATTGTCATCCTCCAAGAGTTCGATTTGGTGTTTACTACGACCAAGTCCAAGAAATCACTCGTCTTTGCTAATTTAATCTGCTCCCTTCCCTCTAACTCTGATCTATCTAGTTCTGAAGAATGCATTCCAGACGATACGCTTTTTTTAATCTCCACCCTCGATCCTTGGTACAGTGATAGCATCGTATATCTTTAGACTTCTACTTTCAGATCTGAGTTGATGAAGGATGCTCGCCGACGCATCCATCATCAGTAATAACCTTATAGTATAGCCGGAGATACACTCTACCATGTCGGAGTACATTCCATTCTCCATTGGTGTTTGATCCTCGAGGAGGCTGAGAAAGTTCTGAATGATTTCCACAGTGGCGCTTGTGGTGATCACATGTCTGGTTATTCCACTCCACAAAATATTCTTCGTGCTGGGTATTTCTGGCCCTCTATCTTTAAGGATTACATTGTTGCTGTCCGTAAATGTCATGATTTCCAGATCTTTCAGCGCAAGATGCGCAGACCACCTGCACATCTGCACCCTTTCATTACCGTTGGTCCCTTTGCGAAGAGGGGCATCGATTTTATGATGTGTAACCCTCACTCAGCTGGGGGGCATGCCTATGTTATCATTGCCGTCGAATACTTCACCAAATGGGCCGAAGCAATGCCTACACATGCCACCGATTGTAAGACAACCACTCAGTTCATATTCAATCACATCATTTCTAGGTTTGGTGTCCCTCAAGCCATCGTTACCGATCATGGTTCCCATTTTTGGCATTATATGGTGGCAGAGTTGACTTCCAGGTTGGGATTGCATCACGACAGCTCAACGCCATACTATCCTCAGGCCAATGGCCAGGTTGAAGCTGTCAACAAAGTTTTATTCACTATGCTTCAACGTACGATTGGGATCCACAAATCCAATTAGCATCTCATGTTGTTTTTGTCTCTCTGGGCATACCTAACCTCAGTCAAGGATGCGACCGGATGCACTCCATTCCAGCTTGTTTACGGTCTGGAAGCTACCCTTCCGATTGAGTGTGAAATACCTTCGCTCAAGCTGTTTGTTAAATTACTGCCCAACATTTCACCTGAAGAAGCGTGTCTTCTCTACATAGAGAGGTTAGATGAAACTCGCCGCTTTGCTGCTTTGTTCATCGAGGTACAGAAAAAGCGGGTCAAAGCCCATTTTGACCAGTCAGTTTCCCCCCGTTCCTTTGTAAAAGGAGACCTCGTCCTCCTATATGATCAAGCTCACGATAAGCTGGGGGCAAGTAAATTTCAACCCATGTGGCATGGGCCTTACATAGTTAAATGCGTTTTGAAGAATGGGGCCTATGAGCTCATTGATTACAAAGGTCATCCTTTAGATCAGCCCAGAAATGGGTTGTATCTAAAAAAATATTATGCATGATTCATTCGTGCATGTTTTGTGTACATAGGTGTTTTTTTCATTTTTGTACATTCTTCGCTTGATGTGTTTTGCGAGTTTTTTCCTGCTTATTGGGTCATTGCTTATTGTGCAGATGTCTGTTACCCCTTATGTTGATTTCACGGATGGTGCTTCCCGCAGTACCTGGAACTTTTCTTCAGCAGCCTGGGTGATTTATGATCCTGCTTGTGAGTTGATAGACCTGCAAGGTATTTGTCTAGGACGAACTATAAACAACGTCACTGAATATAGTGCTGTCATTGAACTATTAACTGAGGCGATTACCCTCGGAATTAGGACGTTGCTTGTAAATCTAGTCTCTCAGCTTGTTGTTCTTCAACTTAATGGGCATTATTCAGTTAGAAACCCTCACATTTTAAGGTTGTATTTACGTGTTTGTTTGTTGGAAAGAAATTTTGATTATATCACATATCAACATATTCCTAGACAAATGAATGCATTAACTGATACATTAGCTAACATTGTATTAGATAGAAATTTGTGTAATCTATAAAATCATCATCACATGAGAGACTCATATAAAATAGGAAAATATATGTATATATATATATATATCGAATGTTTGCGTTAGTGTGCACCATAAATTTCAAGAAAATATGTGTGTTTCTGTTACATCCTGAGACACCATGTCTCATAACAACGTGAAAAAATAAAATCCTAGGTGTCTAATCGACATGATGATCATGATAACATGTCATTTACTAGACAAGCCACCTCAGAAAGCAGTGAACTCAGTTTGACACCCCTATAGTATGTCATTGATATGCATGAGGAACATCGTAAAACCACGCATAGTCTAGGACTCCACGAGCAATTCCCTCAAAGTTGTGCACGATTTCCTCCTCCTCACCTTGAGGGGCAACATCAAAATCACGATGTATTCACCTTGCTATCGAAGACATCCCTATAGGTCTTTCTGGGCCTACATCTGCAAATGCATGGATTAGTTGTCAGAACCTACATACCCAAAAAAATCATAATATTCATAAAACTAAAAATGAGTCTTACCCAGTGCTTCATCCCAATCCTCTCCTTCTGGGAGTGGGAGGTCTAGATCACCAGTGAAATCTATCCTAGAGTAAGGCAAGTCCTCCACAACAATCAACTATCAGCGTAGCCAATAAAAAAAATCTGGTCTCCAGGACATCTGTTGACCGCCCCCTGATCTTGGCATCAGAGCTGCCCATCGAGCCATCCGTGGTTCCAGTGTTGGTGGTGTTGGGAATATCACCTCCTGACACTGAAAGATTGGTAATCGTTCTAGAATGAATGATACCAGGATGTATCCATAACCAAATTGTTTCAATTTGGTATTCTTGCACTTTGTTAGCTGAAGTTTTATATTTATTGTTACTACCTCTGCCCAGTTGTAGATGGTCAGTGACAAGCAGTCTACAACAAGAAGTAGCTGTGTTTTTATTGCTTCGTGCGGTGCTTGTGTTCCTGCAGCTCGTGTGATCGTGTGTAGCACTACCCTTAGTGTTAAATCTGGGATAGTTTGGATATCCACCTTCCCAATTTTTGATCCTTTCCATGCTCTCGGGCATACCCTCTCAATCACCATGGCCATGTTCTCCATAGTGGGTTGGGTGCCAGTCAAGATCAGTGCTAACCCCATCCGCGACAATCCTGTTATGAATTAAATATCAGAAACATCAGTCTCTGATCTCGAATAATGAATTTTTCCTGATCCTCGCCCCAGATACTGATCAAGTATTGCAGTAGCTTCGGTTGAGCTCTGAGGGATGGTGTCATGAAGAGCTTCTTCAATCCATAGTCTCTGAGAGCTTCCATGCATCTTACATTTCCCATGGCAAGCTCATCCTCGTCACTGTGGTCTCGTTCCTTCCACTCTATCACCATTTTGTCACTCTTTCACTTGCAAATATGTTCATATGGACATTATTAGCCAAATCCAAAGCTAAAATTTGTGAAATTTAGACTTGTTTTATTGTATTGGGAGTTTTTTGAGAAGTCTGCACGGTTGGCGCAACTATTTTGAAAACAGTCATGCCAATGGGCGCACCTGTTTTGAAAAAAATTGTGCAAATGGGTGCGCCCCAGTTTAGAAAATTGGGCAGTTGGCGTGAGTCCGTTCCTGAAACCTGTGCCAACCACTATGCCCTAATTTTCAAAATTCCCCCCCAATAATTCAAAACTGAAGGTTGCAGGAACAGAAAGAATGCTTAAAATATTAGGAAGGATGTCAGCTCTTACCTGGAATAGACGGATTTGATATTGGTCTGCTGAATTTCCCGCTATCGTCACTGCAAAATCACAAGGTAAAATGGGTCACTATTGCTCCATAAGAGGTAAAAGTGAAAAGTAATTATTTTTTACCATTTTTTGCATTTTATAAATTTTCAGAATCCTAATAAGGTTTTAAGACATGCTTTTCGATTATTACATTATGTTATTTTGAGAAATGGGTTTTACTTTGTTTCTTGCACAGCGACAGGTCTTTAATGCGATAGTGATGAAGTCACGAGTTGTATTTTATACTTTTTCGAACTCGGTAAAAGCACAAAAAAGTCACTACTGGAGTAATCTTTCAGCTCTTTTTTGACTCTCTAAAACTGAAAATATCGCCGAGACTCTTGTCGTTTTGAGCTCGTTAAATGGCTGCGAAACGATATCTAACCAGTATACGTTTACCCCTTTTTCAGGCTGGGATAGATTATTTACAAAAAAGGAATACCTTAGCCTATTGCGACTAAGAGGTTCTTTTAGATATTGTTTTCTACCTTTTCAGATCTGAGAGACTACTTACGAAAAGGGACAAGCTGGATTTTTCTTTTCCGCTTCTTTTCAAACTCTCTAAACATGAAAAGACATTGAGTTTTTCCTTTGTCAGACTTGTTAAACCCTGATGACATCGGACATCGTCACCATGAAGTTCATCGAGTTCCTCCTTCCTAGAGCTCGTAAAATGTACTAGGTTGGATTTTTCCAAAGGACAAACTTACAACACAAGCATTTGATATCCCCTTCATGCTTGTTTTCAAAAATAATTGGGGTAATCGCCAGAAATGGTGGGGGAAAATTGAACCAGATTTTAGTTGTGTCGGCAGTATGTCACTCTTGAACATGACACTCATCTGCATTCGTGTCGGGTTGGGGACATCTCATTTCATCATATTTTGCCTCCATGGATTTGGGTAATCTATTTTGACCTCTCATCTTCTCTTTGCCACGTCACCATGATCTCATATCCCTTGATGTCAAATACTTCCAAATCCAAAGTCGTGTTGCTGAAATTTTTAAGAGAATTTTTCCTTTGCAGTTTTCAACCTCCTTCTGATTCTCTGTTGGTCCTGATTCACTATCATTATGTTCCTCTATCTTATGTCGATGATGTGGGATACATTATGGCCCTCCTTTGACCAGGTCACTTCCTGTCGACCTCAGCTCATTATCCAGGAAGTTGGTCCAGAGACTCCCTACCAGTACCTTGGAGCCTGCACACCTCAATGCTAGGTTCTTCGCATTCAATGATAGGTCCACATCATTGGCCTTCGATCGAGTGATTCTACGAGTGTTCGACGCCAGCTCACTATTCACATTCCATGGATTGTACCTGTTGTACCTTGAGAGCCATTGTCATTATTGGTGGTTTCTCTCACACTTGTTAATAGCTTTCATCATTGGCTGGTAATCAAGTGACTTTCCTGCATGCTCGACTTTAGCTCACGTATTCGCATGCTTGAATTTGTACTTGTTCGGGTCAAGATGGAGCGCAAAACCCCGAGTTTTGTCTGATAAGATCTAGGCTACGGGATATTGTGATGAATTTAATACATGATTCTTTTGATTGGACGACTGCGACCATACCTGAGTCTATTTGTTGATCCTTAATACTAGATGGCTGCATCCATACCTCGGATCTCAATTTATATGTACTCTATTATGGTTGGTTGTGCCCATACCACATGTTCATGTCTCAGAGGTATTAGTTGTATTTTTCATTGTAGGTCTTCCGAAAACAGTGTTTAGTTCGAAAGTGTTCTCGTAAATCATTTCACCCCTTCCTCTCTCTCGGACCTCATGCTTTAGGGGGCATATGTTACACAACATTTTGTCACTGTCCTTGCAATCCCCATCCCACACATTGGAGGCTCATTTCTATGATTAAAATAAAGTGTCATGCCTTGCAAATACCATCATTGCATCCCTTGCCATGAGAACAACATTCCTTCTGTTGACCATTTCCTGAACAGACCACCAAAAACACCTGTTTTTTCCTTACCACCGGTAGCTTGTTATGCCCTCGCACCGATGAGATAGATTAACAGTAGCCCCCATGTCAGCTGGCGCTCTGTCTTAGTTAGCCACCCTCGCTAATCTGTTTATGGATTTTTTTTTTTAAATAGAGGTGAATTTTCGATAACAACGACCTCGTGGGTGAGTCATATTGAGTGGTTCGACTGAATAACCATGACCTTCCTCCTTTGGAAATTTGTTTCCACCTTTTGGGGAAACCGCCCAAAGGATAAGGCCTCCTTACCACCATAGTATGGATCCCAACCTCCTCCTTTCCTTGTATGAATATAGCCATCCTCCATTGATGAGGCTAGCTGAACTGAAGATATTGTAGCAGAAATGCCTTTACCCCATCTGAATTCCCTAAAACTCATTGAGACACACTTCATCTAAACCCTGCTGAAGGAGGCTGCGACGTCAAGGCTTGGTTGTAACTCTTTCTTCTATTAATAAATATGTATAGCTATTGTCTGGTTCCCATATCATGTTGATGTATTTTATTGATGCAACATGCTTAGCCCTCCTTGACTGGTTAGTAATTATGAATTATTTTTTTGCTTCATCTGCTACTCTTGCTTGTTAATATTGTGCAGGTATCCAAGTATCACTGCTAAAGGATTGTGACTTGCCGAGGCAGGAATCGAGAGGCCACCACTACAACAACCAAAACGATAGCATTGGACTCCAGGTAGGTCGATCTACCTTGTCTATTTCACTCAATAATTAGGAACCTACACTCTAGTTTGTCCTTTTGTTACTAGACCCACTCTAGGGCTAGAAGGATAGTCTCTATCCACAAAGAGAATTTACTTCCATAACAGTAGGTGTTTGTGTAGCTTCTAATTTCATTGTAATATCCATAGCCTCAACCTGCATGGAAATATTCTGTTGACCCAATGTTTGGCATAGATGTGGGAGTGGCACAAAAATAAACCACTCCTTTTGTTGGGTATCATCGATAGTGAATCCATTATCTCTGATAGTGCGCTTCCGTCTCTAATCTGCCTCCCAGCAGATTCATTTATCTCTTGGTGAATTCCTTTCAATTCTGTAACACACTGCACATATGACTTAGGATTTTTGAGTTGTTATTATAGGGCATCTTTCAGTTCATCCAGAGTGGCATTAGGGTTTTCCTGTACATATCTGATATACCATTCCAATGTGCGATCTTGGAAAGCAGTGGCTAACTGTGCTTTCTTAACATAATCATTATTAACCTGTTATTCTCTCCATACAACATCAGTAACGAACAAAAAATTCTCTTTATATTCATTTCCAATACCTCTAAAAGTAGGTAGCTTCATATATGTGACCATATCTATGCTTGGGGGAGGTGGAGGTGGAGGTGGAGTGGAAAACTTGTGAGATGAGTGTGCAAGTGGAGTGGATGGGATATGAATGATGGTCAAGGCTCCTTGATCATTCTGATCTCGTAAAACTTGTTCTTGGGAGACTTCCCCTTCTTCAGAGTGCACAAATTCACTAGAGCTACTAGTTTCTCGCTCGTCCTCACTATCAAATCTACCCTTGAGAGGACTCTAAACAAATCCTTCCTCTAGGTTTGCGCGGTAAATTTTTCCACTGCACATAGTCAGGCCTCTTCAGGACATTCACATGATATGTTTGCATAGAGAGCCCTATTCACATAACATAATCTTCAATAATAACTTCAAAGAGCTTGGGAACTTAACTCTAGGACCCTTAAAAAATATCCTTTTTGCTTCATAGTATGACACAAATTGATCAATGGAAAATTCAATCACAAATCCTCGCAAGTCACGATCTATTGTGCGGGTGATATTATTTATTTTCTGTTCTAATTCTTGTATGAATGTAGGAGTCCACTGATCGATGTGTCATCCTTTACACAACTATTGAATTTAGTCAATCACGAAAACCATTCATGTAACTCAGTTGTAAAGGAACAAAATAATATCTCGAACTTCTGTATAGATATACTTTTGATCCCACTTTTTAGTAGATATCTTAGAACTTCGATTACCTTGGATTGTGAATTCAAGGATATTTCTGTCCAGCCAATCTTACAATTCATTCTGCATAGGATGCCACAACATTAAATCTCCCTCAAAATGATCCCAGTCCTTGCAATGGAACCATTTGTTGGCTTGAGGGGTCCTGACCCAAGTTCAAAGTTTATCGTGCGACCAACAAACCCTCCAACTACTGGCCCTTTCAGCAATGATATGCTTGCGCAGATCAAAGTTTCACCTGAAGCAGTATGGGGGGGTGCTAGAACTAGGTTTCTGCACCCCGAGGAAGAAATTGATGCAGTGGCCCTAAACACTTTTATAATAGAACTTATTGTATATTGGAAACATATGCACGTATATATAAATCAATACTTATTAGATCAGCTTGTCACAAATACATATAATGCATATAACATATGTATCGCAGATCAACTTCACCGTAGATATATAAATAAGGGAATCAGATCTTTGCAATGCATAATAACTTAAGAAGTTCTATTCATGTACTTAACTATCAACATATACTCATGCATAAAGAACAAATTTACTTGTGCAAATATAATCATTCATAACAGAAGTAAAGTGATCTCAAAGTAATAATAATAAATAGATAGTTCAGACACATAACACAATTGCTTCGCCAAAAACAGTCTTTGTATTAGATTCAAAACTGTTTAGTACAATCAGACTTTCCCCTTACAATTACCCTTCTGTGCACACAACCAACAGAGTTTGCACACAACCAGGACTAGGTCTCTGTGCACACAGCCAACAAGAGCCTTTCTACCCAACCCAGACTTACAAAAATATATCATAGAAGCATAAATACTTACTTATACCCAAAACATCATGATCTATTACTAGACTCAATCTATATATATTTATTATCATCCATCGCGCAGATACTATGGTCTCAAACCATGGTTTGAGGTCCAGAATTTACCCTTTACAACTCATTTACATAAAAGAGGGACTTTCACCCACCCCAAAGCCCATTGACCTTTCTGCATAGCATGCATATCAATGTTTCATACAAAATGTACTCAAAATGCACCCCAGGAGACCCCACTCCAACAACAAGACAAGGCTCTATGTACCACCTAGTTTCCATAGATCACAATATTCATATCCTCAAACTCTCACTCGTTTGAAAGCACTACAATATATACCATCATTGCACAAAACAAAATTATGTTATCTAAATATTTCTTATTTCCCTTTGAAATTTTTTCTTAGTTTACAATGTTCTTAATGTAGAAACTAAGCGAAAAGCTACACTTGTCTAGTGTATATTTCCACTTACTTTTATGATTGGACTAGTGGATATTTTGGGAGTGTGGGTGATAGCAAAAAATTTAAGGATGTGATATTAATCATAGATTTTATAATGATAGGAATATAGTGTATTCAATCTCCATTTCAAGGTCAGAAAATCTTTCAATTTTTTCATTAAAATGTATATTGAATTTGTGAATAATTCTTCTTTGAAAACAAGTTGTTACATAAAATTTTCTAACTAAATTATTTACATTGAACATATATTTATGACTAGTGTTTCTTGTGTCAGTTGAATTTTTTCACTATTAATTTTCTTGATGTTATAGGTAATATGCATATTCTGTTCCAATTTACTTTGTGTATCCATGTTTATCAATGTAGTTTTACATGTGCACATGTCAATTGAAAATGTCCATGTAGGTTTGAATACCCATGGACATTGTTATGAATACTATTATGAAAAAATCATATTTTAAAAAAATATCCCAACACAACTCCCAATTGAAGGGATAATGGAAACATTAATTATTCAAGTAAAATGAATGGTGTTCATTCAATAAATGCAATGGAAGATTATGAAAAAGGAACCAAACCTAGATTAAATTCATAAAATTAAAAATTATGAAGTTAAAAAATTGCATGTAACCACAAGCTATATAAGAACTCACATCTAACTACAAATCCTATAATATACTATGGAAAGAAATAAGGAAACTTTACCAAGAAAAGATGTATTAATATCCTCCTAAGCCAAATATACATGTATTTGATTATGGATTAGCACCCAAAAGTCATAGGATACATAGAAAATGAAACCCATACACTTTAGAATCAATGGATATCTCAATACTCTACATTATCCATAGAAAGTGAAATACTAGAAGAAAAACATTAACCCAAAAGTTAAAATGCATTTTTGACTATATATTTGGGCATTTAATTTGTCTCCAAAAATTTGTGGTAAATTCTTCTAACCTATGCTAAAGTTTATAAAATTATTAAATATAAAAATTATATGTAACCAAAATTTGTATAGAAACTCATAATTTGAGAAAACACTTGTAATCATAAATGATACAATTTATTACTATAAACATAAGGAAAGGTTGCTCAAAATAATTTCTTATTTAGATAAAATCAATGCATTATTAAAAAATTAATATAACTCCATTGTTTCTCTCCACTACAATTGTAAAATTTCATATAAAAATATTTTTTGTGATATTTCTTTAGAAATATTAAAAACATAAATCCATCTAAATTACCTACTTAAAAAAATGCTTATTTAAATAGAATCCTAATTAGAAATATCATTGTTTGTTTTAGTAGATTATGCTAAAAATAACATTATAATAAAAATGCAAAAGCCAAAGTTAAAATGCATTCAATATATATTGGACCATTTAATTGTATATTCAACAAACTAGTATATCAAACCTTTAGATAGGCTCCATCACATCTGACACCATGGGATAATTCCACATTCCACTCAATACCATGGGCTTAAGATTATATATGGCTTAAGCTTTATATATACTCCATCATATGAAATACCATGGGACATCCAAAATCATGGGCTTGAAAACTATCTACATTTAAATGTTTTCTTTTTTGAAAATAGGTGAATATGATTCCAAATTTCTCATGATATATGATGTGGTATTTATATCCAAAATAATAATAGAGTTTTGAAATAAAGAAAACTATGAGATATTTAAATAATATAAATTATTCGTCAAACTCAAAACAGTGTCTTTATTCACCCCTAAAAAATAGGCAGGTGGGGGAAAGTCCAAAAAAATAATGATGAACTCTGAAAATTTATCGACGCCCCCTCAAAAAAATCTATACATAATCTAAAAAGTTGAAATACTAAAATCATATAGAGGTCGAGGCCACTAACCTAGGACTTGTAAAATCAAATTTCGGTAGTCAATTTGTCCGCAACAATTATGTAAACATTTAGGTCTCTCATGTCTCTATAGATTCAACATGTTCAAATGATTTCAAATTTTGGGAATTTTCCATATATAGAAAATTGATAGTTTTTCTTTTCCCTTTTGTGGACTCATATGAACTTTAACATGCCATCTACATCAATGAGTTCATAATCCCAAGCATTAAAAAAAGGGTATTTTTATATTTTTATACTTTTTCACTTCATATCAACACATTCCCACCCCAAACCCCCAAAAAGTAAACATGTAAAGTTATAATTTGAATTTCTATACACTTGTTTTCTTTCTATAATCATATTTTTCCATTGGTATTTGTGGATTTGTGTGTATGAATTCACCATGAAATTTCCCATCTATATTATGATTATTCTTAATTTTTATACCTCCGTTAAGGATATTTTGATTCATGTCTTACAATGTTTTCCATTTGTAGCTTTCACCTCCAACATTACATTCATTTTTTTTTCACTAGGATATTTTTGTGTTCTCACTCACCGTATTTTTCCACTTATTTTTTCCCTTTAGATTCCATTTCAATATTATGATTTTTGTGTTCTCACTCACCGTATTTTTCCACTTATTTTTTCCCTTTAGATTCCATTTCAATATTATGTCTCTCAAAAATTGATTATATTATTTATTTTGTTGTTCATTAGGATATTTATGTGCTCGCACTCAGCCTATTTTTCCACTTAGTTTCCCCCTCTATATTCCATTTCAATATTATGTCTCTCAAAAATTGATTATATTATTTTATGGAGCCCTTTTCCACTCCTGGTGATGCTTTTACACCACTTAGCACCCCTTTGGAAATACTAGGTAGGCCTTGTGGTACTTTGGCACTCGTTAATTCTTGAAATAATCGCTTTTACCCCTTAATGTATATTATTTGTAATGATTCATCTTTGTATCCCATGGAAATTTTTTAGTTCATATCAATGACTAACATAATTCTCCTTATCTCCATGATTTTTCCACATCTTTATTTTTCAAGTTCTAGCCTCCAATTTTCCCAATTTTTTTATTGATTTATCATTAAACACTTTCTTGCCTGGCGATTGAACATTCCATGTTCAACACTTTTATTCGTTAATATTTCAAACTTTCATTTATGATTTGAGCAAGGTATTTCATGAGTTTATCTCTATTTTTCTTCCCATCATCTCATGGTGTAAGTCTCAATCAATTATTATGTACTTTCTACCTTGTGCTAGCTCCTTCATCATTTAACTCTAATGGGTCTTCCCTATCAACTTTAGCACTTGCATTCTAGGGGTTTGATTTAGAGGATGGTGTGTATTTGCCCCATTTTCCTCATTAGTGTGTTTCCTTAAACTAATCATGGATAATCCTAATTGCTCCTTGACATGGTTGTTTTTGACATTCCTAACTTTTATCTTATTATTACATCAATGAAAATAATATAGTTGATGGTTTAGTGGTATAATTGATTGTGCCATATTTTGATAAATGTGTGAGTTGTATCAACCCTCAAAAGATATTTTCCCTTTAGATAGTTCCCTACATTTTCTAGCCATAATATTCATTTCCAAATATATAGCTATAGTTTCCATATGTTGGATGTTAGTCCTTGGAGATTCCTCTTCTCCTTCGATACTAGTATACATTCCTTTATCAAAACTAGCATCTTGGTTTTAGACGATATTTCAGGTAAATTGTGTACCTTGGTCCCATTTTCCTCATTTATTGGTTATCATATAAAAAATTGAGAGATTTTTCATACCTCTTAGACTGAATAGTCTCACACATGATTGACTCCAACATACTCTCACATTGTTGATATTTTTACATGTTCTTCAGTGGTTTATCCTAATTTTCATTTCTTATATTTGATGGGCTCCATCTAGAAGTTACCTAAGCCACTAAATTGAGCTTCCCTTTTGTTATTTCACTTTATATATTGGCGGTGCCTATGTGTTCAATAGGGATCCTCTAGTTTATTCCCTTTCCACCCAAAGAGGAACTATTATTTATGTATTTAGATTAGTTGTCATATTCACTCTCACATTATTTAGATTTGCACATGTATTTCAGTGGTTTATCCGTAGTTGTAGTTATTTAGATTTGGGGGCTCTATCTAGTAGTTATTTGATCCATAAGATTGAGATCCATTTCTATAGTTCAATTTAGATATTGGGGATGGGTGGATGGATTCCTATTTAATAAGGGTCTGATTTATTTCCTTCCCCGACAAAGAGGTTTAAGTGATTGTGTATCAAGATTAATTGGATTCTTCACCATGATTCTATGATTGCCATAACCTCTTGGTTCAAGGATTTTATATGTGATTGTTTATATAATTGTATTATGATATGGTACCTCTTATAATTAATCACATATTATATTATGTTTGTGACATAATTTTGCATCATTGATCTATCCCATGTATGCTATGGTCCATCATTGAATCATTATTTAGATATATCTCGATCAACATGGGTATTCCCACCTCATCTCTATTGAAACCTTGTATGCACCTCACTTATTTTTTGTTGTTGTTAATAAGTGGTTAAAACTTTTTCTTTTTATAATCCATACTCTTTCTTTGGAAACTCTACTCCCTCCTTGCCTCTTCCTTTTTTGGGTAAAGAATTTATGTTGTATTTTAGTCATAGAAATTGCTTTTGTCCTCACACATTATATGGAGATATGTTGTCACCTTAAAATTGATCACTTACACCATTTCCAATATTTATACTTATATGCCTCACTTTTGCATGAATAACCATAATATTTAACTCCATTCCACCATCATATGACCTCAAAATTGTCAAAATTATCCATGTCAACCCTTGATGTAGACCAAAATTAGCCAACATAGATATTGGCACATTATGTGCCACGTGGATAGAGAAAATAAACCTAAAAGGATGCACTACCCTTTATAATAATTATTTTATATCCATCATCAATAAGACTAAACTATTATAATGGGATTTTAGTTATGTGTGGAGCATGCCAAACCGTAGTTGGTATTTTTAACTTTGATCCTCCATACTTAACCATTATAAGAAATAATATGTTGAGGGGTTATCAACTAAATAAATATAAGTAAAGCACTTAGTATCACTCTCCACGTGAATCAATCTAAGTAAGGTTATGTTTTTTAAATTCCACTAATGATCTCAGTGAAAATTTGTGTCTATCCACCTTTTCCATGTAATCGACATAGTCACAATCTTTAATTTTTACTAGATTTCACAACAATGATATTCCCCAACTAATGTTTAACCCTGGTAATATGATTTGAGCAGAAATTGGTCGATATCCACCTTATCCATCGAATCGATATAGTTAATTTTGGATTTTTTTCATTCATGGGCCACAATCCCATAGTTTTAACAAACCATGATATTCACCATAGTAATTCCCCATAGTATCCACCCATGGTATTTAATAATTAAATAAATAATGCAAGTGCATGACTCCTAAGTGAAAAGGAACTTGTAACTAATATAAATATGAACAATCACCTTTTTAAAAGCCATAAAGTTTCTTATGATGTACTCTTATGATATTTTTACCATTTAATAACAATAATTAAGATCTTTTCATATTATATTTCCTCTACATTAATTTCTTATGTACTCGTGATGTATTCTATTATCGATATTCCTATGCATTATTTTTATACACTTGTGACATATTCTATTATCAATATTTTGTATCATTCAATAGGAAGCTTAGATCATTGGTATAAGTGCAATATCCTCCTTCTCATTTCCTAGCGTGTGCCCCTAAGAAGACACAATATAGAGAGTTGAATCTCAAGATAGTTTTACTTGAGTAAAACCACTCTCGCCAACCTAAACAACCTCGTATGGTGGAATAAAGAGGAGTGATAGAGTAGCATATCCTATCATTATTATTCTTGAGGAAGAACTCACATGACAGAGGAATGATATCATGGATGAATTTTCCTAGATAATTCAATAACTCGTAATAATTGCCGACAAATTTTCAACAAGAAGCAATTTTGGAGGTGTTACACCCTTCAACATGCAAGTTGATTTTGATATCCCCTTATTTGAAGGTCATATAGATGCATATGCCTTATAGAAAATTTTAAACATGATTGATGGTTATTACTCTTTCTAAAAAAAAATTATAGTGAAAATTTCCATTTCGCACTCCTTAAAACCCTTCCACATGTCAAATATTGGTGAGAATATTACTTGGAGGAATAAATAATGGATGAATCTATGTCATTCAAAAAATAACCTACTTGGGAAGAATTTGTGCATGTTGTTGGAATTATTGTTATACTGAGAGGAGGGGTGAATTAGTATAATAGCTTATTTTATGATTTTAACAATAAAAAAAATTCAAACCACACAACACATAAATTAAATAAGAAAAACATAAGAACACCATATGTACATGGAAACCATTAAAGAGAGAAAGCCATAAATATTTTTTGATTTTCATTGTTGGCACCAACCTATTGTTACATCAATTTACTGAAACCAACTAGAAGGAGACACCATCCCTTAATTTAAAGGCACAACCTTGAAGTAGACATTGATCCTTTGATTTACATGAACCAACCTAAATTAAACCCCTATCCCCTAATTTGAATTTTGTATACACCAGCCCAAAGGATTGACATATCCCCTGATTTACAATTATTTTTTGTTTTGTTATACTTTGTACACAACTCTTGTACACTTCTCTTTTCTTCGCAATCCTACATACTACTCTCTACTCTAGACTTTACATCTCTTCCCATAGTTATAACTTTGATATTCACAATAATACACACTACTCTCTAATTTATCCATCATAGTGTTAAATATAGAACTAACTATGATCTTCACACCTCTACATACAATTTTGCACATAACACTTTGTTCACTATAAAATTGATCAGTTGCATGGATTGAACATTCCTCCTCTCACTCAGCTTCAATGTGTTCACTCAAATATAATATTCAAACATGGATGATCCTTATCCTAATCACGTAAAACCAAATCATTTCACATATCAAACATCGTTCTTGGCTTATATGTTCTTCACATACTACATGATTCATTATCCAATTTGGAACTCTATTTGGACAAATTGCCTACATAAACTACACATATCATTTGAAATTCATCTTTGTATTTATTTGTGTATGGCCCATATAAATAAAATTTCTTCGCACTTCCTCTCTATCATATATATTCACAATGTCACTTGTAGAAAATTATACAAACAATTTGTATACCGATGGATTCAATCTGATCATGAAATATACTAGAGAAAGATACTGAAACCTTCTACAATTAATTTACAAAAATTAAACACAATCAAATAATCACACCAAGTAAGAGAAAGAAAATGAATCCACAACACAATATATTTTTCCGGGGAAAGAAACTTCTCAAAACCACTCTATCTCTATTGTATAATGAACCAAGGAATCATGAAACAATACAATGCACTCTTCTCACAAGATTCTGTTGCACTCTACCAATTGTCTCACACTGATCCTAACAAAATCGACCAACACTTAGCCAACTTCCTGCCTCTTCTCATCCTGCCTTGATTTTGCAATTATAAGAACAATTGATCCCTTTTAATTAGGAAATTCAACCTTTAAAAACTTCACAATACATCATGGGCAATCCTATGGTTTTCTAATTGTGCCAACAATTTACTAAAAATACAACTGATAGATAACATTCATTTAACCTCTGTCTCAACTAGGTCTTCATCAGACCTGACATGCATGCAGATATTAATATTAAATCATCAGTCACTTAACAAATCACTCCATGTGAATTAAATCTGATTTAATTCACTTGACCTCTCACTAGTGCAACAATCAGTTACAACTAGTTAGACTAACTTTAACTCACTTAATTGAGTTAACTGATTTCTCATGCATTAAACTAATACACTAACTGCAAATTGGACTCTAAAAAAAATAGAATCACTCTACATTCCTCACCAACCACCCTCAACTCGAATTTCATGATATAACTGAGTCTGTCACACTCAGTTAACTATTACAAGTGATTATGAGATAAGATTACAATTTATTGTCCGATTTATTTAAGGGATAAATAAATTTGACACACATTTCTTCTAATTTAATTATGAAATAATTAAATCAAAATCCTCCATGGTAGCCATTTCTGGATGCCATTTTCTAGATGTTTTTTCTAGATGCCAATTTCACTATTTCTTGTTTTAAATTTCATCACTCCCGCTCAATAAGAAAGGAATCAATCTGTCTGAATCTAGTACCTTTAGAATGTTCTACATGCAACACTTCTGAAACTGAATATCCTCCAACAAATGAATCAATATAATGCATATGTCATCAGAGTCTTATGACTACTTCTAGCTAATGCACATGTCTATTGGACTCCCTGCATTGCTGACATCTGCATTCATGCACTTTGCACTGCTGCCAAATCTAATCTGCACTCTAGTATCTGACACCTGTCACTCTGATTTATGTCTTCCTGACATATGATTGCATCAATCCAACTGATCCTTCATGCTATTGCTGTACTATGGGATCCTCGTAGCCAGGTTTGATCCATGAGACACACCATCTCAATGAACCCTGCCCAAATTTCTTCTTGGAATTAATTCTGCACATCACCCCACCTCACACCAAGAAGTATAACTGCATGTACTCCCTCTACCCATCTGGCTCAAAATTTCCCCCTCATGGAGGTCTATGCTTGAGTGGACTCTTCCAATCAATCTTGTCTCTTCTTCTCCAATTGTGGATGCTCCACAACCTTCTGAGACTGCTTCTGAGGCTGCATGTTGAGAGATAATTTCTCCCTCTCAACCACCAAATCATTAACCACTATTTTTCTCCTTAAAGCCTTGCGTGCATCCTCAACCTTGAGAGCATACATGTTCTTGACTCTTGAACCGATCTACTTCACCTGTCTTGTGGCTATGTGTTTAAGGAAAACTTCTCCTTTTCTAAACATCACTTCATAAACATGGTCTTCCAATACTGCTACGGAGACAAGATTCTTCTTTAGGCCTGGAACATACAAAACATATGCTAGTCTGAGATGAGAGCCATTCTCCCTCTCAAATGTAACTATACCTATGTCTGTTCTGCTATACCTCCCATCATCTCCAAACTCTATCTTCTGTTGCAGGTCCTTCTCCTCCAAGTCACTGAAGATATCTCTATCCCCTGTCATATGGAACAAGGCACCATTGTCTAAAAACCACATGCATCCCATGACACTGCTGGACATGCATTCAATGAGAGTAAAATCAAGCTTGAATTGTGAAGCCAATGCTTCACCTGCTGCAAATGCAAGCTCCTTCATGCTTGCCTTCTTCTGTGGAAAATTTGTAGCATGGTGCCCATGCTCGTGAAAATGAAAACATCCGATCTTAAACAAGTTTTTCTTGCCCGCTTCGCCTTGGGATTTCTTTCCCTTGGCCTTCTTTGCCTTACCAGCCAAGGAAAAATCTTCCTCGTCATTAATCTTGGATGAGGATCCATCCCTGGTATTCCTACTGAATTATTCTTGTACCAAATCCCACCAAAGTCGCTCCCAATATCATAGCTTGTCCCTCTCATTCACCGAGTCTTGGTAACTATGCCAGCTCTTGGGAAGGCTTAGAAGTGATAGGCTCACCAAGTCATCATATGCTACAGTCACACCAACACTTCCAAGCTCATCTCGACATCGAGTTAACTTCACCAAGTATGTTGGTATTGTTTCGTCCTCCTCCTTCTTGATTTTCCTGAGCCTGTCCTTCAACACCAACTTCCTTTGGTCGTTGTTGTTCTAAAACGGATCTGTCAAGGCCTTCCACATAGCATATGGAGTTTCCTTGCCATGGAGACTCAAGACAATGTGATCTAGAACTCCCTCTAATACGATCCTCCTCACCCTTTCTACCTTCTTTTGCCAAGCATCTAGAAGAGAAGCGTCTGCTGCTGCGGACTTGGGAATATCATTATCAATGAATTATTTCAACCCGTTGTCCTCCAGAACTGCCTCCATTATGTCTTTCCATGTGATATAATTAGAATTTCCCTCAAGTGCATATTCCAATATTAATCCATTGAAAACCATCTTGATCCACCTGTCGCACCAAAGAATATTTTTGCAAATTCAAATGTTGTTCAGCACAAAATCAATTTCTTCTCCACTATAGTGATTTATGGCACTATGATACCATGTAGAAAATTATACAAACAATATGTATACCAATGGATTCAATATGATCATGCAATATACTATAGAAATATATTGAATCCTTCTACAATTAATTTGCGGAAATTAAACATGATCGCACAATCACAAGAAGTAAGAGAAAGAAAATAAATCCACAACACAAGATATTTTTCTGTGGAAAGAAACTAATAAAAACCCCTCTATCTCTATTGTATATTGAACCAAGGAATCATGAAAAATACAATTCACTCTTCTCACAAGAGTCTTCTGCACTCTATGAACTGTCTCACACTGATCCGAACAAAATCAACCAACACTTAGCCAATTTGCTGCCTCTTCTCATCCCACCTTTCTTGCGCAATTCTAAGAACAATTGATCCCTGTTAATTAGGAAATTTAACCTTCAAAAACTACGCAATAGATCATGGGAAATGCTATGGTTTTTTAATTGTGCCGACACTTTACTAATTATACAACTGATAGATAACATTCCTTTAACCTCTATCTCAACTGGATCTTCATGAGAACTGACATGCATGCAACTATTAATAGTAAATCATCAGTCAGTTGACAGATCACTGCATGTGAATTAAATCTGATTTAATTCACTTGACCTCTCATTAGTGTAACAATCAGTTACAACTAGTTAGATTGACTTTAACTCATTTAATTGAGTTAACTCATTTCTCATGCATTAAACTAATATACTAACTGCAACTTGGACTCTAAAACAAATAGAATCACTCTACATTCCTCACCAACCACCCTCAACTCGAATTTCATGAGCTAACTGAGTCTATCACACTCAGTTAACTATTACAAGTGATTATGAGTTAAGATTACAATTGATTGTTCAATTTATTTAAGGGATAAATAAATTTGACACACATTTCTTCTAATTTAATTAAGAAATAATTAAATCAAAGGCCTCCATGGTAGCCATTTTTGGATGCCATTTTCTGGATGTTGTTTCTAGATGCCAATTTCACTGTTTCTTGTTGCAAATTTCAACACTCCCACTCAATGAGAAAGGAATCAATCTGTCCCAATCTAGTACCTTTAGAATGTTTTGCATGCAACACTTCTAAAACTGAATAGCCTCCAGCAACTGAATCAGTATAATGCATATGTCATCAAAGTCTTATGACTGCTTCTAGCTAATGAACATGTCTACTGGGCTCCCTGTGTTGCTGACATCTGCATCCATGCACTTTCCATTGCTGCCAACTCTGATCTACGCTCTAGTATCCGACACCTGTCACTCTGATTTATGTCTTCCTGGCATCTTATTGCATCAATCCAACCGATCCTTCCTTCTACTATTGTACTGTGGACTCCTCGTAGCCAGGTTTGATCCATGAGACACACCATCTCAATGAACCCTGCCCAAATTTCTTCTTGGAATTAAATTTTCACTTCACCCCACCTCACACCTAGAGGTATAGTTGCATGTACTCCCTATGCCCATCTGGCTCAAAATTTCCCCCTCATGGAGGTTTATGCTTGAGTGGACTCTTCCACTCAATCTCATCTCTACTTCTCCAATTTTGGCTACTTGAAAACCTTCTGAGACTGGTTTTTAGGCTGCATGTTGAGAGATAATTTCTCCCTCTCAACCACCAAGTCATTAACCACTACTTTTCTCCTCAAAGCCTTGCATGCATCCTCAACCTCGAGAGCATACATTTTCTTGATCCTTGAACTGATCTACTTCACCTGTCTCGTGGCTATGTGTTTAAGGAAAACTTATCCTTTTCTAAACATCACTTCATAAACATGGTATTCCAATACTGGTACGGAGACACGATTCTTCTTTAGGCCTAGAACATACAAAACACCTGCTAGTCTTAGATGAGAGCCATTCTCCCTCTGAAAGGTAATTGTATCTATGCTAGTCACGCTATACCTCTCGTCATCTCTAAACTCTATGTTTTGCTATAGGTCCTTCTCCTCCAAGTCACTGAAGATATCTCTATCCCCCCTCATATGTAATGGGGCACTGTTGTCTAAATACCACATGCATCCCATTACACTATTGGACATGCATGCAATGAGAGTAAAATCAAGCTCGAACTATGAAGCCAATGCTTCACCTGCTGCAAATGCAGGCTCCTTCTTGCTTGACTTCTTCTGTGGAAAATTTGTAGCATAGTGCCCATGCTCGTGACAATGAAAACATCTGATCTTGGACATGTGTTTCTTTCCTGATTCACCTTGGGATTTCTTTCCCTTGGTCTTCTTTTCCTTACCTGCCAAGGCACAATCTTCGTCGTCATTAGTTGTAGTATACCTAGGGGGTATAATAAAGGGTAAAAAGGGATGTGCCCAAAGGAATAATGTGATGTAATAATGTAAGAATGATAAATAAATGGGTCATAGTTAATAAATAAAGTGGTTAACCCACACTATGCAAGGGACCACATGTAGCTAGGGAATAAAGTGATAAGCCCATTGTATAGGATGTATGGTATTGAAATACCCATGGTAAATACTCTAGCCTCTATATAGGTTTCATACATGCAATACCATGGGTCTTTCAATACCATACATCCAATACAATGGGCTTATCACTTTATTCCCTAGCTACATGTGGTCCCTTGCATAATGTGGGTTAACCACTTTATTTATTAACTATGACCCATTTATTTATCATTATTACATTATTACATCATATTATTCCTTTGGGTACCTCCTTTTTTACCCTTTATTATACCCCCTAGGTATACTACAAAAGGCCATAATTCCTATATTTTAGGGATTGCACAAGCAAGGCAGGTTGTCTGGAGGCAGTAAATTGGCTAAGTATTGGTCATTTTTTGCATGATAGTGTGAGACAATTAGCTGAGTACTGGAGGGCTCTCGTGAGAAGAGTTTTGTATGTAATTATTTCATGATCCATGTTGAATATACAATAGAAGATAGTGGGGTTTTGAGCAGCAAACTTTCCCCGGGAAATTATCTATGTTGTGTTTGATTTGATTCTTCTTTGATTCATGTGATTAGGGATTGTTTTTTTTATTTCCCAAAATATTTGTAGAAGTGATTTAGTATTTAAATTTAGTGGGGTGAATCCAAGATATACATGCATGTTGTATAATTCCTACATCCTAGTGTGACAATAGTTATCCCTTAGAAGCTACTCCTTAATTCTGTGTGACTATGGTTTGTGATTATGTCCTTTACATATCAGGTTATACTATGCCATATCCATGCCTAGGCTTGCAACCCTTGGTGCTCGACTTTCACACATCATAAATTTCTATTGTGACTTAATGCTTACAGAATGAATACCGATTGAAATTTTTAGCTCTAAGATCTAAAACATCAGGCTCCCATGACCGTATTTTTCAACCTTGCCCGCATCTCCATGCTCGATATTGCTTGAATTATTTAGACCTGAGTGTTAGACCATTAAGTACCCATGAGAATAGGTTGTGACCTTGGTCATAACATACCACCATAATACTCTTCTAACTGCAAATGTTCTAGTATTAATACTTAATTAACTCCAAGATCTAAATGATTAAGCATGAAAATTACCATGTCATGTGACCTCAGTCTTAACATACCAATCTCGTATACTTCAATTATAAGTATCTCATTAGAAAGGACTAAAATTTATGGAATTATTCAACCTTGAATACAATTTTTGGAAAATTTCTCGTCATTCCGGGTTGTTGCATATCATAGGTCCTACCTAGATGATCATCTTAGTACCCTAGTATGGGCCCATAAGGGCTAATCCCTTGGTTTTTTGTAACCAAGGCCCATAACCTTGGATTTTAAAATAAAATAAATACACTGGAAATCCTTTCCAAGCATGATATCAACAAAAATATTGAGACCTTTGGGTTTGTTATGTCAAACTACTATGGATGACTCATTTTATTCCATGTGGTCCTTTTTCCATGTCATTTGAGCCACCTCATATCTACCACACCATAACATATACTGGCCTTGATGTTTATAAACTTTGGTTCCTAGAGTTTGGTTACCACAATACATAACTCTCCATTATTATGTCACCTCCCACTTCACCCACTATGTCATCCACTGCAACCCATTAGTTATTACCAAGTGTCTTAGTGTTGATGTGTACCTACCATGTGTCACATATTAATCATCTAGTTGGACATCCAAACCAGCCAAAGATGAGTGCATTGTGTCACTCACAACTATTGACACTTGTTTTCCATGTGGTTCCATGTAAGCTCATTACCACATCATACTGGATACCAACCTCAATGTTTGGGAAATATGATGAACAATGCTTGGTACCCTAGTATGCTTTAGCTTTACCAATATACATCTATATTCTTTAACTTAATATAAGAAAGGATTAATACATATTTTAATCATGTATTAGCTTCATTGTGTGTACACCTCAACTTTAACTACCATGCATTCATAAACAAAATATAGATCTAGACAAGTAGAAAAATGTGTTCTCAACCATTATATCCATTACGTGCAAAAACACATTGCAACTTCCACACATGTGTTTATCCTACATATATGGGCCATTGATATAGAACAAGGCCAATTTTCATGAAAAATGAGTTATGTCCCTTGGGGGGGTGGGGTCTCGAAGGTGGTTTCTAAAAAATGCTAGGGGCCCCTCGATATTCCTAAATTTCCACCACATGTCCTGGTAGTTTAGTACATTGGTAGCATGTTAGACCGCCCTCTCAGTTAATTGACGAGCATGTTGAGACCCCTCAAAGTGGACAAGAGTCATTGATCTCATTCCTCTACCACATTGTCTCTTGAGTTATTTGGTTATCTACTTTGCCTTCTGCTTCTTGATCTTGGTTTGGCTCCCCCTATTCTTGACATCAATGACGATTCATAGTTTGACATCATTGAAAATACACACTGCCAACTAATTTCCTCAAGGAGGAATTCTACCTTGTGGGGTACTATGATAAACAATACATAAGATAAAAAACTCAATGTCAGGCGAGAGACTAAACAATACTAGACTACACCAATATTTCTCATACATAGGTACATACAAAAATATATATATTTATTGAACATATCCTCACTGGGATCCAATTATGGATATGTTTTCATAATTGAGAAAAAAATGAAGAATAAGAAGAAGAATAAGTAGGAATTTGGGTCTATAAATCCTCCATAAGAGAATATTAGAAAAGGTGGAATTAACTCACAAAACAAGGGAAAAATCAAGGATATCCAACCTCAAGAAAACCATCCCAAATCACAAGAAAAAAGAGAGTAAGTGCCACAAAATTCCATGGCACAAAACTAATAATATGAATGTCACGTAAAACAATCATTGTTGGAAGAGCTTAAAGAAAAGGAAGTATACTAGATTCAATTTTGATATTGTCCATCCCATCATCATGTCACAATGAGCTCCCAAATTGCATATTTTTATTCCTCAATCCAACCTAAAATACACATTGCGTAGTCTCAAGGCTCAAGATTCACCACTGACTTATTGAGTTGTGAAATTGTGTATTTGTTGAGCATCTTTCCCATCCTGCCATATGGTTCTAGCTCATTCAGTGGATTAATATGCACCATATTAGACTAGGGGTTTACCGAACAGATGTCATCTTTTCATGAGTGGATTGCAGATGGATGTATTATATCATGCTATGGAAATATGAGGAAGAAGGAGATGGAGAGGGAGGACATGCTATAAGACACATACGAAGTTGAAGGTATAATATGATCATTAGGTGAGAAGATGAAGGAACATTGGATTAAAACAAAAGAACAAAGATCAGGACAACATCAAGATTCCATCTAAACCCTTTGGAGGGTAGATATGAAGAAAAAATCATATCTCTCATGAATATGAAACATTGAATACATCACTTATTGAAGGTAGAAAGAAAGAAACAACAAGATGGATAGCTTGGAACTGCCACATCATGATGCAATCCATGTCATGAGTGTCATGTTATGTCCTATCATGGGTCATCATATGCCACATCATTGATGTGGATTATGTAATTATATATTCAAAATGTATTGTAAAGTGGATGTCAAAAGGATACATACAGAATATGAAGAGTCATATAAAGTTTAAAAGTCATAGGAATTCAAACAATCATGAGGGTAGTTGAAGAGTCACAAGGAGGTGAAGCATCACCTCATTGGTTATATATACACCCTCATTTTATGACAAAATGACTTTTTCACCTTTTCTCCTCATGCAAGAAATTAGAGAGATAGGATAGTTTTTTCAAGGAGCAAGGAGTGGCTCCAATGCTCCCCTCTTGGAGCTAGTGGTATTCATTGTATAGATATGTCTTGGAACTTTTAATTAATAATAGAAACCTTATCGCCATCATTTTCTTCATGTATGGATTATGAATATTTGTAATACTATTCTGTGGACATTTTTAATTCATGTTTTATTTCATCTATGCTAAAGTGGTTGAAATATTTCGGCTATTTTAGTACTTATGTTGGCGACAGAACAAGTCTCGTAGAGAAGACCCGGGTTCAGATTAAGGGCCAACAAGGTTTTCTTCCATAGTCTAGGTTCATGCTGGCATTTTCACCCAGCCCCGAAGAGCCGAGAGTCTCACCCGAGGCGTGTCGCGACCTTACTATGGTAGGGAGTCGATCGGTATCACAACAACAA
Organism: Pinus albicaulis; assembly: GCA_034641835.2. Classification (NCBI taxonomy): domain Eukaryota; kingdom Viridiplantae; phylum Streptophyta; class Pinopsida; order Pinales; family Pinaceae; genus Pinus; species Pinus albicaulis. The sequence goes on from CM076580.1 coordinate 1,049,206,055, forward strand.
CAACATCGATAAGGTTGAATCAAAGTTACGTTGGGAGTTTAACACAGATGCAATACAATGTTCCCTAACATATATCTCTCAAAAATGCATTCAGACTTGCAATAAATAAAATTTTAAAAGTGCTTGCAAAACCATTCATTCAAAACCCATAACAGATACACGAAACAACACTTCTGATTATGTTAAGCTTCGGCTACAAGTGGCAAACTATTACAAGGCTCAACTACATGAGCATACACAGAACATAATTCAATAAGTCCTATTGGACAGAGAGAAAATTGTAGAAACAAAGAGGAATGGAGAACAGTGAAACCCAGACGGAGCTCTCCTACGGCTCCCTGTTGCCTATTCCTGTCTGCACCAACCTTCCTATCCACTAGCTGGCTGCCTATTTTTTCTGCTGCCAGCGCGACTGATAGTTCCTCCTTTCTTCTCACTCAACGATCTTCTGTTTCTTTCTATTCATCAATAATTCCACTTCTTGTTTGCTTCTGCACTCTTTCGCCATCTGTGCTTGCTCCCGCAACAGCCGTGACACCTGTCATTTGCTCCTTTGCAACCTTGACATATTTCTTCCTACCAAGGTTACGTTTCGCCACGTACTCGCCACAACTCAAAATATGTTGAATTTCAAAACAAGGGCCCTAATAGGCCCCGAACATATCCTATTGACTCACCTCGAGTCAATTGATCTGCACTGTCTCTACTTCCATGGGTTCGCTCGGCCCTGCGCCCTGCTCTGCCTACCTTCCTTCTTTTGGCTGTCCAAACAAGGGCCCCAACTCTGGGACCTTTTTTAGCACTGATGCCTTGAGCTCTTGGAAGGTCTCCATGGCTTGCTTCCACCCTTACATTAGTTCTTCAATTTCAGCCATGATTTTTGTGACAAATTCTTCCCCTATATTCGGCGGCAGGGCACCAAACACAGTGTTGATTTGAGTGTTGGCCTTACAGGCCAATTGTTGCATTGTCTGTGCACTGAGTTTTAAAGGCTGCCGAAGCTCCTGGATGGCTTGCTTGGCCATTTTTGAGGTCTCCTCTATTTGCTGTATTTGGCCCTCTAACACATCCGTCTGGGCATAGAGCTAGTCCAGTTCGGTCGGGTCTGTGGCTTCCTAGATTTCTCTTGATATTTTTTGAAGTTGTAGCGAGACCGGTTGTGCCTTCAGGGTAAGGGCTATCGGGCATTCCTGTAGACCCTTCAGTAGGTCGTATACTTATCTTGCTGTAGTACGTAGACCTTACTGCATTTTCGTTACTTGGCCATGCCTTTTTGATATCTGTGCTGAGTACACAATAGCTGGTTCAGGTAGAGCAGGTCGCGTTGCCATTGCCGCCTTGAGTTCCAAATTCTCCTACCGGAGTTTTGAATATGCCACCCTGAGGTGGATTTCCCACTTGTCTACATTAGTCTCCTACATTTCTTCTGGTAGTTGGCTGCTGTTGGCCGTTATTGTAGGCCACACTTCCCTGAAGACTCTGGTTACTGTCTCCAACTATTCCTGTAACTGATCCCTTTCCGTCGTCAATTGTTCACGCTGTTCAGCAAGCATGCTTATCTGTAGTTGCTGATGCTCGCATTTCTGCTAGAGCTTCGAGTGGAGCCTCTCGGCTTGCTATGCTGTTCTCTAAATGAAATGGTACAGTTGAGCTATCCCCAGGTCTCCATGCTTTCGGCACCGGAGGTACCCTGATCTAGCACTCGTGCACAGAGTGGTTGTCCACTGGAAACAGATATCGCTAACTGGTCTTGAGGTGACTGTGGCAGTATTTGGTGCTATAGCCGGTTGCTCGAGTCCACCATCTGTAGATCTTTTTGCCCTTGTTGACCTGCTAGGTCAGCTGTGTGGAGCGCAGTCTTCTCAGGGAGTGACCCAGCTGCTTCTTCTATCGATTTCTCTAACTGATTAATGAGGTTGGTAAAAGTAGTTTGTGGGATCATGGTTGGGTTAACTAGGGGTACCACTTCTATACCCGAGTTAACCTCCATTCCGTGGTCCCCATTTTTTATTCTTCTGATGACTGGATCAGACACGGTGGTTGATGAAGTGGATGGTACAGAGTTGTGGGGTTCTCGGGAGATGGCTGAGGTGGTGGGTGTGAGGTGGCGATGCACGGGCATTTAAGAAATCAAGGGGGGATATGGGGTTGTGGGGTGTTAATACTCTGGCCTCCTCGGGCTCAACTGTCAGCTCTTCTTGGATTGGCACCCCTGCACTCAATTTTTGAGGTGGATCCTCCCCTGTGAGGTCGACCACCGGGCTAGATTCTGCAACCTTGGCCCTTTTTACCTTTGGTGCCACTACTGGTTTCGTAGCTTTACTCTTTCCCACCAACGTTGTAGTCATCAAGGGAGGGGAATTAAACAAAACATTGGGTATGGGTGTAAATACAAAGGTCGTGTTGAAATATGGATTAGGCTGGGATGTCTAAAATTCTGAAAATGTTGGAAATTTAGTAGCATCACTTGCTAGTACTTGAACTACTCAGTTAAAGATTTTTACCTTGGTGTTCAACTACTGAATAATCGGGAAGAGTTGTAGGTTTGACACCCTTGTTGTTTCTTCCTCTGAAGTTTCTCCTGGTAGCATGTTTGGCAACATCCCATCAAAGAAGTACATGTAAACTCCATCCCTGATCTCCATCGCTACTCCTGGCCATGAACAAACCTCTGTGTGGAAGGACGCTTCGTCAATCTGGAATTTCAAAGGCCTCATCTGGAACATTGTTTCTGGTACACATGTAGGCCTGAGAAAAGTATGTTTATGTGTGACTCTGAACTAGACCTGCTTACTATATCCATCTAGTAGATTTATTGGAATCCTTTTTTGACTCATTACGACGTCAACCATTTGACCATACCAAACTCTGAAGGCTTCTGTATTCACTTCCTTTGTGCTTGGTTCTCCAGAAACCTTCCACGGCACAAATTTCATAGCCACAGGTTGGTCTTCTACTATCTCCACTGGTATCTTGATGTTGGGGAAGGTCCACTTCCACATGGCCAGCGCCATGATAAAATATCCATAGATAAACCCGGTCGCTCTCTTGTAATTGTACTCACAAGCTTCGAACAATTCTTTTAGCAGGAAAGAGCACCAATTGAGCCTTGTCCCTTGGACACAATGCTACACAACCGAAATTGTATCTAATGTGCACTCCCCTTTTGTATAGTGCCTCATTGTCTTGCTAGCAATTAGGTAGGAAGCGAACTTGACCTCCAGTCTATTAATCAGCTCAATCTTTGCCCCCTTTCCTCCTCTTCGTGTGCCATACTTGGCATAGTAGTCTCTGTCTCCAAACTTCTTTGCCCTCTTAGACATAGTTTGGAACACTGATGACACGTTCCTTCCTTCCTGCAATAGTCCAGTCAATCTATGGATGTCTTCAGCATGAATTGGGATTTCCTTTCCCAGCCACAGAGAGCCGTTCTGAATCCTTCTTAACAGAAATCTTGTGCATTGCATCGCAACGCCTATGATCGCGAACAATGGTAAGTTCCTTAAACTCATTATAGTGGACTATTTGATACCCCTGAACTCAGGCAGGACTCTTGCTGCTTCCTGCCCTGCTTCTGTCGAATAATTCTCGATGTACACTTGCCTTTTTAGTGCAGGAAACTCAAAAGAATCTATGAGGTATGTGTTGATCAGGGTCGCACTGTCATATTTTCCCAAAAGGGACTCCATTTTCTGAATTCTGCTGTCTAGCTCCTATTCCATGACTGTTGGGCTTACTCTTGTCATTCTTGCTTGTCGCTAGTATACCTTAAGAGCAGTTCTCCCTCTTTTCTCTTGAATTTATTCTTCTAGACGCCTTCTCTGTTCTGGTTCTGGTTCAGCTTCCCTTGCTCTTTTGGAGGTTTCTAACTCTAACTCGGATTTTTTCGGCATTCTCACTCCTCTACATGCAGGTTATGTAAGTAATTGACACAGGTGAGGTTGATGAGACCCCATAACTAATTAATTTTTCCTTGGCTTCTCCCACGACTACAATCATGCGATTAGTTAACTGCTGAGGTGGGTTTTGACATTGCTGACTGTGGTTTTGGGATTTGGGCAGATGCAATGGCTGGTGGTTATGTCTAATTATGGAAAATTTATTACAGTATGGGTGATGCTAATTATGGAAATTATTTCCAAATCTTGGTAATCCTATGGACTGACACTGGTACTACTCTTAATGATGATGGGTTAATGTTCGAAACACTTTTTTTTCTGACATGGATGACATGCTGGACACTACCCTTCCCCTACCACTATTGGTTGCATTGCGGTCCCCGTAACTCAATTGTATTTTTTTTATTATGCTGAATCCTATCTATGCTCATCTCGGGTGCGAGAGAGTTATTGAATCTAACCTACCCTACTGACTTGCCTCGGTTGCGAGAGTTATTGGAATTGAAATGGTAAACTTACTCATGGTAGGGCTTCAGGCGTGCGCCGTTGACCCATCCCTGTAGAACTTGGCCATTCAGTTGTGCCAACCGAACTGCTCTTGTCTCTTTAATGGCTATGACATGAAATGGTCCTAGCCAATGCATTTACAGTTTCCCTGGGAAGTTCTGGTATTTACTGTCATAGAGTAGAACTTTCTCCCCAACCTAAAAAGTCTTGTGCTTAATATGCCGGTCGTGCCAAGCTTTTTGTCTCTCCTTCTATACCATCTAATGAAATTCCACAAGAAATCATTCTTCTTCAAGTTTTTGCAGCTCCTACAATCGCTCCTTCAAGGATTCTTCTTCAGATAGTTGTAGGGTTGTTGCGATTAGAAGGCTTGGTATGATGAATTTCGTTGGGACTACCGCTTCTCTCCCGTAAACTAACTGGAATGGCGTCTGGTTGTTTAATCATTTTACCATTGTTCGGTATGCCCATAGTGTTGCTAGTATCCGTTCATCCTAGTCATTGTGCTGCGTGTTGCATATCTTCGTCAGGCCCTTCCCTAGTATCTTGTTGAATGCTTCCACTGTGCCATTTTCTTGTGGATGATATGGAATGATTTTATGGTGTTCTATCATGAAGCTCTCCAGGAGGGACTTAATGGTGTCATTGATGAAGTGGTTACCCTGGTTGCTGGTCAAGCTTTTTCGGCATCCAAATCGGCTGATTATATTTTCAAATATGAACCTAGCAGTAGTCTATGTTGTGCAATTCCTCACTAGTGCTGCTTCTGCCCAGCGCGTCAGGTATTCGGTCGCTATTATTATGTACCTTGCCTTTGAGTACCTCACAACTGGTGAAATTGGTCCTACAAAATCGACTGCCCATTTTTCGAATGGCTGCAGTACTTTTATCGGATGAAGCGGAAGCTCATCTCTGTGAGATGGTCGTCCTGTATGCTGAAAAACGTCACACTTCTAAACAAATGCTTTGCTATCCTTGTGCACTTTTGGCCACCATAAGCCTGCTTGTAGTACCTTGCGTGCCGTTGGTTTAGCTCCCACATGCCCTCCCGCAACACCACTGTGGCTTTCCCATAGTACAAATTCCCTTTCGTGGTCCAAGACACATTTTTGAAGAACGTGGTCTAGCCCCATTTTGTATAGATGTCCCACTATCAGCTGATACTCTATGGCTCAAACTACCAGGTGCCTCTTCTGTGTCGAAGTATATTCTTGTGGACACTGCCCTATCGTGAGGTAGGCTGCTATCTCATTCAGGTAGTCTGGGATGGCTTCTACTCTGAAAATATTAGCATCTGGCAACTGATCATCTAGAGATCCTCCATTTTCTCCATTCTCTAGTTGGGATAGGTGATCAGGCCCTACGTTGAGTCTTCCGAGCTTTACAATTACTTCAAATGTGAACTCCTAGAAAAGTAGGAGCCATATGCAGATTCTGCCTTCTAAGACTGGCTTGTTGACTAAGTATTTCAATGTTGAGTGATCCATGAAAAATTTGAACTTACCTCCCAACAGGTAGTGGAAGAATTTCTGAAGAGAGTACACCATTTCCAATGCCTCCCTCTTTGTCGTTTTGTAGTTCCATTCTGCTGTTGACAACTTGCGACTGGCAAAATATAACGGATGATCGACAAAAGTGTCTCCAGGTGTAGCCAAGACTGCTTTGAGCGCAATGCCAGATGAATCAATGTTTACATGGAACTGTTTGTCCCAGACTGGGTGGACTAGTATTGGCGCACTCACCAGCTTTTCCTTTAGGGTGTCTAGGGCCGTTCTGCAGTTGTCCGTCCACTGGAACTGTTTTGATTTCTTCAATAGTTTGTCTAAGGGTGCTGTTATCTTAGCGTAGTTACGAATGAAACACTAGTAGTAATCTGTATGGCCCAACAATGACCTTAGTTGTTTTATCGTTTTTGGTGCCTCCATACTGACAATCACTGCTACTTTGGCCAGGTTTACACAAACAGCTTGATTACATACCACATGCCCTAGCAGTGTTCCAAACGGTACGACAAATATACACTTCTTCAGGTTCAACGAGATCTGTATTTGTCGACATCTATCAAACATTACCCTAAACAGGCTTGCATGATCTTTGAGTATGCTATAAACAATCCAGTCGTCCATATAGACTTCTAAGAACTTGTGGATGTATTCCTGGAATGCGGCTATCACAATGCAAGAGAAAAATGTAGGTGCATTCTTTAATCTGAATGGCATCACATTGTATGCGAAGGAGCCTCATTCGGTGGTGAATGTTGTATTTCTCTTGTCTTCCTTCGCTATTATTACCTGATGGTATCCTAAGAACCCATTGGTGAATGAGTATGCCTCATTCCCCATGACGTTGTCGAGGACTTCGTCACTGAATGGGGTAGGAAACGGATCATGGATACAAGCATTGTTTAAGCTTCTGTAATCTACACAGACTCGTATCTCCGATTTCTCCTTTTTTCTCTGTATAACTATGAGACTTACCCATTTTTCTTCTTCTACTAGGAATATTAATCTGGCTTTCAACATCTTGTTGATCTCTACTTTCACCTTTTCATTTACTCTTGAGTTCAGAAAATATGGTCTATGTTTCACATGCCTTGCCTCTGGCCTTAGTATTATCCACATTTCGCCCATCTCCCCTTTTATGCCCTTTAGATTTGCTACTGATGAAAGAAACAAATCCTCATATTCCTTAAGTAGACTGAATATTTCCTTAGTTGTTTGTTCATCCCAGTAGTCTCCAATTGTCGCCAGTTTGGGTTTGTCTTATGTTCCAATATTTACTTTCTTGGTTCTGAGAGGTAACAGATGGATCCCTTCTGTCATTGGTTCTTCTTTGATGTCTCTCTCCCCTTCTGTTTCTTCAAAATATAGGTGCCTGAGATCCTCTAGATTGTCATCGTCCATCTCACTATTAATTTTTTGACATGCCACCTTTTGTTGGATACCATGGTATTGAAACGACTGCTCATCCATCTGTTGGATATCTGGGAAGAACATTACCTTATTGATTTCCCGCAACGCCTGTGTAACCGGCTATGTCTTTCCTTCAAACGAGAAACACTGTGTGAATTTGTCCGCAACTTCCTGCCATTTTTTGGTCCCTCTTATTTTTTCTTCCATCAATTATCAGGCCTTTGGAATTACATACAAGGAGTGGATAAACTGGTGGACCCACAGTTCTTTGGGATATCCATCAGTTCTCCATTGTGCTTCACATTTCTCTAGATGGTTTCTGGGGTTTGAGTCCCCTTGGTACCTGTCCTTACTTCTGGGTTCCTCCTCCTCTTTAAATCTAGTTTTTAGTGCTGCCGCAACTTCGTCCCATCGCGTCAATGAGTTGCGATGGTTACTCCACCATCTTGCAGATGTGGATTGTAATGCCATGTCCATCAATGGTACTATGTGACTTTCCGGTACCATATTTTCTATCTTGGATATGAAAAGACTTACAGCCTTCATATCCGATAAGATTTGGTATTCCTGAATCTCAGCCCCGATCCAATTGACTCTTCCAATACTGGCACATCTCCTTGTATTTGTTTCATAGCCTCCTTACTGCCAATCATCCCAAGCTATTTCTGATCCTAATTCTGATCTTTGAATGCTTCTCCAGCTTACAGAGCCTTCTGCCGTCAGGTTAATGTAATATTCTCTTCTTCCTACGATCATTTGGTAGAGATGGTCCAGGAGCTGAGCATCTCCCCTGTTATCCATAGTCTCTGTATATCTCGGTCCTTGGTAGGGGTCGAGTGGCTGAGAAAATTTGATTTCCCCGTCCTCGAAGATCATCAGTTATTTCTTAAAGTTGATCATTTCATAATTTTCAAAGGCCCAATCAATTCCCAACAGTGGAGGGTATGGATCTTTGTCCCCCATGATGTCGATGACTTCAAATTCCATAAATGTCTTTACTCCCGCAATGTCAACTTCAACCTCCTCTAGTCGACCAATGGGAACAATGAAATACTGGTTCACCATCCGAATTTGAATTGGAGAATATGTCAATCTTGGTTTCCCCAATGCCTCCCAAGTTTTCTTTGGTAGGATGTTGACATCAGATCCCAAATCAAGCATGGTGTCTTTAATATGGAACCCCGCAGCTTGTGTGTTCACTCGGAATTCCTTTCCCATCCTTCATTTGTTTCTCTTGATTCTCTGTACATACTTTTGGTCCACTTCTGCTGATTCTTTTGCTCCGGTGTTCTTCTTCAGTACCCCTTCCAGGTTCTGCTTTAGCTGTTCTAGCATTGGTGCATTGTTAAAAATTTTCAGGAAGAGATGGAACCACTCCTGGATCAAAGCTTTAGAATTACTTTGGGTTTCATTGTCTTCCTGAGCTTTCTGTAACTTGATTCATTTGTTTCCTCCCAACTAGGCAAACGTTTATGCTGGTTCCTGGAAAAATTGTTTCTGTTGTTCTGGTTTGATCGGGAGCTTTGGGGACACTGGCCTGATCAATTTTATTGGGTACATAGTACGCGTATATTCCCCCATTACTTTTCCTCCTCATGTCACTATGGCCACATTTTTCATTTTTTGAGTTCCCATTAGCCTGGGTTATGCATTTACTATATTTTCCCCCCTCTGTCTAGCTCTTTCCTCCCATCTTTTGATAAGCTCCGGGAAATCTTCTGTTGCATGTGTGTTAACCCGACACTGAGAACACTAGGGTATTCTAGGGAGTGGACATTCTCTAGCTACATGTCCTTCTTGGTCGCAGTTATAGCATCTTATTGGACCTCTACCTCCTGCTCGGCCTCCCCTCATGCCTCCTGCACTTCCTCGGGGAGCTTCGTTTACTCTGTATGAAGGCCAGTCCAGCTGCTCCTCCAGTGCATCCAGTGCTCGGCACTGCTCTATGCTGTGGGTGGTTGAGGCACATAATTCACAGTATATATTATTTGTAACATTGGAATATTTCTGTAATATCGGGCATAGGCGAGGTTGATGGCCCATACTTTTGAAAATTTCACAATACTCATTGGTGGCTGGAATTTGTTGTGTAGGGAACCCTGTGTATTGTTGTTGCAGTGGATATATCCCTTGGGTGTTTATTTTCGCAACCCCTCCTAGTGGTGGAGCCTCTTGCATCCCTACAGCCGATGTCCCCACATCTTCGCCCCGCAACCGGGGACATTTGGTTGCCACATGTCCCTCCATGAGACAATGCGTGCACCATACATTCGGTTTCGCTGGTCATATGGGTTGCATTTCCTTGAGTTTTTCTATCAGACTAGCTATTTGATGCTACAGACCCATTATAGAGGGGTCCTGTACTGTTGCACCTCCCTTAAACTCTTGCGGGTAACCCGCCATAGCTTCTATCTTCATTTACTGCTCTAGTGTGTCCTGCAATGTGTCAATCCTTTGTTGAGTCAATGGAGTTAGGGTCAAAGGTAGTAGAGATTTAATGAACCAGTCTCTCTAGTGGTTTGGATCAATTGGATAGCTGAGTTTCCCGATTGCGTCCTTGAATCTCTGCATCAAATCCCAAGCAGTTTCCCCTTCTTGTTGCTTGATTTCCGACATCTCTGACAGGCCCTGTTGGTCTGTCTGAGGCAGTTTGAATTCATTAATGAAATCCCTCTGTACATCTTCCATCACTAGATTCAGGTGAGCTTTCGACCATTTCATAAACCAGTGTAGGGCTCTCTCCCTAAGGGTGGTCTGAAATTCTATCAACTTCCCAACATCTGCTATTTGTCGCGCCCTCAATATGGCCTCACAGAGGTACTAGTGTTGTTCGACATCATCGTTCTCCTTCCCAGAGAATTATGGATATCGAGAGAGTGATCCTGCCATGTTCACTTGAATAGGTGTTACTAAAATGAAGCCGTTGGATCCTGGTTGTGAGATTGTGCCACTATAAATCCTAGTACTAGCGTGTGTTACAGTTGGATACTGAATACTGTGCAACCTACTCAATTCACTTAACTTAACAAAAAATTCACTTATGGGCTTGTAGAGCACTAGGGGAAGGTTGGGACTAGAGCTACTTGAACTGTGGGGACTAGGAATACCTTGAGATATGGACACCGACCTCTCTTGAAATAGTTGCTCCATTACAACATGCATTTCCACATCAGACACCTCCTCTCGGCACACATCTATACATTCTCCATCAGACCTCTTTCCTTTCTCCATTTGGGCTAGACTCATATACACTTGCCACACTTCTTTCATGGCCCCTCCTATATCATGGGGACCCACCTGACCTTCCATTCCCTTTGTCATCCGAGGTGCCTCCTCTTTGTTCTTTTGACTGCTTTCCTATCTTTTTAACTCCTTCATCACCCTCTCTCGCCACCTTTCTACAATCTGTGCCCTTCGATGTGCTCATCGCTCCCTGAGCCTGTTGGCGGTCTCGACATCCATAGCCCTACTCCCATTTATCACAATTCTTGTAGCATCTCTTCCTTAATCCCTTCCCTCGGCACTAGAGGGTTTACGCTTCCATCTCTACTTTTTGGAATCCCATCAGTCCTTCGTCTACCATCAATGCCTTAATCCACAAAGGAATCTCCTTCAGTAGCTTCCCCCTTAACCCGGACCTGAAGGTATCTTCTGCTCTTAAGAAATACTGGTAGCACTTGGCTGCAAACTCCACTATATATCCGTCCAAGGTAGATTCCACCCAAATATCTATAGCTCGGGTTAAATCGGTGTTCGACCGATGAAGGGCCACCAAATCCTCGTGCGCCCACTTGTGATTGATTCTCCGAAAATTTTCCTTGACAGCCTTGGTCTGAAGCCTCCGCAACTAGTTGTAGAGTTCTTCTGGGAACTTTCCCCAAAATATTTCGTAGGTATCACTAGAAGAGTTGGAGAATAGGACGAAGGTTTTAATTGTTTTCTCCTTTTGTCGTCTCAGCTTAGCTTACTGAGCAATAAACTGATCTAGGGGGTTATCCCACCAGCTTCGTATTTCTCTTTTGAAGATCCAAGATACCATGATCTAGCTCCCAAATGTATTTTTAGGTCCCGGCAACGGAACCATTTTTTGGCGAGAGAACAGGTCTTGGAGAGAAGACCCGGGTTCAGATTAAGGGCCAACAAGGTTTTTCGCCATATCTAGGTTCACACCAGCATTTGCACCCAGCCTCGAAGAGCCGAGAATCTCACCCGAGGCGTGCCACGACCTTACTATGGTAGGGAGTCGATCAGTATCACAACAACAACAACATCGATAAGGTTGAATCAAAGTTACGTTGGGAGTCTAACACAACTGCAATACAATGTTCCTTAACATATATCTCTCAGCAATGCATTCAGACTTGCAATAAATAAAATTTTAAAAGTGCTTGCAAAACCATTCATTCAAAACCCATAACAGATACTCGAAAGAACACTTCTGATTATATTAAGCTTCAGTTACAAGTGGAAGACTATTACAAGGCTCAACTACGTGAGCATACATAGAAAAAAATACAATAAGTCCTATTGGATGGAGATAGAATTGCAGAAACACAGAGGAATGGAGAACAGTTCAACCCAGACAGAGCTCTCCTGTGGCTCCCTATTGCCTATTCCCGTCTATACCAACCTTCCTATCCACTAGCTGGCTGCCTATTTGTTCTTCTGCCAGCGCGACTGACAGTTCCTCCTTTCTTCTTGCTCAACTGTCTTCTGTTTCTTTCTGTTCATCAGGAGTTCCACTGCTCGTTTCCTTCCGCACTCTTCCATGATCTGTGCTTGCTCCCGCAATAGCTGCAACACCTGTCATTTTCTCCTTCGCAACCTTGACATCTTTCTGCCTACCGAGGTTGCATTCCGCCATGTACTCGCCGCAACTCAAAATCTGTTGAATTTCAAAACAAGGGTCCCAACAACTTATAATATTAAGAATGTGTTGTAACATTTGTTATACATGCCACACCCTTGTGGACTATTCTGTTGGATATTAGACATATATTTCTTGTTAATTGGTTGTAATGACCGTCACATATTTGTGGACTATTCCACTAGATGATTAGACATATACTTCTTGGTTGTGTGTGTCTCTACTAGGGCGGTACTGTTACCTCTCTCTTAGAGGCTCACTTATTTCTCTCCCTTCACAGTAGAAGAACCTTTACACACCTACAAATGAAAACTCACCAGGAACAATTACTTACTTTTTGAAGGTACACCTGCATTCCTCTTTCTTTCTAAAATTTAGAGCCAAGGAAAATCTTCAAGAATATATGGCAGACAGGCTAATATCCTAGATGGGGCTCCTATTATAAATGGTGCTATCTATAATTGGGACTTCAAATCAGGTAGACACCCTTGGTTAATGTATTTCCAGCACCATAAACACAATGGTGCTAGAAGGAGGACCAAATGACAAGTTTTTCTCGTTGAGTCTTTTTTGAACCTCTTATCTAGAATGGCTTATCCTCAAATCTTACTCCCTGGGTGTTTCTATAATTTATCCATTTGTCAAATTTAAATCTTGATGAGCCTCTCTATTATGTGTATTAGTTAAATTTTTATTGTGAGGAAGGAATATCCATAGTCAAGCACATTTATGATTTTCTTAAATTTTGTGAATCTTACGAAATCGATGATGAAGAGTTTTACTGTGTAATTTTATCCCTCACCCTTGAAGGTTGTGTTAATCTATGGTGCCATACCTTACCATATTCTTCCATCCATTATTTTCATCATTTCCTCAGGGAGATTCATCAAGCCTTTTATAGGTATGATTAGTGAGATTCTTATACAAGAATCAATCAGTTTAGAATGAAGCCTGATGAATTAGTTGAGGATTTATCTAATCGAATCCTTCAGATTTGTTATGAATTTCCTAAATAATATATGGATTTTAATTTATTTAAATGAAAGTTTGAGAATTTGGTTCATATCTCTTTCCACGATCAATCCAAACCACCTGATGTCTCTTCTTCCCCAACTCCTGTAAACTAAGAGACACCCCTAATTTCAAAGCAGGAATTTACGACTCCTTTTGTCCCTTTCCCTCATCCTTTTCCAGTTCAGATGAGGGTGCCTCTGTGCAATGATAATGAAGTTTGGAAATTTTCAAATAAAATCCCTAATCGATATTCTCATATTCCTTCCACTTTTCATGATTCATATTCAATGGAGGAAACCCCATAATGGATCATGAAGCCTGGGGTGAATACTAAATCCTCCATTTTGGAAGGTGACATTAATATTAATAACTCTAGTCTCCAATCTGATTTTGATTTCTATTATCCTCTATCATCTACATGTCTTGACTCTTTGTACCATGATCTGCTTGATCAGTCTATTCCACCAGCTAGTTTTTCACACTCTCTTGATTTTCATGTTGCTAGTCCAAATTGAGATCAAGTTCAAGGTAGAGGAGAAGGAAGGTGGGGATTCTTTCAATATTTTTAAAAATCCGTCGTGTGAAGATGATGTTTTCTCATTCTTGGCTGATATCTAATCTGTTAATCTAGGTAATGAATCTAATGAAATAATTTTTTTAAGATTTGCAGTCTTGGTCAATAATCATTCTGATGATGATCATTATGTTGATGTATGTGATGATGAATTCCCAAGTGCATCAACTGATATTTATTTTTCTCAAGAATATTTTAATTTAGATCTAGAATCTAATTCGTTCAAGGAATATATTCTTCTCAAAACTTCCTCTTCATCTCACTACCCATTGTGCTCTACTATTTGTGATGTATCTACTTATGACAAAGATACTACATTCTCTTCAAGTCCTTAATTCGATGAGTTATCTTCTCAATTAGAAAAATGAAGTGATATTATACTTGACTAAAATGAAAGAAGTCAAATCATTGAGCATCCTTTCCATCCTGTATCATATGTTGTTTTTCATGAAGATAAATCTCCAAATTAGGTTGCTCAAGAAATTTCTTCGATTCTTACATCTCAAGGTTTACGATCAGAAAAAAAATTCAACTTGAGTAATCTGGTTGTCAAAATTATAAAATCCAATAAAATTAGTGAAAAAGATCTCTTCCATCTGGTTTATAGTGATCTCATTGAGATCAATGAAAGCAACTATCCTAACACCATGCATGATCTGGTTCAATATTCAAATTGTGATTTTAAAATCCTTGAAAGTTTATGGACTTGTCAGGGATTCGAGGCACTTCAACTTCTGTTGATGGTTACTTGAGGACCTCACAACTCTGGTAAGACCCCCGAACAAATTCATATATTATTTCTCTCGTAAAATATTTCTCTTTGAATGGTTTCACTAGATGTGAATTCCTTCTTGAAAGATGTTTGGTATTGCGGATGTAGTCTTTCAAACTTCCAAGATTTAATTTTAGATCATATTCATGAATCTCCTTTAGTTGATTCATCTTCATGCAAATCCCTAGTATCAAACTAGGGAAAAGTATACTCTAAAAATATAAAGCTCACAAACTTCATTACCCTATCGTGATTTGAAACATTGTGTGATCGATGGTCTCATGTTTGTGTTTAACCGAGTAAAGGAATGAATAAGAATATGTTAATTCATGGGGTAATTGGGGAAGCCATGTTAATATGAATGATGAATCAATACTCCCTGAAGAACTAGACCCTACAAGAAAGAATTGACCAAGGCAGAGAAGTTTCATTTCTCCCAATGTGTCGCCAAGTGTTGTCGTTGCGACAAACACCCTCCAAAAATTTTTCTATACTTGAATTTTTTAGCCTACTGTGGATATTGTGATATGCCATTCTGTAGTCACTTCTTTGTTAGTTTATGCTTTTGAGCTCTCTTCTTCAGTTGGATGTTTCAAAGTCACTTGGTCACACATGCTCAGTCCGTAACAAGTGCACGAGATATTCCTTCACACAAAATTGAACAAGCATAGTATGGTCCATCAAGACTATTCTTGTGTGATGTCCAATCCATTTTCATAGTCAATGCACATTTACATCAACTATATCTCACTTCTAGTTGTGTTTGTACTTCTATTTCAGTGAGTTTTGCAAACGGTTTCTTCTGAGCACCTTTGTTTTCAGAAGCTTAATTTCATGTTTTCGGTTATCGCTTTCGATTTATTTCACTATAATTTATTTCGTTTTCATGTTATCTTTTCTCTGGCATGTGTTACATTCATTATCATTCACATATCGCAAGTGTCATTCACACTTTTAGAAATTTCGCATTTTTGCATGTTAAGGGTCACACAATGTACATAAGATTGTTTTGGTGGTTTCAAGAGGTTATATTTTTGTAAATGAGTTTATCTTACCATGTAAACATTCATCGCACTCATTTCCAAAGTTTTAAGCATTATCGTATAAGTGTCGTCACAATCATCGCAAAGTGTATCTTTAGTGTCAAACTTGTCATAAGTTGTCATAAAGTTATCACACTGAGGGAACAAATTTTTCATGTGTAATGGATGATATATACTGTTATGTCATCAAGTATTCTAATTGTGTTATCAAATTTGAAGTCTTATCACTGCTCACATCTGTTACACTGATTCCACACTTAGTCAAATTTCTAAAAATTCCTAGCAACTTAGCCTCATCCAACCTTCCAAAACTATGCATTGTTCAGTCCTATCCCACAAGGTGTAGCCTTTCCTCTTGAAACTGCAATATCCAAAGTTCGCGTCTCCCAATATTGTTCGCTACATAGTTTCAATGCTGAATCATGAGACTTAGCCTCCAAAATTACGCAATTCATCCCTCCAACATGGCCCCAACTGCACATTGTGAAATATTTGAACTCAAGCTCAAACCCTGAGCTTTTGAACTGTATAATTGTGTAATCACCAAGCCTGCTTAGCCTTTCAAAACTACATATTTGACTAAAGTAGTGAAAAATCCCTCAGATTGGCTCACTGACTCCCAAAACTGCAAAATTTCTCTCTCTTTCCGAATCAATACTGTGCATTGCGTAGTCTAAAGGCTCAAGTATTTTCTCTGAGCTCTTGAACTACACAATTTTGTAATCACTTAGGCTCCTTTGTCCTCCAGAATTACACAATAGGTTGATCCAATGCCCATCTCCTCATCCTATCACACTAAGCTCCCATATTGCGTAGTTTTCTTCCTTATTCTACCCCGAACTTTGCATTGTGTAGTCTCAAGGCTAAAGCTTCATGCCTGACTACAGAGTTATGAAATTGTGCAGTTACTGAGCTTTTTTACTAACCTGACATCTGGTTCTAGCTCAATCAATGGATTAATATTCATCATCTTAGACTAGCGGTTTATCAAACTATTTTCATCTTGTCATGAGTGTATTGCAGATGCAGGTACTCTATCATGCTATGGAAAAATTATGAAGAATGATATGGAGAAGGAGCACACTTACTTTCTTTTCGAAGACATGCCTACATTCCTCTTTCTTGTTGATAGTTAGAGCCAAGAAAAATATTCAATAATATATGGCAGTCAGGACGATATCCTAGATGGGGCTCCTATTCCAAATGGTGTGAAGTATAATTGGGACTTCACATCAGGGATACCCCCTTGGTTGAAGGATTTCCAAAACCATCAATAGGTTCCACATAATATTAACACTACAATGATAAAATCGTGGAAACCAAAATAAATTATATATACTATAAAAACATACAACTCTAGCAGGTATCAAAATAGGGCATATTCTTCATTAAGGTGGCTAACCAAGTACTGAATTCAACATAATTTTATCCATTTGATGAGGGAAATTGCTGCAATGTGGACCATTTATTTGTAATGAGAGGGACTAATGCAAGTAAAAATTGGTGGCTATCTACCTCTTCCATTGGATCATGATGATTAATATTTAATTTTTACTGGATTTCACAACTATGAGGTTCCCCACCTAATGTTTTACCATTCTAATATGACTTAAGTGGAAAAATGTGGCTATTCACTTTTTCCATCAAATTTATACAATTAATCTTGTATTTTTGGCATTCATGGGTGACATACCCATGGTTTTGACAAACCATTGTATTCAACATGGAACTTCCCCATAGTATTCACCCATGGAACTCAACATGGCATTTACCCATAGTATTTAACAATAAAACATGTAACGCAAGTGCATGACTCGTAAGTGAAAAGGCACCCATAAATAACATAAATATGGTCTTCACCTTTGTGAAATCCATGAATTTTCTCATGATATAGCCTTATGACATTTTTACCATTTAGTAAAAAAAATTAAGCTCTTTTCATATACATTATTTTGTTATGCATTTGTGATGTATTCTATTGTCAACATTTCCTCTACATTATTTTCTAAACACTTGTGAGATATTCTATTGTTCATATTTTCTCTAATTCGTTAGGAAACCCAAATCATCTAAGATCTCAAGGACATCTTTCGCTTTATTTTATATTATGTCCCCTTTACATTTTTGTCAATAATATTGGAATTACAAGCACACTAAGAAATAAAATTCCCCATCCCAAGGATAGATTTAGAGCTCATTTTATTTCAATAATCCCATCCAACAAGTGTTTTTATTTTTCCTTTTCATTATGTTAATGGAATATTCACATTATTTGCTTCCTTTGTTCATATTAAGTAGGGTTTATTTTATCTATTTGGATTTTACTTCTTATATGTTTAATGAATGTGGGTAGATATATGGTTTTACTTCCAGGAACTTCAACAAATTTTTTTGGCTTAGTCCACAACCATCAATATTAAAGGGTTTTTCTCAAACTCATGAAAAATTTCCAGCAATAGCAATGACATATATATTATATTATTATATTAGTTCACTTAGCTATGTTATGTTGTTTTTCCTCTTCATGTGAAATGAATATAGGGATTTCAAGGACCTTATAGCTACATGGAATTAAAATACATCCCTTAAACAACTATCCCAAACCACTATAAACTGATTATCCACTTGTTTTGTAAACATTATAAACTCACATGCCCCTAATCAAGTATATGCCTCTAATGTACACCAGGATGGATGAGTAATATCCTCATATGAATCTTATGCTCCCTACCACAAAATGATGTTCATGAAATGGAAATGATGTTTATATATTGTGTGTACCCATTGGAAATTAATCAAGGAAGAGTCAAACATTAGGGTATGGCTATTAGCACATGAGTTTTACATTGAATTTGGTGTCTTTTTCAAGGTGTGTAGATTCTTATCTAGTTGCACCTACATTATGTATTTTATTTTGGATTCATGGACTATTGTGTATGATTATATGTATTAAACTTCAATGCATTTAGAATATTATATGAAAATGAATTAGTCATCAGAGATGAGTAGTAACTGTCCCTATAATAGTATATGTGTTAATGATTTGGTATGTCCCCCTTAGTGAAACATGATGTTGACCCAAGTTTCCTTTAGTTTAGCATGTGATATGAGTCCACTTAGTTGAGTGAGATTACTAAGGTGTAGTAAGGGCACAATAATAGGATAACCAATAGGTTAAGTATGATACTAGGTTAGGGAGTTTACTAAGATAGGTAATTTAGGTGGTTAAGTATTTAATCTCATATTAACACAATTATATTCAATATGTAACAAAAGTAATCAATGATTGAATCAATATTTTTTATTTCATTTCTTTCTTAGAGTGATCTTGAACACCATCCTAAATATAATCTAACTAACTAGTATTAGAATCCATCTATAGCCTTCCCCAACATTGAAAGGACTATACATAACCATATTTGGGATGTCCATCACTTCATAGTAAATAATAGGAAGAACCTCATCATCTTTGTCAACATGATGATTTTTTGAGGGATCATTGTTGGAATCAGCTACCTCTTGGAATCCCTTTAGTTCCTATTCAACATTTTCTTTATGCTTACCATATCATTCTTTTTCTACCATTCCTTCTTCCCCATATATTCTTACTACTTTGGAACATCTTTAAGAACAAAATATCTCCATACTAATCTACTTGGAACTAGTGAATAAAATAATTCCTCACATTGAATTTGAAGGAAATATAGCTTGATACTCGCATCATACTTAGAAATACTAATATATTATCATCAACAATAATACGTATTTCAACACCTTGCAGCAATAATTTGTATCACTAACCTCAAAGAGAATAAATTTGAAGGAATTGAAGTCTAACTCTAGTATATATATTCCAAATATTCATAATATATAAATCCATATGTTAATGGATAATTGTAACACTTGTGGATATATTAATCACTAAGAAAGTTGTAATTATTTGATAATAATATTTTTTTTCTTATCATCCAAATATTCATTGTAATATATACGACCATCCAAACCTTCAATGCAATATTTATGATCGTTACACCACATAGATTTGTGATGCTTTGATTGAATCACACATGTTAAAAAGAAAAAATCACATCAATCATTAAAGAGGACAATACAAGAAAAAACTCAAGAAAAATGATAAGATGTACTTTTCTATCATTTGAACCAAAAGATAATCTATTTCAATTTATGTAAGATTGGAATCCTTATCCAATAATGCATATCAAATCAATTCAAACACCCCATTTCATGGTAGGTTACCTTTAACTTATTCATATTTTTGTATACATTCATTCAAGTAATTAAGATAATTTACAATGCAAAGATGTATTGCATCCTATTTTTCAACACCTAAATACATATAATTAAATTTTAATAACAATCATTATAATAAATCATTGAATTAAAAACAAGCATAAAAGTATGTAAGCACCCACTTTTAACTGTTTTCTCAATCCCTTTCCTAAGAAGTTTGTTGGCGTACTTGTCATCCGAGAGGTGAGGCACATTACTTCGTGTAGATACCCACTAGTATACCACCATGGACTGATAAACCATATAGCCGTCAACCATTCGTTGCTCATGATATTTGTCTAAAAAAATCCTTTAATTCCTTCAAATACCTCTCCACCTATCATATTACTCTCGTGTGAATAAGTCCACATATTTTAATCTCGTCAACTAAGTGAATGAGGTGTGCTCATGTCTATTTAAGAAGCTTGGATATAAATGAAATCGCATTTCACACATTAGATATGGAAATTTCCTTCTCCAATTTATCTAATATCTTATTTATGTAACATGCTTTATAATAAATATTTTGTTTAAAAAAAAAAAAATGACTAAAAAGCTTTTCTTAGTATGGATTCAATTGAACTGTACAAAATACACTTTAGACCATGGGGAATCTTACAGCACTGCCTTATTGATAACATATAATGAATCACATTTTATAGTAAAAATATATGTAAAAGTAATAACTGACAAGCTACATATATCAATGTAAAATAACATTAAAACATGGATTTCCTTGGGGAGGTAAGCCTTCAACCCATTGATGGTTTATAAGGAGGTAAATTTCACTCCTGCTAGGTGACTTTGGCTTTTGGGTTCTTAATCTATTTCCTTACATCTCAGGAAGATGAGCTCTTGGAAAATTAGAATAATTTTTAGGTCTCAGTTCGAGACTCAAAAGTAAATTCAGCCTAAGTAGTATTTTCAAAGATGCTAGTGTCCCTTGCCATCGCTAAAGATACCTCCAATAAAATCATATAATTTGTAATAAAATTTAATATTAATTTATGTTAATTTGGCAGCTTAGTGACAAATTTGAACCATTGCATTAAATTCCTCTTTCCCAGACGACCAAAATTGACATTTGAAGAACTCAATTCTGATAAGGGAAAGTGGATTTTTGAAGTCAAGCCAAGCCCACAATTTCAAAATTTTTAAGGTTGGCCATAGGTATAATGGCACCTATCAGGGACAAGATGCCACCACTCATATTCCATATAAATACAAGTTGGGTCCTCCTCATTTGGGACATCATCAACACACATCATCACTTCTCTCTCTTTCATTAGCTGGTTCATACAGGTATGAAGCAACATATTTTTCTCCACACCTGCAAGGGTTTGGAGGCATCTTTGAATTTTTGCAGCTAGATAGTTTGACCTAGTTTGACTATATGTTTTGACTTTCTTTGACCTAACAAAGTTCGATATTTTGAGTCTGAGTTTACTAGCATAGAAACCAAGGAAATTTGGGCAGTTTGACCGAGGCGTTGAATTTTGATTTGACTGTAGAAAATTGTATATTTGACCGCATGAATTTCTCTCTCCTTTGATTGGAATTTTGAGGACTATTTTGAGTTGACTTTGATCAGCTATTGAGGTCGAGTTTTACTGTTGTTGACCGAGCTCATGGGAGGACTGTTTTGACAATTGATTGTTGAATTTGTGGATTAGTTAGGGCACATGTTTTGTAGTTGACTATTGTTTCCTTGGAAATATTCACAGTTTCTCAAGAGTGAACTTTTTTTACCTCTCTCTCTTGTCTCTAATTTGAAAAATTGCTTGGAATTTATACTTGATTGGATATTGGATATTGATATTGGATATTGGCTAGTCAAATCTTAAATTTGACTTTGGGTGATGTACTCTCTCTGTTGAAAATTTGAAGACTATCTAACAGAAGAAGATTTTCAAAGGGTTTTCCCTTTTGTGGGGTTTTTCCCTGGTCATTGACCAAATATTGTGTCGGTTGTCTCTTGGTTTTCTTTCACTGTACATTTTTATAGTTGTTCTATATATTGTTTATCTGTTGTTATTGGTTAATTGAAGAAGTGGAAATTGTTAAATTGGATGCTATTAGATATTTTGGAGGTAATAGTTGCAACATATAAAAATTGATGAACAATTAACATGGTATCAGAGCCGAGGTGAATACAAGCCCAAGAGACATAGAGCAAGAGTTTCAATCTTCCAACAACTAAATTTTGGTCTCGTAAAAAATGTCTACCTCACACTTCAAGGATAATGAAAAGTTAACTGGTGCATCTAGATTTGCAACTTGGAAGACCATGATCAATGTCACATTAAATGAGTATGGCATCATGGAATACGTGGAAGGAAATATTTCAGCACCTCTGGAAAATGCTCCCCAAAATGTCAAATCCAAGTACAAGAAAGGTGATATTAAAGATAAAAAGACCATTATTGATTCCTTAAGAGATCATTTACTCATTTATATTTCTTCATTAAAGACATCCAAGGAAATTTACGATAAGATTGTGGGAAAGTATGTAGTGAACAATTTGAGACACATTGTGGATTTTAAAAATAAACTCAAGGAACCTAAGATGCGTAAGGGAGGTACTATACAATCATTCTTCATGAGAATCACTGAAATTAGGGATCAACTTTAGATTTTTTAAGAATTGTACCTGATAGGGAATTGGTGATGAGAGCCCTTATTAGTCTCCCTTCCTCATGGGACATGTTCATCACTTATATCAAAAATAGAGAAAGGATCCCTAATTTTTATGAGACACTTTCTCTCTGCAATCAAGATGAAATATTGACGATATCTAGGGGAAGATTTAAAAATCCAAATGAAGGAGAGCCCACTGCCTTCATTTCTCAAGCAAAGAAGAAGAAGAACAAGAAGAAAGGAAAGGGAAATCCATCTAATGCAAGGAGACATCCTTAAACCAATCAAGACTCCAAGGACTCAAGAAGATGAGATAGAGATGCAGAGTGCTACAATCATCATTGAAAATTTCATTATGTTGAATATTTCCCTAAGAAGAGAGATGCTCCAAGAAGAAACACGTCAAGGTCCTACAACAATAACTATGGCTACAACAAAAATAGATCATATGATATAAGCGATGGAAGAAGGAATGATAGAATAATAAGAGACTATCTCAATGATCATGAATACATTTATCATCCACAAAAGAAGTCAAGAAATTATAGGTATGAAAGTAACATTGCTAATCAATTTGAATATATCCTTATTTCTGCTCTTTTTGGTTCCTCTCCTCCAGATGCTTGGGATATTTCGTTGGTTGATGTTATCACCCAAAAAATGTTCACCTAGCCCTTTCTTACTAGGTTGATCGAAATACACCATGTAGGATTAGTTTTTCCATGGTAAAATTCACTTTCACCATAATAAATTATTTACTAAACCATTTTCCTAAATTATTTCTCATTAAAATGAAAAAACCCCATGAGAATAATTAAATAAATATTTCTTTATTTATTAATTAATTTAACCATTTTCTAAATAAATTTATTTGACCATTTAAAATATCTTTTCCCTCTCAAAAAATATAATAAAACATTCACAACAACTAAATTTTGATTTAGTCAATACTATTTTATTATTTTACAATTCTCAATCTATCTCAATATTTTGTTATAAATAGAGGATTTTCTCCTCACTATTCACCATGATCATTCTTTTTGCCCCCATTATGTCTCATGAAATTTGAGCTCCCACTTGAGTCCAACCATCCATTGTTTTATTTTTCCCACAACATACCACATATTGAGAGATAGAAAAACATTATTGAAGCACAAGTTCGAAAAGAGCCATCCCACAGAGGGGGATTTACAGACCCAAGTCTATAATCTTTCCTCATCAAGTGTATAGTTATTTATTAATAAAATTGATCATTTAAATTATACATTAGGTTGTTGCACTCATATTTTTTTTGTTATATGTTTATGTTTGCATGATATATTTTTCTGCAGGTCTTTTCTAACATTCTGTTGTAGATCCGAAGCATAGACATAGCCATATTCTATTGTGAGGGTCACTAGTCACCAGTAACTTAAGTGAGACATTTTTGGTACAATTGCTAAGAATTTTCATACTAATAGTTGATATTGGGGCCTCTCATCATTCCTCCGGGCATAAGGAATTTCTCTCTAATTTGGTAAAGAGGGAGTAGATTTTCAATATTGTTCTTGGAGATAAATACGCTCCTCATCCCATCAAAGGATTTGGGTTTGTAAAATTTTAATTAGACTCTGGGGAGTATTTTTTATTCATGATGTGATGTATGTGACGAGATTGAAGAATAATTTTTTATCCATATCTTCTTTGGCAGACAATGGAATGAGGGTTCCATTCATCAAGGGATAAGTACTTACTTGGCTTGTTGGATCCCTTATGAGAAATGATTTCATATTGGGATCTAGATTTGAAGGACTCTATAGATTTAGTGGTAGAAATCTTCTAGAAATTTTCCATGATACAAATCATCAAAGTGAGTTGTGGCACCTAAGGATGGCCCATATTCACTATGAAGCACTTCCAAAATTGAAGAAGTTATTTTCCAAGATTCATGATGTTAAAGTTCAACACGATGTAGTATGCCTAGGATGTGCCAGTGGAAAGAAGAAAAGAATACCATTCCCATCTAGCGAGAATAAGTCAAAATTAATATTCCATTTCATCATTTTGATATATGTGTCCTAATTCATGTACACTTACTTGGTTTCCATATCTATTACATTACCTTCATCAATCATTTCTCAAGAAATAGATGGATATATTATTTGAAGCACAAGGATGAGGCCTTCGAAATGTTCAAGTATTTCAAAGCTTTGATCAAAAATCACACAAGGAATAAAACTAAGATCTTCAGGTCCTACAACGGTGGGGCATACATCTCAAATGAACTCATATAATTTTGCAACAAGGAGAATATTGTGCCCTACAATCCTGAGCAAAATCGAGTAGATGAGAGAAAGACCAGGCTTATTGTGGAAGTTATTTGTGTCATGCTCCAAGGTTAAAAAAATTCGAAGCTACTTTTGGGAGAAGAAACAAATACAATGGTATATTTTCAAAACAGGGTACCTCATCAAGCTTTGGAAAACAAGACTCCTGAAGAAGTATTCACAGGTGTCAAGCCCAAAATTTGTCACCTTCGTATATTTGGTTTCCCAGTATATTTCCATGTGTCGAAGGGCAAAAGAAACAAACTAAAAGACATCAGAAGAAAAGGTATATTTTTTGTATATTGTGAAGATTCTAAATGACATTTAGAATATATATTCCTAATCAAAGTAAGGTTTAAATTAGCATGGATGTAATTTTCGATGTAGATGATGTCCTTGGAAAAGAAAGGGACCTTCCTCTGCCTCCTCCTCCTGGGAGGAAGAGTGATGATATGGGTATTCTAGAAGGTTTTTCCATGAATAAATTTTAGAGAGACATTATTGATGATACCATGGAGCCCATAGACCCATTAGCTCCTCCTTCATGTGACCCTCCTACCATGAAGAGTCCATTTTGGTTTTGTGACAAATTACAAGATGTTGAGAGACACATCACTGCCACAGGGACCTTAAAGAGAGCAAGAAGTCATGTAGGTATCAGGGATATATTGTAGAAATGAGAAATATGATTCAAGTCGAGCCTCCTACCTATGAATAATTTGTGAAAGAACAAGTATGGAAGGATATGAGTCAATTATGAAGAATGATGTATGGGAGGTTGTGCCAAGACCGAAGGAGAAATATTTGGTGACTTCAAAATGGCTATACGAGATCAAGCATGGGGTTGATAGAAGCATCGAAAAATACAAGGCAAGGTTTGTAGCCTAAAGGTTCTCTAAAAAAGAGGGAGAATATTTTGATGATATATTTTCTCGAGTTTCTTGCTAGACCATCATTCAATATGTTGTTGCACTTGTAGCTAGTCAGGGTTGGACTCTTTACCATGTGGATGCCAATAATAAATTCTTTCATGGTTTTCTTCAAGAAGAAATATATTTTGAAAAACCTCCAAGATTTGAATTTCATGACAAGAAGACCCACATGTTCCGATTGAAGAAATGTCTTTACAAATTGGAGCAATCCCCCCATGCCTAGTATGCCCACATTGACAATTACTTAGTTATATTATTAGGAGAATTTAATATGAGTTATAATTGTTTTTTAATAATCATAATGGGAATACATAGTCTCAATATGTCATTTAAATGTGCCAATTCTTGGAGAGTCATAAAGCCAAATTATTACTTAATCAAGAAGAGTGGAGACTTAAAAGTCAAGCCCTATTGATTGAAGGAAAGGATAAAATTATGATTTTTTTTCAAAATATTCCTAATCATAAAGAAGCACATCAACACTAACAATATATGGGAATTTTAATACAATAAAGGGAACGAGATAAGGATATTCTCAAAGCTAACATCCACTGGGATTGAACATTTCAATAAAATTTGCAATATGTGTGACCAAATTAGATGTTAAGCACTATATAAGCCTCATGTTAACCCTAAAACCCATTATTAAGCCCTAGACATTGAGTGACTACATTTTTATTGTTATATTTTTATACAGCATAGCACCCTCTCATGATCCCATTTTATTATAATTGTATCGTTTGTCTCATACACACACAAAGGACACCTAGTCTTAGGATTATCAAATATTTTCATGCACATTGAATTCATTTTAAAAAGAGTGTTACACCATTTTTTGGTCATCTAGCCTGTTAATATTAGATGGACCTAAGTACACCATGTAAGACAAATTTTACCCTAAGTAAAATTGCTTTCACTATGAAAAATAACTTAGTAAACCACCTTTATTAAGTTGTTTATGGTCTAAATAGGAAACCCCAGCAGGGAAATATTAAATAGATATCTACATTTGTTTGATTTTCCTCAAGGAATAATTAGTTAAACAATAGTTTAATTAGTAATGTCACAGTCATATTTAACCCAAAACAGGAAAATTAATTAGATAAATCACTATTTATCTTATTTTTTTCTAGGAATAATTATTTAATCCTTATTTAAATAATATTCCTTGTTAAATTTGACTAAATCACTCATAGATAATTAAATAAATCATTATTTATTTGATTATTAGTTAACTACATCCTTAAAATAATAAATAAATGAATAAATTATTTATTTATTATTTACAAATAAAAGTTTGTTAAGTCAAATTCTTTTCCTCAACAAATATAATAAAATATTCCATAAAAGTTGGATCTTGATTTGGTTAATAATATTTTAATTATGCACCAATATCTAGACTAACTCAATATTTTGTTATAAATAGAAGGGATTTTCCATTCATTCACTACCTTTTGTTGCCTAAAGATCACTCTGGATCTATACTTTGGGTCTGACTTTGATCCACCATCATTGTCATATTTTGCTACCATTTTTCTTGTTATCTCCCTTTGAGTTCCATTTTTTGTTTGGGTTTTCTACACCATCAAGAGAGAGGGATTTTAGATTTGAAGTGCTGAGGACTTACAAGAACCCATCCCATTGAGGAGGACTGGTAACATCCTTCTATGTTCTCCTCCCAGGTGTCATAAATACAAAAAATTATTTAAAACAATCTTGTCTTGTTTATTGGATGCATGGAGCAACTCTTGCTTTTATTTACTGCTTAATGTCTTTTAATGCATAGATCTAGATTTTGCATCATTTATCTTGGTCAACTAATTGCAGATCTAAAGATATTGGCAGCCATCTTTGTTGTTAGGGTTGTTTGTTATGAACGAATAAAGTGATCCTTTTTCGTACACTTGTGATTAAGATTCACACTAACAACTGGCGACTCCACAAGGGTTTACGATTACGACCTCTGTCATTTTTTAGATCCCTGCATATCCAGCTGTTTCAAACCCTAGGATTTCTCTTTAGCTTCTTATTTTTCTTTTCTTGATGTTGTTTTTAATCTATAAAACCCTAAAACAATAAAAATTCTAACTTCTATGTGTTTTTGGACCTATTACGTAGGTGACAGGCATCAACTGCAGCTGAGACGACAAATTCTTCTGAAACCTACTCCCGAGAGTGCCGGAAGTGAAGGTCGCACTTTTTGGGCCAAAACCTGCGACCTGAACCTCCAGGGCACAGAAAAAATGCCAAAACATGTGACCTCTGCAGAAATCAGGTCAGACACTGTGACCTAGACTTTTTGCGGGAGTTTTTCTAAACGTTTTCTGGGTTTGTCTGGGCCTCTGTTCAAGGTTTTCTGACCTCCGTCTCTGCCTGTTTTGGACCTATACTTGTTCTGTTTTACTCAAAAAAGTGGGAAACTAGCCCTCTAGGGCTTGAGTACCCTCCACCTTTTGTGGAAGAGTTTTAGCTACTACAGGTTGTCTGAAATTTCAGAGTGTTCAGCCATTTTTCAGATCTGATCCCTTACCTTTAGATCCACTTCAGATTGGCTATTTATCCATCCAAAACACCTCCTTTTATTTTTGTTTGGGTTTTCCTATAGGGTCCCCTCTGCTTCCCTCCAAGTTATAACCTTTCGCCACCTCATTTACAACAAATTTTCCTTTGATTTTTTGTTGTTTTTCTGCACCTATTTCCAGTAGATCTGACCTTTAGATCTCTGTCCCTCCGGATCTTAGATCTATTGGCTATTTTGGTGTGTTTTTACTAGATTTTTTCCCACCTACAGACTACTTGTTGAGAGGCCCATCTCCTTGGGTCTAGATTAATGCATAATTAGCTATTTATTTTCTATTATTTCAGTTTCATATATTGTTATCTGCAGGGTTATTTACAGTTATACAACACATTTTTTTCTTTTTCTCTACAAAATTCTGGGTTTAAAAATTAAAATTTACACACTTAACACACACACCCTAAGTGAAGAAAAGCTTTTTTAACACCGCCAAGCAAAGACTTTAAAAATTGAAATCAATTGATCTTGCACCTCTCTGCCCTTGTTTAGACATTGTAATCAGTTGATCCTGCAGCTCTTCGCCCTTGTTGGTCTCTCTTCCCTTTGTGCCATGTTTGTGCCTTCACCATTGCGCCACCAAGGCATTTATCCCAAAGAATTCTTGGCCTTCATCATTAGTTTTCGGTAGGAAGACTTACTCCTCCACGTAGGATTCGAGTTAGTCCTCGACCGAGTCCGCACTCTGACTCCTCTTCTGTTTCATTGGGTTCCCCTTTTGGTTCCGCCCCCGGTTCTCCCCCTATCACCTTCACTGTGTCTGGTTCAGGACCTAATGCTGGTGGTAGCCTCGGCCCTAAT
Organism: Pinus albicaulis; assembly: GCA_034641835.2. Taxonomy (NCBI): domain Eukaryota; kingdom Viridiplantae; phylum Streptophyta; class Pinopsida; order Pinales; family Pinaceae; genus Pinus; species Pinus albicaulis. The sequence continues at coordinate 1,049,235,184 of CM076580.1, forward strand.
GCTAGGAATACTACTAGTGGGACCGCAACAAGAACTACCTTGGCTGCTCCCTTGCTCCCCTATATGGCAGGCCTCAGTCTTCCTAATTTTAACCAGTTGATCAATGACCTATACACCATGATGCTAGTTGGCCTGTTATGCCAATCAAGCTCCCTTCCCACATTCCCAAGTTTGAAGGTCTTGCTAGAGAAGATCCTACTAATCACGTTCGATCTTTTCACATGTGATGTTTGTCTAACTCCATTACCGATGAATCTGTCCATCTTCGGTTGTTACAACGTACACTTACTGGAGAAGCTTCTAAGTGGTATGTTGATTAGGCCTCATCCTCTCATACCACCTTTGCGACTCTTGCCTGGGATTTTTTGTCTTATTTCTAGCTTCCCCTTTGTTATGACATTGGTATCGAACTTTTGACTTCTTTCCGTCAATCGTCTGCGACCCGCTTATCCGATCATGTCCAGGAATGGTGGAGAAGAAAGAGCCTATATAGAGCCCCTACCTCCGAAGACCGTGTCTACATGGACTGGTTCCTTAGATCTATTTTTCCTGCTATAGGCAAAGATGTCGCATCGAATTTCCCTCAAACTGAAGAAGTCGCTCTCCAAATTGCGTTAAAATATGACTTGGTCTACGCTCAGTCGGGTTATGTTTATATCGTTCTACCTGATCTTCCTAGACCCAGTGGTGCCAAGGCATTAGGGGCATCTCATGCCGCTGATGGTATCGTTGGAGCTCTCTCTCATCCATATGCTCAGCCTCCCATGGGCTATGGTTTTCCTCAGGGAGTGGCCAACACCTCCTGCACTTTTCCCCCTCCCGGTAGCATGTATCCAGGATACGGCATGCCTCCTCATTTTTCCCAACCTCCTATTTACCACAATGTTACCCAAACTCATTATTATCCATATCTGTAGCCTGGTGCTCCAGCTCCTTAAGCATTAGCACCTCCACCTTCCTTGCCTTCTCAACCCCCGCAACAACAGCCACCGCCCCCTCAGGGGCAGGCGTATGCACAGCAAGGCGCGAATAATCCTCCTCTTTCCAAAAGGAAGAGGAAAGGCACTCAAAATCAATCTTCCCCTAGTAATCCTGGACCTAATCCTCAAAATAATGCACCTAACACTGCTAACCAGCAACAAGGTACTCAGCTTAAGCAGGACAGGCTTGTTTGCATGAATAATCCTTGTTCTTGTTGTGGTGTTTAAGGTCATTCTATGCACAATTGTCCTCTTTTACCATAGATTCGACAGATGTGGGAGTTTCAAGCTACATTGCGAGGACAACAAGCCTCCCCTTCCGTCCCTCCCAGTACTGTGCCTTGTCAGCCGACTGTGTTTACTAATCCTTTCCATCAGCAAGGGTTCATGGCTACCCAACCACCTCAAGGTTAGGTAGCCACTCAACCTCCTCCATCTGGTACCTCTGATTACCAGATTCTCATGATGAATTCTAACCAACCTATAACTGTATACCTTAACTATAATATTCCCAAATGGAGAATGCAACAATAATAAACAGTTATGCAGAGAAATAACGCAGATCAGCTAAGTAAGATTAGGAGGCCAATATGGAGGCTCTTTATTTAAATTTACATCAGTAAAATATATGCACAACATATTCCATGAGATGTACAACAGGAAATAGAATACTTTTATAGAAGAAAATCCTAAAAAAGAGGTGTTGCAACCATGTATTAAGACTGAAAAGAGCTTAACAATGTTATTTTATTGGCTAAAACTGTTGTAGATTACACTTTAGATCTAGAGCATATATGTGTATAAAAATTTAGATCTATATCAGATCCATCCACTAGATAGGCTCTTCTTCAAATCCCCCTTGGGGTTTTTAGCAAAATATGAAGTACAAGGAGTAGATATGAGATCTAATGTTGCACATCTGCAGAAATATTAAAAAATACATGAGCATTCAGATCTGATCGAATATATGCAATATTATTATCCCCTTCAATTGGATCTCTAGTATGAAGGCGGATCTACATTTGCTGAAAGCTCACTCCTCCAAAAAAGTATTCCAAAAGACCTGACAGCTGGCTTCACCCCGACCCCTATGAGTTATGGAGCCAACAACTGCAGTCTTTAGAACAAGTTTGGCATCAAGCCAAGATCTAAAAATGTAGCTCCAATCATCCAATACTCTCTTGCCAATGGGATAGAAGCCTTCCCCACTGAAAAGGAGCACTAGAATGGCCTAGATCTAAGTAGATCTAGCCTCCACTTTCTGCAGCTTACAAAGAAAACCAAACCCTCAACAAGATCTGCATTGTAGTTGGAAGAAGAAGATTGGCCTTCAGCCTAATAGTGGAAAAGAAATGCAAGAATCTTCCAAGAGGCCTCTCAAGCAAAGAGGTGGGATTCCCGATCAGGAACACCCAGTGCTAAATAGCACTATTCTCACCTAAACAACCAGAGAATGAGAAATTTCTAAATAGACAATATCTTTAGAAATAACATAGTCATCAACAACCTTCTCATTTTTCCATCCTCTTCCTTTTATAAGTTGAGAGATTGAAAAACCCTAAACCATCTCAATGAAATAACTCCTTTCACATGAGCCACCTCCAACTAAAATTGCGTTGTGCCTCATTGATGGCCACTCCTCCAAGACAACGCTGTTGATTTGGTCATGGTTGACCCAGTCAAAAGATTCAACCCCTTTCACACCTAAGGGTGCTTATTTAAATAGCCCAGATTTAGCCTTGTTCACATGTGGCATTGATTTATTTACTGTTTAGGAGTTTTATTGATCCTCCTTTACACATTTATTCATAAAACAAAAAAATAAAACAAAAATGAATATTCCCATTAGCTTGGGACTAATTGGGGATATTACATTCCTCCCCTCCAAAATGTTGCTTGTCCTCAACAAACTGATAAGGTGAGTGCTGCAACTCTTCTCCTCCTCCATTGGCGACACCATCATCAGGTGTTAAGCTTCCTCCATAAGCTAAGTGTTCACCAATCCAACCCTCCATGAATTGTTCTTCCAAAGTTCTTATGAGATGTAAATAGTCCATCCCACAAGGAGTCAATAACTGAAATGAAACAAACATGGCTAAACCAATTCTCTCCCTAAAACATGTAGCATAAGACACATAGAGATTCTCCATCCCATGTGGTACATACATGCCTCCCATCCTCCCTCCATACATTCCCATAAAAATTACAAGTATATCATCAATGTATGGGAGAAAAACTACATACATACAAACAAAAATTTGAGCAGGTGGAGGTGGGTCATAGTGCCACATATGGAACCAACGCAATGCATCTCCTGTCTGCATCAGATCAAGATATGGTAAGTGGTTTTCCCACCACTTACTTGCTGCCCATGTTATCACACTATGGCTGAAAGTGTGAGATATGTGTGGTGCTTTAGGAAAGCACTCATCATGATATAAAATCTCCCTTTTCTCATCAAGGGAGTGGCCAAATTCAGAAATTTTTGTAGCCCATTATTGGCCATGAGATTTACAAGATGTATTACTCCTTCTTGGAGCCATGGCCTGCATAAACATGTTGAAAGAATGTATACAATCAGGAAATAAAACATGCCTTACATGATCATATTCTTCACTAACAAGACTCCTCATACAAATGGAGTGGTGCATGGATATGTCTCCTCTCTCAAAATAAGGAAGAGATGGTTGAAATAGCTCCTTCATAGAGTCATGTTACTGCCCCAACACCACATAGCTCATGCATTCTTGAAAATGCTGATGTTCTTCTTCTTTCAAACCTTCCCAGTCAAAGCTCCTCATGATGATGTTGTAGATCTTCATGGAATACATGTGGCTGAAACATAACTCTTTATAAGCTCTTTGTAGTAACTTCCCCTTAAGTTTGGAGACTCTAGATAAGAAGATCCTACCATGATGATAGATTACTCCTCCTTGGACTAAATAACCCTCTTCATGAAGGTGGTCATAAAGTATCATACAAGTGTGAATATCTTTGGAATAATCTACCAACAGTTGGGATTTCCAATACATATCTAAATTGATCGACAATGACAACACTGATGGTATATCAACAGAAATGTTTGTCATGTTGTTGCTCTTCTCCTTGAAATTTATCATGCCAAGGGTGTGTGTTAGAAGGCCATTCCTTCCATTCTTCTCCTCCCACAACACAGAACTAGAAATGAGAGTGGGTAATGATGATAAGGAAAGAAGATTTCCCTCCTCCTTGAGCTTACCCAAGACTCCCAGCGTTGTAGCTTTGTCTTCTAGTGCTCCAATCCATCCTGGATCTAAGCTTGGAGCATCATGTTGTGAGGTCTTCCCCACAAAATCTGAATCAAGTGGCCTCCCAGGTGGTTTTCCACTAGACAAGAGTGTCCCATCCAGAATTCTCATGAACATGATAGATGGGAATGTAAATTCCTTGCTTCCACTGTGCAAATCCATCTCTGATTTCTATGTGGAAGTGGTATGTGAGGGGTATGTATGCATGCCTTTTATCATTTGAGATTCACCACTCTTCTTGTCCACCCATTCCATTTGTAAAGCCTCCCAATCAGCGATGACTTTCCCCAATGTAATCAACCATTGAACACCTAAAATCACATTGGTGTCCGGTATGTCAACCACAAAGAAGTGATCAACCAAAGTGTAAGTTCTCGTGGTGACTGAAATTAATGGGAAATAATGCATGCATTGCATTATTCTATCTCTTGGGACCAAAACAGAGAATCCATCAAAAGTATCAATGGGTATATCCCTCCTTTGTACAATATGGGCATCAATGAAGTTGTGGGTGGCCCCACTATAAATCAATATAGAAACCCTCTGATTCAAGATTGAACCTTGGAATCTTAAGGTCAAGTACTTAGGTACTCATCTCAAAGATGCAAGAGTCCCTCCAATAGGAGAAAATTCTCCATTCCCATCTCCTAATAGTGTTGGATCTCCTCTAGCAGTGTCAGCGCTGTGACCTCTTCTTGGTTCATATTCTTCTTCCTCCTCAATATATGACAAGACCTCTATGTAATGTGATTTTCCAGTAGTACATCTATGTCCAGGTGCCCATGATTCTTGGAAAGTGGAGCATAGCTTCTTCTTCCTTAGATCTCTCTAGAGTTCATTATCAAGAGGCTTCTTGTAGGATCTCTCTTTTGAAGGATCAACTTTCTCTTCCTTTCCCTTAGAAGAAAAAGAGGGCTTATGCTGAAAGTTTTCCTTTGCTTTTGGCAAGGCATCTTGAAGGTCTCTAGCCCTCTCAGTGGAATCATGTAGAGTAGTGGGTATGGTAGACTTTACCAACCCATGAAGGGGTTCATCTAAACCATCTATGAATATGTACACCCTTCTTGCTGCAGACAAATCAGGAACCATAACAGATAATCTTAAAAATTCAGAAATCTAAGACTCTGTATTACCTGATTGTTTTAACTTTGCAAGGCTCATGAATGGTACCTCTGGATCTCTTCTGTCAAATCCTTCCACCAAACTTCTAGTGAACTCTAAATAGGCAGTCACATTGGCATGACCCAATGTAGACAAGCCATGGAACCACCAGTCATGTGCTTCACCTTCAAAGTGCAGCGCTGCAATATTGATAGCCTCAATCTCAGGGACCTTGTTCAACTGAAAGTAGATGTCAATTTTTTCTACCCATGCTTTTGCAGAACACTTGGATGACCCATCAAAATTGGGTAAAAATAATCTTCCCATAGAGTGATGTCGATCATGATTCTGAGTGAATCCACCATCTCTATGTTGATGCCTTGGTCTTCTTTTGTCCTTGAGGTGACAAAACCCTTGAAAAATAAAGTAATATTTGAATCTTTGATTTTGAGAGTCATATTCTTCAAAATAGTCTTCAAGGGATGCTTTCTCTTGAAACCCTTCATTTCCCACAGCCAAAAAGGTAGGCATGGTATAGCATTGTGAAACTTGTGGCTGATGCACTGGTTGATCATTCCAGTGATGAGACATGCCAGAGCTTTCTCCAAGATGAAATATCTTAGGAGATTCTTTGATTCTATCCAATATCATCTTTTTGATCTCTCTAGCAAGATCTTGCATGGCTCTCAAAAGGATCTTTGCAAAGTCCTTTCCTTCTTCATCACTTCTAGATTCAGGGGCTTTACCCTTGTCTTTATCATCATTTGTGTAATCAATTTCTTCTATCTTATTTTTAGATAGCTCTTATCTCTGTCAGTAAGAGGGTCTTCTTCTTCTGAAGACATATTGGCTTCTTAGAAAGCACATGCTGTGCCAAGATGATTGCTCTGATACCACTGTAATATTCCCAAATGGGGAATGCAGCAATAATAAAGAGTTATGCAGAGAAATAACATAGATCAGCTAAGTAAGAGTAGGAGGCCAATATGGAGGCTCTTTATTTACATTTACATCAGCAAAATATATGCACAAGATAGCCCATGAGATGTACAACATAAAATAGAAAACTTTTATAGAAGAAAATCCTCAAAAAGAGGTGTTGCAACCATGTATTAAGACTGAAAAGAGCTTAACAACATTATTTTATTGGCTGCAACTACTGTAGATCACACTTAATATCTAGAGAAGATCCATGTATAAAAATTTAGATCTATATCAGATCCATACACTAGATAGGCTCTTCTTCAAATCCCCCTTGGGGTTTTTAGCAAAATATGAAGTACAAGGAGTAGATCTGAGATATAATGTTGTAGATCTCTAGAAATATTCAAAAGTACATGAACATTTAGATCTGATATAATATATGAAATATGATGATCCCCTCCAATTGGATCTCAAATGTGAAGGGCAGATCCCCAACACATGAAAACCACTCCTCCAAAAAGTGTGTCGAAAGACCCTGCAACAGTACCCACACAAATAACACAGTTCTGGAAGCAAGACTGCGCTGTAGGCTTTAGAAAAATTTTGGCCTCAAGCCAAGATCTAAAAATGTAGCTCCAATCATCCAATACTCTCTTGCAAATGGGATAGAAGCCTTCCCCATTGAAAAGGAGCACTAGAATGACCTAGATCTGAGCAGATCTAGCCTCTACTTGCTGCAACTTACAAATACAAACAAACCCTCAACATGATCTGCGTTGTAGTTGGAAGAAGAAGCTTATCCTTTAGCCTGATAGTGGACAATCAATGCAAGACTCTTCCAAGAGGCCTCTCAAGGAAATAGGTGGGATTCCTGATCAGGAACACCCAGGTGCTAAACAGCATTATTCTCAGCTAAACAACCAGAGAATGGGAAATGTCTAAACATAAAATATCTTCAGAAATAACATAATCATCAACAACCTTCTCATGTTTCCATCCTCTTCCTTTTATAAGTTGAGATCTTGCAAAACCCTAAACCATCTCAATGAAATAGCTCCTTTCACATGAGCCACCTCCAACTAAAACTGCGCTGTGCCTCATTAACGGCCACTCCTTCAAGACAACGCTGTTGATTTGGTCATGGTTGACCTAGTCAAAAGATTCAGCCCCTTTCACACCTAAGGGTGCTTATTTAAATAGCCCAGATTTATCCTTGTTCACATGTGGTATTGATTTGTTTACTGTTTAGGAGTTTTATTGATCCTCCTTTACACATTTATTCATGAAATAGAAAAATAAAACAAAAATGAATATTCCCATTAGCTTGGGACTAATTGGGGATATTACATCAACCTTCAGACTCGGTCTCGTTAGTACAACAAGCCTCCTGCTATGTCTGTCCCCGAGCCCCTTTCTTCAGGTTCTATAGAGCCTCTTTCAACACCTAATGGTCCTTGGACAGATCCCTCAGCCTAAGGTGGAGGTTCATACGAAGATCCACAAGGGACCATTATGCCAAAACGCAGCTTCTGGAAAAGTTGCCCATTCGTATACTATAGTAGATGATTTGGCACAATCTCCTGCTGCCATCTCAACAATGGAACTTGTCCAGTCATGCCCTTCACAATGAAAAGCTCTACTATCTTCCATGGGAACTGCAGATCCTTTAGATGATCGATTGATTTTCTTCAATGTTGACTGGTTAGAACATCATCCTCTTCCTGCTTCCGTCGCCTTTCAAATCCCAGTAAAGATCTGGAACGCTAACGTTTCCCGGTGTATCATTGATGAGGGGGAATCCACCTATGTGATGTCTGCTTTGGTTTGGAAGCAACTCGGATCGCTTGAGTGGGCCCCTTCCACGATCACTCTCCAAGCATGGGATGGCCATGCCTCCCAGCCCATTGGCCTGTTCCACAATTGTCCTATTACTCTTGCGGGCAAGACTATTTGCGTTGACATAGAAGTCATTGATGGCCCCCTTAGATTACAACATTCTATTGGGTCATCACTACACCTATGCGATGTATATTGTACCATCTGCAGTTCATTGCAATATTTCCTTTCCCCACAATGGAAAGATAGTCACCATTGAACAGTTGACATATTACGAACCGAAGTCTCAAACCTCCCCTGATTCCATCATCTCTTCGGTGGCTAATAAGAAAACCATCAATCCAATGACCAGTGTCTCACCGAGAGTCTACAAAGACTCCTCTTTGCTTGGTACTTTCCCTAGTCTTCCTCCTCTTGTCTCTGATCCCATCTCGTTGAATTTTTGCATGATGCAATCATCTGGGGCTTCCCTGAAGTAGCCCGCTTCATCTAGTCAATAGTCTCGCCCTCTGCAGCCTACTCCTAGGCCTTCGATTCAGCCTTCTGGAGCCCCTCCTCCTAGCCCTTCACCTACAGATGGTATCCATGAGCCTCTCTACCCTCCTCGAATGGTTCCTCTAGGCCTTAACCATCTTGGAGCCATCCTGCCTAGCCATTACCCCTCCGATCAAATATCATTCCTAGCTCCCCCTCCTAGAGTATTCTCGGTACCTGTCATGGCTACCCTGTCTCTTGCTAACCTGACATTTGGGATTCCCGTCTGGCACCTTGATCCCCTAGCCACTACCCTGCATGGTCAACACAAACCTTATCTTGCTTTGACCCTGGTTCAACCGGTCCCTATGACTTCTCCTACTGCTATAGTGCCTCAGCCACCTCAACAGGAACCTTCTCCTGTTGTGACAGCTTTGGGTAAAAAGGGAAAAGCTCATAAGAGGGCATAAAAGGACAAGTCTGGCCTAACTAACCCTACTTCTCCTCTGCCTCCAAATCCTTGTGCTTTGTGTGATGTCGTCGGTCATGCCACCCATACCTGTCCTGAGTTGCCCTATATCAAGCCCATGGTTAATGTTGCGTTCCCGAGTCTATGGTCCCTGAAGCCTCTGTTTCTTCCTCGACTACAACCAAGAACCCTAAGACTATTCACACCAACCAACCTTGTGCGTTGTGTGATCTCCATGGCCATTATTCTCACCATTGTCCCTGCCTTACGCATTACCGTGCCTCTTTAGAGGTATTTCGGGAGTACAAGATTGAACAGAACCAGTTCGCCTCTCCCATCCTTGCGCAGTATGCTTTGGGCCAGATGGAGGATTTACTCACTCCCATTGAAATTCCCCCTCTTGATGTTGAGATGACGGAGCCTGCGGCCACCCTTCTCTACCTATCATCATCCATGAGACCCTCAGTGCAAGCTCCCTCTGAAACTTCCCCTTCTGTTTCGCTTGAACTCCCTTCAACGATCACCCCGGCTCAACATCTACGGATCCCTTATCTACTTTTTATTCTGTCATCCCTCGTGATGATGCGCATGTTAACCTCTCTTCTCATGATGATGAGTCAGGTAGCTTCGCTGCATTAGGTGGTTTATCTTCCACCAGTCACCTCATCTTCTATTACGATGATGACATTATGGAAGTAGTCACCACCCCTGACTTTATCTCTCCCCCCTTACATCAAACCTATGCTTTTGAACCACATACACCTTGTGGCCATTACATTGACACCCAATGTTTGGGTAAGGGGGCACCCATATTTGAGAGTCCAGGAGAAGCAATTCTCCACAACTATCCTAGTGTATCTGGTCATGTCGACTCTAGTACCATTATTCTTCTCCATTTAGAAGAACCTCTAGAGTCCCATACCACTTCAAATCACTCTAGGGATGATACCCCTCATCATTCCTTCATCTTACATCAACAACCTAGTCCCCTAGACATTGTTGCTGACCAACCTATGGGTTTTTTAGGAGAGCACTAGTTCATTATCTCCAAATCCACTCTTTGGGATAGTGACACCACGTATGCTAACCCAGAAACTTAAGTCCATTTGCTTCATATATGCAGTACCAAAAGAGATTGGTAATCCTCCATTCCCTTTCTTGAACTGCATAACCATAATGAAAAAAAATGGTGCGCCACATCATAAAATGTGTTTAGATTCCCCCTTTATAAATACATTTTGGCATGACCATAACATGCTTAGGGGCACCTATGCCTGTCAACCATAAAAATCCTAGATCTTAGCCAAAACTGAAACCCCCTTTATCTAACAGGTCGCACTTTTCAAGTCATTTCCTGGGATAGGTTGTAGTTTTCTGCCCAGTACCTACTACCCAGGTCACAGAACAGACCCCAAAAAGTGTGACCTAGACTGTTCATGAGCTCTAGGTACCTAAACTAAAATTTTGATCCCGTTAAATGAAAGAGTAGTGTTAGGCCTCTTACCTGCAACTAATGGATCTTGATTCCAACGGTCGGTTTGTTCGCTACGATTGCCACAAGATTTAGGGTTTTCTCTCCTCTCTACATTCATCACAGCTCCACTTGCAAATGACTGAATTTGGAGGGAAAATGCCTTATTAAAAGAGAAACCCTCGATTTTTCTTTCGCCTGTTGCGGCTAAACTGTAGCTCAGTTTGACAAACTGTCTGTACCGTTGGAAAGCTCTCACTGAGCCCTCAAATGGGTATCTGTTAGTTTTTCATGATTTGATACTTCACTAGGACACATTTTTTCCAAGAAGGGTCACTTCACCACTCCTCAAAATCAAATTTCTTCACTTGCAACACTTATACTTGGGGCACCACTTTTCCTCCATACTTGTCCATGCTCGTGTTGATTTTTATCGTGAGTAACCATCTTGTACTCATGTCTTTATGGTCCCTACCAGACCTTTTCTGTGTGGTAGCATCATCGAGTTGCCCTTTTTTAGAGCATTCGAGTTGAGTCATCATCGCATCCATGGAGTCTATCCCGAGTCCCTATGTATCCCGCTATATTCCTCCATCCTTCATTGCTTGGTTCCTCTCTCGTGTCGCACATTATGGCCTTCAGTCCTACTGTCCCATATCCCTTACGATATTGTGTTAGTCGCTGCCAAGTCATCCATGCCCTTTATGCTCTAACAAGGGTAGTCGTCTGTTAGTTACTCAGCACCCCCCATTTCATCATCATCCCTGGTGTCAGTTTGTCAATCACTCTACTATTTTCTCTCATGCCTTAGTTGAGGATTCCTTATTGCCTCACCTATGGCAGACCTCCTTCTATCGACATCAGATCATTTTTCCAGAAGGAAAGTCTAGAGGGCAGTGTACCTTGGTTCCAACTTCCACTCTTGTTCGATGCCTCAGATCAGGCAAAGGGACTTTTTATTGCCCTTTGATTTGATTTTTTCTTAGCTCTAGCTCCTTTCACCATGATTGAGATCCGTATACTTGATGGTTCAGTGATGAAGTAGATGATACCGGTGATTCCCGGGTGTGTGTGAGATGACTTAGACCTAATGAGGGGGTGGTGCTACAGGTATCTCCCCACATTCCCAAATGACCTCTTCATTATAGCCTTTGATGCAGCTCCATAGATTTGATGATGTCGGCCTTAGCTGCTTGCAGCGCCTTTTTGTTTGCACGTATCAGTCAGATTTTAAGATCCCTTTCCTGTTTACAGGGGCACATTGATTGTATTTATATCTCATGTATTCAAATATTATTGTATAAGTCCTAGTTGTTATCCCAGGCACAATATGTATGTGGGATTCATTATCATGTTTTTACCTGGCTCAAGTTTATGCCAACATGTACTATATTGTTCAGTCGCTTGTTTACTGGAAACATTATTCTTTGTACTTTGTCTTGGCAGGCATAGGTATGCCTCCCCCACTGCCTGTAGCATAGGTACTTACTCATAACAGAGACTTGTCGCACCTGTAAGTCTCACCTTCTTAGGGTCTAGTCCTTCAGCACTTTGGTCTACCTTCTATTTCTCTCTCTCTGACTTCCCCTTCGGTGTCTAGTGATTGAGTTCTTACAACGTACTTCGGTCATACGATTAGCTCCTAACGCTCGCATGCTGGGGGGAAATGTGTTACACCATTTTTTGGTCATCTAACTTGTTACTATTAGATGGACCTAAGTACACTATGTAAGACCAATTTAACCCGAAGTAAAATTGCTTTCACTATGAAAAATAACTTAGTAAACCACCTTTATTGAGTTTTTTATGGTCTAAACAGGAAACCCCATGAGGAAATATTAAATAAATCTACATTTGTTTGATTTTCCTCAAGGAATAATTAGTTAAACAACAACTTAATTAATATTCCTGGTCATATTTAACCCAAAACAAGAAAATTAATTAGATAAATTACTATTTATCTTATTATTTTATAAGAATAATTATTTAAACATTATTTAAATAATATTCCTTGTTAAATTTGACTAAATCACTCATAAATAATTAAATAAATCATTATTTATTTGTGTAAGAAAATTTTCAGTGAAAATCACATGTAAGAAATTTTTGTCGACGCGTTTCGAACAAGCCAGTCATTATTTATTTGATTATTACTCAACTACATCCTTAAAATAATAAATAAATCATTTATTTATTTATTATTTACAAATAAATGGATTTGACCCAAGTCAAATTCTTTTTCCCTCCAGCAAATATAATAAAATATTCCATAAAATTTGGATCTTTATTTGGTTAATAATATTTTAACTATGCACCAATATCTAGACTAACTCAATATTTTGTTATAAATATAAGGGTTTTTCCATTCATTCACTACCTTTTGTTGCCTAAAGATCACTCTGGATCTATACTTTGGGTCTGACTTTGATCCACCATCATTGTCATATTTTGCTACCATTTTCCTTGTGAGCTCCCTTTGAGTTCCTTTTTTGTGTGGGTTTTCTACACCATCAAGAGAGAGGGATTTTAGATCTGAAGTGCTGAGGACTTACAAGAGCCCATCCCATTGAGGAGGACTGGTAACATCCTTCTATGTTCTCCTCCCAAGTGTCATAAATACAAAAAAATATTTAAAACAATTTTGTCTTGTATGTTGGATGCATGGAGGAATTATTTCTTTTATTTACTGCTTAATGTCTTTTAATGCATAGATCTATATTTTGCAGCATTTATTTTGGTCAACTAATTGCAGATCTAAAGATATTGGCAGCCATGTTTACTGTTAGGGTTGTTTGTTATGCGTAGCTAAGTGAGCCTTTTTCGTACACTTCTGATTAAGATTCATTCTAACAAAGAGATTTCCCCCATTGAATTGAGTACTATAATTATTCATTTCTTATCATTTTTAGTTCATAAGGTTCATAATTTCGGTATCAAAGATCATGATCGTAAGGTTTTACTACATAAAAAAAGGTCATTGTGGAATTATCTCTCTCTCTCTCTCTCTCTCTATATATATATATATATATATATATATATATATATATATATAATTATCTCTCTCTCTCTCTCTCTCTCTCTCTCTCTCTCTCTCTCTCTCTCTCTATATATATATATATATATATATTGGGTGTGTAATATTCCAAATTTGGAACAGCTAGCAAGGCATGACTGGAAAACGCATTTTCCAGTAATGGCTGCTACAGAACTGAAAAAAAACACTTTGATCCCTTATATCTGAGTATCTAAGTCCTAAATCCAAAAGGGTATCAAAAATTAATCCTTATAGGTGGGTTAAACAGATCTCCCACGCTTAGTTTCCTTGAAAAGATGCCCCAAAGAGGGACTGCAGCAATATATAAACTCAGTAATGGATATGCAGTGTCAAATAAGGTCAGAGGAAATTTTAGAAACACATAGCCATCAATCCAAGCTATAGCAGCAAACTATACTTCATTTTATGAGCCAAAAGTTGGGGAAAAGCAGCAATTTATGCCCTAAAATGGTTAATTTTAGAGATGAGCATAAAAATAAGGGAAAGTGACGGTGGGATCTCATTCCTTAGGTCATAATCAACTTACATATCAAATTTTATCCCAAAAAAATGAATCTATCTATGTTAAACAGATCTACCACTCCCGATATAACTTAAAAATGCCCAATCCCCATGACTTGTGGTATGCAGAAATTACTAAAGCATAGGAAGCATGATTTTATGAAGGTGATAGATGAAATAGGGTATGGAATTCAATAAATCAGATCTATAACATGGTTTATACAATTTACAATAGGTAAACAGAAGAATCACATGAAGAAACCCTCAAGATTGAGGTGCTACAACAACAAGATGAGACTGCAAAGCTTGAAAGCATTATTTTATAGGCTGAAGCATATAAATATTACATTTCAGATCTAGAACAGATCTTTGTGCAAAATTATAGATCTATATCAGATCTGTACACTAGATGAGTTCCTCTACAGTTTCCCCTTGAGGTTTTGATCAATACATGAAGGTACAGGAGTAGATCTGAGATCTAGAATTACAAGTCTGCATCAATATTCAGAAACTATGTAGTAAATAAATAAAAAAGTAAATCAAATCTGAAAAAAACATGGATTGGTTGTCCAATCCATGGATCACCACAGTGAAAGGGAGAATCCTTTCACCGGAGATCTCTCCTCCAAATAGCAGTCAGAACACCCTGCAACTTTCCTCTTGCAGATAACGTAGTATGGAGGGGAAAATTGTGTTATTAGCTTCAGTAGTGATTAGGCCTGATGCCTTGATCTGAAAATGCAGCCCTGATGATCCAATACACTCTTCCATAAGGTTAAAAGACACACTCACTGATAAGAGGCACTAGATTATCCTAGATCTGAATAGATCTAGCTCCCACTACTGCAGCTTATAAAAAAAATCAAACCCTCAATAGGATTTGAATTGTGGTTGGAAGATGAAGCTTGGCCCAAAGCATGATAGTGGACAAGATAGAACAAGTCTCCTCCAAGATCTTCTCAAGGAAGGAGGTGGGATTCCCGACCAGGAACACCCAAGTGCTAAATAGCACTATTCTCAGCTAAAAATCTAGAGAATGAGGTTTGTCTAGATAGACAATACCTTCAGAAATATCAAATGATCAACCCTCTCTTTGGTGTCCTCCTCCTCCTTTTATAATTTGGAAATCTTGTCAAACCCTAAGCCACCTTGATTATTTAGCCTCATTCACATGGGTGACCTCCAACATGAACTGTGCAGTGCCTTTTGGAGATGCATTGCACCTAGACAGTGTTGTTGATTTGGTCTTGTTTGACCCAGTCAATTGGTCCAACCTTTTTCACACTTAAATGTGTTTATGAAGATAGCTCAGATTTAGCTTGTTTCACATTCAACATTGATTTATTTTTCTATTTAGGAGTTATATTGATCCTCCTTTAAAATTTTGTTCATGAGACAAAAAAAGTAAAATAAAATTGAATATTCCTATTAGCTTGGGCTAATTAGGAATATTACAGTCCTCCCCCTTCAAAATGTTGCTTGTCCTCACGCAACTGCAAGGTAGAGAAACATTTCTCCCTTCCTCTTCCTGTGGCCTCATCAATGGATCCCACCATGGCTGAAAATGATAGGCAATGAATTTTTCCTCCAATGATTCCTTCCAAGTGTAAGATAGAAAAGTGTACATCATGAGAAAATGGAAGGTACAAGTGGTGATCTCCTTGTTTCTCAATGGCATCCTGATGGTAGGAGTGATGAAAACATGGGAAGTCCTATTCCCAATGAGTGACTTCCTCACCCATGCAATCATCCAAATGAAATGAGTCATTCTAGGTAGCTCATCAAAGAAGACTTCAACCCTGGATCTATGCAATGTGTTGGCGCCGAATGGAGAGTTTAGATTTTCCCATTCCAATTGTTTATCTCTCCACTTATGGTAAGTATGGGGTCTTTTTTGTCCTTGGGCTGAAATAACATGGCCTCCAAGAATGGCCCAAGCTACCCCATCAAACAATTCAACCATGAAGTTCCTCCTCCAAGCACCCAAGTTCTTCAAATGGCTCACCCCATGTGAAGAAAAGAGATGTGATGTGGAAATCATGGTTTGCCCATTTCTCCTCCTAAAACATACAATAGAATAGTAGGAAGAATCACACTCCCAATGGGCATCTCCATCTCATATCCCACTCTCCAAACATAGCTTCCCATGAACATAGAAACATTACCAGTATATGGAAGCAATAACAATAAAAAACAAGTTGTCACATGACAACCGGAAAGTGGATCATAGTTCCTCTCATGGAACCAGCGCAGTGCATCCTTTGCCTGCATCAAACTAAACAATAACAAGTGCTTTCCCAGCCACTTGTTTGTTTCCACATTCATTTTAAAAGATAGCATCATGAAAGTACAAAGTGGTGTCAATGGTGCACACCAAAAATCATGTGGCTTCTCCCACAAACCACCAATGAGATAGCCAATCTCAATGCTACAAAAGGCTGCAAGTACATTATCATAAAATATGCAAGAAGAGATAATCCTTCTTGGTACACCATGATGCTCAAAAAAGGAAAAGAAGTACAATACAAAACGTGAAATTATGCCTCCTCCATCATGTACTTGAGATCTTGAGCTGAAATGGCACAACTGGAATTCCTCCCTCACCCCCAATGAGTAGGGAAGTGGCTGTGACCTCCTCTTCATTACCTTCCGAGCCATGCATCTCTCCATATGCTGAAATATGTCATGTTAGTTGCCCTCCCAAGTGAAATCCTCCATCAAATGGACATATGCATCAAAGTGAATAGAAGAGAAGTCCTCATGTGCTGCATGTAGCAGCTTCTCCTTGAGACTAGAAGATCTAACCAAGAAGATCCTGCCATAGGAATAGATGACCACATCATCCACCATGTAACTATCATCTCCATCTGGGTCATCAAGAATCATGCATGCACCAAGTTCCTTGGAGTACTCTACCAAAAGATGAGACCTCCAATAGGGATCAATCCTCCTAAGAGAAAACGTTGGTGATTAACCATATGAAGCTCTCCTCATGCTGCTGCCTACTACTTTGACATCCTCCATGCCAAAGTCTTCCTCCAAACTCTCCACCTCTCCAAAATCTAAGAGTGGTGAACCCAAGGACAGTATGTCTCCCACTAGCTCTAGATCTGGTGGCCTCCCAGGTGGAATGCCTCCGTGCAGTGAGACATCAAAATCTGAAGTGGACTGTGTATATGAGTGGATTGAGTTTCCCTTCTTTTCACTGCGCAGTGCAGTCCTCTCGTTATGTGCAGAAATCTCCAGAAATAGATAAGGGTGAATGCTCGTCAGCCCTTGATGCTGATCCTTCTCCTCTTCTTCCATATGTGAGAATGCCTCATCCTCAATGAGATACCCTTGATCTCAGTCATCCCTTGAAGGAAAAGACTCCATGTCTTCAAAAATAGAAGAGGGCTCTTCAAGAAATGGGGATCTTGCCTCCTTAAGTTTGCAAAACCCTTGGAAGTCTAAGTGTTCTTTGAATCTCCATGATTGAGATTCATACTCCTAAAGAAAGTCAGTCAAGGTCTCCTCCCTTAGTGCACCTTCTTCCTCCATTCTCCTTAAAGTCAATGTGGATAGTAGACTGCGTTGTGGATTTGCATGTGTGGCTGAATGCTCACACCCATCATGTGAATAGCTAGAGCTTGCTTCAAACCCTTTCAGAAATCTTCTACACTCCTCCCCTTCCATCTCATTGAGATCTTCTTCAATACCTTCCAAGGTCTGGAAAAGAAGCAGGGATGCTCACACACAGCATAAGAAGTATTAGGGATTTATTTATGAGAAGAACTCATTGAGGGTTTTTCATGTATTCCCCTTATCATTCCCCTGATTTCTTCCTTCAATTCATGTATGTCTCAAGAGAGAGTGTTAGAAAACTCTTCCCTTCCAATCCTTCCAAGTAAAGGGGTTTCACCCTTCTTCTCTTTGTCCTCTATGTAATATTTATTCTATATTATTCTTTGGTAGCTCTCCTCCCTAATAGTTAGAGGTCCCTCCTCTTCTAGAGACATATTGGATCTGCAAGAAAATCACAGGCTGTGGCAGGAAAGATGCTTTGATACCACTGTAATATTCCAAATCTGGAACAGCTAGCAAGGCATGACTGGAAAATGAATTTTCCAGTAATGGATAATACAGAACTGAAAATTGGCACTTGGATCCCTTATATCTGAGTATATAATTCCTAAATCCAAGAGGGTATCAAAAATAAATCCTTCTAGTTGGGTAAAACAGATCTCCCCACACCTAGTTTCCTTGAAAATATGCCCCAAAGAGGGATTGCAGCAATATATAAACTCAGTAATGGATATGAAGCATCTAATAAGCTCATAGTACATGTTAGAAACACATATCCATCAATCTAAGCAACAAAAAAAAACTATACTTCATTTTATGAGCCAAAAGTTGGGGAAAAGCTACAATTTATGCCTTAAAATGGTTAATTTCAGAGATGAGCGTAAAAATAAGGGCAAGTGATGGTGGGATCTCGTATCTTAGGTCATAAGAGACTTACATATCAAATTTCAGCCCAAAAAAATGACTCTAGCTATGTTAAACAAATCTACCACTCCTGATATAGCTTAAAAATGCCCAATCCCCATGACTTGTGGTATGCAGAAGTTACTGAAGCACAGGAAGCATGATTTTCTGAAGGTGATGGATGCAATAGGGTATGGAATTCAGTAAATAAGATATATAGCATAGTTTATACAATTTAAAATAGGTAAAAAAAAGAATCACATGAAGAAACCCTCAAGATTGAGGTGCTGCAACAACAAGATGAGACTGCAAAGCTTGACAGCGTTATTTTACCGGCTAAAACAGCTGAATATTAAATTTTTTATCTAGAACATATCTGTGTACAAAAATATAGATCCTTATCAGATCTGTACACTAGATGAGTTCCTCTACAGTTTCCCATTGGGGTTTTGATCAAAACATGAAGGTACAGGAGTAGATCTGAGATCTAGAATTACAAGTTTGCAGAAATATTTAGAAATTATGCAGTAAATAAATACAAAATTAAATCATATCTGAAACAAACATGTATTGGTTGTCCAATCCATGGATCACCATAGTGAAAGGGATAATCCTATCACCGGAGATATCTCCTCCAAATAGCAGTCAGAACACCCTGCAACTTACCTATTGCAGATAACGTAGTATGCAAAGGAAAAATGTGTTGTTAGCTTCAGTAGTGATTAGGCCTGATGCCTTGATCTGAAAATGCAGCCCTGATGATCCAAAGCACTCTTCCAGGAGGTTAAAAGACACACTCACTGATAAGAGGCACTAGGTCTTCCTAGATCTAAATAGATCTAGCTTCCATTGTTGCAGCTTACAAAAACAATCAAACCCTCAATAGGATCTGAATTGTGGTTGGAAGATGAAGCTTGGCCCAAAGACTGATAGTAGACAAGATAGAACAAGTCTCCTCCCAGAGCTGCTCAAGGAAGGAGGTGGGATTCTCGACCAGGAACGCCCAAGTGCTAAACAACACTATTCTCAGCTAAACAGCTAGAGAATGAGGTTTTTCTAGACAGACAATACCTTTAGCAATATCAAATGATCAACCCTCTCTTTGGTGTCCTCCTCCTCCTTTTATAATTTGGAAATATTGTAAAACCCTATACCACCTTGATGATTTAGCCTCATTCACATGGGTGACCTCCAACATGAACTACGTTGTGCTTTTTGGAGATACATTGCACCTAGACAGCGTTGTTGATTTGGTCCTATTTGACCCAGTCAATTGGTCCAACCTCTTTCACACTTAAGTATGTTTATGAAGATAGCTCAGATTTAGCTTTTTTAACATTGAGCATTGATTTATTTTGCTATTTAGGAGTTATATTGATCCTCCTTTACAATTTTATTCATGAGACAGAAAAAATAAAATAAAATTGAGTATTCCTATTAGCTTGGGCTAATTAGGAATATTACAATCCTCCCCCTTGAAAATGTTGCTTGTCCTCAAGAAACTGCAAGGTAGAGAAAAATTTCTCCCTTCCTCTTCTTGTGGCCTCATCAATGGATCCCACCATGGCTGAAAATGATAGGCAATGAATCTATCCTCCAATTATTCCTTCCAAGTGTAAGATAGCAAAGTGTACATCAAGAGAAAATGGAAGGTACAAGTGGTGATCTCCTTGTTTCTCAATGGCCTCCTCAAGGTAGGAGTGATGAAAACATGGGAAGTCTTGTTCCCAATGAGTGACTTCCTCACCCATGAAATCATCCAAATGAAATGAGCCATTCTAGGTAGCTCATCATAGAAGACTTAAACCCCGAATCTATGCAATGTGTTGGGGCTGAATGGAGAGTTTAGATTTTCCCATTCCAATTGTTTATCTCTCCACTTATGGTAAGTATGGGGTTGTTTTTTTCCTTGGGCTGAAATGACATGGCCTCCAAGAATGGCCCAAGCTACCCCATCAAACATTTCAACCATGAAGTGCCTCCTCCAAACACCCAAGTTCTTCAAATGGCTCACCCCATGTGAAGAAAAGAGATGTGATGTGGCAATCATGGTTTTCCCATTGCTTCTCCTGAAACATACAACATGAATAGTATGGAGAATCATACTCCCAGTGGGAAACTCCATCTCATCTCCCACTCTCCAAACATAGCTTCCCATGAACATGGAAACATTAGCAGTATATGGAAGCAATAACAATAGAAAACAAGTTGTCACATGACAACTAGAAAGTGGATCATAGTTCCTCTCACGGAACCAGCGCAGTGCATCCTTTGCCTGCATCAAACCAAACAATAACAAGTTCTTTCCTAGCCACTTGTTTGCTGCCACATTCATTTTACAAGATAGCATCATGAAAGTATAAAGTGGTGTCAATGGTGCACACAAAAAATCATGTGGCTTCCCCCAAAAACCACCAATGAGATAGCCAATCTCAATGCTACAAAAGGCTGCAAGTACATTATCATACAATATGCAAGGAGAGATAATCCTTCTTGGTACACCATGCTGCTCAAACAAGGAAAAGAAGTACAATATAAAATGTGAAATTATACCTCCTCCATCATGTACTTGAGATCTTGAGCTGAAATGGCTCAACTAGAATTCCTCCCTCAACCCCAATGAGTAGGGAAGTGGCTGTGACCTCCTCTTCATTACCTTCCAGGTTATGCATCTCTCCATATGCTGAAATATGTCATGCTTGTTTCCCTCCCAAGTGAAATCCTCCATCAAATGGACATATTAATCAAAGTGCATAGAAGAGAAGTCCTCATGTGCTGCATGTAGCAGCTTCTCCTTGAGACTAGAAGATCTAGCCAAGAAGAGCCTGCCATAGGAATAGATGACCACATCATCCACCATGTATCTATCATCTCCATTTGGGTCATCAAGAATCATGCATGCACCAAGATCCTTGGATTACTCTACCAAAACATGACACCTCCAATAGGGATCAATCCTCCTAAGAGACAGTGTTGGTGATCTAGCATATCAAGCTCTCCTAATGCTGCTACCTACTACTGTGACATCCCCCATGCCAAAGTCTTCCTCCAAACTCTCCACCTCTCCAAAATATAAGAGTGTTGAACCCAAGGACAAGATGTCTCCCACCAAATCTAGATCTGGTGGCCTCCTAGGTGGAATGCCTCAGTGTAGTGAGACATCAAAATATGAAGTGGACTGTGTATATGAGTGGACTGAGTTGCCCTTTTCTTCAATGTGCAGTGCAGTGCTCTCCTTATATGCAGAAACCTCCCGAAATAGATAAGGGTGAATTATCATCATCCCTTGATGCTGATCCTTCTCCTCTTCTTCCATATGTGATAATGCCTCATCCTCAATGAGAGACCCTTAATCTTGGTCATCCCTTGAAGGAAAAGACTCCATGTCTTCAAAAATGGAAGAGGGCTCTTCAAGAAATGGGGATCTTTCCTCCTTGAGTTTGAAAAACCCTTACAAGTATAAGTGCTCTTTGAATCTCCATGATTGAGATTCATACTCTTGAAGAAAGTCACTCAAGGTCTCCTCCCTTGGTGCACCTTCTTCCTCCATTCTCCTTGCAGTCAATGTGGATAGTAGACTACGTTGTGGATCTGCATGTGTGGCTGAATGCTCACACCCATCATGTGAATATCTAGGGCTTGCTTGAAACCATTTCAGAAATCTTCTACACTCCTCCCCTTCCATCTCCTTGAGATATTCTTCAATACTTTCCAAGGTTTGGAAAAGAAGCAGGGAGACCTCCTCTTCCGTCATTCCTCCTTTCCCTCTTTCTCTCAACAAGAAATTAAGCATGTTACAGTGTGGTAGATCAGATTGTGTGGCTGGATGCTCACACACATCATAATAAGTATTAGCGATTTCTTTATGAGAAGAAATCCTTGAGGGTTTTGCATGTATTCCCCTTTTCATTCCCTTGATTTCTTCCTTCAATTCATTTATGGTTCAAGAGAGAGTGTTAGAAAACTCTTCCCTTCCAATCCTTCCAAGTAAAGGGGTTTCACCCATCTTCTCTTTGTCCTCTATGTAATATTTCTTCTATCTTATTCTTTGGTACCTTTCCTCTCTTATAGTGAGAGTTAATTCCTCTTCTATAGACACATTGGATCTGCAAGAAAAGCGCAGGTTGTGCCAAGAAAGATGCTTTGATACCACTGTAATATTCCAAATCTGGAACAGCTAGCAAGACATGACTGGAAAATGCATTTTCCAATAATGGCTGCTACAGAACTGAAAACCAGCACTTGGATCCCTTATATCTGAGTATCTAAGTCCTAAATCCAAGAGGGTATCAAAAACGAATCCTTATAGGTTGGTTAAACAGATCCCCCACACCTAGTTTCCTTGAAAAGATACCCCAAAGAGGGACTGCAGAAATATATAAACTCAGTAATGGGTATTTAGCATCAAATAAGGTCATAGGACATTTTAGAAACACATAGACATCAATCCAAGCTACAGAAGCAAACTATACTTCATTTTATGAGCCAAAAGTTGGGGAAAAGCATCAATTTATGTCCTAAAATGGTTAATTTCAGAGATGAGCATAAAAATAAGGGAAAGTGATGGTGGGATCTCGTATATTAGGTCATAAGAGACGTACACATCAAATTTCAGCCAAAAAAAATGACTCTATCTATGTTAAACAGATCTACCACTCCCGATATAGCTTAAAAATGCCCAATCCCCATGACTTGTGGTATGAAAAAATTACTGAAGCACAGGAAGCGTGATTTTCTAAAGGTGATGGAT
Organism: Pinus albicaulis; assembly: GCA_034641835.2. Classification (NCBI taxonomy): domain Eukaryota; kingdom Viridiplantae; phylum Streptophyta; class Pinopsida; order Pinales; family Pinaceae; genus Pinus; species Pinus albicaulis. Next base: position 1,049,258,499 of record CM076580.1, read on the forward strand.
GAAATAGGGTATGGAATTGATTAAATCAGATCTATAGCATGGTTTATACAATTTACAATAGGTAAACAGAATAATCACATGAAGAAACCCTCAAGATTGAGGTGCTGCAAAAACAATATGAGACTGCAAAGCTTGAAAGCGTTATTTTATAGGCTGAAGCAAATGAATATTACATTTCAGATCTATAACAGATATATGTACAAAAATATAGATCTATATCCGATCTGTACACTAGATGAATTCCTCTACAGTTTCCCCTTGGGGTTTTGATCAAAACATGAAGGTACAGGAGTAGATCTGACATCTAGAATTACAAGTCTGCAGCAATATTCAGAAATTCTACAGTAAATAAATACATAATTATATCAGATCTGAAAAAAACATGGATTGGTTGGCCAATCCATGGATCACCACAATAAAAGGGAGAATCCTATCACGGGAGATCTCTCCTCCAAATAGCAGTCAGAACACCCTGCAACTTTCCTCTTACAGATAATGCAGTATGGAAGGGAAATCTGCGTTGTTAGCTTCAGTAGTGATTAGGCCTGATGCCTTGATCTAAAAATGTAGCCCTGATGATTCAATACACTCTTCCAGGAGGTTAAAAGACACACTCACTGAGAAGAGGCACTAGATTTGCCTAGATTTGAATAGATCTAGCTTCCACTACTGCAGCTTACAAAAAAAATTGAACCCTCAATAGGATATGAATTTTGGTTGGAAGATGAATCTTGGCCCAAAGCTTGATAGTGGACAAGATAGAACAAGTCTCCTCCAAGAGCTGCTCAAGGAAGGAGGTGGGATTCCCGACCAGGAACACCCAAGTGCTAAACAACACTATTCTTAGCTAAACAGCTAGAAAATGAGGTTTGTCTAAACAAACAATACCTTTAGCAATATCAAATGATCAACCCTCTCTTTGGTGTCCCCCTCCTTTTATAATTTGGAAATCTTGTCAAACCCTAAACCACCTTGATGATTTAGCCTCATTCACATGGGTGATCTCCAACTTGAACTACGCTATGCCTTTTGGAGATACATTTCACCTAGACAACGCTTTTGATTTGGTCCTATTTGACCCAGTCAATTGGTCTAGCCTCTTTCACACTTAAGTGTGTTTATGAATATAGCTCAGATTTAGCTTTTTTCACATTGAGCATTGATTTATTTTGCTATTTAGGAGTTATATTGATCCTCCTTTACAATTTTATTCATGAGACAGAAAAAGTAAAATAAAATTGAATATTCCTATTAGCTTGGGCTAATTAGGAATATTACAGGGTGGTTTCAAATGGTAAAAGTTGAAAAATATTGAGGAGAGCTCTTGAGTAATATCTAATTCAAAATTTATATCTTGGTTCACTATATCTTCAAAGATATTTTCCAATGAATTCAATGTTCCTGAATTCTCTTAAAATCAGTCTCAAAAGGTTAGTTCAAAATTTTCACTATAATTTTTTTCCTATATGTTTTTAGACTATGAATCTTGGACCACATCAAGGAGAAATCATAATGAAAATTTGCATTAAATTTTGTTTTATTTTTTCACTATAATTTTCGATATATCGTTTAAGGAATTATGGGTTCCTAAATTCTCCTAAAATTAGCTTCAAACGGGTCAATTTGCCATTTTCACAATTATTATTATTTTTTTCTGAGAGGCTTTAGACACTGAAACTTGGACCATATTAAGTATAAATATCAAGGAAAAGCTATTTCAAATTTCATATATTTTTTTTTGTAATAATTTCAGAGATATACCTTATGGATTTTAAGATTTGTGAACAATGATGAAATAAACTTTTAAAAAGTAAGTTTGGTAGTTTTTCGATTTTTTTGGGACTTTTTAGACTATGAATTTTTTAGGTATTTTAAGATACATAAAGAAGTACCTCAAGCATAGGTTTCAAAAATTATATTTGAATAATTTGATATTTGTCACACTATACAAGTTTTCTAATGTGGAGAGGCAAAAAATTAGCAAGTTTTAGGAAAGTCACCAAAACTTTCACTTGAAACATCATACTCTTTTCACACCTATGGAATTTTAGAAAATAAATATCACAGTGTTATAGACCAAAGTTTCAGTTCTAGAAGGACTCAAATACCAGAGATATATGAAGAAAATAATCAAGCATTTAGATATTATCCAAATTAAGGTATATAACCTACAAGTGTCCTAATTGTTGATTAGAAGATCCCCTTTTTTTGGTGATTGAAAGTTGTGATAAAGAATAATACTATTATTATTCTCCAAATTTCCTTCAAAGAAATCTACTACACCAATTAAATCTACTGAAGACTCATCCTTAACTTATAATTAAGGTGAATAATTAGAATTTAGGTTATCTCAATTATAGAATAGAGTTAATTAAATGGGTGGTAGTATGTTGAAAAAGGTGGATTTCTCATGTTCTCAAGAAAAACTGAAAATAGGAATGGAAAATAATATGAATGAAAATAAGTAAGGAATACAAAATAAGATTAATGAAAATAAGGAAGCAATAGAAAAAATTATGGATGAGAATAAGGAAGATATACAAAAACATTTAAGAATCACAACATATTCTATTAAAATATCTCCCTAAAAGGGAGGCGGAGATCCAAGGAAATCATGAACACAAGGAGAATAATGGATTTGAGAATCAATATCATATGGGGACTATGTTATCACACTTATAAATCAAAGATATATAATCACAAAAACATAATAATGAATTTCCAATCCAATATACACATCATCAGGGATTCATGTAACATGGATATCTCAGATGTAGTACTAATACTTTTATCTACACGAAGTGGAATCCTTACAAAAGGTAAATATTGCATCCATGCTTTTATAACAAGAGCAACATGTATGAAATCAATGGATCTGTCCATGCCTAAATCCGAGAGAGACATTGTTGATGATACCATGGATCGCATGGACCCCTTGAATCCTCCTCCATGTGACCTTCCTACTAGGAAGAGGCCACATTGGCTTCGTGACACATTACAATATGTCGAGAGACACAATACCATGATAGGGACCTTTAGAGAGAGCAAGGAGCCATGCATGTATCAAGGATATATTATAGCACTGAGAAATATGATTCAATTCGAGCCTCCCACCTTTGAATAAGTTGTGAAAGAACAAGTATGGAAGGATGGTATTGCTGAAGAATACATGTAAATTATGAAGAGTAATGTATGAGATGGTGTGTCCAAAGCAAAGGAGAAATTTGTGGTGACTTAAAAATGGCTTTACAAGATCAAGCATGGGGTTGATGGAAGCATAAAAAAAACAAGGCAAGGTTCATAGCCTAAGGGTTACCCCAAAAGAGGTACAATATTATGATGATATATTTTCTCTAGCTGCTCACTACACCACCATTTGATATGTTGTTGCACTTGTAGCTAGTTAGGGCTAAACTCTTCACTAGATGGATGTGAAGATTACCTTCTTGCATGGTTGTCTTCAAGAAGAAGTATATGTTGAAAAACCTTCAATATTCGAATTTAATTACAAGAAGACCCATGTGTGTTGATTGAAGTAGTATCTTTATGGATTGAAGCAAGCCCCCCATGCATGTTATGCCCACATTGATAGTTACTTGATGATGCTAGTATTCACAAGGATCAATGTCGATCCAAACTTGCACTTCAAAGTGGTCCAAGGTATGCCTCTCATTTTGGAATCGTATTTTGATGACTTATTCTTAACAGGTCTAGGCCCTCTGATTCTTGAATGTAAGATGGAGTTTGTTACTGAATTTGATATTAGAGACCTTGGTTTGATGTACTAGTTCATGGGACTAAAAGTATGGAAAAGACTGGGCAAGATTTTCATTCACAACGAAAATATGTTGCGAAATTGTTACAGATATATGGCATGGTACAATGCAAGTATTTTCCTACAGCTTGGAGATGAATTTCAAGAAGCTATGTGGAGAATTTGTCGGACAAGACCTAGAAAAACCTTCTGAGTATAGACAACTTTTTGGTACCCTAATGTTTCTTGTCAACACTTTCCCTTAGATATTTTTCGAAGTTAACACTTTGATCCAGTTTATAAATAAACCTCACTGATGATTCATATCAATAGGTATATCATAAATATCATTATGCCATCCTCCATCATTAAAACTATCATTTTCTCACATTAATTCAATTTTTTGGTTATAGTATGCTTAGTAAGAAGATTAAAAGGTGTTTTTCATATTATGTTGCTTAATCTGGTTTAATTACAGGAAAATGAAGCATTTTTTAGGCATTTACTATGTAGGGGATTGATAAATACAACTAGGAGAGAATCTAGGGGGGGTTTTCCACCTCCTTAACTCCCTAACTTGGCTTGGTATCATAAAAACCTCTCGCATCAGTTCAAATTCATTGACAGTTGAGTCATTCCTAGTGAAAGTGAAGCTCAAGAGGGACTAGATCCACTATTTTCAAGATCAAGGAGGAAATCACTCATATTTTCTAGGGATATAATTTCAATTACCCTTTTGTATAAATAAAAAAATATGAAGAGCTCATTAGGATTCGAAGTTTTGATTCAATTAGGTGTAGCTATCAATCTCAAAGCTTAACATTGTAATTTTGAAATTTTTATGTGATGTATGATAATTTTACTTTCTGATAATGAGAATTTGGTTATTTGGTTGCATCTGAGTTAGTTTCAGAGGGTTGATACCCCTTGGTATGGGCTCAACCTAGATTCTTAGGGCCCTCTTTGTACTTGTTTTTTGTTCTTGGTTCCAAGCATTTCATAGATTTATTTCATTTCAATAGAGGTTAAACTATAAAATATGTGTTTGGAAACTTTTTCATCACCTCTATCGTGGGAGAATGTTTGGAAGGATTCATAATATCAGTAAAAAAATAATTTTTTTATGAGTTATTGGAAATAGATGAATGTTAGTTATCCTTCTTCGTATTTTATTTCTGTAGCTTAGAAGTAAGTTTAGTGATCAGAGTAGTGTTATGACCTAAAATATATGTTATTTAGATTCAACTCATCTTTTCTATTATAGTTTATGTCATTGTGTTAAATATCAATGGATGTATGAATTTGTCTGGTTGCATGACTATGTTGATCTGTAGGAAAGGGAACCTCTTTTACCTCCATTTTTCACTCCTCCACCTTCTCTCTCCACCTCTCAATTCTATCCCACATCTTTGTTTCCACAGTCACTTTCCCTAGTAAATTTACGACATTGTGGGAATTCATCTTCGTGCAAGAAAGAAATCTTAGAGGCCCTAGGCTTCGCAAGGAGGCTTCCCAAACCTTCCTTCACTCTCTCTAAGCTCCATACACCTCTTAATTCCTTCAATACTTCAACACCACCCTAAAAACATCATCGAAACCCCTCCTGTAGCATTACAGTACCTCTTGTAGCAACCCCTGTAGCATATCTATAGCACCACATTCCTTTGCTTGCTTTGCTCCCCACTTAAAAATTAGCTTAGTTAGGATGAATAATTATCCCAATATATGATTTTATGATAAATATAAGCTCCTATACCACTCCAACCATTCCTTTTCCTCAATTTAAAATGAAGTAGAGTTATTCTTTTAATTACAAGAAATACACAAGTTATATTTCTAATTTTCAAGCAAGTGTGAAGTAGATATATGATACATGCATTTTTCTACTAATTTGATGAATTATGAAAGGTAGAGTATTTTTCCTTTTGCAAGTATTTTAGCTTTATTTCCCCTTCATGAAATGATAGTTCGCATCTACAAATTGAACAAATGGCAGTTTTTCTTTCCTAGTTAGAGTCAGTTTTCAATTGTACTTTGATCAGAATGTTTTCACTATGGATAGGTGGGAGGAATGGTATCTGAGCAAACTGATCTAATTTCATAGCTGAGGGTTCCATGAGTATAATCCAATATACTATGCATATAACACTATCACCTCTAAGTTTGTATGAACCCCAGGTTGAGAATTTGAGTCGAGGAGCCCTTGGAAGTTGCAACACTCTTGGTGCAATACCAAGGCTCACCAATTTTTAGTGTCGTTTCCCTGGAGGTGTCCAAGAAGATGATTTTTTATGTGTAAGCATTTTTTTGTATTTTTTATTAAGTTTTGAAAAAGTGAAAAAATTAAGAAAAAAATCTTTCATTCCTTGTAGGAGTAGGGGTAATCAAGGAAAATTATTACCCAAAACTCCCACACCCTCAAGTAGTCAACCTTCACTCTTCTTCGGTGACTATGAACTCCCTATCTGACTATAGGGGATTTAGAATACCCTCTAAGTGAGAAACCTGAAATTTTTGAAGAACCTATTGGGGAAGAAGAATAACATACTTCACCTACCCAAGCTATGACTGAAAACATGAACAATGATATTTTTCCCATTAGAGAAACCAATGGAGACGCTAGAATGAAGAATATAAGCCTTGCTGGCCTTCCACACTTCCATGGCCTAACCTATGAGGATCCTAAAAGCTTAATGTTTAAATTTATTGTTGTTTGTAAGAACTATGACTATGCCTCTGATGAGCAGAAGTTGAATTTTCCCCCCTCTAACCTTAAGGATGCAACCTTGTGTTCGTTTACGGGTCTTCCCGGGGGCATCATCATTACCTAGGCCTAAATGTAACATGCCTTAAATATAAAGTATATGTAACATTGTAGGTCCAAATAAAACAAGGAATAAATCTTTAGGATGACTCTAAGACCCGATGAATCCTTAGAAGACTATGAGGAAACATTTCAACTCAATTATAGGAGGGAGAACTATACCCTTGATCCTGCGTCAGTCACATTATTTCTTCTGTGAGAGATCGGGGATGAAGTGTTGGAAACCCTCAACATGCTCTCTGGAGGATATATCTATCAATTATCATACGATGACATCAAAATTGTATTAAATAATTACTCTAGGACTACTAGGAAAAATGGTATGGATATTCAAGGCTTGGTCAGTTCCTTTCCCTCCACCACATCCATCAATAATGATATAGGGAAAATGTTGGAATATTTCAAGAGTGAAATGTTCCATACCTTTTCATTTCAAATGGATACCATGAAAATCAATTGAAAGCAAGAGGAATCAGTGAGGGATCTAGCTATTTTCTATCCTAGATGCACTAAAATATTAGATGGAATGAATTACCATTGAATGTCATAGAATTATGCCTAGTATGTGAAGAAAACCATGCAAAAAACAATGCCCTTCTTTGTATGGCCTCAAATTTGTATACCAAGGGGCAGAAAGTGGGTCATAGAAGCTTTACTTCATTAATCAAAGGATGCCTCAAGGACCTTGGCCATATCAACAGGGAAAGCAAGTTGCACATTACTCTTATTACAATCCAAATCAGAATGCACCTTCCTAGCCTTGGTACTCTTCCACTCATCCATCATGGTCCAAACCTACTTCTTGGAATTACACTCCTCCGTATCCTCCTCATCCTTTCAACCATCATTTTATTCACATCCTCCCTAATCTCAATGGGGAAACCCATGACAAGGTTGGAGGCATCAAGTCAACCAACATCTTTCTTTACTGCATCCACCCAACCCTAAACCACAACTCAATAATGCTACTCCACCTAAGAAACCTCAAATTCCTACTCAACCTAATCCTAACTTGAACAACAAGAAATCAGATCAAGTCTACAGTCGAGATACATCCTATCCTTTTTATGTTATGGAAATCCAAGAGATAAACCATCAGTTTGGGAGAGTGATCCTAGGTAATAATCTATCATCTCCACTTGAAGATATTGAATAAGAGAAGATGTTTCTCCTAAATTTAATCCACATCCCTTTCCTGATAGGTCGATCCATCCTAGTCAACACACCCCAAAAGAGAATGAACTTTTGGGAGAATTGAATTTTGTTGTGTGTTAAGATACCCCTTCTCTGGGTTATTAAATATTTTCCCATATTTAATAACCTTATCAAGGAAAAATGTTTCAAAAAATAATGCGAGAAGAAGAGGAGACACCCCCACCATGTTGTTGGGAAACTATTTGATCTTATATTGGGGAGGGTGATCTTGCCGAAATACCCAGATCCTGGAAGCCCAATAGTGGATGTGCACATTGATGGTATTATGGTCCCTAATATCTTGATTTATCTTGGGGTTGCAATCAATGTGATGACTAATGATAACATGTTAAAGATAAATCTCTAAAGGGCTTTGAGGAAGACCACCATAGTGTTGCAGCTTGTAGAAAAATCCACATAAGCTCTCGAGGGAATTGTTGAAGATGTTATGGTCTCCATTGACTCTTGGGAGTATCCTACTGATTTCCTAGTTTTCTATCCCAAAACCAAGTTTAATGGTTATCCTCTTATCTTAGGAAGATCTTGGTTGGCCATTTTTGTTGCCTAGATTAGTTGTAGGGATGGGTGCATGACTATTAAGAATTGAAATTTATCAAAATAATTGGTATTGTATCCTCCTGCTGAGCCTTCTATTGAACATGACTTCAAGGAAAATTTTAAGGATGGAAATTTATCTTAAAGTTTAGAAACCTTGGCGAATCTTACTAATCCATAATATCCAAACTATAAAATGTTTGATGATATTTTGGTAAAAATATTCAAACTTCTAATGATTTTATACAATCTCTATAAAATTTTGGTGCTTTTTAAGGTAAAATATTTTTTCTTATAAAATTTGGGCAAATCATTTTTAGGAAAAAATGGGATTTGGAGAATCCGTTTTTTGCAAAATCATGGAAAATTAGCCCATCTGCGAATATTAGCCCCTAAAATTTTCCCTGCATGACTTACCCTTGTGGTTATAAGAAGAAGAAGAGGATGAATTATATCACACAATCCCCTACCCAATATGCACTCTAGATATTTTATAGGAGGGGGGAGACCTGATGCATATTACCTCATTGACCATATCCTTCAGAACCAACCTCCCACTTCCATACCAATTGATGAACTAATGAAAGAATATGAGAGTGGTGGTTGGAATGAATTATGCTCGATTGACTGATGTCCTAAACATGTCAAGGTTGTAGAGTTTGTCCCATATAGAACTTTAAATATCAACCCCTCTCTCTAAACCAAACAAGAAGAAAAATGATGTATACTGAGGGAACACTTAGATCCTTTTTCTTGGGATTATAAGGAAATGAAAGGGGTGCATCCCACATTTTTTACTCATCATATTTACATTAAAGAAGGATGCAAAAATTTGCGCCAACCTCAGAGGAGGATGAACCCAACTCTTAAGGACACTGTGAAGGAATAATTACAAAACATACTGGATATAAGGTTCATATACCCCATCTTAGATAGTGAGTGGATGTCCCCCCTAGTTTTATTCTGAAAGAAGAATGGAAAGTGGAGGATCTGCGTTGACTATAGAGAGATTAACAAGGCAACAAATAAATACCATTTTCCCTTTCCATTCATTTACCAAGTCCTAGATGGTCTTGTAGGAAAGAAATTATTTTCCTTCTTGGATGGCTTTAGTGGATACAATCAGATCCAGATCAACAATGAATACCAAGACAAGACCACAATTACATGCCCCCAAGGAAGTTTTTCCTATAGATTTATCCCATTCCGTCTATCCAATTCCCTTGCTAATTTTCAGAGGGATTCTTTAATTATCTTTTTTGAACTTGTTCATGAATTTGCTGAGATATACATGGATGATTTCACTCCTTATGGGTGTCACTTCCAAGAATCTCTCTCTAATCTATGTAAATTATTGAAGAAATGTATTGAATTTAATATCTCATTGAGCCCTGAGAAATTTGAATTATTAATGAATTCATGGAATTTCCTTGGCCACTCCATATCTAAGGAAGGGATACAAGTTGACCCAAACAATATTTCCATCCTCAAAAGGGTCCCTACCCCTTAGAATAAAAGAGATGTTAAGATTTTCTTATGATTAGTTGTGTATTATATAAGGTTCGTAAAAGAATTTAGTAAATTGGCTTTACCATTGTTTGTATTACTAGCCAAGGATTCATATTTCTGTTGGACAAGCAACTGTCACGAGGCCCTAGAAGTGTTGAAAGAAAATTTGATCACCGCACCCATCCTTAAGGGTCCAACTGGGCATTTTTTTTCCATATCCATACTGATCCATCAAATAAAGATGTGGGGGTAGCCTTGGGACAAGTATAAGATAACTTTCCTTATGTTATCTATTTCATTAATAAAAATATTTCTAAAGCTAAGTTGAATTACATTGTCACTGTAAAAGAACTCTTAGTTGTAGTACATTCTTTGAACAAATTCAGGCACTGTATCACTAGATATCAATTTTTTGTTCATAGTGATCATGAAGCCATTAAATATTTGATGAATAGGCCTGATGTGAATGCTAAAGTAATTATATGGTTGTTATTGTTACAACAATTTGATTTTACTATTATTGAGAAACCAATGAAAGAAAATGTGGTTGCAGATTTCTTGTCCAAACTAACCTTTCCTACACATAACGAGGAGATAGTGGATGATCAACTTCTAGATGAGGACCTATTTTCCATCTCAGTTCTTTCTCCTTGGTTTTTTGACATAACCAACTACTTTGTTTCTAGGATTTTCCATCCTAATCTATCATCTAGAGAGAAAAGAAATATTGTAAGGAAAAGCACTCATTTCACTTGGATTGGGGGAAATATTTTCATATTGAGACCATATCAGATCTTGAGGAGATGTGTAAGGTAAGAAGAAGTATTTTACATCCTCTTAGAATGTTATTATGGACCTTGTAGGGGTCATTTTGTTGCTAAGAGGAAAACCTTTAAAGTTTTACAAGTTGGTTCCTATTGGCCCACTTTACATCAATATGAAAGGAGATGCACCATGAGATATGATCAGTGCCAAAGGATGGGAAAGCGCACACCGAGGGATGAAATGCTCCTACAACCTCAAGTGGCCTTATAGCCATTTCACAAGAGGGGCATGGATTTCATTGGGCCAATTGATCCACCATCAGGAAAAAGAGGTACATCACTGTGTGTATTGATTACTTGAAAAAGTGGTCTGAGACAAAGGCATTCAAAGTAGAAACTAAGCAGAAAGTGGTGACAAACACATCTTCTATAATTTTGAGTATCCAAGGGAGGTAATCACCAATCAAGGAGCATAATTCACATCAAATCTGGTTGAGGATCTCATGAGGTAGCACCATATCAAACCCAAGACATCCACTTCCTATCACCCTCAAGCAAATGAGAAAGTAGAGGTCACAAATAGATCCTTGGAGAGCATCCTCCCCAAGGTTGTTAACATGAGCAGGAAATATTGGGTAAATAGAACAGTGGAGGCCACTTGGGACTATAGTACCAATTGAAAAACCACCATTGGGTTCATTCCATATGACTTGGTTTATGGGAAGAAGAATCTGATTTCTATTGAGTTTGAATATAACACTTTGACAATGACAGCTCAATTGGACTTAGACTTCACTACAACACAAAAAAAAGGCTACTCCAACTTAATGGATTAGATGAGTTTAGGACGCAATATCTCCTTCACACTAAGGTCATAAAATTGCAAAGAAAGGTCTGGTATGACAAGTATATTAGGGAAAATAATTTTCAAGAAGGAGACTAGGCCTTGTTATATGATTCTAGGTTCAAATATTTAAGAGGAAAGCTAATGACAAGATGGTTGGGTCCATATCTAGTAGAAAATCGTCATGAAAATGGATCTTTCCAAATAATAACCATTGCTGAGGGAGGTATTCCATTGCTTGTAAATGCCTATAGGATGAAGCTATATAGAAGACCTATGTCCAAGGAATAATTTATTAGTTCATTTAGTAGAGAATTAAATGTTATTGGGGGTTTCATAGCTTCCATTCCATGGTATTCATAAAAATACAATAATAATAATAATAATAAGAAGAAGAATAATGCTCGAATGAAAACCTATATGAGGCATTTGAGGCCAACTCCAGGGTTGAAAACCTCTCTTAGGTTGCCTAGGATTGAAAAAGAAGAAAAAAAGGAAAAAAAAAATCCCTAGGTGAAAACCTCTTTTGAGGCACATAGGGCATGCATTCAGGTTGAAAACCTCCACAGAGGCATCTTGCTTGTCTCAAAAAGAAGAAGAAGAAAAAACATTACAAAACAAAAAGAGAAAGGAGGAACACAAGGAGGAAGCTCACGCCATTTCTACTAACATTTTTATTCTTTTGTAGGATTTCATATATTTGGAATAATTTATGTCTACATAACATACCCTACAAGCTGTCATCCATCTTCCCATCCATACACCTCATCTCCATATTCTTCACTCATATAACCATTTCTCTCCACCCTCCAATCAACCAGAAATTTGAAGTTCACTTCTGCACTATGATGCTACAAGAAGGTCCTATAATGCTATAGGATGAGCCTATGCAGCTACAGGAGGGGTATCCAATGAGAATAAAATCCAAAATTTCCATGATGCCTCTATGAAATTATAAAGGGGGTCCTCCAATGATTTACTCATCACCCATGCATCACCCATCCCTTCCATTTCACCAAGACTTGCTCAAAATTTTCACTCTGTCCTACCTGTAAAAAACACATAGACCACTATTTTATATTTATCCTATATCTACACTAATTTTTCATGAATCGAACCCTGTCCACATGGATTTTCATCATTTCCCTCAACACCATCATGAAAATTGAAGACTTCAAGGGAGGATTAAAAGACTGCTATAGGGATAAAACTCCTCCTATAGAAACCTGTGAAGTCACAACATAAATCTCTAAAATATTTTTTTCCACCAACATAAAGCATGATGGAGCCATGCATGCACCCAAGAAGGGACACATCATCGTTAGTAAATAATTCCACCACCTGGAGTAGCCTAGACATTAGAAATACACTTGAACACACACAGTAAAATTATCAGTGAAGGTATAACAAAGTTCTGAAGACATGCACAAGGAACAAGAAAAATAATGAAATCCCTATCAGATAATGATATTATATGGATCAACTCCAACATAAAACCAAAGTTAGGCTCAGGTATGGCAACCCTCACCTCTTCCATATGTATAAAATGACCAAAACATGCAATGATCGAGAAATGTGTTTTAATAAGCTAGAGGTGACCAGTGAACTAGGCCACCCTCGACTAGTAAACTTAAGTTGGTATTAGTTACTCAAGAAACATGGAGATGTCAACTCAAAGTGAGCTCGTGTCATGAAGAGTGGGGGGATAATCACGAGGATAGTATAATTATTGCAAAGAGTTGGGGACAATGATCCTAAAAAGGAAACTTGTGTATATTCCATGTCACCACAGTGCTCCCAGCTTTCACCTCAAAATAGAATATTATATACTTGGATCAATTTCTTTTGGACCATACCTCATTCCAAAAACAATTTGAGGAAGGATAGGCTATTGTATCAGACCACCTAGGGTGCCAACGAGGAGTTTCAAACACTATTTGAAAGTGCTATGGGAGGAAGCTACAAGCAGGTTAGCAAGTTCTACAGGACGACAAAGGATAATCTACAAGAGAAATTAAAGGGTGAAAAGGGAGCCAAAGTGGTTCGAAAAATGGTCTCAAAACCATCATACACATCCATATTTGTTTCAAAAAAATTAAGATACATCCACCTTCCTTTTTTTACCTTCAAATGCATGAAAATTCTTCTTGAAATTGACAGCTTGTAGAAGTCAATTAAGGAGTAGGAGGTTTTTCTAGAAATTGTTGTGGTTAGAAACAAGGAAAATAATTTGTTGATAGGAATTTGAGCATCTTTCTTCCTCACTTTTAACAAGGAATTTAACATTGTTTCACCACTGATATTGTTTAAAAAAATTTTGAATCCTACACATAAGTAGCACCAAGGAGGGATAGAAGAAGAAATGGGGGGAGGATTTAATAGAAGAGAACCCTCAGACACTAAGAGGATCCACCAACACCCTCCTATAGTGAACATATTCATAAGAAACCAATGGTTGGGTTTATTTTAGTTGTTAAAGGAGTATGATGATGATCTTACTCATGAATTTTCCATGGCATTTAATTCTAAAGGAGAATATAGTGCCACCACTATCGTCATAGGGTTGGACATCTCTCTCATCCATGAAACCATAATAAAATTTACCACCTTACCTCTAGGGATTCGATGGAGAAATTAAGACAAGGGAGTGAGTGTCACAACTAGGAAAAATGTATTTATTTTGAAAGAGAAGCATGTGGAGGATAAGAATGGAGTCAGAAGAGAAATCCGACCTTACCCCTGGGATGAGGTGGCTTACCATATGGTCAAGTATATATCTTGTGACGGGATATTGAGTGTGGTATATTCTCACCACTTCAGATTGCTCCATGAGTTGATATTCAAGGAATAATTTCCTCTCCCTCAAAGGCTCAACGTTCCCAATTTCCTCCTATAGTCAATCATTTAGATGAGGCAAAAGGTGCAGGAAGGGAAGCAACAACTCTTAGCTCACGATGGCATCATCAAGTTAATAATTATGGATGCTTTGAGCCACTTAAGGATACCTGTCCTATGGACTAAATTTGTGGACATGGATAGCGATACTTTTATAGAAACCCAAGCCATAACACTTAGAAAGACAACAACCTATAGTATTAGAGTTAAATAAGGAAAAAATAGAGGAGGAAGAAGGAGAAAAAACATATGAGGAAGAAGTAGCAAAAACATAAGAAGAGGAAAGAAAAACAGAGGAAAAAGAGGTAGCAGAGGTAGAGGAAGGATAAGTACAAATTAAAGGAGAAGAGGGGGTTAAGCATGTAGAAGGAAGATTAAGCCCAAAGGAGACTTCTAAACCCCAAGAATTATATCTCTAGGGGATACTAAACAAGAAGTAGCTGCAACATTAGCTACATTGGGCACACTTGTCAACCAGAAAAGGAAGAAACCAAGACAACTTACCATATATTTCAAGACCAGAAATAACTCCATAATTAAACAATGGAAACCAAAAACTTCCACAAGGGTCCTTATCATTATTGATGAATCACCAAGTAAAAAGGAATAAGCAGGACCCAATGAGGGAAATATTGAGGAGGTCACTTCTCATAAAACCATAACTAAGCCACCTATAGCATCTATGGGTAGTCCCACCAATAGGTCAGTTACTTTCAAGGAATCCAAGACACAAGCTACCCTTTAACAATTAGAAACATAAAATATATAAGAGGGGAAGGGTTTACTATAAGAGAGGCAAAGTTTTCTACAAGAGGAACATAGGAAGATACATTAGCAGAAAAGGGAGCTACAAGAAGAAGTAGCCACGTAAAAAACAATTGAAAATGACCTCCAAGAGCTGCAAGATCCTGATACAAAACCTAGATTAGGATCCTACTAAAAATTCATTGAAGGAGGAAGGATTATCCCTAAAAAAATTACAATCCCACTCCTTTATGTGTTGGAGATAGAGAGAGGTAGAACCCATGGGGGGACGAAAATTTCTAAATCTAAGAATGTGGAAGATGTGTGACTTATGGAGGAAAAATTATTTGAAATAGGTAAATAATTGGGTGATTTTGAAACTAAGGGAGTCTATCATGAAGGAGCTGGTATATGAAGAAAACATAAGGTCAAAAGAGAGGATGTAGGAGAAAAAAGTACAACTTTCCACCATGGAAATTCTCTCTATGGAAGCCTTGCAATGCAGGAAACCTTCAAAGTCTGATCCCCTCTTCCTCAAAGAATAGTGGCTGTAGTTCCAAATGAATAATATAGCACAATATGGATCACTACATTTTCAATACTATAGGAAATTTATTTAGTTTTTTAAACAAACTAGTATGGAAGATAGGGAAAAGTTAGCTAAATTCTACATGCAAAATTTCATTTTGATAGATCTGAATTTATGGGATCCCAATTCAAGGTTGGGAGACTTGTAGCTCATGGCTTCAAAATCTTGGTTGGCTCATGAAGAGGCAAGGGCCGAGCAGGTAAAAAACGTAATGAAAAAAGAGGAGAAGGAACCCTTGTACATCAAATTAGAACTATTTAGCCATAAGTATGTCATTATAAATCATAACCTCATCTCCTTTGATGCTACTTTAGCACCAAAATACATTGCAACCTAGGAGAAAGCCATTCTACACTTTGAAGGAATATTTAGAATGTTGAGAACATAAATTTTTCAAGCTTTCTAGAGAAGATGGCATGCCTTACCTCACAGTCTACAAGTCATAAAATATCACTCTCCTGAAAGGCTAAGGAATGCCTTGGAGAAAACACCATTGTACAAGAGAGTCATGCAGAGGATGAATATCGATTGGGTAGGACTAAAACTTAGTCAACCCTTTCTTCTCGGCTTACAATAATGAAGGAACCAAATAGAAGAGAAAAATGAATGGACTGATATAGCGACAAATGTAGGGCTTTACCAACCAAAAGGCACACCATTTGAGGTGCCTTGGGATGTCAGAGAGTCCACCAGGGCCATGAAGGAGCTTCACATGGATAACTGAGTTTCTCATAGGATGAGCAACACCTTCAATGGGGGGGTGATGATGAGTCCCATCAATATGTATATCTTGAAGATCACCATGCCATCATCCAACCTTAAAACTATCATTTTATCACATTAATTCACATGTGTGGTTATATTATGCTTAGTAAGAAGAGTAAAAGGTGTCTGTCATTATATGTGACCTAATGTGGTTTAATTACAAGAAAATAAACAATTTGTTAGGCATTTAATATGCGGGGGCTTAATGAAGACAACCAAGAGAGGATATAGGGGGGGTTTGTCCACCTCCTTAACTCCCTAACTCGGCTTGGTATCACAACATCCTCTCTCATCATATCGAATTCATTGAGAACCGAGTCACTCCTAGTGCTAGTGAAGTTCAAGAGGGAAAAAATCCACTATTTTCAAGTTCAAGGGGGAAATCACTCCTTTTTTCATGGGAGATTCTATCAGCTACCCTTTTGTATAAATAAACAATATGAAAATCTCATTAGGATTCAAAATTTTGATTCAGCTAGGTATATCTATCAAGATCAGAGCATGACATTGTCATTTTGAACTTTTTATGTGATGTATGAGACTTTTACTTTCTAATAATGAGAAGTTGGTTACATGGATGTTTTATCACTCAAAAAAAAAAAATATCATTTGACATAGTACTAGATGTTCATGTGTCAAAGGTATGGTCATAGAATTCATTTTTCATTACGTTGTTAAGGAAAATTTTAATTTTTTCTTATTATCTTATCCTAAGGTCCAAACTCACCCCCATACAAGCCTTTTCATGTCACATCAGTCATTATTTCCTAACATTTTTCATTTCCCAAGCTTACAACTTCGAAAATTTCTTTTTAGCCAAGAATCCCTACTTTCGTAGAGAATTACAGAGAAAAAACACACTTTTCACTATGAAGCTGCTAATACTTTTGTAGAGAAACTACCCAGAAATACACTAAGAATGCTACGAAAGGAGGGATTCCTATCTGTCTTGTCAAAAAAGGTGCTAGGTGTCAGTAAATGATTGAAAGGGATATGATATATGCCATTAGAGTGAGTTAGGGTTAAATCAAGGTACAATGGTCATGGATGAAGTCATTATTACCATTTTAAGCATGTATGAGTCATCATTATGCCATGAGTTGTAATCAAACTTTAAAATCTTTCCCAATTGATTAATTTTTCATTCTCCTCTCCTTATTTACATGTTATTGAGCTTTGGAGAGCTATTTCAATAAGCTGAAGCCGTGGTTGGTATTTTTAAAAAATTTACAGGTATCATTGAACAAGCGAGGCAGAGAAGACATAAAAGTACCATTGATGCAAAGAGGAATACCAAAAAAGGTGGCCACTGTCTAAGATATGAGCCATTAGACATGAACCTGATAAATGAAGACCCAACAACTTCAGGATTTTACAGAAGAACAGGGTGTTTGTAGTTTTGCCAAAGATTGCAAGGATGCCATGCACATTTTTCTAAAGATTTTGCCCTAAATTTCAATGGGACGGCTGCAAAAGTGGGAATGAAGAAGTCATTTTTTGGATGCTACGAAAGCATGCTACAAAATTGTCCTGTTTTCGTAGCGAGCTATCTTTGAAGGTTTCTGAGAATTTTAAGAGAATTTTTGGATAGGTGAACACATCAAACAGGTCAAGGGGCCTTCCCAAAAATCATCCATGACTTAAAGACCATGAAATGGATACAACTCATCAGCTGAAGCATTCGTTGAAGATAGGGTCTTGTTTTCCTGAAAAATAGGGTTTGTTTCCATATGTTGAGGAGGATATTTAAGATGCCAAGTATTGATGAGCTATTACATATCCCATTCGGACATGTGAAGCATTAGTTGTAAAATATGTAACTATTTTAAGAGATAAGGTAGTTTGATGTAATAAATAGGAGTTTGAGTCCTATTAGGAAAAGGACTGTTTAGAGTGTAGTTGTTAGTTTCTCATTAAAGCACTTGATTTTCCTGTTATGAATGGTTTCATATGAAGAGTTCGATGAATCTAGCCAAGAGGAAAATCATCTTCGATGTAATAAGGTCTATTAAAGGGTAGATTATCGAAATTGTAAAGGGTTGGAGTTTTTTTGCACTAATACAACTTTATGTAATTTGATTGAAATCAATAATACAGAGGACTTTTTCTTGATAGACCTCAGATTCTCATGGAGTTTTTAATGCTTTCCTGATCTATATTTTAGTAGTGGATTTCATCTTTATTACTCAGAATTCATATGTGTATGTTCTAACCTCCTTTATTTATGAAATGGCTATGTTTCTCTATGTTCTATGTGTGATTTACCTTTGTTAAAAACTCTTACCTGCCTCAGCTTCCATGTCAAGAGACCTTAACACTGAACCTACTGATTTTTTGACTCCATAAGCCCAATGGTTGCAGACATGTACTCTTTTCAACCTACATACATCACAATCAAGTTATTTTTCAAATAGAGTTAGCCATATAGTTTCATCATTATCTAATATCACAAGCCCCTTTGAGAGATCCCTCTCAGACTGAAGAGGCTAAGCTTCAGTCACAAGCTGGTTTGAAACAATTACATAGAGTTGTTTGATTAGAAGCTAATCAAGTGAAATTTTGTGATAACATTTTGGTGTGTCTACCGGGAGCCTGAAGATATAGTTTTCCCAAAATTTTGAAGTTGAACTTCTGAAGGTAGCATGAGCTCAGAAAGTTGTTCGAGGTTGCATCTACCTTGGTGACTCCATTCAAAATTCATACAATCAAAGGTGGCTTCGAAAAGGAGATACATGAGGATTAATCT
Source organism: Pinus albicaulis (assembly GCA_034641835.2). Taxonomy (NCBI): domain Eukaryota; kingdom Viridiplantae; phylum Streptophyta; class Pinopsida; order Pinales; family Pinaceae; genus Pinus; species Pinus albicaulis. The sequence goes on from CM076580.1 coordinate 1,049,277,682, forward strand.
CGACCCAGATCCACCTACCATTGTGGACAATCCAAACACCATATCTAGAGGCAGTCAAGGCATTTCTTCAATACCAGGTACTCCATTACATACAAAATCCTTGTCCTCTGAAGTTTTAAGATGTCTTGAAGATAAAAAATTTGATGATAAAATTAAGGAAGTATTGTTTAGGTCTGAAAGTGAAAAATAATTGTATGAAATTGTCTTAGACCTACATAAAATAGGTATTGATACCTCATCATTAGTAACTCAAAAATATAAAGAAGAGTTTTGGGAAGCAGTCACTTCAGAGTTACTGTTAGAGAAAGAATATTTGGATAGAAGGAACTAGACCCATTTGAAATTTTGTTAAGAAGTAAATCTGGTGTCCCTCTTCTTGATTGGAGTTCAATTGTTACTGGACAACAAATACCAAACAACCTTCCTCCTAACAGTTCCTCTTCCTCTACTTCTATTGTCCCTAAAACTGCCACAGTCCCAGTCATCGTGGAAGTAAATTTGCCACCTCCACCTACTGCTGCACCTGCCAGGTATGCCCCTCTTGTTCTCCCAGCTATCTTAAATTCCCTTCCTAGCAAATATTTTGCTAGAATAAAAACTTGGGGAAGTGATGAAGAGATTACAATTGAAGAGCATGTAGACCAGTTTAATGACTTCATAGACGGAGAGGAGGTTGATCATGAGGATGTCAAGATGATATTGTTTTCTCGGAGCTTTACTGGTGAAGTTAGGAAGTGGTTCAAAGCCCTTGCTGCAGGAAGCCTACATAATTGGAATGAATTTGAATATAGCTTCTTAAGGAAGTGGGGAGATAGAACCAACCTTGTACAAGCCCTCACTGAGTATAATAGTTTGAAGAGAGCTGTTGATGAAACTGTTGAAAAATTTTCAAAGAGATTTAACAAAATTTATGACTCCATCCCTGCCCATCTAAAGCCTCCACCAATATCATCTCAGCTAAGATATGTTGAAGCCTTTGATTATGAATTTTTTATCCTGCTAAGAGAAAGAGAATCCCCTTCACTTGCTGAAATGAAAAATGATGCAGTGAAGGTGGAGGTAAATATGATAGCAGCAAAAAAGTCCAAGATGGGAAAGACTAAATTGAAAGAAGAATATAAGCCTTCCACCTCAGATGAAAAATTTGATTCCATGACGAAGACAATGGAAAAAATAATGGATAGGCTTTCCCTTGGGAATGCCTCTGCTCCTCTTGCACAACATGGATCTTAGTTTAGAAATCCTCAGTTCAAAAGACCTCAAAACCAGCAGATACCAAGGGAAAACATAAATTAGCCACCTGACCCTCATGTAAGGCCTCATTTTTAGCAAAAATTAGTTGATGAAGAAGATCAGCCTGAATTACAAGAAAACTCAATTCATTGCTTAGATGAAAACATGTCAGGAATGTTTTTGACTAAGGAGGAACATGATGAGTCAGATCATGAAGTAAACAAGGGTGAGGAGCCATATGATTATCTTAAAGGGTATCAACATGAAATTTTGAGATGCAGAAACAGTACAACCTCAAAAACAGAAATGTGCCAATTACTGAAAACAAAACACAACCCAAGAAATATGCCCCTAAAGCTGCTGAGGTTAAGAAAGATACACCACCTCCTCCTCCTGTCAAAGATACTAAAAAATCCACTTCTGTTTTCAGTTTGGAGAGTGAGATCTCTAAGATCAAAATATCAGTACCTTTTGGAGAAATTCTTAAGGTGAATGAATATAGAAGTAAGATTTTAAAAATGCTAAATTCCCAACCAGGAGCTGTTGATATCCTAAATGTTCAATAAGATCATCCAACCATATACTTGGGACCAAGATTAGAGGATGAGCAGAATGAAGAGGTACCTCCTTTCTATGTTAGCCTTAGCATTCATGACATGTCATTGCATAATGCCATGTTGGATTCAGGGGCCTCTCACAATCTCATGCCTAAAGTGATCATGGAAAGGATGGGATTGGAAATTACTAGACCATATAAGGACTTTTTTTCTTTTGATTCTAAAAGAGTTTAGTGCATTGGTTTAAAAAAATATGTTGTTGTTGGTCTCACACAAGTCCCTGCCAAGAAAATGGTAATGGACATTGTGGTAGCAGAAATTACACCTAAGTTTGGCATGATGTTATCAAGGTCATGGGAAGAAAAGATCAAAGGTATAATGCATATGGACCTAACTTATGCCACCATTCCTATTTTTGGTGAGCAAAGGAGACTATACAGAGAAACAGGGATGGCTTATATGGTAAGTAGTAAAGACAAACCTCATAACTTTCCAATATATGTTGTTGATACTGAATTAGGATCTTCTATTCTCTTCAATGAATTGAATGATGAAGTAGAAGATGAAAAGAAAGCAGAAACTCGGCAAACTGAAATTCAGGAAACAGAAAATCAGTAGACATGAAATCAACAAATCGATGAGAAGAAGGCAGAAGGTTGGTGGTTGTTACACTTTGATGGATCAGGAGGAAGAGAGGGTGTAGGAGCAAGAATTTGGATCACAAATCCAGAAGATGAAAGTAAGTTCATTTCTTACAAACTGAATTTTTATTACACAAATAACATGGCTGAGTATGAATCTTTATTTTTGGGCTTAAAAGTTTTGAAAAGAATGGGTGCCTAAAAGATTTATGTTTGTCGATATTCTGAATTAGTTATTAAGAAATTTGAGGGTGTATATCAAACTAAGGATGTGAGAATGAGGGCATACAAAAATTTGATCATGGAGATGTTAGAGAATTTCCAAGAATATTCATTTATTGTGAAGACTAGGGACCAAAACTCAGTAGCTCATTCCCTAGCTATCTCTGCAAGTCTATTTATCATCCCTGCACATTCACTGAAAGATATGAGGTGGAAGTTCGCCATAGACCTGCTATCCCTGATAACATTATCCATTGGCAAGTTTTTGAGGATGACCAACAAGTCAAAAAATTTATAGAACTGAAAGAGAAGTTTGAAAGTACACAAGTAGATCAGCCAAACTTTCTTGATGAAACAAAGTTAAATTCTGAAGTGTTACAGCTAAAGAATAGCACTATACCCAAAGGTCTCATACCCCTTGTGAAACATTTTGATCAGAATGATGTGTTTAAGTCTCCTAGGATACAACCTGATGATGAAGATGTAGAGAGTTGTAACCTTGGTATAGTAGCAATGCCAAAAATGATTAAGCTTTCAAAGTTTCTTTCAGTTGACATGAAGCAAAAGTATATTGAGATGATGAAAAGGTTCATAGATGTCTTTGCATGGAATTATTCTTATTTGAAGAAGTATGATCCTACTATCATTCAACATACTATTCCCATTAATGAAAATGAAAAGACTTTCAAACAGAATATGAGGAGGATTAATCCACTTCTCATGCCTCTGATTGAGAAGGAAATCAAGAAACTCTTTGATGTCAAAATTATTGTTCCAATCAGATTCTGAAAGTGGCTTGTAAACTTGGTTCCATTCAAAAAAAAGAGTGGAGAAATCAAAATCTGCATTGACTTCAGAAAATTGAACAAATCCTCTCTGAAGGACAACTACCCTCTCCCAAAGATGGACCAAATTTTGCAGAACATTGTTGGTTCCCAAAGAATGTATATGCTTGATGGTTTTTCAGGGTACAATCAGATACTTGTGCATCCAGAAGATCAGGAGAAAACAACCTTTACCACACCATGGGGCACATTCATGTATGCCAAGATGCCTTTTGGTCTGATGAATGTAGGAGCTACTTTTCAAAGAGAAATGGACATTGACTTTGCTGAGGAGAAGGACAAGATGGTGGTTGTCTATCTAGATGACATAACAATATTCTCAAGGAGAGAAGAATATCACTTGAAGCACCTAGAAAAGATTCTGCTGAAGTGTAGAAGGTTTGGAATTTCTCTCAATCCCACTAAAATAATTTTTTCTCTGATTTCATGGAAGTTACTTGGGCATATTATTTCTAAAGATGGGATTAATATTGATCCAAGCATAGTCAATGCAATTCAGAAAGTGGATTTTCCTAGAAGCAGAAAGGAAATTCAGTCTTTCCTTGGAAGGGTAAATTTTGTGAGAAGTTTTATTCCTAATTTTGTTGAGATTGTAAAATACATAAAAAATATGCTGAAGAAGGGAGTTGACATCAAGTGGACAGTAGGATAAAATCATTCATTTGATGAGATCAAGAAGGCACTTACTCAAGCACTAGTTTTGATAAGCCCAGATTTTACAAAAGAATTTATGGTTTTTACATTTGCATCAAAAAATATAATTTCTGGAGTTTTGTTGCAAAAAGGACAGTAAGGTACTGAGCATACCATTTCAATTTTTAGCAGGAAATTAGCTAATTTAGAGCTGAAGTACAACATCTTAGAGAAGCAAGCTTATGCCTTGTTAAAAGCCATCAAATATTTCAGAATTTATATTCTGCATTCTCATGTTATAGATTTTGTTCCTAATGCTGTTGTGAAAGATATCCTAACTCAAGCTGATCCTGATGGTAAGAGAGGGAAATGGATAGCTAACTTGCTGGAGTATGATATAGAGATCAGGCCCACAAAATTGGTCAAAGGTCAAGGGCTAGCAAATCTGATGGCACAGTCAAATTTTGACTGTCTTGATATAAATTTAATTTCAGAAATTTCAGAATTATCAGATGAAGATGAAGAGATGATTCCCATCGAAGAGAAGTACGTCCTTTCTGATGGATACAAAGACATTTTTTTTGTCTTACATCATCATATATCACCTGCTGAGTTGACAAATTCCAGGGCAAGTTTTGTGAAGCTAAAGTATTTGAGGTACTATTCTTTCAAATTGTTTGTTAGAAGAGGAGGCTGAAAGATTGATTGAGGATTTTCACAAAGGAGATTTTGGAGGGCATCATTATTGGAAGGCTACAACAAATAAGATTCTCATAGTAGGGTATTATTGGCCTACTATGTTTAAATATGTCTACAAAAAGATTGCTGCCTACCATGAATGTCAGATTTTTGATGGTAAGAAGAAACTTGTTGCTTTACCGTTGATGCATATCTATGTTGAGATGCCATTTCAGTAGTGGGGGCTAGATTATATTGGTGAAATTCATCCATCATCTTCAGGTCAACATCGCTAGATTATGATAGCAACTGATTATTTCACCAAGTGGATTGAAGAAATCCCAACAAGGAAAGAAAATGATTCAGTTATCATTTCATTTTTGGAAAATAATATATTGTCTATGTTTGGCTGCCCTATGAAGATCATCACTGATAATGCAAAGGAATTCAAATCTAAGAAGCTGATCAGTTTTTGTAATCAATATCACATTACACTTGGGCATTCTACTGCATATTATCCACAAGGTAATGGTCTTGCTGAATCTTCTAATAAGAGCATTGTGAGGATTATTAAGAAGTTATTGTGGGAAAATAAGAAGTCATGGCATTTGAAGTTGAAGTATGCTTTGTGGGCTGATAGAGTGTGCACATAGAGATCAATTGGAACTTCACCTTATGAGTTGGTATATGGAGCTCAAGCCATCTTTCCTCCATCCTTGGGAGTGCCTCCCATGAAGCTGCTATAAGGATTGGAGGAGGAGCCAAATTCAATTCAAAGGCGGATTAATTAGTTGTTAGCTTTGCAAGAGAAAAGGGAGGAAGTCTATAACAGTAATCAACAATCTCAAAACATAATCAATAAGACACTTGACAAGAAGGTAAAGGAGGAAAATTTTCAAATCCAACATGTGGTGTTTAAATGGGAGGCCAGGATGGAAGAAAAGGGGAAACATGGTAACTTTGAGAATATTTGGAAAGATCCATTCAGAGTAGCTGCATTCCATGGAAGAAACACTTACATTTTGTAGGATATGGATGGACAACCTTGTGCTGGAGGGCCTGTCAATGGCAGGTTTTGAAGCACTATTCCTCTTAAAGTTCTGTTGATATTTCATTCCATTGTATATATTCAATTTTTATATGTTTTTCTACTAATAAAGACAAGCTGATCATCAAGCTTGAGCCTGAGGTGAAGGCCATTAGGGTTTGAAGGAAAGCTTGGCAAATTTTAGAGTTTTTGTTTTTAAGAAGATGGATAGCACTGGAACTACAGGTTCTTTGGTGTACCACAGGGGCACACCATCCCAAGTGGAGCCACTATTATCACTCAAAAAAAAAAAAAAATCATTTGACATAGTACTAGAGGTTCATGTGTCAAAGGTATGGTCATAGAATTGATTTTTCATTACTTGGTTAAGGAAAATTTAAATTTTTCTTATTATCTTATTCGAAGGTCCAAACTCACCCCCATTCAAGTATTTTCATGTCACATCAGTCATTATTCCCTAAAATGTTTCATTTCCCAAACTTACAACTCCAAAAATGTCATTTTAGCCAAGAATCCCTACTTTCGTAGCGAACTACACAGAAAAAACACACTTTTTGCTACGAAATTACAAATACTTTCATAGCGAAACTGCCTAGAAATACACTAAGAAATCTACGAAAGGAGGGATTCTTGTCTGTCTTTTCAAAATAGGTGCTAGGTGTTAGTAAATGACTGAAAGGGATAGGGTAGATGCCCCTCGAGTCAGTTAGGGTTAAATCATGGTACAATGGTCATGGTTGAAGTCATTATTACCATTTTAAGCATGTGCGAGTCATCATTATGCCATGAGTTGTCATCGAACTTTAAAATCTTTCCCAATTGATTCATTTGTCATTCTCCACTCCTTATTTACATGTTATTGAGCTCTGGAGAGCTATTTCACTGAGCCTAAGTTGTGGCTGGTATTTTCAAAAAATTTACAGGTATCATTGGTCAAGTGAGGCAGAGAAGACATAAAAGTACCATGGCTGCAAAGAAGAAGGCCAACAAATGTGGCCATTATCTAAGATATGAGCCATCAGACATTAACTTGATAAATAAAGACCCAACAGCTTCAGAAGTTTTCAGAATAATTGGGTGTTTGCAGTTTTTCCAAAGATTGCAAGGATTCCATGTACAGGTTTCTAAAGGGTTTACCCTAAATTTCAATGGGACAGTTGTAAAAGTGGGAATGCAGAACCTCACTATAACTCCAGATACCATTGCAGTAGCAACAAGAATTCTAAGAGGAGAAGAACAATGGTTCAAAGGTTTCAAAGTCAATATGCAGGAATGTAAAGAATTTATCAAGCCATAACATAGTGAGGTTGACCTTACAAATGCCATTCCAAGGAGCTACATGAAAGATAATTTCTCAAAGCTACTTCTTATCATTCAGAAATACTTCACTTGTGAAGGGAGGTATCATAAGGTCTATTCTTACCACTTCAAGCTTCTGCTACATTTTGTTGGTAGTAAATCTCTTGATTTACCCTTTTATTTATACAAAAGTTTAGAAAAAATGGTAGATAAAGTTCAAGCTAAACCTGAAGGAAGTGAAACCTCACTTTTTCATCATGGTTTAATAAAGCTACTAGTTTTAGATGAGTTAAAAAGACTAGGAAGAGACTGATTTTATTTTCTGTTTGTCAGTGGTTTTGAAGTGGATTCCATCACCCCTAAAAGAACTCCTAAACCTAGAGGTATAGAATCACCTTCAATGGAAGAAAAAATTGAACTAGTAGGGGTAGAGAAAAGTGAACTAGTAATCATTGAAACAAAGCAATTGCAGAAACTTGATACACCTGTTGTTTCACCTGCAAAACAAAATTCATCTATGAGAAAACCTGCAAAACAAGAGCCAACTGTGAGTAAACATCACAAAAAAAGGATTTCAAGAAGACGAACAGTGGCTAAGGGAAATTTGGAAGACATTCTACATGCTATTGATATTGAAGAGACTCACATACTCCAAGCTAAGGATATAGATGAAGGAAGAAAGAAGCTCAAGAAAGCCAAATCAGCAAAGAAGTTAGAGTTTGAAGTTGAGGATGCAGGTTTTATGTTTCAGGATAGGAAACCCATGACAAGACATGCTAGAAAACTCTTGGAAATAAGTAAAGAAGTTCAGAGGGTCACTCACATTGTCCAGCCACCACCAAGTATCATTGACCTATCATCACCTGCAAAAGAAGATCCAGTCATCAAGCAAAAGAAAGGAAAGGAGAAAATTATTGAAAAAATAGATTTTGAGGTCCTTGAGGAACAGTTGAAGTTAGCAAATCATGAAATAGCAGTCTTGAAGAAAGAGGAAAGGAAACATAATTTCCAAAAAATGCAGATTGAGAAAATGAAAGAGATTTGGGAAGAGCAGGTTGATAGTGTATCAAAGACCTTAGATGATACACAACAATTAATCAAATTGACTATGCCATTGAGGAAAGAGGTGAAGCATGTTAGAAGAATGAACCTGCAGTTGAAATCTAGCAACATAAAACTGAATTACCAAGTTGAATACCTCTAAGAGAAGTTATAATTGATCCATGAGGAGCTGGAGAAGAAGGTTTTAAAAGATGAATGTATTTGAGGAACCCATACCTCAACTCATAATTAATGAAGAAGAAACACCTCAAGGCTCTTAAGTTGAGTTTTTTTATGTTTTTAGAGGTTAATGGCATGTTGAAAACCAATTTTATACAACTAGAAGGTACCTTTTGAAACAAGGTCAAAATCTGGAAATTACACAGTTTTCCACAGTTTCGTAGTGTTTCCTAGGCTTGAAGCCAGGAAAACACTACGAAAATTTATGTAGCTGTATTTTTTCCTTTAAAACCACTTTTTTTAGTTTTCAAGAGGGGAGAATGGTGATGATGAATTTTCATGTCATGATGGACACCATGCAAGAGCAAAGATGCAGAAATTTTGAGTGAAGAAGTCATTTTTTGGATGCTACGAGAGCACACTACGAAATTGCCCTGTTTTCGTAGCGAGCTATCTTTGAAGGTTTTTGAGATTTTTAAGAGAATTTTTGGACTGGTGGACACATAAACAGGTCAAGGGACCTTTCTAGAAATCATCCATGGCTTAAAGACCATGAAATGGATACAACTCATCCGCTGAAGCATTCGTTGAAGATAGGGTCATGTTTTCCTGAAAAATATGGTTTGTTTCCATATGTTGAGGAGGATATTTAAGATGTCAAGTAGTGATGATCTATGGCATAGCCCATTCGAACATGTGAGGCATTATTTGTCAAATATGTAACTATTTTATGAGATAAGGTAGTTTGATGTAATAAATAGGAGTTTGAGTCCTATTAGGAAAAGGATTGTTTTAAAGTGTAGCTGTCAGTTTCTCATTAAAGAACATGTTTCCTATTATGCAAGGTGTCATAGGAAGATTTTGATGAATCTAGCCAATATGTAGATCATTTGTGATGTAATAAGTTCTATTAAAGGGCAGATTATCGTAATTGTAAAGAGTTGGATAATTTTTGCACTACTGCAGCTTTATGTAATATGACTGATATCATCAATACGAAGGACTTTTTCTTGAAATACCTGAGACTCTCATGGAGTTTTTAATGCTTTTCAAATCTATATTTTTGTAGTGGATTTCATCTTTATTACTGAGAATTCATATTTGTATGCTCTGACTTCCTTTATTGATGAAATGGTGGTGTTTCTCTATGTTCTATGTGTGATTTACCTTTGTTAAAAACTCTTACCTGCCTCAGCTTCCATGCCAAGAGACCTTACCACTGAACCTACTGATTTGTTAAATCCATAAGCCCAATGGTTGCAGACCTGTACTCTTCTCAACCTAAATATGTCATAATCAAGTTATTTTTCAAATAGATTTAGCCATCTAGTTTCATCATTGTCTAATATCATAAACACCTTTGAGAGAGCCCTCTCAGTCTGAAGAGGCCAAGCTTCAGTCACAAGTTGGTTTGAAACAATTACATAGAGTTGTCTGATTAGTAGCCAATCAAGTGAAATTTTCTGATAACAGGATGCATCTAAGTTAGTTTCAGAGGGTTGAGACCCTTGGTTTTGTGCCCAACCTAGAGGCTTAGGCCCCTCTTTTGTACTTGTGTTATTTTCTTTGTTCCAAGCATTTCATAGATTCCTTTCATTTCACTAGAGGTATTCACAATCTCAGTAAAAAAAATATTTGGCTTCTCATTTCTTGGAAATAGCTGAATGTTACTTATCCTTCTTCATATTTTATTTATGTATCTTAGAAGTAATTTTAGTGATCATAGTAGTGTTATGGCATAAAATAGATGTTATTCAAATTCAACTCATCTTTTCCATCATATTTTATATCATTGTGTTAAATATCAATGGATATATGAATGTGGCTGGTTGTAGGATTGTATTGATATGTAGAAAAGAGCTCCTATTTCAAATCCATTATGGACTCCTCCATCTTCTCTTTCCATCTCTCAATTTTGTCACAAACCTTTGTTTCCATAGTCACCCTATCTAGTAAATTTAGGACACCATGGGCATTCTTCGTGGTGAAATACAGGCCTCTAAGAGGCCCTAGGCTTGGTTGGGAGGCTTCCCCAACCTTACGTTAATATCCATACCTACATCCACCTATTTATTCCTTCAAGACTTCATTTCCACCCTAAAAGAACACTCATAACCCCTTCTGTAGCATTACAAGACCTCCTGTAGTAGCCCCTCTAGCATGCCTGTATCACCACCTTCCTTCACCTACTTTTCTCCCCACTTAAACCTTAGCTCAATTAGGATGAATAATTACCCCAATATGTGATTTTATGATTAATAGAAGCTCTTAGATGACTCCAACCATTCCTTTTACTCACTGCAAAACATCTTCAAATTAGTCTTTTAATTACAAGAAAGATACAAGCTAGATTTCTGCTTTCCAAGAAAGTGTGAAGTAGATACGTGATACATGAAATTATGCTACTAATTTGATGATATTCAAGGTATATTATTTTTCCTTATGAAATTTGTTTAGCTCTATTTCCCCTTCATGAAATGCTAGTTAGCATCTACATTTTGAACAAATGGTAGTTTTACTTTCCTAGTTAGAGTCAGTTTTGAATTGTACTTTCATAAGAAAGTTTTCACTATAGACAAGTAGGAAGAATGATCTCTGAATAACCTTTTCTAAAGTAATAGCTAAGGATGTCATGAGTAGAATCCAAACTATTGTGCATATAGCACTGTTACCTCTAATTTTTATGAACCCCAGGTTGATAATTTGATTCGAGGAGCCCTTGGAAGTTGTAACACTTTTGGTGCAATAAAAGGGCTCAACACTCACCATGTACATTGGGTCGTTGCAAAAAATTTATTAATATATCTACATGGTATTGTTAACCCTAGACTAAGATATTTTTCTGTAGATGTGTTGACGGTGCTAGACCCGCCAACATTCAGGGAATCTCTCCAATATGAAGTCCCAAATAGACCTCACATCGTTTGGAGTAGGAGGCCCAATAGTGTGGTGTTAATCATCTATGTTGGTTTGCAAAACATATAGAGTGGTGCATGATTTATTTGGTGATAACAAGTGTGTGACTCTGCAGAGAGTCAAATACAAAGTATTACGGTTCCAACACATGAAGTGAAAATAATGGGCGCCCCTTAGAAGCTTGTAATAGTATGCAGCTTAGAAGGAGAGCACGAGAAAAATGGAATCACACGAACTAAAAAGTGGAATAGTCCACAAGTTAAGGTGAAATATTAAAACACACATACAAAAACATTCGTACAAATGCAAATGAAATAGTTCATAAGCATATGTGTAAGTTAAATAACATATATTGCAAATACAACAAGAATAGTTCTACTATATCCATAACATATGCATGAAAGCGTGTCGACTCTGAGTTTTATTAAAAGTGATGATTCCAATCATACATACAAAATTTGACAGGCCACTTGCCCCAATAGTGGAAAGTGAAGTATACAGCACTTTCTCCTCCAAATAATTATACTCCCTCTATGCTACGGAGAAGCCAAGGTTCACACAAAACTCCAAAAATCTTCCTAATCCTAATCCTCACCAAAAGCTTGGCTCCCAAAATACTCTTACATGAGTTATGAGGATATATTTGTTGGGGTTCCCATGTTTTGGCCAGGTTGGCAAGACCAAAAGACGAGACAACATAGAACCACTTTCAGACCTTAGGATCTAGCCCTCCTAGGTCCAGAGAGGGATCTCTCTGTGATTGTCAAAGTGTATGTCTTTGAAGCTCTAAGTTATGATTTTAGGCTAGTTATAGGCTCAGGGTTGTTTGTTTGATTGTTTGTGTTTGGTTGTTGGGAATCAGGAAAGGACGGTCCAATATGAGACAAGGATGAACATAGAGGGAATTAGGCTGAGACAGATAACTCAGGGAACATCAAGGCCATTGGGCAAGGGAGTCAAGAAAGGATTTGCTTGTGTTCAATGTGCAAGCTTTCAGTTGGGCTAGTCATCTAGAGCATTTGGATCTTAAAGATGATATTTGGAATGGGACATTAAGGACTGAAAATGAAAGGAGGAGAAACATACAATTCTGTCTATAGATCAGGCCAGAGGTCATTTAACTCCAGACCTGCTTGGAAAAAATCAGAGGCAATACAAGGGATCTTGGAAAGGCTTAATTGAGATGGAAAGATCCTAGTGAGGCAGAGACAAAGTTCTAAACCTCCTAGTGTTCTCAAATCATTCAACTAAATCCTAGCAAGAACATCTAAACATAGATTTCATTAATTCATACATCAGAGAGCAGGCAATAACATCCACTACACTGGTTAAACCAATTGAAATCAATATTCAGATAAACATATGAGCAGAAAACATAAAAGGCTGGGAGAGCAGCAACATAAGGTACCTATCAAGGGTAAATCTTATGCCAAACTTCTGATGCGAGCCAGAAGAAACGTAATGAAATGAAATCAAGTCAATCACAAATACATAGAAAGGAAAACATCACCAGCTGTTTTAGATCAGGATCCAAAGAAACATGCTTGTCATATTAAAAACAACACCAATCAGGTACATCATTGCCCACAGCTTGAACATTCAGTCTGAATACATCAAATCTCAGCCTATCTTACAATATTACACAGAGAACTTGTCTCAAGAGGAAAATTCTTGCATTTCTCTGATATCTCATCAACAACCCTTACAATAATTTCCTTCTGTGTTTTTATAGCAGAGGATGAACAGAATATTGACTGAGGAGGTAGGTGAACACTAAATGCTGTATTAAACATCTGAAAGAAAGAGGGCCGAGGCCCATTCTGCTTGTATGTCGAGTATTTAATCTCTGTCACCCCTTTTATGAAAGAGTGGTCTTCTTCAGATATGATTTTTACATGTTTCAGCTGTGGTACTCCTGGTGATTTGAATAAAATAAAATAAACTACTGAGAAGTCTGCCATATCAATGCTCTGGTGATTTTGAACTGCTGTTAGGGTGGAAATTCCTGCAGGGACATTGTGCATAATAAAAGCTGTATGGGCGCCCTGTACTTGCTGAAGAAAAACATTATGTTGTTGTAGAAAAAACCTTGGTGGTACGGCTTCCCTTGCATTTAATCTCTGAGAGGTCCTCGGGGTCTTCTCTCTGATGCTTTACCTCTGAAAAACTAGATTGAGCCCTTTAATCCCCATCATAATGCTTTAATTCTGAGCTTGAGGCCTAAATATCTGTGTTTGCGTGCCTCGAGGTCACTACTGCTCCATCAATGGCGCAAATCGAGCTTTAATGGTGCTGGACAGGGTTTGCAGAGCTTAAACTCTGTCCTTCAATGGAGAAAGGCTCTGTCGATGCAAAAAACTGGCTTATGCATTAATTTCCTGTGCACAAAATTCTTTGCCGCTGCATTAAACGATGTGTAATCATGGCGGACCATTACCAACTGATAAACCTGCAACAACACACAACCTGTCAAGAAAAACCATGTACGGGGTGATGGAGGCAGTGCAGAGAATGAAAATGGCCGTGCAGATGATGAACTGGGGGAGAAATTGCGAAAAATGGTGACACATTGTTCTGGCGGAGGTGGCGGTCTTGCAGAGCGGAGTTTGAACGACAAAAGCATTAAAAACACGAAAACGAACGATTATATGCAATGGAATGGTCGAAAGGAATAGAAAATGCACGTGGGGTGACGTGGCGTACGGAAAACCAAGTGGACGGATGACGTGGAGGCCCGGGCAGTGAAGGAATGGTCAACGGCGGGCAGACGATCCTGGACCGTCTGATCCCGGTGGAGATCGACAGTGGGAGACGCGTCGGAGGGTGATAGACTGTGGGCCAGGGGTACGGCGATAGGGAGTTAAAAAGTGCGTAGCTTCATCGATCACCAACCGTCGGATGAAGGACTCTGGATCAGACGGCTATTACGCATATTGCTGGGTGCCCCGTACCGAACGTTAACGCGCGATGAACCGGCGGTTTTAAAACAGTGTCGGGGCCACGTGTCAAGAGCTGAGTGGAATCGCTGTGATTTTAGAAATACCGCCTGCCGCCCAAAGTCGGTGCGATAAAAACAACCGAGTTTTGAACAGTGCGTGGTGGGGTCCATAGGGCGGATGGGATCCACACCGTTAGATCTTTGTATATTTGGACGGCGATGGCTCAATCAAAGGTTTGAACGGGGAAAAGTGCGAGGGCTGCGGATTAAATGCTAGCCATCCGATCTGTCAGGATCGACAGTCGAGGATGCACCCGATGAATAAATACGGTAAGCGCCCTTCAGTGTTAGAACCCGGTCACAGCGATGGGTTTTGTGGAAGGTAAAGGAGCGCGGGGCTAATGGGAAAAGGGTTGAGGTCTATCATATGGTCGGAAGTGGGTTTTTAACCCATTTTCAATGAAATTTATGATTTTTGGCCCATTTCCAAAGTGTTTTAAGGCCAGCCAAGGGCAACGATAGGGGGATGAAGGGTCAAAAAAGGCCAGAAAAAGGGTAAGAATAGGATTTAAAGGGGGATTTAGGGAAAACAAAGGGTGCAGGGATATTAGAGAAGATTTCAGGAACAGACAAGGGGAATTGGGGGGAAAGAAAGGGGACCCTAGCTAAGGGGGACAGGGGATAATAACGGGCCCTTTGAGGAACAAAATTTTATAACCAATGAGGCTTTAGATGGAAAAAAACAGAGGGGACTTGTATAAGGCAAAGCACAGAGAGACTTCAAGGATGATGTGTCTTCAGGGGAGATGCATTCCTTGGAGGTCTCCAAAATAACATAGCCCCCAGCTTGCTTGTCAAGAATTTCATAGGGGGGCTAACAGTGGCTCCACATGGGGATGGCTTCTTCTTGAAGGAGTCAAGAAACCAGAAATGATCTTTGGAGCAGGCCAGTTGCCCGTTGTTTGGCACATCCATTTCTTTGATCAGCTGCCACAATATGAATATGATACATCAGCAGAAAAAATTTTCCCAATCAAATCTACCTACCCACACTACAATCCTAGCATTTTTTCTTCTTTAGGGTGCATTTGAGCTAGCAGACCCTTTACATTTTATTTAAAAAAAAAAAACAAACCTATCCTAAATCTACCCTTATTGCTCCATGAGACCAGATTAGACTGTTGGTCTCATATGTTTCTCTACCTACACTACTACCTGCTAGGATTAGACTGTCTAGCAGGTTTCTTCTCCTACATTCTAAGACAGGAAATTGAAAAACAGCCAAGCCAGGATTAAACTGTCTGACTTGCTGGAGTGAAGACTTGTAAAAAACTGCAAACAAAACTGTGAGGGTATGAAATCCGCAATTCGAAATATCCTTCTTTCTTTGTGACTCAGGTTTTGAGCATATTTGAGTCACCTCTTTTCTTTGATTTCAGCTTCTGGTTTTGGGCATATTAGAGCTGATTTTTCTTTTCTTTGCTGGTCCAGATTTTGGGCGTGTTAGGACCAGTTGTCTTTCTTTCTTTGGCTCAATTTTTGATCATATTAGAGCCAATATTTTGCACTTTTCAGAGGTCCATGTTTTGAGCATGTTTGAACCTCTACCTTCTCTATTTTTTTGGAAACATTTTCTCTGTTTTCTTGAAAGTAAAACTGCAATGGTATGTACAATGGAAATGGAACTGGAAATGAAAATTAGCAGAAGTAGTGTTTGAGCATCCTGCCATTGACAGGACCCCCAAACAGCTCTGTACCATCAAGTTCTTGTAAGAAAAATGCATTAGGACCCACAGTGGCCTAGATGATGTATGGACATTGCCACAAACTGTCAAACTTTCCATGTTTACCTTTTTCCTCTCTTCTTGAATCCCACTTCAGAAACTTGTCACCAATTTTGAAATTTGTAGCTTTGGTTCTTTTGTCAAATAGCTTTTTAATGTTTTCTTGAAATTTGACTGCTCTGTTGTAGACTTGCTCCCTTGTTTGCTGAAGATGGATTGCCTGATTTATCCTTCTTATCATGTTGTCTTCCTCTGATTGGATCTCTTGGGCAAGCTTAATCACTGGTACTCTGAGGCTAGTAGGAAAGACTACTTCTATTCCATAAACCAGCTGGAATGGTGACATGCCAATAGATTTCTTTGCGGTGAGCTTGTCAGCCCACAAAGCATGTATCAACTTCTTATGCCATGACTTTTTGTTCTCTTCCAGCAGGTTCTTAATGATTGTAACCAGGCTTTTATTTGATGATTCAGCTAGGCCATTACCCTGGGGGTAATAGGCAGTTGAATGACCAAGTGCTATTCCGTACCTGTGACAGAAATCAACCATTCTCTTGGATCCGAAAGCAGCAACATTGTCAGTGATTATTTTCCTTGGACAGCCAAACCGAGATAGGATGAAGTCTTCTAGGAACCTAATGATGACAGAATCAGTGGCATTCCTAGTGGGTATGGCTTCTATCCATTTAGTGAAGTAATCTGTAGCAGTTAGGATCCATCTGTGTTGTCCAGAGGAAGCAGGATGAATTTCTCCTATAAAGTCTAGGCCCCATTGCATGAAGGGACCTTCTACAGTGATGGGTTGTAACGGGAGGGGGAGA
Organism: Pinus albicaulis; assembly: GCA_034641835.2. Taxonomy (NCBI): domain Eukaryota; kingdom Viridiplantae; phylum Streptophyta; class Pinopsida; order Pinales; family Pinaceae; genus Pinus; species Pinus albicaulis. Next base: position 1,049,294,518 of record CM076580.1, read on the forward strand.
ATCTTTCTTCTGCCTTCAAAGATCTGGCATTTGTGGCAGGAAAGAATCATTTTATGGACATCATTGAAGAGTGTAGGCCAATAGTAACCAGCCCTGAGTATTTTATTTGCAGTGGCTTTCCAACTCAGGTGGCCTCCACACTCCCCGGCATGAAATTCTTTTTTGATTCCTTCAGCTTCAGTTTCAGACAAAAATTTCAACAATAGGCCATTTGGATTTTTCCAATATAGGTTTTCATCCAAAATGCAGCAGTTTCTAGCTTTCAGTTTTATGAATCTAGCCTTGGTTTTGGACAGTTCTGGAGGGGCATTGAGGTTGGTGAGCACGTAAAGGATATCAGAATACCAAGGAGAGTTCTGGAACTTCTCCTCAACAGTTGGGAGGGGCGATCCTTCCTGCTCATCTAAGGCATTTACCATGTTAATGTCAAGGGCCTGTAGATTAGATTCAGCCATTAATTGGGCCAAGCCTTGACCTTTGATCAATTTGGTGGGCTTTATCTCAAAGTCATACTCTAAGATAGTATCAATCCATTTGCCCCTTTTTCCATTAGGGTCTTGGGACAAGATATCTTTAACCACTGTATTTGGAACATAGGCTATGGTGTGAGAATGTAGAATGTATACCCTAAAGTCTTTTAAGGCCTTTACCAGGGCATAGGCCTGCTTTTCCATAATGTTGTACTTCAAGGGTGCATCCCTTAAGGCTTTGCTGAAGAAGGAAATTGGTTGTTCCATTCCCTCTGTGTTTCTCTACAGTAAGACAACAGCTATTGTGTGTTCAGAGGCAAATGAAAAGACTAGAAAATCTTTTGAGAAATCTGGACTGATCAGGATAGGGGCTTGAGTGAGCACCAGTTTTACCAACTCAAAAGATTTCTTGGCTTCAACAGTCCACTTAATTCCGGCACCTTTCTTTAGCATGTTAGTCATTTTCCTAAGGTGCTCAGCTAGGTTGGGAATGAATCTCCTAAGGAAATTGATCTTCCCAATGAAGGACTGTAACTCCTTGATGTTTCTCGGGTGTGTGATTTGAAGTATCCCCTCAACTCGCTGTGGGTCTATCCTGATCCCTTTTTCAGATATAATGTGGTCAAGCAGCTTGCCTTCTTGCAGCCCAAAAACAATTTTATTAGGATTTAGGGACAGACCGTACCTTCTACATTTTTCGAAGACTTTCCTCAGATGTTTCAGGTGTTCTTCTTCAGTTTTAGAAAAGACAGTCAAGTCATCCAAATAGATAAATATGAAGTTTCCTATCTCATCTGAGAAAGCTATATGCATCGCTCTCTAGAAGGTAGCCCCAGTATTCATCAATCCAAAAGGCATTTTCACGTACATGAAGGTGCCCCATGGAGTGGTAAAAGTTGTTTTGAGTTGATCTTCTGGGAGTACGAGAACTTGATTGTATCCTGAAAAACCGTCAAGTAGGGAGATTCTCTTAGAGCCTACTACCTTCTGTAGGATATGTTCCATTCTAGGCAAAGGGTAGTTGTCTTTCAGGGAGGCTCTGTTGAGGTTTCTGAAGTCTATGCATAGTCTGATCTCCCCCTATTTTCTTTCTCACAGCCACTAAGTTTGACACCCAATCAGAAAACCTTACAGGGACTATTATGCCTGCATCATACATCTTTTTAATCTCTTTCTCTACTGCAGACAATTGTTTTGGATTAATCCTACAGAGTTTTTGTCTGAAAGGCTTCTGATTTTCCTTCAAGGGTATCTTGTGCTGTATTATGCTTGTGTCATAGGCTTTTAAGTCTTCATAACTCCATGCAAACACATCAATGAATTCCCTAAACAGGTCAATATATTTTTTCTTCATGTTTGTAGGTATAGACTTAGCCAGCTTGATCATTTTGGGTCTATCTTCAGTGCCTATGTTGCATTCTTCAACATCAGAGTCTGCATGTTCTATAGTGTGCTTTTTTGCTACGTGATCGAAGTCAAATAGGTCCTCTAAGGGTGCTAGGCCTCTGGGTATATTCTTGTCTTTGGCCTGCAACACTTCTACTTCTTCACTATCTGTGTTTTCACATTTTTCAGTTGGATTTCCAGTTTCTTCATAAAAGGTGTTTATTTCTATGTTACAGGGTGTTTCTTGTTCATCTGGGGGATCCTCACTTGGGTAGTTGTCGTCAGATTTTGAGTCGGAATTAGAAAATTCAAACTCATTTCTGCCCACCAGGAAATCTTCAATCTGTTTGTCTCCTTCAAAGACCTGCCAATATTTTTCATTGTCTGGCACTACAGGTCTGAACTTGGTCTGAATGATGATTTTTTGGTCAGGGGGAGTCTTAGGATATGAACTAGCTAGGCAAGCTAATCCATTTGCAATGACATTTTGACTCCTGGGAACAAACACTAATTCATATTCCATGAAAGTTTTCAATATATCCATGGCATCGTTCCTATATGCTCTTAATCGAGGATGTTTTGCTGCGTATTCACCATTCACTTGTTTCACAACTAACTCAGAGTCTCCTAGCACAGTTACCCTACGGGCTCCTAATTTTTTCAACAGATTTAAGCCCAGGATAAGAGCCTCATACTCTGCAGTGTTATTTGTGCATTTGAAGTGCAGATTGATAGCGTGGCTCTCTGCAAGGTCATTTTCTGTGTTACGTAGCCACACCCCTGCTCCAGCAGTTTGCCTAGTACAAGACCCATCGAAATTCATTTCCCACAGGGGTTCGCCATTATGTTGCGTTGTGGGGTCTGTACTAGGTTGTGGGTTGTCTTGTTCTTCACGTGGTGTGTTAGTTTTCAGGGTGTGACTAATAGGCTGACTGCGTTGTGCTTCTGGTTCACTCAGAGTTTCGTTTTCAGCACCCTGCCCATGGTTTTCTTCATCATATTCTTCTAGGGTAGCCATTATGTTAGAGTCCATGGGCTCTATGTCATCGTTTGTATTTCTATTTTCTGACGCAGGCTCTCCTAAGGATGGGTCGTTATAAAGAATGAAAGAATCCAGGTCTGTGTGTACAGAGTATAATGGTGAATTTTCAGGTTTCTTGGGGCTACTGACTAGGAATTTCATCTCGGACTCTCTATACACTCTTCTAAGTTGGAAAAATATAGGGATAGTGGCATATGAGCCATCCATCTGCATTGTTCCTTGCAGCTTGGCTCCCCATGATCTAGATAGAAGCATGCCATACTTAGGTGGCACATCTGCCACCACAACATCCATGACCATACACTTGGCAGGAATCTGGGTCAAGCTCACACACAAGTCTTTGATTAGGCCTAGGAATTTTACTCTGCTAGAGTCAAACGAATACAAATCTTTGTAAGGGCGGGTTATCTCTAGGCCTAATCTTTCCATCACCACCTTAGGCAGTTAATTGTGCGATGCTCCAGAATCATGCATGGCATTGTGGAGTATTTTTTCATGAATGTTGAGACTGATATAGAAAGGCAGAACTACCCCTTCCTGAAACTTTCCCTCAATATTTGGACCAAACAGGAGGGCAGGTTGATCACCATTCAAATTCACAGTATCATTTTTTTCCCCTAAATTCAATGCTTTAAAAATTTGGCCTTTATATACATCCTGAGTGGCCAGCTCAGATAATGGTACAGATATTTTGATCTTCGCAATCTCATTCTCCAAATTGAAGGTGGACTGACTCTTGGAAATGGTTAATTCTGTTTTATTAGCCACCTTGCTGACCGAATCAGTTTGTAATTTCTCATTATGTACAAGGTTAGGAACAATTGTATCGGGAGTACTAACTGAAGTGCTAGTACTTCTAGCGGACTCACCTCGTTTTTCATTCTTGTGTTGGTTGTCTTTTTCTTTTCTTTTACCAAAACTTTCAGCTGCTGAGTTGCTATTTACAGCAGATGCTTTAGAAGTTTTATCAGGTCTTTTCTTGATGGTAAACTCAGGAGCCTTTGGTTTGGAAGTGTCTTGGTTCTTTTTGCTCCTAAGTTCGTATTGTTCTCTGACCTGCATGATAGCATTTTCAAATCGAAGTCTGTAGGCTTCAGATTCTGATCCTTCCTCATCCCAGTAAGAGGATAAGGGCTGATCTTCTTCTGAATCACAGTTGTGGATTGAATATTCTATTTCGAACATGTTTATTTTATTCCCTTCAGACTCTTCTATAACTCCCTCATATTCATCTAAATTTTTTTGGAAAGGGGGAATAACTTATTGATCTGATTCCTTTTGTCTGTTGGGAGGGGTGTTGTTTCTTCTAAAGTTTTGGTTTTGGTTCTGGTTTTTGTTCTGATTGCTAACTGTGACAACCATATTTTCCATCATTTTCTGTAACTTTTCCACATTCTTAGATAATCTATCATAGTTTTGGTCTGATGTGGAAGCTACAGTGTCATCCCTATATGTTACCCTCTTCTCAGATCTTCGTCTTGCTCTTTTCTTAATCAGGTTTGCCTCTATGTTCACTGCTCCTTTCTGCATGTCCTCCAATGTGGTGTACTCTTTATCCCTAAGCTCATAGGCCATGTCAGCATCAAACCCATCAGGGTATTTGGCCAGGGCCATACCTTGTGGAGGTTTCATGCGTGGAGGAAGAGCATTGTAAATGCTGTTGAATCTAGTGGTGTAATCATGGACACTCTCTCCCACGTTCCTCTTAAGGGTCATGTAGTCTGCTAGGAGCTGGCAAGGGTTTGCCCTAACTTCCCATTTGTTTATGAATGTCTGATATAAAGCTGGGAGGTCATTAATGCTGCTCGAAGGTAGGCCTTTAAACCATTTCTTTACGTCACCCCCTAAGCTTTGGGCAAAGATTCTCATTTTTATTGTTTCATCATCAATTTCCATATAGTCAAAAGAATCCTCCATCTTATCTACATGTTGCTGGGCTGTGATGGATTCTTTAGCAGTGAAGTGTGGGATTTTTGACTGATAATCATTGGGTAAGGGTAACAAGGGCTGAGGTAAAACCATAGGTGCATACCAGGCTGCCATGATAATGTTCTGATGAGGTATAGGGTTGGCTTGAGCAGCTGGTATTTGGATGACAGGGATATTAGGACTAGCAGAAGCTTGCTGAGCAGATCTAGGGTGACTGAGCCCCAAGTTTTGAATGAAGTGGATATCAAGTGGTGTGGATGGAGGGGTTCCTCTATCCCTAGTGTGTTGACCACTATGAGATGGTGAACTGTGAAGCTCAAGGTCTGGCCGGTCTAGATGATTAAATGACCTAGCTCTTGGTAAACTGTTAGGTGGATCTAGGTCAGGGAGAAAATGTGATAGAGCTGTTAGGTTTTCCGGTGCTGAGTTAGATCTATGAATGCGGCTGGAAATAGTTGGTCTTTTAGGTGTAGGAGCTCCCCTGAGGATACTCTCCTGATTATCAACTATTTCAGGTGGGTCTGGGTTGGGATAAGCTCTTGTGTGAATGGTTCTAAAAGCCATAATGTTATTTCTTAGCTAAGCAGCTTAACCCTACTTGTTACTTCTGTTGTGGTTGATGTTGTTACGAAGGCAGGTCTCCCAGTGGAGTCTTATGTGAAACCAAGATAACCAGCAAGCCTACTGATCACCAGTGGAGTCTTTGATCTTTAGGAACTATGGAGTCGCTAGGTGGAAGGTTAGGGTATGTCTAAGGGGTCACACTGTCCACCACAGTGCTCAGGAAATATCACCTTTCAGGGATAACCTCAGAACACAACAAACTCTAACCAGAGATTGAATGGGAGGGCATTTACCAGATGTGTCACCTCCCAAAGAGGATGAGATCCAGAGGCTGCCTGGCCCCATCCAGGCTCTGTCTAAGAGTGCAATAGAATACAACAGATGACACTGAGGCTGTCCGAGAAGAGGTGTGACTAACTGCCAACCTAACCAGAGATTGTGGGTTTTGAATGCCTAGGAATGTTCAAATTGTAATGCACTCAATTCCCCAGTGGAGTCGCCATTATGTTGGGGTTCCCATGTTTTGGCCAGGTTGGCAAGACCAAAAGACGAGACAACATAGAACCACTTTCAGACCTTAGGATCTAGCCCTCCTAGGTCCAGAGAGGGATCTCTCTGTTATTGTCAAAGTGTATGTCTTTGAAGCTCTAAGTTATGATTTTAGGCTAGTTATAGGCTCAGGGTTGTTTGTTTGATTGTTTGTGTTTGGTTGTTGGGAATCAGGAAAGGACGGTCCAATATGAGACAAGGATGAACATAGAGGGAATTAGGCTAAGACAGATAACTCAGGGAACATCAAGGCCATTAGGCAATGGAGTCAAGAAAGGATTTACTTGTGTTCAATGTTCAATGTGTTCAAAGGCTTAATTGAGATGGAAAGATCCTAGTGAGGCAGAGACAAAGTTCTAAACCTCCCAGTGTTCTCAACTCATTCAACTAAATCCTAGCAAGAACATCTAAACATAGATTTCATTAATTCATACATCAGAGAGCAGGCAATAAAATCCACTACACTGGTTAAACCAATTGAAATCAATATTCAGATACACATATGAGCAGAAAACATAAAAGGTTGGGAGAGTAGCAACATAAGGTACCTATCAAGGGTAAATCTTATGCCAAACTTCTGATGCGAGCCATAAGAAACGTAATGAAATGAAAGCAAGTCAATCACAAATACAGAGAAAGGAAAACATCACCAGCTGCTTTAGATCAGGATCCAAAGAAACATGCTTGTCATATTAAAAACAACACCAATCAGGTACATCATTGCCCACAGCTTGAAAATTCAGTCTAAATACATCAAATCTCAGCCTATCTTACAATATTACATAGAGAACTTGTCTCAAGAGGAAAATTCTTGCATTTCTCTGATATCTCATCAACAACCCTTACAATAATTTCCTTCTGTGTTTTTATAGTAGAGGATGAACGGAAGATCGACTGAGGAGGTAGGTGAACACTAAATGCTGTATTAAACATCTGAAAGAAAGAGGGCCGAGGCCCATTCTGATTGTATGCCGAGTATTTAATCTCTGTCACCCCTTTTATGAAAGAGTGATCTTCTTCAGATATGATTTTGACATGTTTCGGCTGTGGTACTCTTGGTGATTTGAATAAAATAAAATAAACTACTGAGAAGTCTGCCATATCAATGCTCTGGTGATTTTGAACTGTTGTTAGGGTGGAAATGCTTGCAGGGACATTGTGCATAATAAAAGCTGTATGGGCGCCCTGTACTTGCTAAAGAAAAACATTCTGCTGCTGTAGAAAAAACCCTGGTGGTACAGCCTCCCTTGCATTTAATCTCTGAGAGGTCCTCGGGGTCTTCACTCTGATGCTTTACCTCTAAAAAAATGGATTGAGCCCTTTAATCCCCATCATAATGCTTTAATTCTGAGCTTGAGGTATAAATATCTGCATTTGCGTGCCTCGAGGTCACTGCTGCTCCATCGATGGCACAAATCGAGCTTTAATGGTGCTGGACAGGGTTTGCAGAGCTTAAACTCTGTCCTTCAATGGAGAAAGGCTCTGCCGATGCAAAAAACTGGCTTATGCATTAATTTCCTGTGCACATAATTCTTTTCCGCTGCATTAAACGTTGTGTAATCATGGCGGACCATTACCAACTGATAAACCTGCAAAAACACGCAACTTGTCAAGAAAAACCATGGACGGGGTGATGGAGGCAGTGCAGAGAATGAAAATGGCCGTGCAGATGATGAACTGGGGGAGAAATTGCGAAAAATGGTGACACATTGTTCTGGCGGAGGTGGCGGTCTTACAGAGCAGAGTTTGAATGGAAAAAGCATTAAAAACACGAAAACGAATGATTATATGCAATGGAATGGTCGAAAGGCACAGAAAATGCATGTGGGGTGACGTGGCGTACGGAAAAACAAGTGGACGGATGACGTGGAGGCCCAGGCGACGACGGAATGGTCAACGACGGGCAGACGATCCTGGACCGTTTGATCCCGACAGAGATCGACGTTGGGAGACGCGTCGGAGGGTGATAGACCGTGGGCCAGGGGTACGGCGATAGGGAGTTAAAAAGTGTGCAACTTCATCGATTGCCAACCGTCGAATGAAGGACTCTGGATCGGACGACTATTACGCATATCGCTGGGTGCCCCATACCGAATGTTAATGCGCGATGAACCGGCGGTTTTAAAACAATGTCGGGGCCACGTGTCAAGAGCTGAGTGGAATCGCTGTGATTTTAGAAATACCGCCTGCCGCCCAAAGGCGGTGCGATAAAAACAGCTGGGTTTTGAACAGTGTGCGGCGGGGTCCATAGGGCAGATGGGCTCCGCACCATCAGATCTTTGTATATTTGGACGACGATGGCTCAATCAAAGGTTTGAACGGGGAAAAGCGCGAGGGCTGCAGATTAAATGCTGGCCATCCGATCTGTCAGGATCGACGGTCGAGGATGCGCCCGATGAATAAATACGGTAAGCGCCCTTCAGTGTTAGAACCCGATCACAGCGATGGGTTTTGTGGAAGGTAAATGAGCGCGGGGCTAACGGGAAAAGGGCTGAGGTCTATCATATGGTCAGAAGTGGGTTTTTAACCCATTTTCAATGAAATTTATGATTTTTGGCCCATTTCCAAAGTGTTTTAAGGCCAGCTAAGGGCAACGATAGGGGGATGAAGTGTGGAAAAAGGCCAGAAAAAGGGTAAGAATAGGATTTAAAGGGGGATTTAGGGAAAACAAAGGGTGCAGGGATATTAGAGAAGATTTCAGGAACAGACAAGGGGAATTGGGGGGAAATAAAGGGGACCCTGGCCAAGGGGGACAGGGGATAATAAGGGGCCCTTTGAGGAACAAAATTTTATAACCAATGAGGCTTTAGATGGAAAACAGCAGAGGGGACTTGTATAAGGCAAAGCACAGAGAGACTTCAAGGATGATGTGTCTTCAAGGGAGATGCATTCCTTGGAGGTCTCCAAAATGACATTGCCCCCAACTTGCTTGTCAAGAATTTCATAGGGGGGCTAACAATATTTATAAAAAAGGGGGGGTGACTCTTGGCATGTCCCCTTTGTGACCCTTGGAATCCTGTCATGACTTTTAAACTTCTTATAAAATAACTCATTACATTACATATGACTCTTCACATTCCAACAAGGATACTTGTAACATCAATTTTACAACAATTACAAATAATATTACACTTTCCACCCGTAACCACATTAGAAAAAATAGGGTAGAGACAAATTGACAGCCTAACAAGAAAATAAAACTATGATGTTGGAGTTTGGGTGAACTCAAGATGGGAAACTTTGACTTGATGCTTCTTGGTCACATATTGATGCCAAGGTTGGTATTATTTGATGGCATCCCCAAACTGCATGATAGTTTCAGGATGGAAGCAGACTCTTCCCTCCATAGAAACTAGGGAAAATGTCTTGGAATTGGTCTGAACCTCTTTCTCAACCAGGAGCAACATTGTTTTGATCATAACAGGACCACTGATGTGGGTTTGCATGTTTTGTCTATTCATCACTAAGTCCTCCTAGGTGGCCATATGATTCATCTGCTCCAAGTACTGATCAATCTCCTACCTGAATTTCCATTTGCGTTTAGTCTCGATGAGTGTTCCAAATAATGCAATCTCGTGGGTTCTTACCATGAAATCCAAATTTTTATATATTCGTACATATGAGGCCTAAATGTTTCCAATTAAAGAGGCATGCTACGTGTTGTTTTGGATCAACATCTGAACTATCGCCTTCTATAGCTCTGCCTGCAACTTTATCTTCTTCACCAAGGTAAGTGGTTCTCCCTTGTATCGCATAGTCCAATCATGCACGACAATGATAAACTCTCTTCTCTATCGTCAGAAGTCATGTAAGTGAAAAACTACTTTATGTATGGTCACAATCTCCTCATATAGGTACCACATATTGTATCCAAGTGTGGATACTTCAACAAGTATCACTTCTCTTATCTCCTCCAGGTACAAATTTTGTCAAGATTCTTAGGAATGTGCAAGTCTCTATTAGTAGGTGAATTCTACACTACTGTGCAGAGCTATTCATTCTCTTGTTCGACATCCTGTAGATTCTCTGCCAGTTGTATATTCTTGGCCATCAAATACTAATTGTTAGATTTTTCTGCACCTGCGAAGGCCAAATTGGCTTTGAAAATATCATTTGGATTTTTTCTGGTGTCCTCCACTAACACTCTTTCTCTCATAGATGTAGGTGATGCATGATCATCCAGGATCTTCTTTCTCAATGCTTGTACAATATTCTTCTGAAGTTCATCAAACGACATATTATACACAACCATCACCAGATCATCATCAAGGGGAACTATATCCCCTTCCTCGCTCAGGGTTGGCTCTGTAGTTGGAGGTGGTGTAGTCTGGATGGTGACATGTGGTGCACTAGGAATCACGTCCACATCTTCATCTCGCAACTCCAGCTCCAACTCGATGTCCATGACTACAATAAATTTCTCAATCTACTAAGAAAGATATCGATCCTACATTTGTTCGCTCACTCCCTCTGTTGTTGGCTAGCCCTGTACTTGCTCTTCAACCCATATGGTTTCCTTCTCTTTTACTATGGAAGCTTTCATTCCTTATTCTTCTTGCTTCTCCCTCTCCTCATGTTCTCTTTTACTATGGAAGCTCTTGTTCTACTTTCTATGCTCTCAACTCTGCTTCCTCCAAGCTTTTCTTCTCTCTCTTCCTCCATTCTCCTCTCTATAGCCTCTACCTCCTCTTTGCTTCTATTTCCAAAGCTTATTGTTCAAAAATAGGATTTTCTTTCATCTTGTATATTTTCTCCTCTTCTGCATGTTCATCAACCTTCCTCTTTCCCTTATCGTGTACTGGGTTGCTATCTTATGTTGTGGTTTCTTCTAAAATTTCTTCCATCTGTGGAGTAGTCTGTGAGGTCCTAGATATATTGATCGATTCGCAGGGTTTGGAGAGTTGTATAAATTCTTCCATGGTTCCTCCTCCGACCAATGAAATGCCCTGTTGACCCAATTGTAGTATATTCTCGCACCGTGGTCCTTGCCAATTCCCCTCGGATCATACAAATTGAAGTATTTTGTATCAAAATAAAACTTCATTATGGATTTCAATTTGGTATCTGCAAATTTTAGATTATTAATCTTGTACAATCAGATCTGCAAATGAAGTGTGGTCCATGGTGCTTTCTTATTCCTATGTAGTGCTATTGAAAACCCTATGGCGAGATGGTAAGATACCTCTTGCATGACAAGTTTTTTGGTGGAATATCTTGGAAAAATATGTGGTGACTTCTGTCTTCTAAACACTCTGATCAATGTGCCATCCATTAAGGTTAACCAATATTTAATCTAGATATCGCCTCCATTACTCCTCCTGACATGCAAGGTGGGTCCTCCTAAAAGATAAGCCTGTAAAGCGGGATGATGAATTGATTATTTAGCTGCTCCATAACTCCTCTATGGATGCAATCTGAAATCAGCTTGCAATAAATATGCATGATATTTTCTCTCGGTGTCCACAACTATTTCATGCTAGGAAACTTATTTTGTGCACAGATCATATCCAGTAATTATGCAGACATATAGAACCTTGCATGGTCGCCTTTGGGAGGATCCCAAGGTTTTTCTACATGGGATCTCATCTGATGAGCCAAAATATATGACCAGTTGAATTACCTCCCCTCATTCACCATCTGGTTCAATAAGATAGCCCAACCCTCAAGAAATGTCTTTGTGCTCACTCGACCATATATTCTACAATTTAGGATGACCAAGAGTTGGTAGGCATTTTTGAGTAGCTTTGTCTTGTATGTGGGGGTGGGTGTCTGTCTAAACTTCGATGGCCCCTTCACCCAACTTCTAATGATATCCTTTGTGATCTAATAACTATGGGTGGCATAGAATAATTATTCCATGATATTTACTAGCTTGAGAAGATGATACATCCGTTGAAAATCTACTTCCATAAATGTAGCAAACTTTTGTCTACTGGTGTTGCTAAGTTTCATAGCTTTCTCATTAATGTGTGAGATAACCTAGCTGATCACATGTGCACATGATAACACTAGATACCTGCATGCAACCCTATATAGTCTTGATTGACGAATGTTGAGATAAACATGTCGGTCCCCTAAGTCTGCCCCAAAGTCCTTTGTAAAAGTATCTTTACTCTGCTTCCATGTTAGTTTTGATTCCTTTTCTACAAACAACTGAGTGTTCACATATACTGGAAATTTAACTGGAACTTTCTCAAATTATTCCTTAGTAATGCTTTCAATGGTTTATTTTGAAGCATCTCTCTTGGGTTACATGGTAACAGTGACTGATGGAGAGGTACTCAACAACTATTTTACCTGTGGGACCAAAAAAACACTCATGGAAAGCAAACATCAGTCTTAAGAAAAAACAATTTCAAGGCATGTTCAAGCAGATAACCGGGCATATGAAGGGAAGGATTGCATAATTTTCACTAGAAAGAGGGGTTGAATTCTTGTGGTAACTACGCACTACAAATTCCCAACAGTCAAGGTCAAAGCTTGAGGTTTGAGACTGCACAATGCGTAGTTTAGCCTTGGTAGTGGTCTGGAAGAGATTGCGCATTGCAGAGTCTTAGTGGCTAGGGATGTAGACTAAGCCCTGGAATGATGCAATGTGCTGTTGGGCCAACCTATACTACACACTACACAATTCCATAGGCTAAGCTATCCACTTGGTCCTTAATATTGCGCAATTCCCAACCGGGAAAAATGAAAACTGGCCAAGGGAATAGTTGGTCTGCCTAAGGGAAGTGTAAAAAATGAGCAGATATGAGAGATAGTGTCGGATTGAGTGCAGATCTAATGGATTATGAATGAAACAAGACAGATCGAGTGCATAGTTGAATGAATTAGAAGAAAACCAAATCGGTGAGGAGAGTCACTGCAACAGTTACCATTAGTGTAAAAAAGAAGAAAGCGATGTGACATTTGTGAAAGGAAAACGATAGATTGAAAAAAACTTCTAAAATCTAAAGAAATTTTAAATGCTTGCATGCATGCAAAAAGACAAGCAATATAGGACTCACACAAGCTAAATGACAAAAAGCGACAAAAAAAGAGACAAAAGGCAATAAATGTGAAATTCACCCGGAAAAGCGACGAAGAACACACTGAAGGTTACTTGATCTCCTTGGGAATTCCAGAGCTTAAATATTGAATGTGAAAATGATATCTAGGGGTGTAGATTAAATATGTTTTAGAAAATTAGGGTTTATTATGTGCATCCCTAAAATCAAGGAAAAATAAACATATGGTGAAAGTTTCCAAAAATAGAAAATGGATCTCCTTCTAGTTACTGAAAAGGGATCCCTATATTTTAGCGATTATAGTTTATTTTCATATTTTATTATTTTTCTATAGAAACTTTCCATTAACATCACCGGGAAAGATTGTGCAATTTTGGGAACTGGGAAAATTTTCGGCTCAGTGCACTGCGTAGTTTTTGAGCTCAGTGAGGGATTGCGTAGTTTCTGGGCTAAGTTTTGGGATGCCTTCCATTACTGTGTAGTTTTCGAGCTCAAGGGTGAGTGCCAGTTGTTAACACTGGAAAATCGTACAAGGAGAAGACAACATTATTTAATGTCATGTAGAAGGATTTACAGGGCTAAAAGACATTAGATAATTTGGAAAGTATTTAAAAATCTCTAAGGTATAAGGAAAAATCAAATTTGAGCAAGTCATAAATTCTTTTGCGCGCATAATCCTTTGAGAAGAGTTCCTTTGCGCGCCTTTTAACCGAAAATGCGCACAATCCTGGGAGTGGCGAAATTCACTTTCCAGGACCATAAAAAGCACACTCTAGGATAGTGATTTCACACTTGAAGCCGCCTAAGGATAGCCACCAAAGCCTTCTTAGACATCAAGGGAGCACATAATGGAATATTAGTGGCACACAATGGAATCATCCCCCTCACTTAGGTCACCATCCACAATGTACCAAGGGAGGGAAGGAGGATTTAATTCTCCTATCTAAGGCCACCAAGAGATGAAGAACTAGAGAGCACAATGTTATGATGGACAGAATTTCCCCAAGAAATACCAGCAGTGTGTGATCTGGAGCTGTGATAGAGGGGACTCAATTGTTGGCCATCCAATAAGTTTAGTCCACCATAGAAGAGAGAGGGAGACTTTGCACCGAGGCAAGCTTGGAAGTAAATAAATCCTTGCATCGGGACTTAGAACCCAAGTTCTAAGGGCCCTTTGGTAAGAGGGTTAATATTTCATCCTCATTTCCTACCAGCACTCAATAAGAGGGGCTGAAAGAGCCATCGTTTTGATTATTGTAGTTATTTGACTCTTTTCATAGCTTTTGTTTTATTTGTTTTAGTTTTTAGTTTAGTTTTAGTTTTAATATGCATGTTATTTCTCTATCTATTGTGTTTATGATTCTAGCATGTTCCACTAACTTACTTGACTCCACTTATTTTTCTGCCTATGACCAATAATTTAAGAGGGTAAACCACACCCCTTAAGTTGGTGTTATTTCTTACATGCGTGCACCAAACACACTAACACAAGATTGGCGACTCCATTAACATTTATTTCCAAGTTTATGTGGTTGTGCCTTTTTTTGTAGAGACCTCCATCTGTGCTGTGGAGTGGAGCTGAATTTCCCCCTTTTTCTCTTGCCCTAGTTGATCCCAAGTGATAGAATGAAGCATAGCAGCTCCAAAAATTACTTTTTTCAGGAATTTGTGCACTTTTTCCTCCCACAAATGCGCCCAAGGCACGCGTTCAGAGCTAACCTACGTGTAGACATCGCCCCTATTGTTGCCTTTTGCGCGCAAAAGACAAAATGAGAAATTTATCCCACATTTCTATATTTTCCTACTTGTAAAGTGCTTGGCATCCCATAATACATTTGCCAGCACTGGTTGAGGTACCCCGCAGCTTGCTAAATCTCACTCTTAGCTTCTTTTTGTAGGCTTAGTGTCAGTTTTATTTCAAGTTGATTTTTGCAAAGTTCACACATAATTTAAGTAGGGGGGAAATTAACTTGCATTCCGAAAAAAAATTATGTTTTGGAAATTTAGGTACCAACACACCTAGATAATTAGCCATGTGGCCCAAGTCCACACATGCTTAGCTATTTTATTTTTTCTAGTGTAAAAGTTATTAGTTCAGTTCAATTATTACACTAGGATTTCGGGACCAGGATCGAATTGTTGATAGAAGAGAAAGTAATCTATGTTGCCTTTGCACCCTTCAGTGATCCTAGGAAAGCATATGAACAATATCTATTCACAACTCACCATCTCCCTTTAGTTGATCACATAGATTAACTAGGAAAAATAGAAAGTGGCCCATATCCGCACATGTTTTTCTTTTGAGAAAGGAACAATGCAACATAGTTCAATAGAGGATTTTGAAAAGGATCATCACATATCCACATGTTCAAACTATGTGCTTGTCCATTTTTTTTTCACACACATCCACACACTAAAAAAAGAAAAGACACCTAAAACTAACTTAACAAAATCACTAAATTCTCCCCACAGGGGCCACAAAATAATTTATAATTTAATTTAGGATCAAGGGGGTCGAAATCCAATAAGCCACCTTGATCATTGTTCATCTTGAAACATAGAAGTTGACTGTTTATGGAGCTTTAAATCCACCTATTAGCCCATGGAAAAGAAAACTTGAGCGTAGCAGAGATGCGTTTTATAGGGGGTTAGGCTTAGGCACAGTTCGGGAAGGCATCAGTCAGGGATACCTGACTTAGCTGATACTCGGTACTGTTAGTTGAATTACCAAGAAGCCCAAGACTTGAATGCTCACATGGGATGATGGTACTTAGTGGTAAAAACTAGGGCATCCTTTCCCTATAAGTGACGGTGTAGGAAATGACTCAATCCTCTACCCTTACCTTGGTAGATTTTCTTCGGCTGACTAGGGGCATCGCCAGCTTTTACGGGACGTTGTGCCAGCACCCGCAAGATATCTTCTCAAGGCCTAGTTACATTTGAGTGTGTGAGGATGAATAGATCTTCTAGGATTTGAGTATCATACATAAGCAAAAAAATCACTTTTTTGATTGACTGATCACATAGGATTAATTTAAAGGGGAAATTCATTTTATTTTCGCTTTGTTTTATGTATGCGATCGAAATTTTTCTGTAATCATATTCTCTATCCTCTCAAATTTTTCAAAATCTAGACCTAGTCGACACCAGAATGGACCCAAAGGGACCTTGTCGATCTAGGCATCTTTTGGACCTCCCCCCATTACCCAGAGGGGTTCCAGGTCTTTCGCCATTTAGGCATCAAAGAAGGAACACTGCCACCATTATTGGTTCATCCTTTATTGGGGCATCCTTAGTTCAGAACCCTAGTCAGTCTCCCAATGCCACACCACACACCACTCCTCCCACAACCCCTAGAGGGCAAAGGAGTGTGACCCATTTGGGAATCTAGTTGAACACACAGCAGGGTAAGTCACAGACTAACCCTTTTCCTAACCAGAACTTTGTGTTTTCGCAAGTTGCAATGGTGTCAACCTCCCAATCACCTTTCTTAGCTTAGTTGAATCTACCAGATTTAACCAAGCTGACAAATGACCCCATTGCAAACAACCCTACATGGTCCCCCATGCCCACGAAGCTCCCTTCGGATATTCCAAAATTCGAAGCAAAGCAAGCAGAAGACCCAGGTAATCATGTCATGACCTTCCACCTGTGGTGCTCCTTGAACAGTATCATTCAAGACACTATTCGATTGAGAGTATTTCAATGCACCCTGATAGGAGTAGTAGTGAAATGGTACATGGAGCAACCCTCTGCTTCACATGGAACCTTTAGCGCGCTCACCACCACGTTCCTAACATATTTTCAGTTACCCATTCACCATGATTTCGGAATGGAATTACTGACACACTTTAGACAAACCCTCGCCTTCCATATCTCGAACCATCTCCACGAATGGAGGTAGCATTGTAGTTTATGTAAAGATAAACTCGACGATTGGGTACTCTTAGACCTTTTCCTAAAAACTCTCACTACAGATATTTCAAAGGATGTGGTGCAGCAAAGGCCCACATCCGAAGAGGATGCCATCAGTAAAGCCCAACAACTTGAGCTAATTTAAACATAGTCAGGATATATTTACAATATCCTACCAAACGCCCCATGCCTGCAAACTTATCAATAATTTCTAGGCACGCAAAACCCTGCAAATGGTCTCATTAGGTCATTGTGTAATGTTCCCAAATTTTAGCCTCAAGCTAAAAGGAACATTATAGTTATCATTATCTCTAGGTAGATGAATAAAATGGGTAGGGAGGCCCATTAACCTCTTTAGAAGGAAGAATAACATTCCTCATGTGAAAATAGGAAGAATAAGCAGCTGGATTGAGCACCTATGGGTGTGAACAAGATTGGATCATGTGATTCAGTCATCTTTGACCAAGTCCACATGCACTGTCTAGATACATTGTATCTCCTTGATGGACTACGCAGTTTTCATGGAGGACAACTTGCATGAGCTTGGTGGCACATATGGATGGGACCCATGGTGGAGAAGAGCACTTGCTATATGTGGAGAGGAGGGCAGCCATTGTTAGGCATGCTTGGATTATTATTTGATTTGGTATGTTGAGACTTAGCTTCCTCTTGCTATTTAGCAGGGTTGCAGTGCTGTTTAACACAAGGGTGTTCCCGGTCGGGAATACCTACCTCATCCTCAGGGAAGGAGAGGTTCTTTGGGCTACATTTCCTCATTCTGGAATTTTTTCCAAGCTACCTCCTTCAGCTACAGCACAATTTCTATTTAGAGTTGGGTTGTGTTGTAGGGTGCAGCAAAGGAGGATCTCTTAGCTCAATGAACCCTCCCAGCAAATGCCTCCAAAAATAACATAGTTCAGGATGGTGACTGTGTTGTGAGGGATAGAATATGGTTGGCCTGATGCCAAAGATTTAGAATTATTCCCAGGAGTCCTTCTTACTGATCCTCCAATGAATAGACAAGCTCTCCACTGAAAAACAAACCCGGAAATGACTCTAAGAGATCCTCCTTTGCTGCACCCTACAACACAACCCAGATCTAAATAGAAACTATGCTATAGCTGAAGGAGGTAGCTTGGAAAAAATGCCAAAATGAGGAAATTTATCCCAAAGAACCTCTCCTTCCCTGAGGATGAGGTAGGGATTCCCGACCGGGAACACCCTTGTGTTAAAAAACACTGCAACCCTGTTAAACAACAAGAGGAAGCTAAGTCTCAACATACCAAATAAAATAATAATCCAAGCATGCCTAACAATGGCTGCCCTCCTCTCCATATATAGCAAGTGCTCCTCTCCACCATGGTTCCCATCCATATGTGCCACCAAGCTCATGCAAGTTGTCCTCCATGAAAACTGTGTAGTCCATCAAGGAGATACAATGTATCTAGACAGTGCATGTGGAATTGGTCAAAGATGACTGAATCACATGATCCAATCCTGTTCACACCCATAGGTGCTCAATCCAGCTACTTATTCTTCCTCTTTTCATATGAGGAATGTTATTCTTCCTTCTAAAGAGGTTAATGGGCCTCCCTACCCATTTTATTCATCTACCTAGAGATAATGCTAACTATAACGTTCCTTTTAGCTCGAGGCTAAAATTTGGGAACATTACAGTCCTCCCCTCCAAAATTTTGCTTGTCCTAAAGAAAATTTATAGGGAGAGAAAAATTCCTCCCCTTCTCCTCTTGTGGCCTCCTCATCAATAGTCCCCACCACTGCTCAAGATAATCTGCAACAAATCTTCCCTCCAATGTCTCCTCCCAAAGATGCATAACCAAATGGCTCAGATCATGAAAATGTGGAAGGTGTAAGTGGAAACCTTCTTGCTGTCCCATGGCCTCCTCAAGGTAGGAGTGATGATATACATGGGAAATCTCATTCCCAATGGGTGACCCTCTCACCCATGTTATCATCCAAATGAAATGAGCCATTCTAGGTAGCTCATCAAAGAAATTTGCAACCCCGGGTTTATGCAATGTGTTGGGGCTGAATGGAGAGTTTATATTTTCCCATCCAAGTAGTTTCTCTCTCCATTTATGGTAAGTATGGGGGGTTTTCTGATATTGGGCTGAAATTTCATGGCCTTCAAAAATTTCCCAAGCTACCCCACAAGATAAGTCAACCATGAAGTGCCTCCTCCAAGAACACAAGTCCTTCCAATGGCTCCTCATATTTGAAGGAAAGAGGTGTGATGTGGCAATCATGGTGTGCCCATTGTTTTTCCTAAAACATAAAACATGTAACATAGGGAGAATCATACTCCCAATGGGCATCTCCAACTCATATCCCACTCTCCAAATAAAGCTTCCCATAAAATTATTAGCAATACATGGAAGCAAAAACCAAAAAAACAATTTTCCACGTGACAACCGGAAAGTGGATCATAGTTCCTCACATGGAACCAGCACAATGCATCCCATGCCTACCTCAAAAAAAAAGTACAATAAGTGCTTTCCCAGCCACTTGTTTTCTACCCCATTCATCTCATAAGATGGAACCATGAATATACAATTTGGTGCCAATGGTGTACACCAAGAATCATGTGGCTTCCACCACAAACCACCAAATAAATATCCAATCTCAATGCCACAAGTGGCTCTAAGTACACCATCATATAATATGTAGCAAGAAGGGACAATCCTTCTTGGTACAACATGCTTCTCATATAAATAAAAGAAGTACAAAACATAAAGTGAAATTGTACATCCTCCATCATGTACTTGAGACCTAGAGCTGAAATGGCTCAACTGGAAATTTTCCCTCACCTCCAAAGAGTAGGGAAGTGGCTGTGACCTCATCTCTATCACCATCCGGGCTATGCATCTCTCCATTTGCTGAAATATTTCATGCTGGATGCCCTCCCAAGTGAACTCCTCTGCCAAAGAAATATATGCATCATAATGCATGGGAAGGAAGCCCTCATGTGTTGCATGAAGCAGCTTCTCCTTGAGCTTAGAAGCTCCAGTCAAGAATAATTTTCCATAAGAATAGATGACCACATCATCCACCATATACTCACCATCTCTATTCAAGTCATCAAGAATCATACATGCACCTAGATCCTTGGAGTACTCTACCAAGAGTTGAGATCTCCAATATGGATCAATCCTCTCAAGAGACAGTGTTGGTGATCTAGCATGTGAAACTCTCCTCATGCTACTGCCTGCTACCTTGATATCCCTCATGCCAAAGTCTTCCTCCAAACTCTTTACCTCTCCAAAATCCAAGAGTGGTGAACCCAAAGACAAGATGTATCTCATCAACTCTAGATCTGGTGGCCTCCCAGGTGGAATGCCTCCATGTAGTGAGACATGAAAATATGAAGTGGACTATATATATGAATGGACTGAGTTGTCCCTCTCTTCACTGTGCAGTGCAGTCCCCTCCTAGTGTGTAGAAACCTCCCGAAATAGATAAGGGTGAATGCTCATCATCCCTTGATGACGATCCTTCTCCTCTTCTTCCATATATGAGAATGCCTCATCCTCAATGAGAGACCCTTGATCTTGGTCACCCCTTGAAGGAGAAGACTCTATGTCTTCACAAATAGAAGAGGGCTCTTCAAGAAATGGGGATCTTTCCCCTGGAAAACTATCATGCATGTTTTTATCCCCTTGAAAAATATGGAGTGAAGTTGGTTTAATAGGTCTCTCCAACTCATGCAAAGTGTTTAAGTTTTTGTTTTTAATAAATGATGGTTCACAATGCTTTCTATCAAATATTCTCACCAATTCCTTATTGAATCCAACATAAGTTCTTACATTTGCATGAAAAAATAAAGTAGAATAATTAAAAAACCAATCATGGGCCATACCTTTGAGGTGCAGCGCTACTACTCTGATGGCCTCCTTCTCTGAAACTTGGTGTAGATGGAAATATGAATCTAGCTCTTCTACCCAAGCTTGGGTTGTGTACTCTGCTGATCCATCAATGTGAGATATGAAGATTCTACCTCTCTTGCTTCTTTTGTGGCTGCTGGATCTTGCCTCCTTGATTTTTCAAAACCCTTGGAAGTCCAAGTGCTCCTTGAATCTCCATGATTGAGATTCATACTCCTGAAGATAGTCACTCAAGGTCTCCTCCCTTGGTGCACCTTCTTCCTCCATCCTTCTTGCAGTAAATGTGGGCAATAGATTGCACTGTGGATCTACATGTGTGGCTGAATGCTTACACCCATAATTTGAATATCTAGGGCTTGCTTCAAACCCTCTCAGAAATCTTCTACACTCCTTCCCTTTCATCTCCTTGAGATCTTCTCTGATATTCTTCATAGCTTGGAAAAGAAGCAGGGAGATCCTCTCTTCCTTCATTCCTCCAAATAATGGAGTCATGATTTTGTTTCATCTGCACAACTTCTCTTTTCTATGAAAATCTTCTCCTCCTAATGGAATAATGTCTTGGATGCATAGGCTAAGCCAATATTATGCTGTGATACCACTGTAATATCCCAAAATAGGAAAATTCTACAACAATGAGAATATCTTAAGATATTCCAAAGTTGGAGACCCAGCAATACATGAACACAATATTGTAAACATAGAAAATATGATCATGACATGAGAGGGGTCAATATAAAACCATAATTTTATTAATGGATCAGCAACAATGTACAAAGTATCATGAGGGACAAGCCACTCAAGCCATAAGAACAAGTCTCCAATGATCAAAACAATAGATACATGAGATGTTGCAACTATATAGAATGTCGGAGAATAGTGACTGCGTAGTCTATATTAGTGTAGCTACTACTGTAGATGTATATACATGAAATATGGCTGATATAAACAAAATAAATTCCCAGAAATGAAGATATGGGCTCCCATACAAGATTTCTAGCAACCCGAAGAGGATTGCTAGAAATGTCGGAAAACATACAATGTGACAAATAACCCTGGGGTTAATGTGCCACTGCAAACTAGATCTGATATGAAATGAGGCTATGAAAGATCTGAAATTCTGATGTCCTCCTCTAATGGTATCTCTGATTAGAAGGTTGATCCCTCTACTCAGAAATAGACCCTCCTAATGAGCTCAATGAACCCTCCCAGCAAATGCCTCCAAAAATAATGCAGTTCAGGATGGTGACTATGCTGTGAGAGATAGTAGATGGTTGGCCTGATGAAAAATATGTAGAATTATGCCCGGGAGTCCTTCTTACTAATACTCCAATGAATAGACAAGCTCTCCACTGAAAAACAAGCCCGGAAATGACTCCAAGAGATCCTCCTTTGCTGCACCCTGCAACACAACCCAGCTCTAAATAGAAACTATGTTGTAGCTGAAGGAGGTAGCTTGGCAAAAATGCTAGAATGAGGAAATGTAGCCCAAAGAATCTCTCCTTCCTTGAGGATGAGGTAGGGATTCCCGACCGGGAACACCCTTGTGCTAAACAACATTGCAACCCTGCTAAACAACAAGAGGAAGCAAAGTCTCAACATACCAAAGAAAATAATAATCCAAGCATGCCTAACAATGGCTTCCCTCCTCTCCATATATAGAAAGTGCTCCTCTCCACCATGGGTCCCATCCATATGTGCCACCAAGCTCATGTAAGTTTTCCTCCATGAAAATTGTGCAGTCCATCAAGGAGATACAATGTATCTAGAGAATGCATGTGGACTTGGTCAAATATGACTGAATCACATGATCCAATCCTGTTCACACCCATAGATGCTCAATCCAACTACTTATTCTTCCTCTTTTCACATGAGGAATGTTATTCTTCCTTCTAAAGAGGTTAATGGGCCTCCCTACCCATTTTATTCATCTACCTAGAGATAATGCTAACTATAATGTTCCTTTTAGCTTGAGGCTAAAATTTGCAAAAATTACACATTGTCCCAAAGTTACCTAGGCAACACCAGCCAAAACCCCGGTTATACGCATAGTTATGACTAGAAAATACCACAACCCAGTTTTCAAAGTCATCATATGCCTCAAAAAAGTTTAACCAATAGGTTGTCAGCGTATCACCATGGAGGACCCTATCGTTCGGATCAGGGGACCCAATACGCAGAGAAAAATTCTGACAGAAGATCTAACCCCCAATAGGCAAGTGAAAACCAAGGACCGCGTTATGCTTAGTCCCCAACACAAGACCCGCCTATGCATACCAATGCACAAGTGAACTTTGTGCAACCTTCCCAACACCAACCACACCGATCATATAACTAGGAGAACTACCCTCCTAACGTGGTGAAGAAAAAAGGAAAAAAAAAAGCCCAAAGGGAATCCTGGACAGGGAGGCACCAACCAGCAATGCCCCCCACGATCTCAGGTTGGAGGCAACTCTAACAGAATCAGAACCAGGAGCCAGAAAATGCCCAACGACAGAGAAAAATGCCGCCTCTTCGAAAAATACACTCTTGTTAGATATCTGGTGAGTACGACAATTATACTCACCACTGTCCCGATCTCCCTGATCTGAAGACGTTGCAGAGTAACCGAGGACAAGGAGGATATTCCTAGCAAGCAGTTTTTATGCAAGAACCTTTCCCCCATCAAGGGACGGTTACAACTCAGCAACAAAATCCAGACGACTCCGGGAAAAAAAACCACGGAATCTACATGACTGGTGAAGAGATGTTTTTCCAAACATGAAATTTCAATTACGACACCCCACTAGACACCAACACGTTAGGGGCTAGTACCAGTGCAACAATTTCACCTTTAACCACTTCAAAGATGCATGTTAAACTATTGCCAAAGATGGCGAAGGGACCAAATAGGTGAGCATGAAACTACTCTAAAGTGGCCTATAATTATAGCATCGTGGACGATTTAGCCCAATCTCCCACTATTATGTCAACTTTGGAAGTATTTCAGTCCTACCCAAAGCAATGAAAAGCCTTGATTTCTGTGTTAGGCGCTATAGACCGTGCCGATACGCACCTAATGGCTTTTAACTTAGACAAAGCCACCCCTAGGCTTCCTTCGATGGTCGCCTTTCAAATACCAGTGTCGGTCTAGAATATCACCATTCACCGATGTGTCATTGACAAGGGTACATCCACGTGCATCATGTCAAAAAATGTTTGGAAGAAGTTGGGGCCTCCTGAACTAAAACCATCAGTAATCACACTTAGAGCATATGACGATCATCCCTCAACCCCCGTCGGTCTCTACCAAAACGTCCCAGTCTGCTTAGCCAGAAATACGGTCCATATAGACATCAAAGTCTTGTATGCTCACTTGGACTATAATATACTCCTTGGTCGGAGTTATATGTATGCCATGTCAACCATAGCCTCCTTCGTCTTCTACATTATGATGTTCCCCCACGAGGACCGCATCATTACTATTGAAAAACTGATGCATAGCGAGAAACAACCCCTAACAAACACCAATGTAATTCTACCCTATGTAGACACATCCTTAGATATGATTTCATGGTACCAATATTATGGCCCTAGCTAGTTCAAGCCGTCGTCTGTTCTTGGATCATTCCTAGGAGATCCTCCCATTATACCCGAGTCATCACTTGATGTCACAGGAGCTACGGTGTGCATGATGTCCACATCAAGCGTCGAAGCTAGTCAGGACATTGACACAAGCAATAATGACATCGAGTCCATGGCCACGGCAGACTCTCTAGCCTATGCCGCTTCCCAAACCCCTTTCCTCTACCCCCCAGCTGGTTTTGTCTCCCAGCAGGTTTTGGCAACAGTGGTGTTACCAAACATATCGTTTTCTATACCAGTTTGGTATATTGTCCCCCCTTCAGGAACAAGATCCACACACATCACCACCACAGAGTTAAAGCCCCTCAGTCTTGAGGAGGCCCCACCCATTCAAGAAACGGTCGAAACCATCCCTACAAAAGAAATTCCCATTGAAAAACCACTGGTTGTGGCTAAGAAAACTGAGAAGAGAGGGAAGAAGATGGAGACTCTCGCCATACAAGGGGAATCACCAGTTTGCGCCATATGTGACGTAATAGGTCACCCCACCCATATTTTCCCAGAGCTGGATGAATTAAAACCATGAATTGGCTCTAAGGCAGACATCGTGATGCCTCGTTCCCATAAAAAGGAACCTACCACCAAAGGTAAAGGAAAATCATTGCATACCAATCATGCATGCACTATATGCAGCAATTATGGGCACTATTCTCATCATTTCCCAGAGATCCCATGATATAGGGACGCCTTACATTCCATCGAGCGATCCTATCAAGAGGATCCCTCCAACCAGTCTGTTGGATATGAACCCCGTGTCATCTTATACCTACAGGAGGAACAAAGGGCACCAGAAAGACCCACAGTCATGCCCCCTCCCGTTATACGTTGCATGTTGTGTGATGAACGTGGTCACTTCCTTGAAGAATTCACAGCCCTAGAACTCATACATAGATGGTATCTTATAGAATTTGTTTACCATGTCAGATTCCACACAACACAATTCACATGTCCATTGTGTGTCGACAATCACCTTCTGGAAAATTGTCACTGTATCCCCCGATTCCAGTGAGCCCTCACTAGCTTGCGCTTAGCTATAGTCCGCCTCTACCAAGAATATGACATGGACTCAGAATCCATAAACAATTCAACAACCTAAGAGGATGCAATGAGCAGATCCATCATGTTCTTGTCAGTTGAAAAGAGACCAATCAGGGAACCTCCAGTTACCCCCAACTGCTCTCTACAAAGAATACCAACATGCGCGTTATGCAAAACGCCCAATCATGTGGTAGCCACTTGCCCTGATTTAACTGCATTATGACACTGGTTCCCTACTAGACTGCAAACTGAGCACGACAGGATGCCCATATCTAGGCTATTTTTCCTAGTATGTCAGGGAAATCACTATGAACAACACTCTACCTATATCCCATGAGTTCTTCCTACCATCTATATGATTCATACAATAGAGAATAAACGGAACGATACCTGTTGGCTCAAGGGGTCCTAACCTAGGTTTGGATGTTCAAGGTTTGCCAACAAACCCCTATACTACTGGCCCTTTCAGTAGTGACCTGCTTGCGCAGGCCAAAGTCTCACCTCAAGTAGTATGGGTGGGTGCTGGAACCAGGTTTCTGCACCCTAGGAGAGGGTAGGTAAGTCAAGCAGAGCTGCGTTCAGCCTTATAGTGACCAGATATTGTATCACAGAACCAATATATATAGATTCCCTTCACATCCACATGTACAATAGCAATGATACTCACAGAAATCAGCAGATCATGAATTCACATAATAATAATGCAGTTATTCCAGATATTCTTGTATGAAGTAAAATAGAACAAATCTAGATTGCAGCATAAATAAGTAACATAGGTATGTTCGCAGATTAAATCAATAATAAAACAGCATATATTAAGCAATCAAACATCACAGATTCATATCACAATAACTCCAGTGGATTCATATATTCAACAATACTTTTGCATTCATTAATCCTTCAGATCTACTTACAATACCCCAAAACCCAACCTGCGCACATAGTAGTAGGGTCCGCACATAGCAGGACAGAGGCCCTCCATGCACAAAGTAGCAGGAGTCCTTACCCAACAACCCTGACCAGATCTATCGATTTGCACTTAGCAGCAATCTCTTATCATGCTTAGTCTCCCCCTACCACTCAAAAAGATTCAACTACTTATATTATTAGATATCATTTTTGGGATTCAACTGCGTTAATTTAGTCATTCATATATGACCATTTCCATGAGAGGTAGTCGTAACTGACTAATTTCTCATGATTTTTAGTCAGTTACGACTACCTCTCATGGAAATGGTCATAGATGAATGACTAAATTAACGCAGTTGAATCCCAAAAATGATATCTAATATAGCATTGCGGAAACCCTCATACTTAAAATACTTATACTATTTTAGCCTATGCATCCAATGGTCCGAAAATCGTGGTTTGTAGACTCTTGGTCTACCCTTGACCCATTTACAATGCTTTCAAGGCTTTGACCCACCCCAAAAACCCTACGCTAGACTCAATATAATAAAAAAATACACAAAATGGACCAGTTTCACAGCTTGCAGGAGACCCTGTTCCAACAGTCCCCCAACACAATCTTGTTACTCGTCCTGAGTCAATGCGATGGTAGGTTCATCATCTGCACCTGCACAACTACTCCGACCATACATTCATTTGATCCGATATGGTTTGAGCCGACTTCCATTGACATATCCTGGCAGCACATCGCCGCGCAGGGTGGCCAGTCGAACAGCTCCACCATTTGTGATTTCCTTAACAGTATAGGGGCCAAGCCAGTGCTACTAGAACTTCCCTGGATGTTTTTCAAACTCTCTATCATATAAGAGGACCAAGTCATCCTTCACGAAGGTCTTTTGGAAAATATGTCGATCATGCTAGGCCTTATCACGGGCCTTCTGAACCTGCTGATGGAAATTAGCCAGGAACCGATCTTCCTCCAAAGCCATAAGCTGTGCTAACAACTCCTCCATGATGTTAGGGTCCGCCATGTTTGTAACCACTGCAATACACAGACTAGGAAGAATGTACTCCATTGGCATAATGGCCTCCTTTCCATAGACCATCCTAAAAGGATTTTTCCCAGTTAGCTTCTTGCAGGTGGTTCGATAAGCCCAAATAACTGATGGAATGCGCACATCCCAATCGCTACGATCGACATTGCAGACCTTTGTCAGTGCTTGCTCCAAGATTTTGTTAAAGGCTTCAACCACACCATTGGCCTGTGGGTGATACGGTGTGCTTTTTACATGATGGATTTAGAACTCCACGGTCAAAGCTTGGATTGTTTCGTTAACAAAGTGCGTACCCCTTTCGCTCATGAGGATCTTCAGACACCCAAATCTGGTCAGGATCTATTCAAAGATGAAATGCGTAGTGGTATCTACAGTACAATCATTTACTGCTTGTGCTTTAGCCCACCTAGTTACGTAGTCAGTGGCAGTAATAATGTAGCGCACACCCATCTTCTTTCCTGGTGGGTTAATAGGCCCTATGAAATTGATGGCCCACTTATCAAATGCTTGTAGGGACATTTGCGGTTGAAGGGGCATTTCATCCCTGTGGGATGGCCTCCCTATTCATTGGCATGTATCACAGGCTTTACAATGATTGTGGGCATCACAATGCAGGGTAGGCCACCATAACCCAGCTCTCAAGACCTTTTGCACTGTTGCTTTCCCTGCGTAGTGACCTCCTGCTACACCATCATGAGCCTCTGCCAATATAGTGTGCCTTTCATGCTCCAAAACATATCTCCGCAATACTTCATCAGCTCCCATCTTATATAACTGACCTGCAATGATGGTAAAATCTGCTGCTCGAGCGACTAGCTCTTTCTTCTGTTGTATTGAATATTCTGGGGGTGCCATTCCAGTAGTCAAGAATTGAATGATATCAACGAAGTGGGAATATAATACCTTAATAGAAAATAGCTGCGCATCAGGCAATCCATCCTCTAGGTTGGTTGGATCCTTGCCACTCTCTATTCATGATAAGTGATCCCGCCCAGCATTTATCCTTCCCGGCTTAACGATGATTTCAAAGTCATACTCCTAAAATAGCAGTAACCATCGGTAGATTTTTCCCCCAAAAATGGGCTTATTTACCAGGTACTTCAAGGTTGAATGGTCTGTAAACATTTTGAAGTGTCCTCCTAACAAGCAATGCTGATATTTCTGCAAAGCGTACACCATGGCCAACCCCTCCCGCTCCATAGTGGAGTAATTACGTTTAGTGCCAGAGAGTTTCCGACTTGCAAAGGCACCCGGATGATCAATGTCTCCTTCTCCTGGCTGCGTAAGGATAGCCCCAAGAGCAATTCCTGATGCATCGACGTGGACATGAAAGACCTTCTCCTAATCAGGAAAGATGAGAATAGGTGCCGAGACCATCTTTTCTTTAAGTAATTCAAAGCTCTTTTGACACTTGTCATCCCAAAATAATGAAACATCCTTTTTGAAAAATTTTTCCATAGGGGTCATGATCAGCGCGTAGCCTTGCATGAATTTTTGGTAGTAGCCCATGTGTCCAAGGATCGAGCACAACTGTTTCTCCGTCGTTGGTACTGGCAAGTTTATGATTACCGTGATTTTGGCAGGGTCCACCATTAGCCCTTGTCAACAAACGATATGGCCGAGCAGGATACCAAAGGGTACACAAAAGATACACTTCTTGATATTTAAGGAAATCTAGTGCTTTTGGCAGGCGTCCAACATCATGTGCAAGTTTGATACGTGCACCTTCACCAGGCCGAAGATGGTCTAATTATCGAAATATACTTCTAAGAACTTGTGGATGAATTATTTAAACACTACAACAACTACCCGTGAGAAAATAGCAGGGGCATTGTTGAGACCAAACGGCATGATAGTATACTGGAAAGATCCCCACTCTGTGGCAAACATGGTTTTGTTGTGGTCCTTAGGAGAAATTCTAATCTGATGGTACCCTGAGAATCCGTTTGTAAAGGAGTATTCTTCCTATCCCCCCACGCTATCCAAAATTTTGTCTGAGAATGGTGTAGGGAATGGGTCATGAACACAGGCATCGTTCAACTTGCGCAGGTCAACACAGATCTGAATCTCCCCTTTAGCCTTTTTCTCCTGAACCACCATTGGGCTGACCCAGTCTGACTGTTCGACAGGTTCGATGATACCTACTGCGATCATTTTATCAAGTTCCTCCTTGAATTTTTTCTTATATTTGGGGTTCAACCTATAGGGTCATTGTTTTATGGGCCATGCATCCAGTTTGAGAGTGATATGCATGACCCCTAAGTCCCCCGTGATCTCCTTTAGTTCCGAGAACTTTTTTGGAAATAAATCCTGATACTCGATGAGTAACTCGGCCACTTATCTTATTTTATTTTCATCCCAATAGTCCCTAATATTAGCCAACTTAGGGTGTTCTTCCGTCCCAATATTGACTTTTCGCAGCCTGAGAGGCTTAGTGACATCCACCTCTTGCAGTAGGGGTCCTGTAACGGGGCACTCTCCTTGCGACTCTGGGATAGAGACAGACCGTGGGTCTTCTTCACTTTCTTCCCTCGCCAAGCTGTGGTAGTTGACAATTCCTGCATCTGTGATTCCCATGTCGGCGCCCCGAATGCTTCAGTGGAGCTAGGTTCCTTGAACACAAATGTATCTATACCCTGCAGGGCTTCGTCAAGCACTTCCGACCCCCTATGAGTCTAAATGTCCCTATGAATTTGTCCCTCAGAGTTTCCCAATGGTGGGTACGTTGATGTAGCTCTGTATCCAGGTACCACGCAGTCGGGATTGGACCTAACACATGAATGAACAAGTGAACCCATTCTTCCATAGCTCGGTCACCCCATGCTTTGATCCAGGCCAGCAAGTGTTTACACAGGTCCCCTGGGCCAAGGAAAATCTTGACCTGCACCTTTACCGGAGGCTAGAATCGGAGGAGCATCATGTCCTGATAGTCCTCCCAGTCCTGGAACGCCCCTTTGTGCGTCTCCCACCATCTTGCAGGCATTGCCCGCATCGCTAGATTAAGGGCCCATATCCTTCGTTCTCTTGGAACCTCATCTTCGAATGCTCGCAAAAATTCCTTAATGCTACTAGAACCATCAAAGTAGGGTAGGTCTCTTACCTCTGAGGAGATGCAGTGGAAGGCCCTTGTGACATGAAGACATCGCAGTGCTGATACATTGTGCAACTGGTTTTTCCAATTCTCCATCTCCCCATCAGAGTCAGAGAAGCATTCACTGTCCTTTCCCAGGAGAGTACTCCTTCTGCCATGGGGTTGATCCAATATTCGTCCTGCGCAGTCAGCTTGAAAATGTGATCCACCTCCTCTTCATCGTGCACTGGTTCTATGTATCATTCACCTTCCGCAGGATCTAATGGTATTATCACCCTTGTACCGTTATTCTCAAACACCATGCTTCTCTTTTTGAGGTTGATGATACCACCCATATCTATGGCCCAGTCTAGCCCTAAGAGTGCAGGGTAGGGGTCCACATCTTCTACAATTTCAATTACTTCAAAGTCGTCTCAGGCTTTTACTCCTGCGATATCCACCGTAATTTTAGACAACCTTCCTAGTGGGCTGATTTTCTGCTGATTTGCCATGCATAGCTGAATAGTGGACCATTCCAACTTAGGCTCTCCCATTCGTTGCCAATTTTTTTTAGGTAACATGTTCACATCTCACCCTAGGACCAAAATAAACTGACTCATTTCGTAGTCACCAATCTGTGTAGTCAACCGCATTTCTCTTCCGGTGCGTTTCTTATACATGTATAGCTTGTGCACATCCTTGAACTCTGGGAATAGATTGGGTCGCGCTGCGTAGCTATCTATTAATGCCTAAAGATTTTCCACAACCTTTGGGTTGAGCAGCAGCTTCATACATGCCTGCAAAAATGGATCGACCTCCTCATCTGCCTTAAGGTTTGTAGGTGCCCGAGGAGTAGCTGCCTCTCAATCGACAAAGTCCTTGTGAGTGGCGACAAATGTTTCTTTTCTTTTTCTAGGTCCAAACCTTCTTTTTTAGTAACATCTTGTCGAATCAGAGGTTCTGTTGGAGTTCCCATGTTTTGGCCAGATTGGCAAGACCAAAAGATGAGAAAACATCAAACCACTTTGGGGCCCTAGGATCTAGCCCTCCTGGACCCGGAGAGGGATCTCTCCAAATAGAGCAAAGAATGATATATCTTTGAAAGTTCAAATGAGATGTTAGGCTAGGTATGAAGCACAAAAGGGGGGTTTAAAATTATATGGTTGGTTGGTTGCTGGGTGGCCATGAGATCATAGACTGAGAAGATAATAGGAGGAAAGGAGCAAAATAGCAGGATTTTTCAGCAAAGAGGATAGGTCAAGAAAGTGCCATCCATTGGGCTATGGAGTCATGAAAGGTGATTACATGCAACAACTAGCCAAAGCTTTCAGAGGGCAAGTCATCTACACTAAAGGATCTTTTAGATAGATGGTGGGATGGAACATTAAGGATTGAAAGTGAAAGAAGGAAAGTAACCCAATTTCTGTCTATAGATTAGGTCAGAGGTCATTTAACTCCAGACCTGCTTGGACATACTCATAGGTAACTCTCAAAGGAGGGATAAAGGGATAGCTTATAGATCGGACCAAAGGTCATTTAACTCCAGGTCAGCTTTAGCATGCTCCAGGAAAACAGAGATAAGTTTAACAAGAGATCTTAGAAAGGCCATCAGGTCACACAAGGATCCTAGTGGACAGGGCTAACTCTAATCCCCAGTGTTCCCAAATCTTCCAGCTTAAACCCAACAAGAACAACTAAATATAGATTTCATCAATTCATACATCAGCTAGCAGCATAAGGAACTACTACACTGGTTAAATTAACTGAAACCAATCCTTAGATAACACATTTAGCAGAAAAACATTAAAGGCAAGGAGAGTAGAGACATAGGGTACCTAACAAGGGTAAATCCTATGCCATATTTCTGATGCAAGCCAACAGAAAATGAAACATCATGAAAATGTAATAAACAGTGTTAGAAAAACATCACCAATAGTAATAGACTAGGATCCTGTGAAATGTGCTTGATTAATTGATGCAAAACCAATCACATACACTGAGCTCAATGGCTAATATAGTCCAGAATTTTCCTCCCAGCCTACTACAACACAAATTACTCTGCTACTTTCTCCTAGAATTGTTCTAACAATCAAAACTGAATCCCTCTAACTACAACGGCAACAATTGAACAACAACCTTTACAATATGTTCTCGGGAATTCTTATAGGCGAAGAGAAACAACAAGGAGTAGATGACATTTAATTTGTTTCATTAAGACAGAATGGCAGAAGAATTCATGCCCATACTTCTTAATGGCTCTGCAGCACTGTGTGTACCCTGTAGTCTACTTCGGGAGTCTTTGTCAGGTCAAGATTGACCTCAGATATTTCTTTGGAGTCCTTCCTGGCTGTTTGGAGCTCTACGCTAGCCTTCTGGAATAAATGCACTGGGTGAAAAGTTCGCAAGGTCTCCATGCTTCATAATGGTGGTCCTGATATTCTTTAAGAAGCTTCTATCAGTGAAATACATTTAAGGGCTCAAGGAGGCGTGAAGACTTCTGTAGGAAGGTGTCCGTCTTGGATAAAAAGTGCTCTGTTGACATTCAACACAGATATGGCTCGTTTCATGTGCATTTGGTCTTCAGACTGTGCCTTCTTCCTTTGAATAAGGATTATAACATTTAAATCTTCAATTAACAGGTCCGGTCCCTTCTAATCCATCTCTGCTGTTTCATTTGGCTACTATATTGGCCTCTCTGTGACCCCTGCACAATGAAATAAACTTGTCACAAAACCCGGGTTCTGGTGGAGAAATGATGCGAAGGCCGGAGGAGTGGTGGCGGAGAAATGGAGAAACAGTGGAAACAATGAAAAGTGGTAGAGAAATGATCGCATAGTGTAAAAACCAAAAGATTAACGTTTGGGCGAATTACAAAGGAAAATACGGAAAAACAATCAACGGAGCCGTTGGATGTGGAACCCGGCCAGGGCAGAGGGCGATTAGATATGAACCGTGGATCTCAAGAGGAGATCAACGGTGGCGGTTAAGCGATGAGTTTAATAGGGAAACCCGATGGGAGAAATACAACGGAGACGCGATGCGACATGGGTCGTTAATCTTGGATGAATGGACGGTCATGATCTAATCGGAGGATCGCAATCGGGGGAGCAGGGGTGACACATTTTAAAAAGTTCTGATTGCGATCGGAGGGGTGTTGCGATTAAACGCCAACCGTCAGATCTGGGACCAGATCAACGGTCCATGTTTAATCAGAGGGAGGTGGAGAGGGGCGACAGAAGGGGAGCGGGATGAATCTGGACCGTTGGATCTGGAGGGATGGACGGCTCAGATTGGATCGGGGGATCCAAATCGCAAGGCGCAGAAAGGGGGTGCGATTAGAAAATGCGATTGTGATCAGAGCCGGGCATGCGATTATGCGCCAGCCGTTGGATCGGCGAAGGGTCAATGGCTCATATCTGATCAGAGGTGTTTTCAATCCTAGAGACAGCCTTGAGTTGTGAAAGACCAGTGCCTAGGACATCTTATATAGCAAGGAACAATATGATATAACAGGGATAACTAGCAGAACAAATCTCTTATGCTATTTCTTATAAACAGGAAAATTGACTTGAGTGGGACCAAAATTTTCAGAGCCTTAATACTGAGAGAATAATACTGTAAAGGCAAGATGCGAAACTCTAACACGAATGGTATTAGACAATTTAAAGGCAACTCACTACAAAGAGGGTTGGATTCTAAATACTTCACAGAGATGAATGATCATAAAGTGTCTACTGTATACGTAGAATAAAGAGGATACCAACTGTTATCGAGACAATATCCAGAAACATATACCAGCATGTGGTGGGCTTATGCAATTAAGAATCCACACATGATAACAACATTTGTAAATAACATCTCATAGAAGCTAATATAGTAGAAATATGGGTGAATTGAAAACGAAACAGCATATCACACCTGAGCCATATTTAAAGTGCCGGAAAGCTTATGACATAAGTATCAACAAGGATAAGTTTATATCAGAACAGTGGGCTACTCGCATTCCAGAATGTAATACAAGATAAATGGATATAAATGAAGTGAACGGCTAAGCTACAACACATAGAAGAGAATTACACACTGTAAAGCACCAAGACCAGAATCCTCATTAAAGATAAAACTCCTTCTCATTGAGACTCAACGGGCTCTTCACATTCGTATTAAAACTTTCACAAAATGCATACAAGAAATTCTTTTACAGTCAATTCTTCAGAAAATTTGGAACCTCTTTTTCTCTTCTAATTTTGCTTATATAGACACCTCCATACATGAGCGAGAAGATATTTTCTGGAAAATATCTTCTTCGCATGCCAAAAATTTGTTAAAGGTCCTTATCAAAATGATCAAAACTTACGATGAGGAATGCAGACCTCTCATCATTTGCGGTTAGGTACTAGGCCGTTTTGAAACAAAATTTTAAACAAACATCTGGGCAGAAAGTAAAAATACTGAGGTGAAATATAAATTCCACCTGAAACTTAAAAATAACTAACTAAATTAAAAGTAAAAAGGCCACTTGGGCCGAATCATGAATTAACAGTGTTTCATGGACGAGAAGGGGTCGAGGCTATTGCTGACATAGGTGGCGGAACATTTGCGGACGAGCTGGCGATCTGGCTGGCGAACTGAGTGCATCTTTGCTGGCTATCTGCTGATGGTCGGGGCATCGCTGCGAATCCTTCCACCTTGATATAGGCCTCTATGAGGACGTTGAAACTTGCCTCGGTGGGGAGCTTGTGCTTTATAAGATGGAGGATTACAAACTCTCAGCGGAGGGATGAAACAATCGTTTCGGCCTTTAACCGAGCAGTTTTATCTAACTGGATGTCCGTTCGGTCTCTTTCTTTTTGGAGGCATGTCTTATATTCTGTTAACGGTCGTAGCACAGACAGAGTGGTTGGGTCCCAGCAAGATGGAATTCCAGCTGTTGTAATCTCGTCCCACACTGCATCGAACCAATCCATGCTTGCTACCACCTATTGTAGGGCTCTCGAGGCTATAACTCGGGCCGCCTCTTTGTCGATGATTTTTTGACATTCAAAGGCCTCCATGAACCTACTTGTTATGCCATGCTTTTCCACCTCATCAGACTCCAACTCTTTCAAGAAAGAAATGTAGCTTCTGGCACACTAGGTTTTGTCGGACAAGTTGAGGTCTGCCTCCTGTGTAGCAGGGAAATCTGCTCGGGAAAACGACATGGAGTGTTGATAATGACTGGGTAGAATTTGGCACTGGCTCCCATTTAGTATATACCGTAGCTGGAAAACTTGCGAATTTTACTGCAGTAAAATATGGGAAGACTGTTATCTATGACTGAGCGTTCTGAGGTAAAAAGGCGGATAGGTGGAATAAACGGGGGGAAGTGTCGTAAGGACACTGACAGTGGAGCACGTGGCGCATAGGGATTGGGGTGTCAGCTGGAAGTAGGTGAACACCGCGTGCCGGGTTTAATACTGGTACGGGCCTCTGTACCAGTTAGCCTAGAAACTTACCTTACCTCTCTGCCACATAAACCATACGATCCTTGAAATAAATTATTCACAAAACAGGTTAAGTACATAGCATGCCAGTCTCTAGAGCCCGCTTCCCGTTCTGCCACGTCACTATAATTCCGCGCTTTGTTCTGCCACGTCACTCTTCATCTCGGGCCCACCCCACGACACGTCACTGTAATTCTGTGGGGGTATGGGTCTCTTCCCTCTTGTCCTTCTTGACCCCCGCGAAAATTCTCACATGAAGGATTCCCTCACGTGCACCTTATGGATGCGGCCATCTTTTTAATAATTTTTGTTGTTGCTTCTTTTGCACCATGTCTTTGCCCTTTTTTCACTACCTTTCCTCTTTTGCTTTCTATTTTGACCCTTCTCATACACATGTTTCTTTTTAAGCGCGATACTAGCCTCATCATCCTTTCCCTTTAATCGGTCCTTTGAATGTTCCGCCATCAGCCAATCATTCAATACATGTCTATCCAAATGTTAATTCGGAAGAATGCCTAATGTTAATTTGTGATCAACATTGGCTCCACCTGGGGATGACACGTTCGTCCTTGAGCATGTCGAGAACTTCGTAGACGACCTGATCATATTCTATGCAGACTCTGTTCTTCAGTATTTCAACTTCTATCCTTATTACTCCATGAGACCAGATTAAACTGTTGGTCTCAAATTTTCTCTACCTAAACTACATCTGCTAGGATTAAGCTATCTAGAAAATTTCTTCTCTACATTCTGAAATAGAAATTGAATGATAGCCAAGCCAGGATTATACTGTCTGGCTTGCTAGACTTTGCAGAAATTAAAACAACTAACTACATGCTCACAGACTGAGCTTTATTGAGCTTTTCCTACCTACCCTACTTTAACTAGACTATTTACAAGTTTAGCTTAAAAAAATTGTCTTCCAATGCAACCAGTCCATCAAGTGATCCCATGACTGGTTTGTTCTGCCTAGCTCCTTGAGCAGGCTGGGTAGGCAAGGCTGCTCCCACTCTTTCTGTTCTTCATCAGCAGCTTCGAAAAATTTTCTTTTTGTTCGCAACATGCTGCTTAAAAAGACCTTTGATCCTTCTTCAAATGTTTGCAGGAAATGAGCATAAGGATCATGAAAAGATACCTGGTTATAAATATTTGGCAGGCAGGCTTCAACCAGGATCCCTTCTTCTTCCATTGGATTGAGAAGAATACTCTCTTGGGGTAGAGTGTCTCCTTCATTTTCTGACCCGGAGGACTCATCGTGCATTGCTGCTGGAGAATTTGAGCTAATCCGGTCCTCCATATATTCTGCCACAGGATCAATGAACACATGATGTACCCTTTTTCCTTTCAGGCCTTCCATGACTGGTAGGCTATCTTTATCCTGGGCAGCTTTGATTACTGCTTCTCCCACTGCATCTTCAGAGTGGCTTTTAAAAGCCTGATCGCCTTCTTCTTGTATTTCGAAAGGCAGTGGAATCTCTTCTTTTTTAGGAGGAGGGAGACCTTCCAAAAAGGCTCTGGGGTCTCTGAACTGATATGATTGTTCTTGTGAGTTCAAGAGTTTGATCTCAGCTTCATATCTTTCGACCATCGATTCTAGCAAGATTTTCTTAAGCACGGGATTGAAACTTGAGCTGAAAAGAATAACCCGTGGAAGGTGCTCTATTTTCAGTTTTTCCAAGCCGTGTGACATTTCATCTTGAAGCTCATCCATGAAACTTGGATGCATTTCTGCAAACTATTCAGGGTCTTCGAATGGAGAAGTGGCTTGGTCTTTAGCGTGGCTGATGCTGTACTGCAACATGGTCTCCCAGTAGAGTCTCGTGAAACCAAGATAATCAGTGGTCTACTGATCACCAGTGGAGTCCTTTAATCATTTGGGAACTATGGAGTCGCCAGGTGGATGATTTAAGATCTTACTGTCCACCACAGTGGTTTACCAAATCAAATCCATTTGTCTCTTCCTCAGTGGAGTCGGGACTGCAAGTAAATTTTTCTGATGAATGAATGTGGAGTCGCCAAGGTGAGGGATATACAACTCTCAACTCTCCATGCTCACCTAATTTAAGAGTGAATAGGGTTTAGTCGAGGCCCAGGAATTTCGATTTTTCTCAACTTCGTTCCCCAGCAATGGTGCCAAAATGATGTTGTCAATCCTAGAGATAGCCTTGAGTTGTGAAAGACCAGTGCCTAGGACATCTTATATAGCAAAGAGAAATATGATATAACAGGGATAACTAGCAGAACAAAGCTCTCATGCTATTTCTTATAAACAGGAAAATTGACTTGAGTGGGACCAAAAATTTCAGAGCCTTAATACTGAGAGAATAATACTGCAGAGGCAAGATGCAAAACTCTAACACGACTGGTATCAGACAATTTAAAGGTAGCTCACTACAAAGAGGGCTGGATTCTAAATACTTCACAGAGATGAATGATCATAAAATGTCTACTGTATACGTAGAATAAAGAGGATACCAACTGTTATCGAGACAATATCCAGAAACATATACCAGCATGTGGTGGGCTTATGCAATTAAGAATCCACACATGATAACAACATTTGTAAATAACATCTCATAGCAGCTAATATAGTAGAAATACAGGTGAATTGAAAACGAAACAGCATATCACACCTGAGCCATATTTAAAGTGCTGGAAATATTATGACATAAGTATCAACAAGGATAAGTTTATATCAGAAACAGTGGGCTACTCGCATTCTAGAATGTAATACAAGATAAATGGATATAAATGAAGTGAATGGCTAAGCTACAACACATACGAGAGAATTACACACTGTAAAGCACCGAGACCAGAATCCTCATTAAAGATAAAACTCCTTCGCATTGAGACCCAATGGGCTCTTCACATTCGTATTAAAACTTTCACAAAATGCATACAAGAAATTCTTTTACAGTCAATTCTTCAGAAAATTTGGAAACTCTTTTTCTCTTCTGATTTTTCTTATATAGACACCTCCATACATGAAAGGGAAGATATTTTCTGGAAAATATCTTCTTCGCATGCCAAAAAATTGTTAAAGGTCCTTATCAAAATGATCAAAACTTATGATGAGGAATGCAGATCTCTCATCATTTGCGGTTAGGCACTAGGCCATTTTGAAACAAAATTTTAAACAAACGTCTGGGCAGAAAGTAAAAAGACTGAGGTGAAATATAAATTCCACCTGAAACTTAAAAATAACTAACTAAAGTAAAAGTAAAAAGGCCGCTTAGGCTGAATCATGAATTAATAGTGTTTCATGGACGAGAAGGGGTCGAGGCTGTTGCTGACACAGGTGGCGGAACATTTGCAGACGAGCTGGCGATCTGGCTGGCGAACTGAGTGCATCTTTGCTGGCTGTCTGCTGATGGTTCGGGCATCGCTGCGAATCCTTCCACCTTGATATAGGCCTCTGTGAGGACGTTGAAACTTGCCTTGGTGGGGATCTTGTGCTTTATAAGATGGAGAAGGACAAACTCTCGGCGGAGGGATGAAACAATCGTTTTGGCATTTAACCGAGCGGTTTTATCTGACAGGATGTTCGTTCGGTCTCTTTCTTTTTGGAGGCATGTCTTATATTTTGTTAACGGCCGTAGCATAGACGGAGTGGTTGGGTCCCAGCAGATGGAAGTCTAGCTATTGTAATCTCATCCCACACTACATCGAACCGATCCACGCTTGCTACCACCTGTTGCAGGGCTCTCGAGGCTATAACTCGGGCTGCCTCTTTGTCGATGATTTTTTGACATTCAAAGGCCTCCATGAACCGACTTGGTATGCCATGATTTTCCACCTCATCAGACTCCAACTCTTTCAAGAAAGAAATGTATCTTCTGGTGCACTGGGTTCTGTCGGACAAGTTGAGGTCTGCCTCCTGTGTAGCAGGGAAATCTGCTTGGGAAAACGACGCGGGGTGTTGATAGTGACTGGGTAGACTTTGGCACTGGCTCCCATTTAGTATATACCGTAGCTGGAAAACCTGTGAATTTTACTGTAGTAAAATATGGGAAGACTATTATCTATGACTGAGCATTCTAAGGTAAAAAGGCAGATAGGTGGAATAAACGGGGGGAAGTGTTGTAAGGACACTGACAGTGGAGCACGCAGCGCATAGGGATTGGGGTGTTAGCTGGAAGCAGGTGAACACCGCGTGCCAGGTTTAATACTGGTATGGGCCTCTGTAACAGTTAGCCTATAAACTTAACTTACCTCTCTACCGCATAAACCATACGATCCTTGAAATACATTATTCGCAAAACGGGTTAAGTACACAGCATTCCAGTCTCTAGAGCCCGCTTCCCGTTCTGCCACGTCACTGTAATTCCACACTTTCCTCTGCCACATCGCTCTTCATCTCGGGCCCACCCCACAGCACATCACTGTAATTCCGTGGGGGTATGGGTATCTTCCCTCTTGTCCTTCTTGATCCCCACGGAAATTCTCACATGAAGGATTCCCTCACGTGCACCTTATGGACGCGGCCAGCTTTTTAATAATTTTTGTTGTTGCATCTTTTGCACCATGTCTTTGCCATTTTTGCACTACCTTTTCTCTTTTGCTTTCTATTTCGACCCTTCTCATACACGTGTTTCTTTTTAAGCGCGATACTAGCCTCATCATCCTTTCCCTTTAATCGGTCCTTTGAATGTTCTGCCATCAGCCAATCATTCAATACATGTCTATCCAAAGGTTAATTCGGAAGAATGACTAATGTTAATTTGTGATCAACATGAGGTAAATAGCGGAGGGTGGATGGGTGGGCGCAATGGTGCGATGTGATGGGTGCTAGGCCATCGGATCTATATAGATCGATGGTCGGGATTACGGTGGACGTCTATATAACAAATACACATCGCATCGAGAAATTTCTGTTTACAAAGGGATGCGCTCGCCCGACACTTTGCGATTGCGATTAGCACCCGAGGCTTAAGCGCTTGGTCCTAGGCACAGGCATATGGGGAAGTGGTTTGTGGGGCTGGCGGAAAAGGGGCTAGGCCCTATTATAAGGTGGATAATGGGTTTTTTTCCCATTTTAATGCAATTTGAGGCTAGGGAAGGGTAACGATAGGGGGAAAAAGGGGAAAATTTACCCAACAAGGGGTGTAGGTATGATTTAAAGAGGATTTGGGTATGATTTAGAGGGTTAATGGGGGAGAAGGAGAGGAATTAAAGGGAAGAAAACAGAGGTTTATAGGGAATGAAATAAGAGGGAAAGGAGGCCTTTTGGGAATTTCTTCACAAACATAGAGGCTTTATAATGGGAATCAGTAGAGGGGATTTTATCAAAGGACCAAAGGCACAAGGAGGCTTCAAGTATGATGTGTTTTCAGGGGAAATGCATTCCTTGAAGGCTCAAAAACATTTTAGCCCCCTATTTTCTTGTCAAAAAATTTATGGGGGCTAACAGTGGCTCCACATGGGGATGGCTTCTTCTTGAAGGAGTCAAGAATTCAGAAGATAAATATTTGGTGTAGGCCAGATGCTTGCTGCTTGGCACATCCATTTCTTTCTTTAGATCAGCTGCCACAAACCATGAAGACATCATATCAACAGTAAACATTCTCCCAAACAACTACCTACCCACACTATAGTCCTAACATTTGTTTCTGGGTGCATTTGGACTTGCAGACCCTTTACATCATCAATTTTTACAAATAGGAAAATAAACCTATTCTACTTCTACCCTTATTACTCCATGAGACCAGATTAAACTGTTGGTCTCATAGTTTCTCTACCTATACTACTATCTGCTAGGATTAGACTGTCTAGCAGATTTCTGCTCTACATTCTAAGACAGAAATTGAAAACAGTCAAGCCAGGATTAAACTGTCTGACTTGCTGGAATTTGCAGAAATTTAAACAGCTAACTACATGCTCACAGGCTGAGCTTTATTGAGCTTTTCCTACCTACCCTACTCTAACTAGAATATTCATAAGTCTAGCTTACAAACATTGTCTTCCAATGCAACCAGTCCATAAAATGATCCCTTGATTGGTCTCTCTTGCTCAACTCCTTGAGAAGGCTGGATAGGTAGGGCAGCTCCCACTCTTTTTGTTCCACAACAATAGCTACAAAAAAATTTCTCGCTGTCTGCAACATGCTGCTCAAAAAAACCTTTGATCCTTCTTCAAATGTTTGCAGGAAACGTTCATAAGGATCACGAAAAGATACCTGGATATGAATATCTGGCAGGCTGGCTTCAACCAGGATCTCTTCTTCTTCCACTGGATGGAGAAGAAGACTCTCTTGGAGTAGAGTGTCTCCTTCATCTTCTGAACTGGAGGACTCATCGTATATAGCGGCTGAGTCCTCATGGAGCTCTGATATATTCAGCTCTGATGTTATGAGCTCCGTGAAAAGGTCTATGTATTCTTGAGTAGGGGCTTGTTCCATTACTTCCTCTTTTTCAAGAGAAGGCTCGTTATTTTCATATTTCTCAAGAATCTCTTCTTTTCTTTCATCCTCATCTTCTGAAAGGAAAAACTGCTAGTTACCAGTCTCACTGATGATCTGTGGTAAAGCAGAGTGAGAATTCAAGGAAACTTCATCTGCTATTATACTATCATAGCTCTCCCCATCAGTATCATAGATAGGCTGACTGGTTTCATTACTTCTCTGAAATTGTTGGCTCTGATCTTCCTCCCATGATTCTAAGGATGATGGTCCTGTAAGCTCGGATTCTCTTTGAAAACACTCATCATCAAACAGATCATAAATAGGAAAATCATAACTGTAAGTAATGTCACCCACCAAACCTTTTGGATTTTCAGTAGGTCTTTCTTCGTCCTGATCCACAGAGGAGTATTCTAGATCTGTATTATCAAACTCATAAGAGGAATGGGCAAGAGTGTGTGTCTTATAAAATATTTCTGAGGTGGACTGCTGATTTAATATCTGGTCAATCTCTTCTTCTGTCAAAAGAGGGGTTTCCGTCTCATCATGGACAGAAGAGCAGCAGTCCTTTTTTTCTTGTATTAGCTGATTTGGAGGCTGGATGTTTTCTTGAGCCTCTTCTTCCACATCAGATTCTGCATCTTCTATGTGGTCTCTTGTTTCCTCAAAGCAGCATTCCCTATTAGCCTTTTCTATTAGGTCCTGATATTCTCTAGTCAGCGTAACACAAGACATAGGTGAGCAATCAGGCAGTTCCTGATCACTTTCCTCTTCGTCTTCTATAGACTCTTGAGCATCATACATGTCTTGCTCATCCTCTTGGTCTTGAGTTTGTTCTTGTTCTGGAAGAGGCATGGGCTGTTCTAAATAATCATCATTCACATTCAAAATAGCCATGAACATTTCCAGCACTTTACCAAACGTTTCTGTTAATTCGTATAATTGATCTTCCAAAGCATCATACTTTGTATCCCTATCCATGTTTGGATTCATGGTTACACAAAGAAGGCTAATACTTCTTCTCAACCAGTTCAGAGTCCTCCACCAGTGGAGTCATTTGGTCTTTTGGGAGTTATGGGGTGTGGAGTCGCCAGGTGGATGTACATGAATGTTTGAAGCAGGGTGTTGTCTACCATTAGCAATTGAATGCCAATCTAACCAGAGATTTTGGGTCTTTTGAGTGCCTAAGAGTGTTTAAGGTGAAACGCACTCAATGTCCCCAGTGGATTCACCATTATGTTGGGGTTCCCATGTTTTGGCCAGATTGGCAAGACCAAAAGATGAGACAACATCAAACCACTTTGGGGCCCTAGGATCTAGCCCTCCTAGACCTGAAGAGGGATCTCTCCAAATAGAGCAAAGAACGATATATATTTGAAAGTTCAAATGAGATGTTAGGCTAGGTATGAAGCACAAAAGGGGGGTTTAAAATGATATGGTTAGTTGGTTGCTGGGTGGCCATGAGATCACAGACTGAGAAGGTAATAGGAGGAAAGGAGCAAAATAGCAGGATTTTTCAGCAAAGAGGATAGGTCAAGAAAGTGCCATCCATTGGGCTATGGAGTCATGAAAGGTGATTACATGCAACAACTAGCCAAAGCTTTCAGAGGGCAAGTAATCTACACTAAAGGATCTTTTAGATAGATGGTGGGATGGAACATTAAGGATTGAAAGTGAAAGAAGCAAAGTAACCCAATTTATGTCTATAGATCAGGCTAGAGGTCATTTAACTCCAGACCTGCTTGGACATACTCATAGGTAACTCTCAAAGGAGGGAAAAACGAGAAACTTATACATCAGACCAGAGGTCATTTAACTCTAGGTCAGCTTTAGCATGCTCTAGGAAAACAGAGATAAGTTTAACAAGAGATCTTAGAAAGGCCAGTAGGTCGCACAAGGATCCTAGTGGACAGGGCTAACTCTAATCCCCAGTGTTCCCAAATCTTCCAGCTTAAACCCAACAAGAACAACTAAAGATAGATTTCATCAATTCATACATCAACTAGTAGCATAAGGAACTAATACACTGGTTAAATTAACTGAAACCAATCCTTAGATAACACATTTAGCAGAAAAAAATTAAAGGCAAGGAGAGTAGAGACATAGGGTACCTAACAAGGGTAAATCCTAAGCCATATTTCTGATGCAAGACAGCAGAAAATGAAACAGCATGAAAATGTAATAAACAGTGTTAGAAAAACATCACCAATAGTAATAGACCAGGATCCTGTGAAATGTGCTTGATTAATTGATGAAAAACCAATCACATACGCTGAGATCAATGGCTAATACAGTCCAGACTTTTCCTCCCAGCCTACTACAACACAAACTACTCTACTACTTTCTCCCAGAACTGTTCTAACAATCAAAACTGAATCCCTCTAACTACAAAGGTAGCAGCCG
Organism: Pinus albicaulis; assembly: GCA_034641835.2. Taxonomy (NCBI): domain Eukaryota; kingdom Viridiplantae; phylum Streptophyta; class Pinopsida; order Pinales; family Pinaceae; genus Pinus; species Pinus albicaulis. Next base: position 1,049,339,255 of record CM076580.1, read on the forward strand.
AACAACAACCTTTACAATATGTTCTCGGGAATTCTTATAGGCGAAGAGACACAACAAGGAGTAGATGACATTTAATTTGTTTCATTAAGATAGAATGGCAGAAGCATTCATGCCCATACTGCTTAATGGCTCTGCAACGCTGTGTGTACCCTGTAGTCTACTTCGGGAGACTTTGTCAGGTCAAGATTGGCCTCAGATATTTCTTTGGAGTCCTTCCTGGCTATTTGGAGCTCTGCGCTAGCCTTCTGGAATAAATGCACTGGGTGAAAAGTCTGCAAGGTCTCCATGCTTCATAATGGTGGTCCTGACAGTCTTTAAGAAGCTTCTGTCAGTGAAATACATTTAAGGGCTCGAGGAGGCGTGAAGACTTCTATAGGAAGGTGTCCATCTTGGAGAAACAGTGCTCTACTGACATTAAACACAGATATGGCTCGTTTTGTGTGCATTTGTTCTTCAGACCATGCCTTCTTCCTTTGAATAAGGATTATAACATTTAAATCTTTAATTAATAGGTCTGATCCCTTCTAATCCATCTCTTCTGTTTCATTTTGCCGCTATCTTGGCCTCTCTGTGACCCCTGCACAATGAAATAAAATTGTCACAAAACCCGAGCAGTGGTGGAGAAATGCTGCGGAGGCTGGAGGGGTGGTGGCAGAGCAATGGAGAAATAGTGGAAAAAATGAAAAGTGGCAGAGAAATGATCGCATAGTGTAAAAACCCAAAGATTAACGTTTGGGCGAATTACAAAGGAAAATACGGAAAAACAATGAACGGAGTCATTGGATGTGGGACCCGGCCAGGGCGGAGGGTGATTAGATATGAACTGTGGATCTCAGGAGGAGATCAATGGTGGCGGTTAAGCGATGAGTTCAATAGGGAAACCCGATGGGATAAATACAACGGATATGCGATGCGACATGGGCCGTCGATCTTGGATGAGCGGACGGTCCTGATCTAATTGGAGGATGGAAATCGGGGGAGCAGGGGTGACACATTTTTAAAAGTTTCGATTTTGATCGGAGGGGTGTTGCGATTAAACGCCAACCGTCGGATCTGGGACTAGATCAGCGGTCCACATTTAATTGAAGGGAGGTGGAGAGGGGCGATGGAAGGGTAGCGGGATGAATCTGGACCGTTGGATCTGGAGGGATGGATGATTCAGATTGGATCGGGGGATCTTAATCGCAAGGCGCATAAAGGGGGTGTGATTAGAAAATGCGATTGCGATTGGAGTCGGGGATGCGATTATATGCCAGCCGTTGGATCGGCAAAGGGTCAACGGCTCAGATCTGATTGGAGGTAAATAGCGGAGGGTGGATGGGCGGGCGCGATGGTGCGATGCGATCGACACTAGGTCATCAGATCTATATAGCTCGATGGTCAGGATCGCGACGGAGGTCTATATAACAAATACACATTGCATCAGGAAATTTCTGTTTACGAAGGGATGCGCTCGCCTGACACTTTACGATTGCGATTAGCGCCTGGGGCTTAAGCGCTTGGTCCTTGGCGCAGGCATATGGGGAATTGGTTTGTGGGGCTGGCGGAAAAGGGGTTAGGCCCTATTATAAGGTGGATAATGGGTTTTTTTCCCATTTTAATGCAATTTGAGGCTAGGGAAGGGTAACGATAGGGGGAAAAAGAGGAAAATTAACCCAACAAGGGGTGTAGGTATGATTTAAAGGGGATTTGGGTATGATTTAGAGGGTTAATGGGGGAGAAGGAGAGGAATTAAAGGGAAGAAAAAAAAGGTTTAGAGGGAATGAAATAAGAGGGAAAGGAGGCCTTTTGGGCATTTCTTCACAAACAGAGAGGCTTTATAATGGGAATTGGTAGAGGGGATTTTATCAAAGGACCAAAGGCACAAGGAGGCTTCAAGGATGATGTGTTTTCAGGGGAAATGCGTTCCTTGAAGGCTCAAAAAAATTTTATCCCCCTATTTTCTTGTCAAAAAATTTATGGGGGCTAACAGGTTCCATCGTAGCCTACTCCTCAGGTCCCATGGTGGCTATCCCACTGCGTGTTACAAAATTCATGTTGAGCCCCAGAGATGTCCTTTCCCTTCACCAAATTTCATTTCATTTTCTTTGTCCCTTATCAATTACAGGCTTAAATGGTCAATAGGATTTATTAAAGTCACTTTAGGAATGTGTACAATGACTGAATTGCTATATTTTCATGGTTTTGTTGTTGTAGTAATTTTTGACTAGACTCAGCTATGAAATGCATCCATTCTGTAGCCAGTCGCCTATTCCGCAGCTATCTTCATGTTCTCACAGGTTACAGGTGTCACTTCAAGAAAAATCGGATATGGTTGAATTCCACAACACTCCCACATCATTTATTGCTCTCTACGAAGTCTGAGCAAGAATCTACAAGTGGTTATGCACGTGGAAGAGATCAAAGCTAAGAAGCAGATTCCTACCAGGACAAGGACTCTACAGATGTCTCCAACAAAGTACAAGGCTTCCATAAGAGTTCTAATTTGATTTTGATTGAAAAAGACACTTGTTCCTATTTCTTCTCAAGGGTAGCTATGTATTTCTTTTATAAGAATGACTCGGGAGACCGAGAGACAGCTAGCTAGATTGATGTTTTGTTGCTAGATCTCAAAAGACCGTAATACTCTCTTTTTGAAATACTTTTCATTTAATGAAAGAAGTACCGCTTTATTGCAAGATCTAAGGAAATCTTGAGGAGATTCGTATGCTAATCCGGTGGTAAAGGGCCCCTACTGCCCGAGAAGCTCTGTGCACATTATTTAGATAAGTAACTTTAGCCTTGTTGCATTCCTAGCTTAAGCAATTTTCTGAACTTTGTGTTTTATACTCATTTGCACTGGATGCTATAGCCAGTCTTATTCTTACGAGTTGTTCCAAAATATCACTAACATTGAATGAGATATAACTGTAGTATTTTAGGAATTAGTTTCATTTTTTCTGAACTTTACGTTTTTGTGCTCAATTACATCAGTTGTTACAGCTAGTCTTGTTCTTACGAATTATTCCAAAATATCACTAACACTGAATGGGACATAGCTGTGGTGTTTTAGAGCTTAGTTGCATTTTTCTGAACTTCATGTTTTTGTGCTCACTCACATTACATATTATAGCCAGTCTTGTTCTATGAATTGTTCCAAAATACCACTAACACCGAATGAGATAGAGCTGTAGTATTTTAGAGACTAGTTGCATTTTAGTTTAGTTGTAATACTCCGAAGGTTAATGGCACCCTAGTTCAATTTTTGTTCACAGTATTTCAAGTTTGAATGATTGCATTCTAGTTCAATTTTATCCATTGTATTTTTAGTTTTATTAGTCTGTTGTATTCTAGTTGTTAAGTTAGACTTGATGGCCTTCATTATTTACAAAACCACTCCTGTTCTTAATTTCTACTAATACATCATCATCATAGGAACAAGAATTGGTAATGTCATTTTGAAGTCTTGACTGTTCTGCAACTTCTCATAATTTCACAAACTGCCTCTTTTGCAAAGCTATTCCAAAAGACATTTCTAATTCTTGAATGAGGTTTAACAGTGATATTTTGAGTTGTAGAATGGATTAATTTCAGTGTCGTAGGTTAATTTAGAGTAGAATTCTTCACTAGGTTGCAGACTATCTTTTTCCAAATGTGTTGCAACAAATTTCTAGCCATGGATGAGATTTTCTCTTTGAAATTGTAGATTGTTGTTTACTTAGAAGAACCTCATTGCATTAAAATTATCCTTTTCTCAAGTTATTCCAACATATTTATAATGGATGAATTGGACTGAGTTCATGTTATGAGTTATTGAGTTCATGCTATGAGTTATTTTTTGTTTGTTAAAGTACTACATTCTCTGTTCTCAAGTGCCATACATAGTTTAGAATAAGTTTTTCTCTGTTTTAGTGTGATCAACAACTTCTCTTTATCAACATTTAGTTCTTTTCCTCTTAGAATAAAAACACAAAACCAAAAACATTGGAAAAACACTAAACACAACGTACTGAGAAACAGATACCTAGGCACATATAGTGCACTTCACTTCAACAGTTTAATAGCCCTGGTTGACAATTTATGATATCAATTTAGGAACACTAGGTTGAGCAAACATTTTGGCGCTGTTGTCGGGGAGGTGTAACTAGGTAGCCTTGTTTCTTACCTTCCAAAAACAATGATATGCTTAGAGAAAGAGATTCAAGGGGTAGATTCATAAGAAGCAGAAGCCTGATTCCTAGAACACCACTTGTTTCACCAAGACCAAGAGCCAACACACCTCCAACTCAAACTCAAATTCCATCCTTTACTGATCCTAGACTTCCAGAGGACTTAAGATCAGATATTCCATTAGAAATACCTTCTACTTTACCCACTGAACCTATCTTAGAAGAAGATTCAGGAACCCCTGCTAGGGACATAAACTTTTCAACTTCCACAGAAGAATCAACTATGGCAGAAGAAGGGGGAGGAGGAGATTTTAATGGAGAACACACACTATTTGGAGGGGGTAGAGGTAGAGGTAGAGGATAAGGAGGTAGAGTTGCAGAAGGAGAAGGAGGTAGAGGTGAAGAAGGAGGCAGAGGAAGAGGTAGAAGGGAAATGGGAAGCTCTTTTGGGTTTCCTATAGTAGATGAAGAAACCAATGCAACTATGAAAAACATTTCACCCTCTATCCTTCCAAAATTTTATGGACTCAAAAGTGAAGATCCTAAAACCTTCCTATTTGAATTTGAAGTCCTATGTAGAACCTATGATTACTTACAAGATGCCCAAAAACTTAAACTATTCCCTTCAACATTGAAAGGAGCAGCATTAAAATGGTTTATGAGTTTGATCAATAGTTCTATTAGGACATGGGAAGACATGAAACAAGCATTTCTAGAGAGGTATTTGGATTACTGTATGCCAGTCAACCATAAGGAGGAAGTGTTTAAAATGTTACAAAAAGAGGATGAAAATTTGGAAGATTTGTTGGAGAGGTTTAACTATAACGTTAAGAGGGCAAAAATGGAAAACTTAGATCAAGACACTTTGAAAGCTCTCTTATTGAAGAAAATTAGGGATGAATGGTTATATATCCTTAACATGATGGGAAAAGGGGATATATCTCAACTTACATTACCTGAAATAGCTGAATTATGTATCAACCTTTCAAGAGGGAAATCTAAAACTGTAAAAGGACCAAGAGACCCTGCTCTTGCAAGGGCAAGTAAGTCTACTTATGGGACAGTAAGTAGGGCAGAAATAGGACATATGCTTGATGAATTCAAATCTGATATTTTAGGGAGTCTTAGTGAACAAATAGACACCCTTAAGTTACAAAACAAGCAAAAAGCTGAATCTGATGCCCTAGCAATCTTTTGTCCCAAATGTAGAAAGAAGCATGCCTTGAGAGAGTGCCCTTTGGATGCAAAAATAGTAGAGACTTGTGTAATTTGTTCAAAAAAACATGAGACCAAGAGTTGTCCTTCACTTCCTAGTCTTAAAGCTGTCTTTCAAGAAGAAACCCCTACAAATTCCACAGAATCTCTCAATTTTGTCTCTAGGAGGCCTTGGCAAGGACCTCAAACACAAGGATTCCATGATCAACTATATAATCAACCCCTACCAAATTGGAATTCTTGGCAGCAACCTTGGCCCCAATTTCAAAATCAATCTCAAACTTGGGCACAAGGAGCACAAAAACCTTATGGAAGATACTCTCAGTACTATCAGTATCCACCATCCTATCCACCATATCCACATTTCCCTCCTCAACAAAATTTTCAACAAAATCCTCAACAGAATCATCAAAATCCACAACATCAAAATTCACCACTTCCATTACCATTTCCTCAGAAACCAAATTAGTTGCCTGCCCAACCCATACCAAACCCCAACAATAAAAATCCTTAGAACACATACATGATAGAAAGCCAACAGTTTCCAACTTATTTGATCACTCCTTTAGACCTTAGTGATGTTCAACTTAGGTCTGGAAGAATACTTGAAAAGAGGAAACCTTCTGTAATCATACAAGAGCAAGACAATTCTGAGGAAGATTCTCTACGAGTAAATAAAATTCTTGAAGAGAACACATCTTTTCAAGACCCAAATATTGAAAAATCAAAACAAAAAGAACCAATAATTTCAACTCCTATATTAGAGCAAGAAAATTCAATTGGCAGGAAAAATAGTAGATATCATGATAAGATTTCCATTCCAAATTATCTAGACCCAGGAAATCCAATTGTTAAAATACACATCAATGGAACTGAGATCCAAAACACACTTATTGATTTAGGAGCAGCAATCAATATCATGAGTAGAAAAATCATGGATAAACTGAAACTTCTTAATCTTCTTTTTACACCCACATTATTACAATTAGCAGACAGATCTGTGATCAAACCTGATGGGGTAATAGAAGACATTCCAGTGTCCCTAGATTCTTGGGAGTATCCTATGGATTTTATGATCCTAACTCCTAAGAATAATCTAGGAGGACATCCTATTATATTAGGAAGACCTTGGTTAGCTACAGCTGATGCTTTCATTAGCTGTAGATCCGGTGATATGTACATCTCTGATGGTAGTTCAACCAAGAAATTTACCTTGTATCCTCCAGCAAAAACAATTACAAAATTAGATGATACTCAATGGATAGAGGATGAAGAAGACTTACAACCTCTCTTCACAATTTCAGAAATTAGTGAAGATAGCTAGATTCTGAATACTTTAGAGAACTTTGAATCCTCTTTAGAATACAAACATGAACAATTTCAAGAAGAATCCAACATTGAGTTTTTATCATCAAGACAGATGTCTCTTTATTCCATGGATAAATTTGGCAGCTCTATAATTTAGATATTTCCAGGAAAAACTTTAAATATAAACAAGAACCTAGATAAAACTCAACAAGAAGAGCTAGTCAAGATATTACAGAGACATTCTTCTGCATATGCATCGGAGTACACTGATATGAAAGGGATAAGCCCCAAGACTTGCACTCATCACATCTACATAGAGGAAAATTGTAAACCAATTAGACAACCTAAGAGACGGATTAATCCAAATCTTAGGAAGATTGTTAAGGAAGAATTGCAGAAATTGTTAAATGTCAACTTTATCTATCCCATTTCAGATAGTCAGTGGGTTTCTCCTTTGGTAATTGTGCCAAAGAAAAATGGTAAATGGAGGGTATGTATTGACTACCGAGAATTAAACAAAGCTACTCTTAAAGATCATTTTCCCCTACCTTTCATAGATCATGTGTTAGATACATTAGCTGGCAAAAAGTACTTCTCATTTTTAGATGGGTTTAGTGGTTATAACCAAATTCAAGTAGCACTTGAAGATCAAGACAAAACCACATTTACCTGTCCTTTGGGTACCTATGCTTACCGAGTATTGCCATTTGGACTATGCAATGCACCTGCAACATTTCAAAGAGCAGTACTAGGAATCTTTTCAGATCTAATACATGATTGTGTAGAGGTATATATGGATGATTTCACAGTCTATGGAAACACATTTGAAGAAGCCTTAGAAAACTTGGAAAAAGTTTTAAAGAGATGTAAAGAAGAAAATCTTTCACTAAGTCATGAGAAGTGTTTTATGATGTTTACTGAAGGAATTGTTTTGGGACATCACATTTCAGGGGATGGGATTAGAGTTGATGAGTCAAAAGTTGAAGTCATCTCTAACTTATCTATTCCAAGTTGTCAAAAAGATGTTAGGAGTTTTCTCGGATTTACAGGATATTATCGTAGGTTTATAGAAAACTTCACCAAGATAGCATCTCCACTTTTCAAATTACTCACCAAGGACTGTGAATTCAAGTGGAATCCTGATTGCCAGTTAGCCTTTGAGACCCTGAAAACAAAAATCTCTGAAGCACCTATTTTAAGGGGACCTAACTGGAAGTTACCTTTTCATATTTCAACAGATGTCTCAGATACAGCTTTAGGATCACTATTAGGACAAAAAAACTTGATTCCTTATGCCATCTATTATACAAGTAAAAATTTGAATCCTTCGGAGATAAATTATACTGTAACTGAAAAAGAGTTTTTAGTTGTTGTTCATGCCATAAACAAATTCAGACACTATATAACAGGCTATGAAACTTTTGTTCACACAGATCACTCTGCAATTAGATATCTAATGAATAAATCAATTACTAATGGCATAGTCATAAGATGGTTATTTCTTTTACAAGAATTCAAAATTACCATTCTAGATAGGCCTGGAAAACAAAACATAGTAGCTGATTTCCTATCTAGACTCCAAAACATCAAAGATAACACTCTAGTTGAAGATCAATTCCCTGATGAATATCTTTTTGCAATTTCTACTCAGACTCCTTGGTTTGCTGACATTGCTAATTATTTAGTTTCAGGGAAATTTCCTTCAATAATGAATGCAAGAGACAAAAGAAAGATCATTTATGACAGTGCAAAATATTCATGGGTTGCTAATGAGTTATACAAAACAAGTCCATATTTTATCATTAGGAGATGTGTTCGGGAAGATGAGATGCCTGAGATCCTCAAGGCATGTCATGATGAACCTTGTGGCAGACACTTTGCTGATAAAAGGACAGCTTATAAGGTCCTTCATTTAGGATACTATTGGCCATCCCTTTTTAAAGATGCTAAAGAGTATGTCAAAAGGTGTGACAATTGCCAAAGGGTAGGGAAACCTTCTCCTTCAAGTGAGATGCCATTGCAGCCTCAGGTACATATTGAACCTTTTGAAAAATGGGCTTTAGATTTTGTAGGACCTATTAGTCCCCCATCAAGACAAAAGAAATATATATTAGTTTGCACTGATTATGTTACCAAATGGGTAGAGGCCAAGCCATTACTTTCTGCTACTGAAGCATCTGTAGTTAATTTTCTTTTTGAGGATATTTTTACTCGTTTTGGTGTCCCAAGGAAAATTGTTACAGATCAAGGAGCTCAATTCACATCAAGGCTAGTGGAACAAATGATGGAGAGGTACAAAATCAGACACAGAAAATCTACTCCCTATCATCCACAAGCAAATGGTCAAGTGGAATCTACCAATAAATTCATTGAAGGGATCCTAACAAAGACTGTCCATTTACATAGAAGAGATTGGGTAGACAGGCTTCCTGAAGCTTTGTGGGCCTATAGAACTACATGGAGAAGCACAACAGGTCATACTCCCTATGAACTTGTTTATGGAAAACAAGTTTTGTTTCCCATAGAGTTTTAGTTTCAAACTTTTAAAATGGTAGTTCAGCTAGGACTTGATCTAACAGAGGCACAAAAGCACAGATTGGAGCAGATTAATGAATTGGATGAGATCAGAAAAGATGCAGTTCAGAAAACAATTATAGTCCAACAGCAAAGGACTAGATGGCATGATAAGTATATCAAGGAAAATAAGTTCAAAGAAGGTGACTGGGCTCTCTTGTTTGATTCAAAGTTCAAAGATTTTCAAGGTAAATTCCAAACACATTGGCTTGGACCATATGAAATTATGAGAATTTTTGACAATGGAGCAATAAAAATCAGGACAATAGATGAAGAGAAGGTCACTTTTCTTGTAAATGGTCATAGATTGAAGCTATATCATAAGCCACTTTCAAGAGAAGAATTTGTCAAGTGATTCCAGGAAAATAGTGATGTGAAGTTAATGAAGAAGAATTCTTCTTCTTCATCAACTTAATTGAATTTTATGAATTCAAAAGCATAAAAAAAAAAGTATAAACATGAAAACTAATCACTGATTAGCATGTTTATACAGAAAAGATAAAGTGAAAATCAGAATTCTTTTGACACTTTAGCTTTTCAATTTTTTATTTTTTATTTTTTATTTTTTTATTTTTTTTTTTCTGCAAGCAGCTATCACAAAATCATAAGTATCACTCCATCATGTCTCCATTCATTCATATTTCATTCACTCCATTCATCCATATTTCATTCACTCCATTTCATGGTCCATTTCATTTCCATCTCATATTTCTAAATTTGATCTCTTTCTGCAGATTGAGTGTTACAAATCATGAGTTGCAGACCACTTTTTATGTTTCATTCCACTTCAAATTTGTGATTCATTTCACTCCATTACATTTTACTTCACTCCTAATCCATTCCACCATATTTCATAATCCTTTTCATACCACACCCCATCCATGTTTCCAAATCATTTCATTTCATGTTTCAAAGTTCCTACAAGTACATTCTGCAGCCAGTCAGACATTCTGCAGCCAGCTAGACATTCTGCAGCCAGATATCCTGAAGGCAATCATCCAGCAACCACTTGTTCAATAGCAAATTTACCCTGCACAACTATGTCAATAAGAAAAATAAAAGGAATTATGAAGACTGAAGAATCAATTATTTTCAAAGGAGGACAAAGCATATCAAAACCACAAAAATTAAAGGAAAGGCAAAGGTAAAGTTGTAAAATTATTATGATGACAGAATATGAAAGTTATAGTATAGTTAAGTCATGTATGGTTCAAAAATTTGTTTTAATTATTTGTGTTGATCATGCCTCTTAAACCTATCATAAAAACTTTGGACAAAATCCTCTCCACTTTGCCATATCAAATCATCATTTAAAACTTAACGGTTAAGTATTGAAGTGACCTAATCAGTCACATCACTAGGCCAAAGTATTCAGTGATGATTTTGAATTTCTCATGAAATGTTTCCATGGTATTTTCTCCCGTGATGGCTCTCAAACTCATTAATTTGTGTAAATCACCCTCACTACATTTCACTCATTCTATAACCTCTTCATATCATCCTCCGTAGCTGATTCCTACTGCATAAACAGAGAAAGCACCTTTGGGGTAAAAACAACTCTTTAACAACCATTCTCACCGTGGATAGAAGAGCAGTAAATTGAAGGTTGAAAAGAGAAGCCATGGGTCTCATAGTAAGGTCCGAACCGGTCGAAACCAAATACTTGGAGGGTTACCCACAAATTAGAGAAATGCTACAGCAAGCTGGGTGGTTACAATTTTTGGAAAAATTCAATGGTTTTCATAAAGAGGTAACTAAAACATTTGCACGGTCCTTCAATGGAACAGAAGTCAAAATAGGAGATGTTAAATTCATTATTACAGAATATTTCATTGTAGAAGCGGTGGAATTACCCAGGCAAGGAGAACGATGGTTCAAAAATAGGGAATTTCATAATGAGGCTTGGAGGCAAATGCTTAAAACACCAGGTATGGATGTTTCCATTTTTAAGAAGGACATTCCTAGCTCAGCACTAAAGAATAAATGGCAGAATATGTTGCTCATTTTGCAAAATTTTATAACTTGTGAGGGAAGGTTTGGTACCTTATATATTTATCATATTCGGCTAATGATGCATTTCTTAGATGAAGAAATAAATTTACCCTTTTTCCTACTTCATAGTCTGAAGAGAATGGTCTCTAATGTTCAAAAGAGGGTTCAATTCCTGGAAACCACTTTGTACCACCACGACCTAGTTAAAATCTTGATTGAACATCATTTGAGAAAGGTGGGAGACCATTGGGATGAGTTTCTAGTGAGGAATCACTTTGAAGAACCCAAGGAATCTCCATCTGAAGGCAAACTTACAAGAAGAAGCAGGAGAAGGAAAATTTCCAAAGCTGTTGAAAATAAAACTGGTAAGTCCATACAAGAGGACAATGAGGAGACAATTTCTGAGAAATTGACTGAAATTAAGAAACAGCTTAAAAAGGAGAAAATAATAAGAAGGTATGCCAAGGAGAGAGGTGAAGGACCATCTCAACCAAGACGAAGCCATAGGCTTAGAGGTATATTGAAGAAAACAGAGGTTAGACAAATGGGAATTATAAACATTGAGGATGAAGAGACACCAATTGCTAGATCACCTGAGTACCAGTACGAGGAGGATCTTGATGAAGGATTTCCGGAGATAGACCCAGCACAACAACAAATTTATAATTATGTTGAGACATTAGAGAAGAGAGCCTCATAAAGTAGAGACAAAACTCCTAGCCCACCGAATCTGCAATTGATATGTTAAGAAGAGATAAATATGAGTTAGAAGTACTCAAAAGGCATATCAAGAATGAGAATGACATTTTAAGGGAGCAGGTTAAGCTGAAAAGTGATATGAATACAACTTTCTCTCTACAAATGAAAAAATTGTACAAGGCTAGTGAGAAATTGAAGAAGAAAAACAAAAGTTGAGCAGGGCACTTATAAATTTGAGATTCAAGTTGGTCATAAAGAAGCCTAGGAGGCCATTGACTATCAGGAAAAGTAGAAGAAGGAGCCTAGATGTCCTAGCAGAAGTCTCAGAATATATGAGTTGATTGCATGAGGACATGAAAAAACTTTGCAGTGGGGGTATGTTGAGCCCCAAAGATGTCCTTTCCCTTCACCAAATTTCACTTCATTTCCTTTGTCCCTTATCAATTACAGGCTTAAATGGTCAATAGGATTGATTAAAGTCACTTTAGGAATTTATACAATGACTGACTTGCTATATTTTCATGGTTTTGTTGTTGTAGTAATTTTTTACTAGACTCAGCTATAGAATGCAGCCATTCTATAGCTAGTCGCCTATTCCGCAGCTATCTTCATGTTTTCATACAGGTGTTACTTCAAGGAAAAATGCATATGGTTGAATTCCACAACACTCCCACATCATTTATTGCTCTCTACGAAGTCTGAGCAAGAATCTATAGGTGGTTATGCACGTGGAAGAGATCAAAGCTAAGAAGCAGATTCCTACTAGGACAGGGACTCTACAGATGTCTCCAACAAAGTACGAGGCTTCCATAAGAGTTTTAATTTGATTTTGATTGAAAAAGACACTTGTTCCTATTTCTTCTCAAGGGTAGTTATGTATTTATTTTATAAGAATGACTCGGGAGACTGAGAGACAACTAGCTAGATTGATGTTTTGTTGCTAGATCTCAAAAGATCGTAATACTCTGTTTTTGAAATACTTTTCCTTTAATGAAAGAAGTACCGCTTTATTGCAAGATCTGAGGAAATATTGAGGAGATTCATATGCTAATCTGGTGGTAGAGGGCCCCTACTTCCCGAGAAGCTCTGTGCACATTGTTTAGATAAGTAACTTTAGCCTTGTTGCATTCCTAGCTTAAGCAATTTTCTGAACTTTGTGTTTTATACTCATTTGCATTGGATGCTATAGCCAGTCTTATTCTTACGAGTTGTTCCAAAATATCACTAACATTGAATGAGATATAACTATAAAATTTTAGGAATTAGTTGCATTTTTTCTGAACTTTACGTTTTTGTGCTCAATTACATCAATTGTTACAGCTAGTCTTGTTCTTACGAATTATTCCAAAATATCACTAACACTGAATGGGACATAGCTGTGGTGTTTTAGAGCTTAGTTGTGTTTTTATAAACTTCATGTTTTTGTGCTCACTCACATTACATATTACAACCAGTGTTTTTCTATGAATTGTTGCAAAATACCACTAACACCGAATGAGATAGAGATGTAGTGTTTTAGAGACTAGTTGCATTTTATTTTAGTTGTAATACTCCGAAGGTTAATGGCACCCTAGTTCAGTTTCTGTTCACTGTATTTCAAGTTTGAATGATTTCATTCTAGTTCAGTTGTATCCATTGTATTTTTAGTTTTATTAGTCAGTTGTATTCTAGTTGTTAAGTTAGACTTGATGGCCTTCATTATTTACAAAACCACTCCTGTTCTTAATTTCTACTAATACATCATCATCATAGGAACAAGAATTGGTAATGTCATTTTGAAGTCTTGACTGTTCTGCAACTTCTCATAATTTCAGAAACTGCCTATTTTCCAAAGCTATTCCAAAAGACATTTCTAATTCTTGAATGAGGTTTAACAGTGATATTTTGAGTTGTAGAATGGATTAATTTTAGTGTCATAGGTTAATTTAGAGTAGAATTCTTCACTAGGTTGCAGACTATTTTTTTCCAAATGTGTTCCAACAAATTTCTAGCCATGGATGAGATTTTCTCTGTGACATTGTAGATTTTTGTTTACGTAGAAGAACCTCATTGCATTAAACTTATCCTTTTCTCAAGTTATTCCAACATATTTCTAATGGATGAATTGGACTGAGTTCATGTTATGAGTTATTGAGTTCATGCTATGAGTTTTTTTTTGTTTGTTAAAGTACTGCATTCTCTGTTCTCAAGTGCCATGCATAGTTTAGAATAGGTTTTGCTCTGTTTTAGTGTGATCAACAACTTCTCTTTATCAACATTTAGTTCTTTTCCTCTTAGAATAAAAACACAAAACCAAAAACATTGGAAAAACACTAAACACAACATAGTGAGAAACAGATACCTAGGCACATATAGTGCACTTCACTTCAATAGTTTACTAGCCCTGGTTGAAAATTTATGACATCAATTTAGGAACACTAAGTTGAGCAGAAAATTCACACTTGGATCTTTGTCTTACAGCTTAGCCTTAAATCTCTGCACATTCTGCGTAGGTGTTGGCTGCTTTTCCTGCATTTTTGCTATCAAGATTGGGAAATCTTCAATCGCATGGTCTAGCTGTCTGCAATATTGGCAGGATTGCCTTGTAGGGTTCAGACAGTCCCTTGCAAAGTGTCCTGCTTCTCCGCAGTTGTAACAGATTAGCCGGCCTCGTCCCCGACTTACACTTCCACCTCGGCCCCCTCCCCTACCCCTTGATGGGGAGCCACCTATGCCTGTGGGGGTTCTTGGCGACGCAGGGTCTGATTGTAATCTATATAAGTTTCCTCGATCAATCATCAAATCATATGTACGATATTTTTGTTCATCATGTCCCACCGATATGAAAAATGTACATCATTGCTGCTTTACCTCTAGAACATACGAAGCCAGGCAGGGACAGTGGTTGGTATCGTGTAGCCCTGCAATGCGACAATCATCGCACCATAGTGCTAGACCACCGGGTCCCGCAACTTCCCTAGGGCGAAATGGGCTAGGCCCCTTGGTCTGCATATAGTCTGATAACAGAGGGCAGTTATCCTTGGTATGACCATTCACTCGACATCGTATGTGCCATCTCTTGGGGATAACCTCTACCCCGTGTTCCTTCCGCAGATTCTGGATCTCTGTGTGCATCGCTTCCAGCTGTCCCTAGATCTGTTGGATGCCCAGTTGATTCTCGTCCTGCGACGCAGCTTTTAACTTCATGGCACCCTCCAAGGATTTTTCCTATGATTTGAAAGTTTGGTGCCCCATAGGTATGCACCGGTGAGGTAGCAACATAGAAATGAACCATTCTGTGTGCTTTCTGTCATCATATTGGAATACCCCTTCTCTAATCACCTTCTTTAGTCGCTAATCGGCCTCCCACACAGATTCAGAAGGCCCTTGCTTGACATCCTTTAGATCAACCACGATTTGGGAGTAGGACTTAGGTTTCTTAAACTGTTGTTTCAGAGAGTTCTTAATATCTTCGATGGTTGCATTTGTGTTTTGGCCGATGTATCCCATGTACCAGTCCAAATCTCTTCCTTCGAAGGCAAGGGACAGTTGTGCCCTTTTCACTGCATCACTAGCTACGTTCTGCGCAGTCCATACCGATCTTACAACAAACCAGAACTGTTTCGTGTCTTCATCCCCCACACCCTTAAAGGTCGGAAACTTCATGTATGCAGCCATGTCATCTTCCAGTGGTGGGGATGGAGGTAAATTCTTACCTCTAGGATGGTTTGAAAGTGGTGTGGCTGGAGGACTCTGTGAAGATGCTTCTCTTACCGTACTGTAGACCAATCTATCTCCTCCTAGGTTGGTTCCGTAGTATTTTCCACTTCGTGTTGTGCTCCCATCCAGATCATAGGTCATTCACTCGATATGGCTACATAGAATACTCTTTTCGCATAATAATATCTTGATCAGCAATGGTAAGGTCTTCAGAAACTTACCTCAGAACCCCTAGAAGAATCTTTGCTATGCTTCAGAGTAGGAGACAAACTGATCGATGGAAAATTCTATCACAAATGCTCCCAGCACACTCTCTACCCAATGGTCCACCGTGTAAGTGATGGTGTTATCAGTCTTTTCTAACTACTGGATTAGTTCGGGAGTCCACTCTATGACCCGCTCGACCTTCCAACACTTCTGAAATTCCACCAACCTTGCGAGCCACTCTTGGAGCTCAAACGTAATCATTACAAAGAATATCTCATAGATCTTTGTGAAAATGTACTTATTCTTCCACTCTTCGGTGGTCAACCTCTCACTGCAGTTTTCCTTTATGGAAAATTCTTGAACTTGCTATTCAAACCATTCATAAATTTCCTTTCTCTCATGCTTCTAGTATGGCCTTGGTAGTACCCGATCCCTCTATCAAAATGCTCCAGGTCCCAGCAATGGAACCATTTTTTGGCTCGAGGGGTCCTAACCCAGGTTTGGATGTTCAAGGTTTTCCAACAAACCCCTATACTACTATCCCTTTCGGTAGTGACTTTCTTACGCAGGCCAAAGTCTCACCTGAAGTAGTATGGGTGGGTACTGGAACTAGGTTTTCGCACCCTGGGAGAGGGTAGGTAAGTCAAGCAGAGTTGTGTTCAGCTTTATAGTGACCAGATCTTGTATCACAGAGCCAATATCTATAGATTCCATTCGCATCCACGTGCGCAACAACAGTGATACTTACAGAAATCAGAAGATCATGAATTCACATAATAAGAACGTAGTTATTCCAGATATTCTTGTATGAAGTAAAACAAAACAAATCCATATCGCAGCATGAATAAGTAACACAGGTATGTTCGCAGCTTAAATCAATAATATAGCAGCATATATTAAGCAATCAAACATCACAGATTCATATCACAGTAACTCTAGTGGATTCATATATTCAACAATACTTCCGCATTCATTAATCCTTCAGATCTACTTACAATACCCCAAAACCCAACCTGCGCACACAGTAGCAAGCTCCGCACACAGCAGGACAGAGGCCCTCTGTGCACACAGTAGCAGGAGTCCTTACCCAACAACCCTGACCAGATCTATTGATTCGCACTTAGCAGTAATCCCTTATCATGCTTAGTCTCCCCCTACCACTCAAAAAGGTTCAACTACTTATAATATTTTAGCCTATGCATCCAATGGTCTGAAAACCATGGTTTTCAAACTCTTGTCCTACCCTTGACCCATTTACAATGCTTTTGAGGCTTTGACCCACCCCAAAACCCCTACACTAGACTCAATATAATAAAAAAATACACAAAATGGACCAGTTTCATAGCTTGCAGGAGAACCTATTCCAACAATACCCTTAGGCGGTTTAGAAAGTACATCACCCCTAGGCCAATGACCCCGCACCCACATGGGTGTGATGGGAAACCTAGGACAACACACCAACCAAGCATGACCCAGGCCAAACCTAGGATAACATGCAGACTATGCGGCTTGAATGACCACCGAGTCAATTAGTGTAGAGAACTGAAACCCCTCGCATGCAGTTTTTGCATAGTCTCCACTCCCTCAGAGACTTATCTCTAACCAATAGAAGATCATGTGTACCTATTGCCGAATTTTCTCACACTTTCACCATATGATTAAATGTGAGCATCTCCCCAAGATAAGAGCAGCAAGAGCATCATTGAGTCTACACTCCCCCAAAGAGTTAGATGCACCTAAGCCAACAACATGGAAATGGAAGCAGAAGACCACCTCTTCTACAACATATCCTTCCCAAGCGTCCACATCGGGGACGACGAGTAGTGTTGGTTCCCACACAATATACTCCGATGGCATAGTGGTACCATGCATCATCTACACTGGCAAAAACCACAAACCAGAGGCATGCCCGCTAATGGAAACATTCAGGCAGCTTTGCAACAGGCACAGTTTCCACCCACAAGAGATTGGCCATCCCAGAGGGGAACCCAACCTTGTGCTTATGAAAACTCCCATCACAGAGATTCTTCCCCCACTGAATGCCAATGATACAATACAAAACATATGATTTGTATCATCGCATATCGAAAATAGGATTGCAGCAGCCCCCATGTCACATGATTTCCACCTTATTCCTGTCGCAAAAGGTCAAGCTACCTTGTGCTTTTGCATTGATTTTCATGTGATCTTGAATTTGCATGCCACTATGGAACTCCTCGATGATACCCAGCCTCTAGAACAATGCCTAGTACAACTAGAGCTCGTCGATGAAAGTCAACGACAGTCACTGAAACACAATGAGACCCATAAGAAATGGGTAAAAGCATCATTCGACCGCCACATCAACCCTTGCTCTTTCACCGAGGGAGAACTAGTCCTCCACTATGATGTTGCGAAAGAAGCCCTAGGGCCAGGAAATTTCGAAACTTTGTGGAAAGGACCCTACATCATAAAACATTGCCTCTATTAGGGGGCATACATCTTGACGGAACCGGACGTGACATGCCTCAACAACCCCGTCAACGACCTTTACCTCAAGAAAAACCACAAAGAGAGGCCATAACATGGCCCTGCCCTAGAGGAACGTACAAACCCACCACTTTGTTCTTTCATCAGTAAGACTTGCTTACGAAATCAAAGCAATGCCAAAGTGATGCCAAGTGGATACCAACCCAACTCATTTGATTGTTTATGAGCATCAAGATGGTTTCAAAATTTAGCAGTGTTGCCTGGGCTGCATTCATCACCCCGACCGACTACCCGCACAAAATGGTGTGGTGCACGTTCAAGAACAAACACCGTAGTTATTATATACCATTGGACTTATGTGCGATGCCCTCCATCAGGGCATACGCCATATGCATGTCTACCTCGATTCCCAGTTAGCATTTTCACATTTAAACCAAACATTTGAGACAAGAGATTCACATCTATTTAGAAAATATTTGCGTGCAAAGATATTAAGCAGAGAATTTTACTATATTACATTTACAAATGTACCAAGGAGTCAAAACCAAACAGTTGATCGCATAGCTAACAATATTCTAAACTGGAATGCATCTTGGATAAACCATCATACGTAAAAAACAAAAAACATAGATATCCATCAGTATAACATCATCCATAAATAGAAACAGGGGGCACAACATGACAAGCCTAATATGTATACATATATATATATATATATATATCTATATATATATATATATATATATATATATATATATATATATATATATATATATATATATATATATATATATATATCTGGAGTATATGTATGAGTACAAAAATAGTGTCGCCGACCCATCAGCCAGACCAAAGATACACAAAAATTTGTCAAAAATAGGGGAAGCATCCTCATAAAGGGTGCTTTCCCTGTGTACAAGTAAACTCTAGGGCGGTGCTCCCCTAGGAGGGGCACCTTGACCTACAATTGCTTCCGGTATGTAATGTTCCCAATTTTAGCCTCAAGCTAAAATGGAACATTATAGTGGCATATTTTATTTTTGTTTAATAAAATGGGTAAGGAGACCCCTTAACCCCTTTTGATGGAAAATAACACTCCTTGTGTGAAAGGAGAAATAAAAAAGCAGTTGAAATAAACACCCCATGGTGTGAACATGATGAGGATCACCTTGAGTTGGCCATTTTGACCAAGTCAACAGCGCTGCCTTAGAGGGTTAGCTTGCTTGAGAAGATAACATAGATTTTGGAGGGAAAGCGTTCAAAAGTGAATGCAAACCCTATTGGTGGGACCTATGGTGAAAGAGAGTTCATTTTCTTTATAAGAACGAAGGAGCAGATCACTTGGATTATTCTTTGATTCATAAATTTCGTAGTGAGGTCAAGGAATTGCATATCCGGGCTGTTTAGAAGGATTGCAGTGCTCTTGAGCACTGGGGGTGTTCCCGGTGGGTATCCCCCACCTCTTCCTCATGGGAGGAGAAGATTTGAGCTGCATTTCCTCATTCCGGAATTTGGCCAAGCTTACTCCTTCAGTTGCAGTGTTTTCCTGTGGCAGGTTGATGTGTAGTTGGGGTAGCAGCAGAGGAACTCATAGAGTTCTTCCCTACTTCAATTTTCAGAGGAGGATGGATTTATTCTTTGGAGGAGCTATAGAGAGAGTTCTTGGACTTTATTTTAGATCTGTGGCATCAGGCCACTCATTCACCATCTCCCACTGCGCAATCATTTGGAGAAACTGTGTTATTCCATGAGGGTAGTGTTGAGGGAGATTCTTGTGCTCATCAAGAGGAGTGCTTTTGAGTAAAAGGGGATCAACCCCTTTTCCTTTGAGAGCATTATCAGAGGAGGGCATCAACATTTCAGATCATCCACAACCTCATATCCATTTGGTTTCAGTTGCAGTGATAGTTTATTTGTCACTATTGTATTTTGTCCGACATTTCTAACAATCTCCCTGAGGTTGGTTAGAAATCCCATATTGATCCCATTTCCCTTTATTGGGTCATTTTCTTGTATTCCTTCAGCTACATTATCATTTCTATATATTCAGCAGCTACATCTCTCATAGATGCTGCACAGTTATGGTTTTTTGGCATTCTGTGTAGCTACAGCTACTCCGGCATATCATGGTATATTCATTGGAGTTGGTTCTAGAGGATTGAGAGGTTTATTCTCTCAATTATTTCTTGTATATTCATGCTAAAATCATAATATAATTTTGGCTGTACTATTTCCCCTCTTATGATGTATTTCGGATTTGCAGAGTTAATGTTCATGTTCATGTATTGTTGTAGCTCACTCTTTGAGCATTGTTTCAGAGATCTAGATTGGGGAGATCTGAAAAACCCCTCTAGATGCATTTCTTTAAACTCATTTTCTGAAAGGGAGTTTTATATGAGTTATTCTAGGGCATCCTAGTGTTGGTTTGTCTTATTTATGCAGTAGCTTCCTTATACAGCATCCTCAAGGACCCTATAGCAGTAATTCCCGAGGTGGAATATTGCATATCCAAAGGAAGAGTCTGAGAAGGGCCAGTTAGCCTCAGGATTTCTCACTTCTTTGGAAGGAGTCATATCCTGTAAATGCCCCATCATTCAATCTCTGAAATGGACTTGTAGTGTCTCACTGAAGAAGGAAAAATGGAACATCTAAGTTGTTCCCGATGGAGTAGCGTGTTCCTGAAAAAGGGACATTACAGTGGTATCAGAGCATACTTTGATTAGCATGGGAGAGATGCATAACCATATTGATTATGGCAGAGAGAACCTCACAACCATTTCCCTACTCATTGATGGTAGAGGGGAATTTTCCATTGGGCCATTTCAAGCTCAAGAGCTCAAGTACAAATTGGAGGGGGTATAATCATTTCATTTTATTTTGTACTTCCCTTCCTTGTTTGAGTAGCATGATGAGTCAAGAAGAGTTGATCCTTTCTTGCATGAGGTACAAGGATGTATTTGTAAACTTTTGTAGCAGAAGAATGGGCCATTCTTATGGTGGTTTGTGGATTGAGCCACATGCTCCTTGGTGTGCACCATTGGCACCAATTTATATTTTCATGTTCCTATCTTTTGGAGATGTGTGAGGTAGAAAACCAGTGGCTGGGAAATCACTTGTTATGAATATCCTTGATGAAGGAAAGAGGCTCACTGCGTTAGTCCCATGAGAGAAGCAGTGACCCACTCTCTAGTTGTCTTATGGCAGCTTGTTTTCATTGTATTATGCTACCTTGTATTGCTGATGCTTATTTTTCACAGGGAACATTATGTGGAGAGTGACTTATATGACTCGGACAGCACATTGGGAGCACTATTCTCCCCATTACACATATTCTATTTTGCAGGAGATACCATGGGCAAACCATGATTGCCATACTATCACTTTTCTCTTCTTCTGGGGCAAGCCACTTGAAGAATTTGCAGAGGCATTTCATGGATGGATATTTTGATGGGGTAGCTTGGGCCACTCTTGGAGGCCATACCATTTCAGCCCAAGGATAGAGGCAGCCCCATATGTTCTATAGAGGGAGATAAGAACTTATTGGGATGAAGTAGAAACACTCTCCATTCAGCCCCACTACTTTGCAGAATCAGGGGCAAGATTTCCATTTGATGATGGCATGGTTGAGGAGATCATCAATGGGATTATATTTCCCATGCATGTCATCACTCCTAACTTGAGGAGGCCATGGTTCATTAGGGATATTTCCACCTACACCTTCTATATTTCCGTAAGGTGCACCATTCCGGATTGCATACTCGAGAGGAGGCATTGGAGGACAGTTTTATTACAATATATCTTGAGCAGCGGTGGAGATTGTTGATGATGAGGCCATAAGAAAAGAAGGGGGAGAAGTTTTTTTCTCTCTATGCAGTTGCTTGAGGACAAGCAACATGTGGGAGGGGAGGACTGTAATGTTCCCAATTTTAGCCTCAAGCTAAAATGGAACATTATAGTAGCATATTTTTATTTTTGTTTAATAAAATGGGTAAGGAGACCCCTTAACCCCTTTTGATGGAAAATAACACTCCTTGTGTGAAAGGAGAAATAATACAGTAGCTGAAATAAACACCCCATGGTGTGAACATGATGAGGATCACCTTGAGTTGGCCATTTTGACCAAGTCAATAGTGTTGCCTTAGAGGGTTTGCTTACTTGAGAAGATAACGCAGCTTTTGGAGGGAAAGCGTTCAAAAGTGAATGCAAACCCTAATGGTGGGATATGGTGAAAGAGAGTTCATTTTCTTTATAATAACGAAGCAGCAGCTCATTTGGATTATTCTTTGATTCAGAAATTTCGTAGTGAGGTCAAGGACTTGCATATCCTGGCTATTTAGCAGGATTGCGGTGCTCTTGAGCATTGGGGTTGTTCTCGGTGGGGATCCCCCACCTCTTCCTCATGGGAGGAGAGGATTTGAGCTACATTTCCTCATTCCGGAATTTTTCCAAGCTTACTCCTTCAGTTGCAACGTTTTCCTGCAGCAGGTTGATGTGTAGCTAGGGTAGCAGCAGAGGAACTCATAGAGTTCTTCCCTACTTGCATTTTCAGAGGAGGATGGATTTCTTATTTGGAGGAGCTGTAGAGAGAGCTCTTGGACTTCATTTCAGATATGTGGCATCAGGCCACTTATTCACCATCTCCCACTACGCAGTCATTTGGAGAAACTGCGTTATTCCATGAGGGCAGTGTTGAGGGAAATTGTTGTGCTCATCAGGAGGAGTGCTTTTGAGTAAAAGGGGATCAGCCCCTTTTCCTTTGAGAGAATTATCAGAGGAGGGCATCAAAATTTCAGATCAGCCACTGCCTTGTATCCATTTGGTTTTAGTTGCAGTGACAGTTTATTTGTCAGTATTGTATTTTGTCCGGCATTTCTAACAATCTCCCTGAGGTTGGATAGAAATCCCATATTGAACCCATTTTCCTTTCTTGGGTCATTTTCTTGTATTCCTTCAGCTACATTATCATTTCTATATATTCAGCAGCTGCATCTCTCATAGAGACTGCACAGTTATGTTTTTTCGGCATTCTATGTAGCTGCAGCTACTCTAGCATATCATGATATATTCATTGGAGTTGGTTCTAGAGGATTGAGAGGTTTATTCTCTCAATTATTTCTTGTATATTCATGCTGAAATAATAATATAATGTTGGATGTACTATTTCCCCTCTTATGATGTATTTCAGAATTGTAGAGTTAATGTTCATGTTCGTGTATTGCTGTAGTTCACTCTTTGAGCATTGTTTCACAGATCTAGATTGGGGAGATCTGAATAGCCCCTCTAGATGCATTTATTTAAGCTCATTTTCTGCAAGGGAGTTTTATATGAGTTATTATAGGGCACCCCAGTGGTGGTTTGTCTTATTTATGCAGCAGCTTCCTTATACAGCGTCCTCAAGGACCCTGTAGCAGAAATTCCCGAGGTGAAATATTGCATATCCATAGGCAGAGTCTGAGAAGGGCCAGATAGCCTTAGGATTTCTACCTTATTTGGAAGGATTCATATTCTATAAATTCCCCATCATTCAATCTCTAAAATGGACTTGCAGTGTCTCACTGAAGAAGGAAAAATGGAACATCGAAGATGTTTTTGATGGAGCAGCATGTTCCTGAAAAAGGGACATTACAGTGGTATCAGAGCATACTTTGATTAGCATGGGAGAGATGCATAGCCCACTTTATTATGGTGGAGATAACCTCACAGCCATTTCCCTACTCATTGATGGTAGAGGGGAATTTTCAGTTGGGCCATTTCAATCTCAAGAGCTCAAGTACAAATTGGAGGGGGTATAATCATTTCATTCTATATTGTACTTCCCTTCCTTGTTTGAGTAGCATGATGAGTCAAGAAGAGTTGATCCCTTCTTGCATGATGTACAAGGATGTATTTGTAAACTTTTTTAGCAGAAGAATGGGCCATTCTCATGGTGGTTTGTGGAGGGAGCCACATGCTCCTTGGTGTGCACCATTGGCACCAATTTATATTTTCATGTTCCTATCTTTTGGAGATGTGTGTGGCAGAAAACAAGTGGCTAGGAAAGCACCTGTTATGAATATCCTTGATGAAGGAAAGAGGCTCATTGCATTAGTCCGATGAGAGGAGCAGTGACCCACTCTCTAGTTGTCATATGGAAACTTTTTTTCATTGTATTATGCTACCTTGTATTGTTGATGCTTATTTTTCACAGGGAGCATTATGTGGAGAGTGACTTATATGACTGGGAAATCCCATTGGGAGCACTATTCTCCCCATTACACATGTTATATTTTGCAGGAGATACCATGGGAAAACCATGATTGCCATACTATCACTTTTTTCTTCTTGTGGGGCAAGCCACTTGGAGAATTTGCAGAGGCATTTCATGGATGGATATTTTGATGGGGTAGCTTGGGCCACTCTTGGAGGCCATACCATTTCAGCCCAAGGATAGAGGTAGCCCCATATTTTCTACAGAGGGAGAGAAGAACTTATTGGGATGAAGCAAAAAAACTCTCCATTCAGCCCCACTACTTTGCAGAATCAGGGGCAAGATTTCCATTTGATGATAGCATGGTTGAGGAGATCATCAATGGGATTATATTTTCCATGCATGTCATCACTCCTACCTTGAGGAGGCCATGGTTCAGTAGGGATATTTCCACCTACACCTTCTATATTTCTGTAAGGTGCACCATTCCAGTTTGCATACTCGGGAGGAGGCATTGGAGGGCAGTTTTATTGCAGTATATCTTCAGCAGCAGTGGAGATTTTTGATGATGAGGCCACAAGAGAAGAAGGGGTAGAAGTTTTGTTCTCTCTATGCAGTTTCTTGAGGACAAGAAACATGTGATAGGGGAGGACTGTAATGTTCCCAATTTTAGCCTCAAGCTAAAATGGAACATTATAGTAGCATATTTTTATTTTTGTTTAATAAAATGGGTAAGGAGACCCCTTAACCCATTTTGATGGAAAATAACACTCCTTGTGTGAAAGGAGAAATAATAAAGTAGCTGAAATAAACACCCCATGGTGTGAACATGATGAGGATCACCTTGAGTTGTCCATTTTGACAAAGTCAACAACACTACCTTAGAGGGTTAGCTTGCTTGAGAAGATAACACAGATTTTGGAGGGAAAGCATTCAAAAGTGAATGCAAACCCTAATGGTGGGACCTATGGTGAAAGAGAGTTCATTTTCTTTATAATAACGAAGGAGCAGCTCATTTGGATTATTCTTTGATTCATAAATTTCATAGTGAGGTCAACGACTTGCATATCCAGGCTATTTAGCAGGATTGCAGTGCTCTTGAGCACTGGGGTTGTTCCTAGTGGGGATCCCCCACCTATTCCTCATGGGAGGAGAGGATTTGAGCTGAATTTCCTCATTCTGACATTTGGCCAAGCTTACTCCTTTACTTGCAGCATTTTCCTGTAGCAGGTTGGTGTGTAGCTAGGGTAGAAACAGAGGAACTCATAGAGTTCTTCCTTACTTGCATTTTCAGAGGAGGATGGAATTATTCTTTGGAGGAGTAGTAGAGAGAGCTCTTGGAATTCATTTCAGATATGTGGCATCAGGCCACTCATTCACCATCTCCCACTGCGTAGTCATTTGGATAAACTGCGTTATTCCATGAGGGCAGTGTTGAGGGAAATTCTTGTGCTCATCAGGAGGAGTTCATTTGAGTAAAAGGGGATCAACCCCTTTTCATTTGAGAGCATTATCAGAGGAGGGAATCAACATTTCAGATTTTCCATAGCCTCATATCCATTTGGTTTCAGTTGCAGTGATAGTTTATTTGTCACTATTGTATTTTGTCCGACATTTCTAACAATCTCCCTGAGGTTGGCTAGAAATCCCATATTGAACCCATTTTCCTTTCTTGGGCCATTTTATTGTATTCCTTCAGCTACATTATCATTTCTATATATTCAGCAGCTGCATCTCTCATAGAGACTGCACAGTTATGGTTTTCCGGCATTCTGCGTAGCTGCAACTACTCCGACATATCATGGTATATTCATTGGAGTTGGTTCTAGAGGATTGAGAGGTTTATTCTCTCAATTATTTCTTGTATATTCATGCTGAAATCATAATAGAATGTTGGCTACACTATTTATCCTCTTATTATGTATTTCATATTTGCAAATTTAATGTTCATGTTCATGTATTGATGTAGCTCACTCTTTGAGCATTGTTTCAGAGATCTAGATTGGGGATATCTGAATAACCCCTCTAGATGCATTTATTTAAGCTCATTTTCTACAAGGGAGTTTTATATGAGTTATTATAGGGCATCCCAGTGGTGGTTTGTCTTATTTATGCAGCATCTTCATTATACACTGTCCTCAAGGACTCTGTAGCAGAAATTCTCGAGGTGGAATATTGCATATCCATAGGCAGAGTCTGAGAAGCACCAACTAGCCTTAGGATTTCTCCCTTATTTGGAAGGAGTCATATCCTGTAAATTCCCCATTAGTAAATCTCTGAAATGGACTTGCAGTGTCTCACTGAAGAAGGAAAAATGGAACATCTAAGATGTTCCCGATGGAGCAACATGTTCCTGAAAAAGGGACATTACACGGTACCACCACTTGAGCCACCATCACAACTGATACTGCCACCCGATGTAAAATAGGCTGATAGTCCCTCTCCTGAGCCATCACCATCTCCAGCCAGACCTCCTTGATATCATCCATAAAACCTCGAGAAGGCATCCCCTGGTCAAGCGATCCACTCGACCCCAAGCATCCTCTAGAAATGACACCTGAGTAGTCAGCTCAGCATTGTGAGCCTCTGCCGCATCAACACGAGCTCACTCAATCACAACCTCAGTAGCTACCAAGCTGCTAGCCTCCACTGAAGGGCCAACACCACCACCAGGTCCTCCAACAGCCTCGAGGTCTTCGAAGAGGACCATGGCTGACCAATCATTAGGGGAATTTTGAGGTCTAAAATGGGCCTCCTAAGAAAAATGTACAACCAAAATAAACTTTATAAGAACCAATAAGATTCAAGATGATGATGTAAACCATGGGGGATGATTCACCATTTTTTAAGTAAAAGGGTACAAAGATTAAAAAATAATAAAATAATAAAACTACTTTTTCAACTCGTATTTTCAACTTATCTCCCCATGTTTTACTCAAATTTCGAGCGGGAGTACTCGTTGGATGCAAAATTTAATTTCTCATCCAAAGAGTACCCATGGGGCATACTTTTGATGGACCCTGCTAGACGTAAAATGATAAATACATGAAGAACGTGATTACAATAACATTTTTCATGTATTTCTCATTTTTTGTGCAGTAGGATCCATCGAAAGTATGCAACATGGCTACTCCTTGGATGAGGAATTAAATTTTGCATCCAACGAGTACTCCTGCTTGAAATTTGAGTAAAAACTTTGGGAGATAAGTTGAAAATATGAGTTGAAAAATTAGTTTTTTATTTTTCCCATCTAAAATTTGATGATGTAATCAAATATTATTTTATTATTTCCACTATTATTTTATAATTTCATTAGGATGCCCATTTTAGACCTAAAAATTCCCTTAATGTGAGCCACACAACGACCTACCTTTCCAACATCTGCAAGAGTAACCAAAACTATGTCAGCGTCACCATCAAAACACATAAGAACATATATACTCAAAGAAACACAAAAAACATAAAAAACATACATGTTGGCCCCTAAGCATAACCAGGAGGGAGACCCATCTCTGGTTCCCCCCGAAATTCCATCCCTGCATATGGGAATAGTAGAAACATCTGAGGGTTGACCTCAAACTAGGCCTCTATGATGGCGTTCCAGTAACGCCCTACCATGACCCCACCACCTCGTGGCATCACCGGAGCCCATCTCCTCATGTGAGACTCTCGTGGCCCCCCAGGAGGCACCACCACCACTAGTCCTAGCAGCACTACCCTCTCATACATAATGTTGCATATAATACTAGTGTACGCCAAAAACTTTTATCCATTGTAGACCTTGTTGAGCTGCGTCACCATCCCGTCATAGCAAAAATGGGAAAAATCAAAGAAATGACCAGACCTTAGCCGGCGCAAGACTCCAACCTGTGGGACAGATGGCCGATGTGGAGCCGATGACCCTGCAAGTTGCACAATAAATTCCAGAGCAAACTTCTTGGCCAAATCTGTCATTGAAGCAATGCTGATGTATCCCTCAATAAGGGGTGCCCTGCCATAATGACGTGCCTAGAACCTCTCCAAATCCACCCTCCTAGATGAGAGTGGATACCTCAATGCCTCACCATGAGGCAATAACCTGGTCATGAAGTACACATCTATCTTAGGACAGAGGGCTAGGTTACTCCCACACAACAAAAACATGTTGTGCCTCCTATGCCAATGTTGTATCAAGTAACGAAGAAATTGGTCCTATGACTGAAGAAGCTCATTTTCCGCGAACTTCAGGAGCCCCCATTGCGCTAGCTGACGGCACGCCCCAACATCAGCATCCAATGTAGTTTGGAGCTCGGGCCAATCTCGCTCCCTCCACAAAAACCTGTCATATAAACAGGAACCCATCAGCAACAGAAAAAACATCAAAAAATAGGCAAAAGTCCAAAAAAAAATTTCCTCGGCCTTTTGTGCGCCTGTCCCTCGGACATGCACGCTTAAGGTGCACCTGTAGTTGCCACAGGAGCGCATAAGGCACACCAAAAAAGGGGAATAGAGTGCTTAGAGCATGTGAATCCGTCGAAAATGCACACAGAGGACGTGCCCTTGCCCTGATCACCCGCGCAATATAACGAAAAAATCACTAAGAATATGTACAAACCAAGTTTGCATGGATCTCAGCACACAGACTAAAAAAATTAAAGTGTAAGACGTCATGGAGGTTACCTAGGCATGATATCGCTAATCCCTCATGCTCAGGCTGACTGTAACGGCAAGAACGACTCCACAGAAGCCTCTAACCTCTCAAAAAATCAACAAGTACAAATGAGTTGAATTAGCGCCATATTCACCTATATATTTCCCTTTTTAAAAACTTTGGAGGACCATAATGAGAGATCAAAATGTCCGTTCTCCGAACCGTAAGTAGCGTTGTGATCAACACTCCATAATGAATAGAGGTGATGCCACACATTCACACTCTCAAAAAAATAAAATTTCAGCATTGGTAGGTATGCCCTCTCTCATATTATTTTTTAAAGCTCATGAATTTCAATAATATTTGATAAAGAAGATGTTTTCACTTGAGGTAGTTGTTTTTACAGGAAAGCTCACAAACCGTCCACAATTCCATCCACTGAAAGTTCTAGAGAAGGTATCATTCTACCCCCAGCATGATAGAGTCCCAGGAAACTCTGAATATCCTGACATCGTTTCTCCATCAGAAATCAACCATAGGTTCCACATATCTGACTGTGTTTATCATTACCTCACCCTGCACATGATAAGCATCCTTGTTGGTCAGTAGAGCCTCCCCTCCATGGCGCTCGTCACCCATAGCAGACCATATATCACAGCAAAAGTGACGCCATGGCCATACCACTTTATTCTGGGAAGCACCTAATGCCCTACCATCCACCATGCATAAGGTCAAGTTTTACGATACAGAATAAAGCCCCTTTCCCGGACGACCAGGTTTTACAAGCAGATAAAAAATGCACTACTTTGCCTTGCATTTGGCCCACCATACCTCCATCAACATAATCCCATCTATGATATTTTTTCATCTGCTTCATCAACCCCACACATGAGACCAACAAATGGGGCCCCCACCCTCAGAAAAACACCTTCCTCACGTCATCAGTGAGTGAACACTTTCATGTTTTGGGGCACCTGTCTCTGTGTTTTGTACAAACCAAACCTCATTATTTTATTCTTTTGGTAAGTGTACAAAGACCGCAAATGGTGCACTTTCTCCCCCACCCACTCATTCATCTTTTCTACCATGTCATCAGTCCCTGAACACCCTTGGTCAGAGTATCACACCCTCATGCAAAGGCCTTCATGACACTCATAACCAGTTTATACCCACCTTGGAAGTCCTACCAACTCCAACGATTTCCACACCACAAAAAGTTATGACTGCCGCCAAGCTACTGGTTATACTCCGACCTTGAGCTAATAAATCCCCATCATCAGTTGGTAGTCACCCCTCGCCACCATGCCTATGTTAAACCCATCACATCCATGTCCCTGAACCGTCATATCAGCGACCCCTTGTTTGGTTTAGGCGTCCTTTTTGTCGACTTCGACACCTATTTTCCAAAAAGGAAGCGGTACCTTGGATCACCCCTCTCCATAAAGGGGGCATACTCGAGTGGCACTATGGGAGACATCATTGCCCACAAATGTCATCGATTCTCTTGAAATTCAACTATGACACAAGCTTCCATGTCAAGATGGTATCGTACCTTACAACCATTGCACTTTGATCAAATTCATCGAAGATCTGTGCCTTCATAAAGCGTCTCTTTCAGCAACGCTTACATGGGAATGTCCCAGCCAGCACCTATGCGTACAATGTGCAGTTATAAACCATACCAATTTTACGCATATGGGTACCATATTCCACCTATCATCAAAGAAAAAACACCCCTGAGGGCATCAACAGTCGTCGTCATCAACCAATAAATCACTGCCATATTAGTGACATAGACATAACATGTATCTGTCAAATAGATTTGTTTAACTAGACACAACATTACAAACATGGGACATGCTCGCCTCATAGAAAATTTGAATATATATTGTATTATATTTACTTATAGGGGTCCCATAGGACATGGTCATTCTTCCAATGGGTGCAGGGTGTCTCCAATTCTGAGCTTCACATAGGTCTCTCTCTCTACGCACAGTATATAGAAAAGAAACTATAATGTATTCTGGTTATATAGTTCTTCCTAGACCTCACACATTAGGGGGAAACTGTTAACACTGGAAAATCATACAAGCAGTAGACGACATTATTTAATGTCAGGCAGAAATATTTATAGGGATGAACGACATTAGAGAATCTGGAAAGTATTTAAAAATCTCTAAGGTCTGAGGAAAAATCAAATTTGAGCAAGTTATAAATTCTTTTGTGTGCATAATCATTTAAGAAGAGCACCTTTGCACCTTTTAACTCGAAATGCGTGCAATCCTGGGAGTGGCAAAAGTCACTTTCCAGGACCAAAAAAAGCACACTCCGGGATAGTGATTTCACACTTGAAGCTACCTACAGATAGCCAAAAAAGCCTCCTTAGAGATCAAGGGAGCACACAATGGAATCATCCCCCTCTCTTGAGTCACCATCCATAATGTACCAAGGGAGGGAAGGAGGTTTTGAATTCTCCTATATAAGGCCAACAAGAGATGAAGAACTGGAGAGCACATTGTTATGCTGGCCAGAATTGCCCCAAGAAATACCAGCAGTGTGTGATCTAGAGTTGAGATAGAGGGGACTCAATTGTTGGCCATCCAACAAGTTCAGTCCAGCACAGTAGAGAGAGGGATACTTTTCACTGAGGCAAACTTGGAAGTAATGACATCCTTGCATCGCAACTTAGAACCCGAGTTCTAAGGGCCCTTTGGCAAGAGGGTTAAATTTTCATCCTCATTTCGTACCAACACTCAATAAGAGGGGCCGAAAGAGCCACCGTTTGGATTATTGCAGTTGTTTGACTCTATTCGGAGCTTTTATTTTTATTTTTTTTAGTTCTTAGTTTATTTTTAGTTTGAATATGCATGCTATTTCTCTATCTAGTATGTTTATGATTCTAGCATGTTCCACTAACTTTCTTGACTCCACTTCTTTTTCTTCCTATGACCAATAATTTAAGAATGTAAACCACACCCCTTAAGTTGGTGTGATTTCGTACATGCGTGCACCAAACACACTAACACCCCAGTCATGACTACAAAATTCCAGTCATCAAGGATAAGCTTTCCCTCACGAATTGCGCATATTTTGGAGGAAAGATTAGAACTTTTGTGTAGGACTGAGTCAAGATATTATCTTGTGACTTAGAAAGATTAACTAAGTGAAAATTAAGTGAAAAAAAGCATAGATAAAGGATAAATATCAATCAAAGCATGAATACCTGATAGAATTGCAAGATAAGCTCCTTTGAAGAGAAGGGTAGGCTCCAAAATCTTAGCAAAGGAAAAAACTTGGGGGGTGGTTGTACCTGCTACAAAAATATGTTAGACTACATGGATATACAAATGCAAATTGGGATGTGTTGAGATTGCAACAAGATGATGAGCTTAGTGAAAAGAGTCGCCTTCACTAAGTGGGCCCGTAGGCTATTTTTGGTGCAAAGTCTATTTTTAGACATATGGATCATGTTCTATGAGTTGCAAGATGCTATTTGTGGATGGTTGGTCAAGTTGGAAAAAATAGATGGACTTCTACAATACAGGCCTTATTGGAATCTATTTTAGGTGCCGGTCAAAAATAGATATGTCAAATATTATTAGCTCTTAATAATATTTGAACTATAAACATTATCTTATTCTCTTGGAGCACTTCAGTTAAGTGCACAAATGTGGCACAGGAGTTGACAGAAGGAATTACGCTATTCCTGAGGGTTAAGTGGAACTATTGCATGGATACTTCAGTTAGAACTCATGTGACAGAGTTGGTGGAGTTGATTGAGGAAGTTAGTGGAGTTGTATTTAGTTTAACTAATTGATACAATTAGTGAGAGTGGTGTGAATTAATTATTAATTAATTCACTAATTTTAAACTCATTAATCAACTAAAGAATGCATCAGTTAACTTCAGTGCATGGACAGTTTCAGTGGAGACCAGTGCAGAAATAGGTGAAAGAGCAGGTTAACTATCATTTGTGACTATGCAGTTGCTATTTGCAACACACAGATAGGTGGAGAAGCCCATGAGGATTGCGCAGTACAAGCCAGGTGGTTTATCTATTTAATGAAGCCATCCCATAGCATTGATTACGCAATAGAGGCTGGCTATCAAGTGGCAAAATATTGGAGCATGTGTTTTGCTAGATCTAGCTTGATAGTGTGTAGAAATTGAGGGTGTGCATGAGAGCTTGTGAGGAGATTTTGTACTATGATTTTTACATGATCTCCATGACATATAATATACAGATAGTTGGGGTTTTCAGCTTTAAGCTTTCCCATTAAATACTGTGTTCATATGTGTGATTGTTTGTGGTTTTAATGTATGCATGCAATTGATTTTATTTCCGCATGTGATGATCAATGGTAGAAGAGATTTTTTATTGTGAATGAAGCTAAAATAATGTGTGATCGGGAGAATCTCGGTGAATAATATCTCAGTTATTCAAATTTCTACATGGTATCAAAGTGATATTGATCATTGGAGCAATTAAAAAACATTGAAGCGATTGAGTTTTGTGCTGGTGGAATTCGAATTTGCAGCAGTGTTTTCTTGGTGTCGAAGTTGAGATGTCTTTCAACAGATTGTGATTGGAGTATGCCGTTGAGGGCAGCTCGAATTATATTTCATGGAAGGATAGGATGGAGGCAGTGCTGGATGACAATGGGTTGAAGGAGTTCATAGATGCAGAAATTCCAAAACCTACTTCTAGTGATGCTGCCGTACTTGACGCATGGAAAAAGAAGACAGCAAAGTGTCGAAGGATTCTGTTGGAAGGTGTGAAGGATCACATAGTGTCCAGCCTTCATGGTAAGGCTTCTCCATTCTTGATGTGGAAAGCTTTGACAGACTTATTCCAAAGCAAGAGTGACCAGAGGAAGTTGGCGCTCAAGGATAGACTCAAAAACATAAAAATGGAGAAAGGCGACAGTATGCCCAAGTACCTCACGAAGTTCATACAATGCAGAGATGAGCTGGGAAGTGTGGGGGTTACTGTTGATGACGAGGAATTGGTGAGCTTGGCTTTCCTTGGGCTTCCAAAGAGTTGGCATTCCTATCAGGACTCTGTCAATGGTCGGGAGAAATTGCCAGGATGGGAGCAAATTTGGTCGGATCTTGTGCAAGAGGAGATAAGGCGGAGTACCAGGGACGAATCTTCATCAAAGAACTCTAATGAAGAGAATTGTGCTTTTTCTGCCAAAGAAAAGAAGGGGAAGAGCAAGAAAGCTTCTCAATCTGGTGCGAAAGGCAAGAAGCAGGACATGTCCAAGGTGAAGTGCTTTCACTGTCACCAACACGGACATTACGCCACTAGTTGTCCACAGAAGAAGAAAAATAAGCAGGATGCTGGATCTGCAGCTGGAGAGGCCTTAGCCTCACAGTTTGAGCTGGATTTTTCAATTTTTCGCTGATCACATGCCTAGTCTCAAGTGTGATGGGATCAATGTGGTTTCTTGACAGTGGTGAATCTTTTCACATGACAGGAGATTGATATTTGTTTACTGATCTGGATGAGAAAGATCTTGGAGTGCACATCAAGATGGGCGATGATGGTAGATACAGTGCGATCAGTATCGGTACCATTTCCTTTGAGAGGAAGTTTGGTAAACCCTTCGTATTGAAGGAAGTGATGCATGTTCTAGGATTGAAGAAGAATCTTATCTCAGTGGTGATGCTAGAAGACAAGGGATATGATGTTGTCTTTAGCGAGGGAAATGATTTCATGCGCAGTAAGGAAACTGGTGAGACTCAGAGGATAGGGGTTCAAGTTAAGAACCTTTATCAATTGCAGGTAGATGGATGTGCAAAAATGGCAGGCAAGGTAGAAGGAGGGGTGAGCTGGGATGATGGCGAGTTGTGGCACCAGAGATTGGGCCACCTTCACCATGGAGCTTTGAAGATACTGTAGTAGATTTCTACTGGGCTTCCTAAGGGTACTCTTGCATAGTCAGATCAGTGCAAGGGGTGTACCTTGGGAAAATTTGTGAAAGCCACCTTTCACAAGAAGGATAGTCGCGCCACGATGATCCTTGAGAGAATTCACACAGACGTGTGTGGACCTTTCTCAGTAGCTTTGACAGCAAAGCACAGGTATTATGTGATATTTTTTGATGATTTTTCTCGTAAGTGCTGGATCTTCTTCATGCAGAAGAAGAGTGAGACATACTCAAATTTCTGTGAGTTCAAGGCACTGGTTGAGAAAGAATCAGGGAAGCAGGTGAAGGCTCTTAGGAGCGAAAATGGTGGTGAATTCATCTCTGGCGAATTCATGGACTTTTGCAGTGCAGAAGGAATTCGAAGAGAGCTCATAGCACCTCATAACCCACAACAGAATGGGGTTGCTGAGCGGAAGAATAGAACGATCGTGGGTGCTACATGGGCGATGTTGCATGATCAGGGCCTTCCCATACACTTGTGGGCTGAGGCATGCAATTTTGCAGTATATGTGCAGAACCATTGTCCTCACAGGATAGTTGGCATGAGTACACCCAAGGAGGTGTTTTCTGGTAAGAGGCTTGATATTTCCCATTTGAGGATTTTTGGTTCACCTTTTTACATTCACGTGATGAAGGATGCCAGGAAGAAGCTGGAGCTGACTGCAAAGGTTGGGATATTTGTGGGGTACACTGATACGCCCCACAACTATCATGTGTATTTGCCAAACAGTCGCAAGACTGTTGTGCGACGGGATATCAAATTTCATGAGGAGAAAGCCATGAAGTGTTCGCTTGAGAGGGAGCCACACTTTCATGCAGATGAGGAGCTATTAGTTCCTAAGGATGAGCTTCAGGATGTGGATCAGCCACAAGATGAGGTTCATGGAGTGGAAGAGACCACTCATGCAGCGCCAACCATCAGAGGGCGGAAGCGCACTACAGAAGCTGAGCGACTGGCTCAAGATGCATAGAAGGTTGTAGGACCACCTACATCATAGTGCAGACAAAGATAGTCATTGGATCGGTACACTGGATACATGGCTCTTATGAGCAAGTGTATTGTGACAGAGCCATCCTCTTTCGAGGAAGCTGTGGAGGACCCCGCATGGGTAGATGCCATGGTGGAAGAGTGTGATTCGATTGTCAGAAACAGTGCATGGGAGATTGTCTCGAGGCCGAAGGGGAAATCAGTGGTGGGTTTGAGATGGATCTACAAAGTGAAGCAAGCAACTGACGGGAGTGTGGAGAAGTACAAGGCAAGATTTGTTGCCTGAGGCTTTTCACAGATTGAGGCAGATCCTAACCTATACCAGATTGTGGTGGAGGGTAAGTTGCTGATCATTGTACTTTATGTAGATGATTTGATTGACAATTGATGAACTGTTGATACACTCATGCAAGGCTGATATTGCAAAGGAGTTTGAGATGAAGGACTTGGGCCTCCTTCATTATTTCCTAGGATTGGAAATTTGGCAGTGCAGTGATGGACTGTTTGTTTGTTAGGGTAAGTATGCCCGGGAGATACTGGAGAAGTTCAACATGCATGGCTGCAAGCCTATTGATACTCCTCTTCCTGGTGGATGGAGGAAGGAGTATGCTACTTCAGCAGAGGTATTGGATGCCACTGTTTATCGACAGTTGGTGGGGTCGCTTATGTATCTGGTCAATACATGACCGGACATATGCTATGCTGTTAACCAGCTTTCACAAGCTATGGTTAAGCCTACCAAGCTCTTCTGGAAAGGAGGAAAGCATGTATTAAGATATCTCAGAGGCACATCGGGATATGGATTATGGTACAGACAGTGGGATGAGGTGAGGCTATGTGGCTTCACGGATGTAGATTGGGCAGGGAGCCCAACGGACAGAAAGAGCACATCTGGAGGGATTTTCAGTATCGGGTCGAAGGGCCAGCCTTCTTGGTACAAAAGGGAAGCAAGAGATCCGTGGCACCGCCCAGCAGAGGTTTATATATGGCAAAGCCGAGTTTAGGCTGCATGCGAGGCTATATGGATGAGGAAGATCCTGGTCGGGTTGTTTGGTTCACACTTAGAGCCTACTATGATTTATTGTGATAATCAGAGTTGCATTAAACTCTCGGTTAATCCAATATTTCATGATAGATATAAACACATTGACATCCGGTATCATCATATCAGAGATTGTGTGCAGCGGAAGATCATGTTACTTTCATACATTCCAACAGAGGATCAGGATGCTGATATCTTGACGAAGGCGCTCACTAGGAGCAAATTCGAATACCACAGGGGCAGGATAGGGGTTGCAAATAATCCTTATCTTTTTGAGAGGGAGTGTTGAGATTGCAACAAGATGATGAGCTTAGTGAAAAGAGTCGCCTTCACTAAGTGGGCCCGCAGGCTATTTTTGGCGCAAAGTCTATTTTTAGACTATGTCTATTTTTAGACATATGGATCATATTCTATGAGTTGTAGGATGCTATTTGTGGATGGTTGGTCAAGTTGGAAAAAAATAGATGGACTTCTATTTTTAGACATACTGGGCGGAATCTATTTTTAGATTGCCAGTCTAAAAATAGATATGTCGAATATTATTAGCTCTTAATAATATTTGGACTCTAAACATTATATTATTCTCTTGGAGCACTTCAGTTAAGTGCACAGATGTGGCACAGGAGCTGACAGAAGGAATTACGCTATTTCTGAGGGTTAAGTGGAGCTATTGCATGGATACTTCAGTTAGAACTCATGTGACAGAGTTTGGTGGAGTTGATTGAGGAAGTTAGTGGAGTTGTATTCAGTTTAACTAATCTAAACATAGTTGAGCTATTTGTATTCAGTTTAACCAATTGATACAATTAGTGAGAGTGGTGTGAATTAATTATTAATTAATTCACTAATTATAAACTCATTAATCAACTAAAGAATGCATCAGTTAACTTCAGTGCATGGACAGTTTCAGTGGAGACCAGTGCAGAAATAGGTGAAAGAGCAGGTTAACTATCAGTTGTGACTATATAGTTGCTATTTGCAACACACAGATAGGTGGAGAAGCCCATGAGGATTGCGCAGTACAAGCCAGGTGGTTTATCTATTTAATGAAGCCATCCCATAGCATTTATTACGCAATAGAGGCTGGCTATCAAGTGGCAAAATATTGGAGCATGTGTTTTGCTAGATCTAGCTTGATAGTGTGTAGCAATTGAGGGTGTGCATGAGAGCTTGTGAGGAGCTTTGTACTATGATTGTTACATGATATCCATGACATATAATATACAGATAGTTGGGGTTTTTAGCTTTAAGCTTTCCCATTAAATACCGTGTTCATATGTGTGATTGCTCATGGTTTTAATGTGTGCATGCAATTGATTTTATTTCCGCAATTAATGATCAATGGTAGAAGAGATTCTGTATTATGCATGAAGCTAAAATAGTGTGTGATCAGGAGAATCTCGGTGAATAATATATCAGTTATTCAAATTTCTACAGGATTGAAGTGATGGCAACAGAAATATTACTTTAGGATTTTATTTTAGTGTAAGATCTACCATGATATTGTGGATGAGAAGGAAGCGTAAGTCTGTAGACATTAGCACTGATGAGGTCTAGCACATTGCAACCTGCCTCACGAGTTGTGAAGCACTTTCATTGAGGAAGCTTATTGGAGAGCTATTTTAGTAAGTCCTGGACACAATAGTTATCTATTGTGACAACAAGAGTGGGATTCATTGGTCATAGAATCATGTGTTACATGACATGTACAAGCATATAGAGATCATATATGTTACATCTGAGACATGGTATAGAGAGGAGCCTTCAAGCTCCTCCTCTGATATCCTCACCAAAGCTTTTCTGAAAGGGAATTTATTGGTCTTCAAAGAGAAACCTGGATAGGTTGAGATGACCCTTTCAAATAAGGGTCCGGGTTGATCAAGAACACTAAGCAATGTTATTCACCCAAAACTGAGATCCCAGGGTGAGTAATGGAGCTAGTGAGCTCTTAGGGATGAGGGATCTCTGATCGATATTGTGTAGAGACTTTAGATCTCCCCTAGTTAGAGTATGCCCCAGTTCATGTCTTGCCCAATCTGTGGGATAAAATCCCCATCTTGCCAATGCGATGAGGGAATTGGGATAAAGTGTGATCCATACCTCTTGAGGTAGGTGGATCTCGTCCAAGTTATTGGATTCAAGTGTTCTACCATCTGAATCTTTAGGCTTAAGATGGATGATTAGGGACAATATGGTAGAGTGTGATCCTTACCTCCGATAAGTTGATCTCACCTATTTTCATGGACTTTAGGATAGAGTGTGATCCCTATGAAATGGGGTAGGTTTATCTTTCCCATTATCTTTAGTTCCGGATGGTAGCTATGGCTCCCTGATGATGATGATTCTGAGTGGTAGCAGAGTCTCCTTGATGGTGATAGAGTCAGGGTGGTATTTGGAGCTCATGTGCAATGTTTATTCCTCTTTAGATTCAAGAATGTTCAACATAAAATGAGCAGATACATGTAGAGATGTGCAGAGATGTATATGACATGATGACAAAATAAATATGATCTGATCACATGATATAGTTGGAATTTCTACCAAGTTGAGAGGGAGTGTTAATTTGGAAGCTCAGTGACAAAATCCAATCATTGTATTAAATTCCTCTTTTCGAGAGGACCAAAATTTACTTTTGAAGAACTCAATTCGGATAAGGGAAAGCGGATTTTTGAAATAAATCCCACAATTTCAAAATTATCAAGATCGGCCTTAGGTCTAATGGAACCTTTCAAGGACAAGATGACAACCCTTAGATTGCGTATAAATACAAGTTGAGTCCTTCTCATTTGGCACATCATAAACACAAATTATTTATTCTCTCTCCTTCATTGATTGTCCGTACAAGCCTAAGGCAACCTATTATTCTTCATACATGTGAGAGTTTGGAGGAAAATTTGAGTTAATGAGTTGAATTTCCGTAGTTGGATAGTTCAGCCATAGTTTGACTGAGTTTGAATTCATGTTTTGACTTGCTTTGACATGAAAAAATTTGATATTTTGAGACTGAGTTGACTAGCAAAAAAACTAACGAAATCTAGGCAGTATGACCAAGACATTGACTTTCGCTTTGACTACAAAAAAATGCAGATTTGAATGTTTGAATTTCTCTCTCCTTTGACTAGACTTTTGAGGATTGTTTGGGTTTGACCTTAACCAACTATTGAGGCTGAATTTGACTATTATTGAACGAGATCATGGGAGGATTGTTTTGACCATTGAGTGTTGAATTTTGTGGATTGCTTTGTGAACACTTTGCTGCTATTGGCTATTGTTGACATGGATAAATTTACAGTGTCTCAAGCGTTGATTTTTGTTGACTCTCTCTCTTATATCTAATTTTACAAATTGCTTGGCATATACACTTGATTGGATATTGGATATTGGCTAGCCAAAGATTTACTTTGGATTTTGGATGATGAACTCTCTGTTGAACATTTGAAGACAATCTAATAGAAGCATATTTGCAAAGGGTTTTCCCCTTTGTGGGGTTTTTTCCTGGTCATTGACCCAATATTGTGTCTCTTATCTCTTGGTTTTCATTCATTATGCATTTGTATAGATTTTCTATCTACTATTTCTATGTTGTTATTGGTTAATTGAAAACATGGACATTGTTAAATTGGATGTTGTTGAATATCGTTGAAGTAATAGTTACAACATAAAATAGTTAATGAAAAATTAACAATTTCAAAGCAAAAAATAAATATTATCTTAATTTCAATCTAATATCTTATCAATGAAAAATACCCACCAACACCCATTTTATTTAAATATGTTATTATTTTAATTTATAATAATTCATTCAACATATTTCTTAAAAATAAAAGGAAATAATAAATGATTGGAAAGGGAAAGACCCATCTCCTGGAAAATCTCAATTTGAATATATATATCTCATACAAGAATTTAACACCTAATAAACAAAATAATTTGGACATTTTTAAAATGAGGGGGAGTTCTTTTCCACATGCTAAGTAATAAAAGAAACAACTATATAGGTGTAATGTATTTAGTGTTTGATTCTCTATTTTGCAACTTTTTTAACCCCCGAATGAATTATTAATAATATATTAAGACAATAAAATCAACCCCTTTTAAATAACAATATGAATACTTTATAACATAATTAATAACCCAAATTCATTGAAAATCATTTTCACTGCTTGTTATCATGAAAGGGAACCTAGGGACTCCAATTTCAAAAGGTGAAAACGAATTCATGACGAATTTAGGATTCATCAAATGGTATCTCATACGGTCTTCAACTTAAAATCCCATCTCTAATTTGAAGTGGTACTACTGTACTAAATGCTCAGGGATAGTATGTTAACTTAAAATCCCATCTCTAACTTGAAGTGCTACTAGTGTACTAAATGCTCAGGGGTAGTATATTATCCACTCTCATGATGACCTCGGAGATAGTATATTATCCTATCTAAACTTACACATGTTTCGTTGTAACATAATGCCTTCTACTTTAATTATATTCAAACCACAATCATTCTTATTCATAGGTCCATGCCTTAAATCACTAAAAATCGGATTGCTTGGTTTTCTAGGTTGATGTAGTAGAATCTTTGTGACATTGTACATGAAAAATAGATACGATACTTTGCATCCAAGAAACTTTCAATAAGTATGGATTGTACACAATGTCAGCACTGCAACTAGTAGGAAGATGCAACAAATCAGTGTTCTATATTCTTAAACTATTGACTTGACTGCTAGCCTAGAATCAATCAGTTTATCTTTCCATGGGAGATGTTGTGCATCCTAAGAATTTCTTAATTAGGAAAAATATTAAGGATTTAATATATATATATATATATATATATATATATATATATATATATATATATATATATATATATATCTATATATATATATTATATTATTTATAAAAGATTTAAATTATAATATTTATAAATTTATTTTTAGAAATATAATTATTAATTTGATGATAAGTTTATTATATTTATTGTTATATAATATAATATAGGATATATTTATTTATATTCTAGTTATATAGGTATTTTAAGAAACCATTAAATGTGTACATTAATGTATGTATGGGGCATTAATTAGGAGTGTGTGTGGGGTGTAGAGGCTAGGGTTTTTGGAGGGGTTTTGTATTACAGTTTCCATAAGGGGACCCTTGATATGTTTTGATAAGGTTGATCTCCATTCACATGGGTTAATTGTGTGTATATGGATGCACTGGACAAGTTAATCCAATTAGTGGATTATTTTGATGATATTTTGATGGAAACCATGATTTTTACTTCCCCACATGTTGAAAAATTCATTTGGAAATTTGTTGTACCTCAAAAATGAGGTCTTGTACTCACCTCATATGCCTAAGGGATTTATCCCATTCCTTGGTAGTACTAACACCATTAATCTCTATGGATTGGAGGTACTCATCCCAACCTTTGAATAGGTGGACATTAAACCATCTAGCCTCATCTTTTCCTTTGATATTGGTGAACCGGATATTACTCATGACAACTATGTCAATAATTTTACTAAATCTACAATGAATAGCTTTTATAATAAGACAAAGTCTTCATATGAATATATTATCAAATTTTAGGGTACTCACAGGTTTATCAATGGAAATATTTGTCTATCTAAGATTGAGGATCACATTTGTAGACATATTTTTTTCAAGACAACATGCAAGAAGTGGAAGGCCATTAAAGCAAAAGGAGGTGGAGTTTCCTTGGTTAGTGGGGAGATTTTTAGAGTTATCCAAATCTTTGAGTTATAAGGTGCTGGTGAGTTTTTTTTTAGTTAGAAGTGTATCAAGCCTCGAGGGTTAGCTCAATTGGTAAATTTATTGTCTTTAAAATAACCTTTCTAATGGGAGGTCATGGTGTCAATTCTCCTCGATGCTCTTAGGGTTAGAATAAATATTTTGGGTGGATATAGATAAATATTTTTGTGGAAATAGCTATAACGTTATTTATGCTAGTTATTAGATCATGGATTCAAATGGAATGATTCCCCTACCTAGGTTATGGACAAGTTATACATTTTTTAGTGTGCTAGCAGACAGATTGGTTTCATATTCCATTCCAAGGTGGATGCTTCAAGTATTTTGGGGATAAGGTGATATCCTAATAATAATATTATATGCTAAAAACCTTGACATCCATTATTTGATGCTCAGGAGGAATCCAAGACTAGTTTTCCTAAATGTGTGAAATTACACAATCTCCGAATTGTATTTTGAATAGGTCTAGATTGAAGGTTATCAAGGATACTTTGGGAACTTTCATGATAGTGGGAAATATGTTAAAGTTGAGTAACTTCAAGAAAATGTCACATATTTTCATGGATATGAACCAAAGACAAGGGAAACACAAAACAACTTCATTAGTTTATGAAGGGAAAACTTATTCACTAATTTTGGATTATTTTGACATCCACTTTCACTACTTCTATTGCCAAAGGTCAGTAATATGATGGTAAACTATGAAATATCCTTCCAAAATAATTTCAAAGGGAAGGGGAATCGGTTCATATTTCTATGGTTTTGGAATATGATATTAAGGCCAAGTGAGGGCATTACATGATGGGCTTACTCCAAAAAATATAAGGTCTTATTTTAGGTGAGTGTAGAGGGATCTAGATGTTATGGTCAAGAATTTTCCATTCCTTTAATTATTGAAATCTCAATTATGGAAAACCTTGAATACATTCTAGATACTATTATAAGGTGATCTAGCTAGATTCAAGGTTTAGCGTATTTTTTTAGTTTATTAGTAGACGATGATTACCTTAGATCCAATTTTTGCGGGTAACATAAAACTATATCATATCACATCACCTATTTAAAATGGTGAGAGGAAATTTTCTAATGAACATTCATTTTTTTGGTCAAATTTTGTCTTAATATAGTAAGGATAAGTCAATCTATAGGTACAAGCGAATTTGGAGGAAGGTTCTTCTTCAATTGGTATAATTAGGAAATTAGCATCTAATCTCTCCAATTATGGGGGAACCCCTCATTCATATCTTCCAAGATCTTTCACTCAATATTTATATAGATATTCATATCTATTAAGATATATGATTAATTTCAAGAGGACATACATTGTAGGGGTTTAAATTTGAATCACCAAAGGGGTAGTGGTCTATTTAAATCCAAGTGGAAATTGACCTTGAAACATGCATAAGAGAAAGCCATAAGGAGGTGAATAAAGGGAAAAAAAGATTAACTTATGGGGTCCTTATAGAATTAAATTCCCTTAGGATCATCCTTAACTGAAAATCATGTCTTATAACATTGATGTCTAAGGTGGGAGGGAAAAAAATATTATCCCTCATTGAGTTGAGTATGATAACTATTTGTTTCTTATCATTTTCAAGTCACAAGGTTCATAATGTTCAGTATCAAAATCATGTTCCTAAGGTTCTACTACATAAAAAATGTCATTCTCTCTCTCTCACTATATATATATATATATGT
This sequence comes from Pinus albicaulis, assembly GCA_034641835.2. Taxonomy (NCBI): domain Eukaryota; kingdom Viridiplantae; phylum Streptophyta; class Pinopsida; order Pinales; family Pinaceae; genus Pinus; species Pinus albicaulis. The sequence goes on from CM076580.1 coordinate 1,049,383,820, forward strand.
ATGTATGTATGTATGTATGTATGTATATGAGGAGATATCTTGAGTAATATATGATTTAGATCTTGGTTAACTATACCTTCAAAGATATTCTCCAAGGAATTCAAGGTTCCTGAATTCTCTTGAAATCAGTCTCAAATAGGTTAATTCAAAATTTTCACTATAATTTTTTTTCTTGTATGTTTTAAGACTATGAAACTTGGACCACATTAAGGAGAAATCACAATGAAATTTTGGCTCAATTTTTATATATTTTTTCACTATAATTTTGGATATATCATGTAAGGAATTATGGGTTTCTAAATGTTCCTAAAGTTAGTCTCCAACGGGTCAATTTGGAGTTTTCACAATTAATTTTTTTCTGAGTGGTTTTAGACAGTGAAACTTTGACATATTGAGTAGAAATATGAAGGAACACCTATTTCAAATTTCATAGTTTGTTTTTTTATACTTTCGGAGATATACCCTATGGATGTTATGAGTGTGAAATATGATGAAATAAATTTTAAACAAGTTGGCTTGGTATTTTTTCTATTTTTTTAGGACCTTTTAGGCTATGAATTTTTTTGGGATTTCAAGATACATAAAGAAGTACCTCAAGCATAGGTTTCAAAAATTATATTTGAATAATTTCATATGTTATATATCATATTTTGGGATTCAATTACATTAATTAAGTCATTCATCTATGACCATTTTCATGGGAGGTAGTCGTAATTGACTAATTTCTCATGATTTTTGAATAGTCCACTTAGAACTCATTGCATTGAGTGATGTTCACAGGGGTGAAGAAGTGGGATTGAAACTAGTGAAATGAATCACATAGCGTCAATCATCACTTTCGGGGCTTTCACTCGGTAATTTGATATGTGTCATACTATACAATTTTTCTAACAAGGAGAGGCCAAAAATTAGCAAGTTTTGGGAAATTTACCATAACTTTCACTTGGCACATCATACTCTTTTCACACCTATGGAATTGTAGAAAATACATATAATAGTATTATAGACCAAAGTTTCAGATCTAGAAGGAATCAAATACTACATATATGAAGAATTTAAGCATCAATCATTTAGATATTATCCAAATTAAGGTATATAACTTACAAGTGACATAATTGTTGATTATAAAATCCCCTTTTTTTGGTGATTGAAAGTTTTGATGAACAAGAATACTATTATTATTCTCCAAATTTCCTCCAAATAAATCTACTACACCAATAAAATCTACTAAAGGCTCATCCTTGAATTATAAATAAATTGAAGACTTAGTATTTAGGTTATCTCAATTATAGAATAAAGTTAAAGAAATGGATGGTAGTAAGTTGAAAAATGTGGATTTCTCAGGTTCTCAAGAAAAACTGAAAAGAGGAATGCAAAACAATATGAATGAAAATAAGGAAGGAATAGAAAATAATATTAATGAAAATAAGGAAGCAATAGAAAATATGATGGATGAGAATAAGGAAGATATAAAAAAAATTAAAGAATTACAATATATTCTATTAAAATTTCTCCCTAAAAGGGAGATGAAGATCCAAGGAAATAATGAACACAAGGAGAAGAATGAATTTGAGCATCAAACACATATAGGGAGTATGCTATCACAATTATAAATCACAAATATAAAATCACAAAACCATAATCATGAATTTCCAATCCAAGATATACATCATCAAGACATCAAGTAAACACTAATTAACTACAACATTATGAATATCGATATGAGGAATTTTGATGGTAATGGCCATCTAACATGGATATATCATATGTAGTACTAATAATTTTATCTACACCAAGTGGCATCATTACAAAAGGTAAATGTTTCATCCATGTTTTTATAACAATACCAACATGTATGCAATCAAGGGGTCTATTCGTTCCTAATTCCAAGAGAGACATTTTTTATGATACCACAGATCCCATGGACCCTTTGAATGCTCCTACATGTGACCCTCCTACTAGGAAGATTCCACTTTGGCTTTGTGACACATTACAAGATGTCTAGAGACACATTACTGCGATAGGTACCTTTATAGAGAGAAATAATGCATGCACGTATCAAGGATATGTTGTAGCAATGAGAAATATGATTCAAGTCAAGCCTCCCACGTTTGCAGAAGCCGTGAAAGAACAATTATGGAAGGATGCTATGGCTGAAGAATACAAGTCAATTATAAAGAATGATGTATGGGATGTTGTGTCAGGAGTAAAGGATAATTTTTTGGTGAATTCAAAATGGATTTACAAGATAAAGCATGGAGATGATGTAAGCATCAAAAAATACAAGGCAAGGTTGGTACCCTAAGTGTTCTCACAAAAGGAGGGATAATATTGTGATGATATATTTTCTCCAGTTGCTCGCTACACCACCATTCGATATGTTGTTGCACTTGTAATTAGTAAAGGTTGAACTCTTCACGAGATGGATGTGAATACTACCTTCTTGCATGGTTTGCTTCAAGAAGAAGTATGTGTTGAGAAAACACCAATAATTGAAGTTCATGACAAGAAGACCCATGTGTGTCGATTGAAGAAATATCTTTATAGATTGAAGGAAGCCCCCCATGCCTGCTACGCCCACATTGACAATTACTTGATTAAGTTGGGATTCACAAGGAGAAATGTTGATCCAACCTTGTACTTAAAAATGGTCCAAGTTATGCCTCTCATTTTGGTATCATATGTTGATGACGTATTCTTGACAGGTCTAGGCCCTCTCATTCTTGAATTTAAGAGGGAGTTCTCTACTGAATTCAAGATGAAATACCTTGGTTTGATGGAATATTTGCTAGGACTAGAAGTATGGAAAAGACTAGAAAATATTTTCCTTTCACAAAGAAAATACGTTGTGAAACTGTTATAGAGATTTGGCACGGTAGAATGCAAGTTTTTTCCTACACCTATGGAGATGAATCTCAAGAAGCTATGTGGAGAAGTTGTCAGACCAAACCTAGAAAACCCTTATGAGTATAGACAACTGGTTGGTAACTTGATATTCCTCGTGGACACTTGCCATGAGATATGTGTTGTAGTTAACACTTTGATCTAGTTTATGAATAAGCCTCACTGATGAGTCCTATAAATAGTGTTAATTTTCGATAGGGCCACATTTATATTTACTTTGATAGTTTTATTTATTCATTAACACATTAATTTCACCCCATATCATTTTATCATTATTCATATTTACACTATTATCCATCAGCATATGCAGCTATGTAGAAATAACAATAACTTCATCATCAACTATGAAGTGAAACATAAAGGAACAAAGGGAAAAAAGCATGCACACATAGAGATCAATGTGTGAGAATGAGCTTGAGGTTGCTTCTATTTATAGGCTTTCATAGGGTCCACTTGGGGTTAAGGCCGACTTAACCAATTTCACATGTGCTTATGTCAACCTATTCCATTATACATTAATAAATAAAATAATTCAAAAATTAACTTTTGCTTAACCAAATAGGGTGATCTTTAGGTCGATTTTGGTCCTCTTGAAAATAGGAATATATTGAAATTATTATCTTCATAATATGAGCCGTCCAAAGTGGAATTTTACCAAATTTGCATAATTTTAACACTCCCTCTTAACTAGGGAGAATTCCACCTACAAATATATGTTCATAGATCTATATTCCATTCTAGTATGTTCAAGCATCATCTCGTATCATTATTTATCATCTCTGTCATGTAGTCGTCCTGATGAGATCTTACATCATTACAAATCATTGATGCACTTCTCATGCTTATCCTGCATATCTCTTGATTGTATATGCTCATATGTTGAACATTCTCAGACCTAGAAGAAGAAGAATTTTTCACTGGAGGGGAGCTTAGGTTACCACCCTTTATCCATCAAAATACTACTTGAAATCTTTTCCAGTGAGCTACTACCTAGAGTATCATCATCAATCATCATCAATCATCATCATAGAGAAAATCATTAAGGAGCACATCTCAACCTGTAACCACATCAGGGAGTACGTCTCAACCCATAATCTCATGGAGGAGCTATACATCTACAACACCATATCGAGAAATAATATATCCAAACACACAAGGGATCCCATCTTGACCCTGGGATCACATCAGGGAGCTCAATATTAACCCGGAACCATTTATAGTTATCTTAGCCCATCCTACTTCCTACTGATATTCCCATCGATGATCTTGAATAGTTATGTGGTAGAACACTTGAATCATAATCGACTTCAATTGTACACCCAAAGTACACTCTCAACCCATTGGCCAAATGAGGAGTGGTATTTGCAACAAGCCCTGCTTGTGGGTATGATACCAATTAGGGCATACTATGCAAAGAACAAATAGAGTAGCAACATTCTTTGACCTTATGAAGATAGGGGAGTAATATATCTAACCCTATGGGTAACATACAGGGGTCATACCCTATTTGCAAGAGTTCCACCAACCCCATAAGCTCTCTATCTCAATTCCTCACCCTCGGAGCTCAGACAAGGAGGAAGAGTTGGGTAAGTGTCCTCGATCATCACTCCTCTCATCACACTCAAATATGGTATTTGATTTTCTCAATAGTAGTTGATTCCTATTAAAACAAGACACAAAATAAATTATTATGTTAGAACATAAATAATCATATAAATGACAAAATGATACCATAATCATCCTACCTCTCAAGGATATGTCAATCAAAAGCCTAAGATTGTCTCGAATAGTTTCACTGGCACAATATATGGAGGTATATTATTCCCAAATATATATATGGTTTTCTATGACATAAAAATGTATCCATGTCATATATACATCATGCTTAGACAACTCTCTAAGAAGCTTTTTCATCCTGCCTCACAAATATCCATGATAGCAACATCGCAATGGACCTCTCATCCAAGCTATCATGGTAGATCTCATATTAAGGCAACACCAAAATGTTCCCATCAATAATAATCAAAAATATCAATAATACATCCATGAAGTCACATATCATAGGAGAAATATCTCATCCTTAAAAATAGAATGTTTCATGCAGATATTTCAAAGGATGTTTGGTGGAAACTCTATGTGAATGAAGAATCTCAAACACGAATTTATTCAGGTTCTATAAAAATCATATACAGATGGATGCTTAAAATAGAACATCAATGATTCAATCAACTATTAGATGCCATGTCAAGTTCATCAAAACATTTAACCTTAAATTTGAATGTCGAAGGATTTACATTTCCAATACACAAAGAAAATTTTCCATATCTTTTTAATATAGAATTTATTTACCAAATTTCAAAAGTTGATTCGTCATGGCATGATACATCATTTCTAGCTTCAGACACTTTCTCCCTCTTTCTTATTTCATCAGAGGCTCGTCACCTATCAAGAGTATACCATCAGTATGTAAAACCAAAACCATAGTAAAAAAATCAAGGCCATATCATCTTGACTTCATCAGATAACTATAAAAAATGGACAAATCTAAATCCGGGAGATTGCATCATGCAATGCTCTTTGCAAGCATAATTCCTTACGAAGCCGACATAATAAACCTTACATAAATAAATGTTGTGTCAATGAAGTCATCTCATCAGATTTTAGAAGCCAAACCAAAAATATTATGATATCATAATATCAATTCTTTTAACCAGTTGATATATACAGCTCATATCAAGTCTTGAATTCATTAATTATCTTGCCAACAAGTTTTTCATCTATCATGCCATTACAATTCATTTATATCACTGGATGAAAATGCATAAATCAAGGTTAACTCATGCAAGTTCAATCTTCATACTCGACCTCAATTATCAATACTTAAACCATTGTGCTATGAACAAGGAGGCCGATCATTTTTCCCACATAATTCATTGAGGTTCATTATGCACACATAGCATAGATATCAAGGAAAATCAACAATCATCAGATGAAATCATTATTCATAAGATCAATTCAAATTTTTTTATCATAGAGAGATCTATATGAATCAATCATCGATCCAGAGTTCTAAGTAATTGTTAAGCATCATGTCACAACTCATCTATATTAATTAGCCAAATCATGTCAAAATTTTGTACCATTAACTTCAAATATAATGACATATCTATATGTATGTCTTGTTCATCTACAAACTGCAAACATACAAGCTTTTCATGCTTACGGATCTTACAGTTATCTGCAACACATTTGAAGCCCTGCCATCTTATAAGTAACCATCAGATCTCATGCACAATACTTCATGTTTTCGTGATCAACAATTTAACCTAGAAACTTCAAAATTCAGTTCAAAGTGGCAGAATATGCCAGAGATCCCTTGATTCATAGTAAAAATTATTTCAAAAAAAATTGAATGATGGTCAACTGTAGTCAAACCCCTATTTCTCCCTCTAGTTTAGCATGGGAGCGTATTTTCCTTCCTGGATGCTACCTGGGCCTTAGAATGCATGCATCCAAGGATTAAACCTCCCAGTTATGTGCATGCATCTAGAACAGGAACCCTAATTTTGTAGAGTCTTCAAATCAGAGACTTTGTTGCAAGTCAGTATTGTCAGATGCACATAGATCGTACTTCAACAATACAGGAAGAAAATAGAAATATGAGTAATAATTTTGAGAGGGGATTCTCCCTCTGACTAGGGATCAACTTCATATATCACCAGCCTGTATCTTCTAGTGTCATGCAACAACAGATCTGTTGGATCATAAACATGTATCTCAGATGGTCATCAACATCATGTCAACAATATTACATCAAGGGTTAGACTTGAAATATTAGGGCAACAAATATATGTGACATCATGAACACAATAACACTTTCTGTCATGACAATCCATCAACTTAGGGCATTTAGTTTCACCATATGCCATTCAGACATGAACACATGTCTGAATAGGTTTATAATATCAATCTCATAGTTATACCTCTATTATCATGGTTACCAATACGATGCTTCTCATGATCAATAGGATCAATTTATGCCATTTAATAAATATTTACCAAAAGAGTGTCAATCTCTCTTTTCATGATATTTAATCATGTTAATCACAAGCATTATCAATAATATCATGTAAAGGAATTAATGAGATATCCTTCTATGTGAAATCAGTCATCAATAGTATCATTTACTAGAGTCAAGGTGCTACCATTTTTCAAAGTATCCAAGAGATAGGTGTTAGCCATACATCAAGTATACCATTGTGTCCAAGACCAACAACAAGTAACCTTCAAGGAGTATTGTTTCATCATAGGAACCATATTTCCAAATCAATTTCAAATTCATGCATGAGCTATATGAGGAGGAGAAATTCTCAAAATATCATAGGGCTAACCTAGCCATCAGTATTACTGATGAAACACAACATGTCATGCATCCCTCGTATTATTTATATACTTTTTCACCATCGGTAGCTTGTCATATTTTCATCAAGTGCCTCTTTACCTTTTCCATATCTAAATTTTCTTCCTGCATCACGTATCACATCTCATCGAGGCTAGATAAATCTAGGTACTCAAAATATATATATATATATATGCAGGAAGTATAAGAAATAATAATCATAATTAGATCTAATAGTATAAATAAGAGTAAAGTCATAAGTCAAGGAATACTTATATTCAATGAGATGTGATCCTCTCCCACTTGAACCAACCTTCAAGAGCAATCCATAGACCACATAACAACGCTGCCTTCAATAAAATTTATCTGCAACCAAGCCCACTAAAGAATACCCCATATGAACATCTTGACTTTGATCATGCAAGGGTTTCATATCCATAAACTAGGGTTTCTCTCAAACTGTAACCATCGAACCCTTATGCATAACTACCTAGGGTTTTCTTCATACCCTAGAATTATTTTAGGTCTACACCATCCTCTTCTTTCTTCCATCAAAAGTGTCTCCATGGGGGTGATCTGCATGGATTTTCTTTAGCCCAAATCTGAAATCATGTTAATTTTCGATAGGGATACATTGATATTTACTTTAACAAGTGCACTTCGATAGGGATACATTGATCATGGATTGAAGTCAACACTAATGAACAACTAAATTCCGAATATTGATATGAGTAATTTTGATGGTAATGATCATGTAACATGGATATCTCAGATGTAGTACTAGTACCTTTATCTACACCAACTAGAATCCTTAAAAAAGGTAAATATTACTTCCATGTTTTTTTAACAATACCAACATGTATGAAATCAATGTATTTTTCTGTGCCTAAATCTGAGAGATACATTGTTGAAGATCCCATGGATCCCATGGACCCTTTGGATCCTCCTCCATATTACACTCCTACTAGGAAGACTCCAGTTTGGCTTTGTGATACTTTACAAGATGCTGAGAGACACATTACCATGATAAGGAACTTTAGAGAGAGAAAGAATCCATGTAGGTATCAGGGATATGTTGTAGAAATGAGAAGTATGATTCATGCCGAGCCTCCCACCTTTGAAGAAGTCATGAAAGAAAAAATATGGAATGATTCTATGTCTGAAGAATATGAGCCAATTATGACGAATGATGTATGGGATGTTGTGTCAGGAGTAAAGGATAAATTTGTGGTGATTTCAAAATGGATCTACAAGATCAAGCATGGGGACGATGGAAGCATCGAAAAATACAAGGAAAGGGTTGTAGCCTAAGTTTTATATGTAAAAGAGGGAGAATATTATGATGATATATTTTCTCCAGTTTCTTACTACAATGCCATTCGATATGTTGTTTCACTTGTAGCTAGTCAGGGTTGGATGCTTCACTAGATGGATGTGAATACTGCCTTCTTGTATTGTTTTCTTCAAGAAGAAGCATATCTTGAAAAAAAACCAATATTTGAAGTTCATGATAGGCAGACCTGTGTGTGAAGATTGAAGAAATCTCTTTATAGATTGAAGTAACCCCCCCATGATTTTTATGCACACATTAACAATTACTTGATGAAGTTTGGATTCACAAGGAGAAATTTCGATCCAACCTTGTACTTCAATGTGGTCCAAGGTATGCCTGCCATTTTGGTATCATATGTTGATGACTTATTCTTGACAGGTACACGCCCTCTCATTCTTGAATGTAAGAGGGAGTTGGCTACTGAATTCAAGGTAAAATACCTTGGTTTGATGCAATATTTCTTGGGACTAGAAGTATGGAAAAGGCTGGTAAATATTTTCCTTTCACAATGAAAATATGTTGTGAAACTGTTAGAGAGATTTGGCATGGTAGAATTCAACTATTTTCCTACACATATAGAGATGAATTTCAAGAAGCTATGTGAAGAAGCTATCAGACCACATCTAGAAAACCCTTCTGAGTATAGACAACTCGTTGGTACCTTTATATTCCTTGTAGACACTTTCCTAGAGATATGTTTCGAAGTTAACACTTTGATCCAGTTTATGATTAAGCCTCACTGATGAGTTCTATAAATAGTGTTAATTTTCGATGGGGATACGTTGATATTTACTTTAGTAGTTTCATTTCTTAATGAACACATTAAGTTCACCCCATATCATTATATCATTATTCATATTTACACTATTATCCATCATCATATTCTAGTATGTAGAAATAACAATAACATCTTCATCAACTATGCAACGGAACATAAAGGAACAAAGGAAGAAACACATGCACACATTGAGACACTAGGCTTGGTCCGGGACCAGGGAAAAACCCACTATGGGGAAAATAGTTGAAAATTATTCTTCGTAGATCGTCATCAAATGATTCAAAAAACAAGAGTGCAATGATCCTTTGATCCATATCTTCATAATGCAATCAAACAACTAGCACATCCATAATATAACCTTAAAGATACTTTTACTGAAGGATCCTGATTCTGAAAACTGTAATGCATTGTCACTGACTGTACTTAATGGTTGGATATTTTTTTCACTATGTTGAACACTACAGAATAGTTCTACGTACTGATAACTCATGTTTAGGTCCTAGACGCATGCAGAGATACTCTCTATGTGCATCTAAGATAGATCTATACACTACTAGATCATTCAGTGCATGAGTTTATGGTCAATCTAGCCTACATCCACTCTAAAACCCCTTAATCATACCCTTGAGCCTCTGTGCTTATGTATATGGCTCCCTAGACTCTACAAGGACACTCTTTGCCAGTTTCTAGGGATGAGTGCAACTCGACCTGCCTTTGAAGCCCTATAGACACCCATGATCCTTTGTCCTTGCGATGATGCCACCCTAAATGCAACAATAAGCCTATGTGCCTACAACTATGGACAAAAAATATCTATATCAAGCTTGAAGCTAAGATCTAGAAAACCCTAAATTAGAGCGAGCCATACGTGTGTGATTTCAGACCCTACACAAACTCCTTCTATCAAACCTCTGTGAGCCAAGAAAAAATATGAGAGTAGAAGATAGTTAGATCAATGTGTGAGAATGAGCTTGAGGTCACTTCTATTTATAGAATTTCATGAGGGTCCACTTGGGGTTAAGGCCAACTTAACCAATTTCACATGTGCTTAGGCCGACTCGTTCCATTATACATTAATAAATAAAATAATTCAAAAATTAACTTTTTTTTAACTAAATAGGGTTATCTTTAGGTCGATTTTTGTCCTCTCGAAAAGAGGAATATATTCAATTATTATCTTCATTATACGATATGTCCAAAGTTGAATTTGACCGCAATTTCATAATTTTATCAAATAGGTATATCTTGAATATCATTGTGCCATCCTCCAACGTTAAAACTATCTTCTTCTCACATTAATTCAAATTTTCGGTTATATTATGCTTAGTGAGATGAGTAGTGAGATGAGTAAAAGGTGTTTTCCATAGTATGAGGCCTAATTTGGTATAATGGCAGGAAAATGAAGCATTTTTTAGGCATTTAATATGTAGAGGCTTTATGGAGAAAACCACGAGAGAATCTAGGGGGATTTGTCCACCTCCTTAACTCTCTAACTCAGCTTGGGATCGTAACATCCTCTCTTCAGTTTGAATTCATTGAAATTAAAGCCACTCCTAGTGCAAGTGATGCTCAAGAGGGACTATATCCACTATTTTTGAGATGGAGGCGATCACTCCTATTTTCTAGGGATATGAGATCACCTACCCTTTTGTATAAATAAACAAGATGAAAATATCATTAGGATTCAAATTTTTGATTCAGCTAGGTGTAGCTATTGATCTCAGAGCTTGACATTGTCATTTTGAAATTTTTATGTGACGTATCAGAATTTTACTTTATGATAATGAAAATTTGGTTATTTGGTTGCATTTGAGTTAGTTTTAGAGCACTGAGACCCATGGGTTTGGGCCCAACCCAGAGGATTAGGTCCCTCTTTTTTACTTTTGTTTTGTTCTAGGTGCCAAGATTTCATAAATTTATTTCATTTAAGTAGAGGTTAATATATACAAATCTATGATTGGAAGCTTTTGCATCACCTCTCTTGTGGGAGAATGGTTGGAAGGATTCACAATCTCATTAAAAAAATATTGTGTTTATGATTTATTGGAAATAAATGAATGTTAGTTATCCTTATTCATATTTTATTTTTGTAGCTTACAAGTCAGTTCAGTGATGAGAGTAGTGTTATGGAATAAAATAGATGTTATTCAAATTCAAATCATATTTTCCATCATATTTTATGTCATTGTGTTTGTTGGATACCTAATCCTAAATGGGTAGGTGTGGAAGGCGAATGGACAAAGAGGAATCTAAGTGACCTTGGAATGTGGAATCCAAGGGTCACACCAATGTAATATAAATGTACATCTATGATGAATAATAGAACAACTCACGCTTATCCTATCTCTTGTGTGTTTAGTTTCTCATCTACCATGCGTGTGTTTAAAATGGTATCAGAGCCATGATGTGTGGCCTGCTCTATGGTTTCTGAGCCATTAGTTGTATGGTCTTCTTCAAAATGGGTTCTCTCCCATTTGAGCATTAAATATTTGACCTTTTGTGCGCTATTTTAGCTGTCATCTGTGCTTTCTAAGTTACATTTACTACAGTGAATTATGTTAGTTATATTTTAGCTGAAATCTTGCCCGGGCATTACTGTGTTACTGTGATATTCTCTTTGTGCTTGCATGATATTCTCTTTGTGATATTCATATTCCCCTTGTGCCTCCTCTCCTGCTCTGCGTCGTGGCTCCTGCTCGCCACCTCTTCAGAAACTGTTTCCTCGGTGAGGGTTAAGCTATCGTTTTTTGAATCTACTGAATTGATATGATCAGGTGGATGGAAGGCTCAAATACCATTATTGGATTGTGAGGCAGTGGAGGAAGTTGACCTTCTTTCACCCTGGGCACTCTGACTTCTCTGTGGTATTGCCCTTCTTTCTCCATGGTTTTCCATCTCAATATTTCAAAAATGATTCGATGCCCATTTCAATCAGTGAACTAAGTTTATGTTTTCGTAGACTCCTCAGCTTCTCCTCCCAGACTCCGTCGACCTGTGGCACTGTGCCCATAAGTCATAAAGAGTTGTAATTTGTTGTGCCTACGATGATGCTAACCGAGGATCCCTTTTCAATGACTTTATTTTATACCGAAAATGGCAGAATTTGATAGTCTTCTCCGCAATCTGTAAAATCCTCCAAGTTCAGTAATCTTCTCCGCTTCACCTTATTGTAAAGCTTCAAAGCGACAATCATGCATTAGTTAAAAATTTTATTAGTTTGGAAGTGAAGGCGGTGGTGGATTTGAAACCAAAGCTGGATTTGGGGCTGGTTCAAGCCATTTGATTCCATTTTTAAAACCTTATGGTAAAGCTTCAAAGCGAAAATCATGCATTAGTTACAAATGTTATTAGTTTGGAAGTGAAGACGGTAGTGGCTTTGAAACCAATGGTGGATTTGGGGCCGGTTCAAGCCATTCACTTTTAGTTTTAAAACACATCATCTGTTTTACAAATCAAGCCTAGAATTCCTTTCCTTCATTTGCAAATTCATTGTCCATTTAAATTTTTGGGAAGCTGGCAATAGAAGGGCTGCATATGGTTGAAAGGTCGTGAAACTATGCGTTGAATTGTTCCACTAAGGCCAGGACCTTTGCGTTAAAGAACTGCTCAATTATATGATCTGGAATTAAGTCATGTGAGATGGCAGAGTTGAAAAGACCGTGTTTTGTTATCCTGCATTAAGATATTCTTCAAGTCATATATGCGTGATATTATAGAGCAGAAACCGGGTAGTGCTCTGATACCATTGGGAGCGGTCCGAACCCAAGATTGGGGACTACACGATATCTCAGAGACTAAATGGGAGCCATATTTAAAAATGAAGAGCGTATTAAGAGATAATTTTCTTTGATGATGCATTCTCTCTTATATTTATTATGGGAGTAGTTTTCTCTCGCAAGGAGAACTACCTTGAAGTGGTTTCAGAAAATCAACATTCATCTCTTGTGATATAGAAGTGGTTTGGACAATAACCTATTTTTTTTCTTCATATCGACATTGCACTTATATTTTGTGTTGGAAGTAGCTATTCCATAAGTTTTGTTGGGAGTGAAGGTACTTCATTTGGGTTAACCAATAGTCTTCAATCAGAAAATGGCAGATGGCATATTAGAATTAATAAACAATATTATATTTTTGACAGTTGATGACACAATCAAAATTAGAAAAACCACCCTTTTGACATTAAGACCTTTCTGCAAAATGCACATGAGAAGATTGAATTTTTTCAGTTGGAGTCTCAACTTCAGCAAGAAGAATTACAACAGCAGAGTCATCATTCTGAACTTATTTCTATTAAGAACATTGAAATAGACCTCTACCAGCAGAAATAATATAATGTTGCAGTTGATTCACTTTCAATACCCAGTATAAGAGCAGATTTGCACACAGAAGCAAACATCCAACCTACACCTCCCAAGCCCATCATTAGACCTTGGGAAGAGCTTGTACATAACAAGCACAAAACTGGTCTTGGATATGACAAGGAGTTGTCCTTTCATATTCCAAACTACTCGAAGCCCATCTAATTTCAAAGTTTCAGATTCCTTTATGACAGTTCACATTCAGCTGTTCCAGATCCTACTCCTCTTCCACAATGACAAAATATTGTAAAATGCCAACACTATGATCGCATTGGCCATATGAAATATCATTGTTTTTATCTTCACCCATGCAAGCATTGTGGTCATCACACCCACTCTACACACAAATTCTTCATAAAAAAGCCTCCTGCAAGAACAAAGATTCATCTTGGATGGATCACTTCTTGGAAATGGGAATCAACAACCAAGAATATGTTTAAGTCACATGTCAGAACTTGTTCTAGAATATTGAACAAACTTGCAGTTGAGTTTTTGCCATCATCTCACCTTGTACTTGACAGGGGGGAAAATGGTGGTCATCTACAAGCTTCGAAGCCACATCAAGCGAGCCTGAGCCACAATCTCTCATTCCATATTCATAGTTGTAGCCAGAGACACAGCAATTCAAGCGAGCCTGAGCCACAATCTCTCATTCCAGATTCAGAGTTATAGCCAGAGACATAGAAGTTCAAGAGAACCTGAGCCACAATTCGTCATTCCAGATTCATAGTTGTAGCCAGAGACACAGATGCCCATGAGAATTTCTTTGGTTGGTGGACAACCTTAAACCATCTATGTGAGGTTGATATTCTTCCTCTTTCAGAACACTTCCTCTAGCAGAAGACTTCATCTTCTTGCCAGCTTTGTAAGAGTTCCAGGAAATGCATTGAGCATTCCAGTGTTGGTGGTCATCCTTAAACCATCACAGGTTGTAGACTTCCCTTCTTTTAGGTTGAACGTCTCCCTCTTCAAATATGAGGGACACTTCCTCTAGCAGAAGCCCTCAACTTCTTGCCAAATTTGGAAGAGTTCCAGGAACTGCAATAAGCGTTCATTTCCAGCGTTGGTGGTCATCCTTAAGCCACCTCTTTATGCCAACATTTCAGAGAGTTGATTCAGCCTAAGTGCTCCCATGCATACTTTGCAGATTTGTATTACAACTCTCTTCTTGGACTCACACATACCCCTTCAGATTAAGGGGGGGAATGTTGGACACCTAATCCTAAATGGGTAGATGTGGAAGGCGAATGGACAAAAAGGAGTCCAAGTGACCTTGGAATGTGGAATCCAAGGGTCACACCAATGTAATATAAATGTACATCTATGGTGAATAATATAACAACTCACGCTTATCCTATCTCTTGTGTGTTTAGTTTCTCATCTAACTTGCGTGTGTTTAACATTGTTAAAGATTAATGGATGTATGCATGTGGTTAGTTGTAGGGTTGTGTTGATTTGTAGGAAAGGGAACCTCTTTCACCTCCAATCTGAATGCATCCATCTTCTCTTTCCATCTCTCAATTATGTCCCAAAGCTCTGTTTCCATAGTCACTATGCCTGGTAAATTTATAACACTGTGAGAATCATCTTGGTGCTAGACAAACCTCTGAGTGGCCCTGAGCCTAGCTAGGAGGTTTCCCCAACCTTCCTTCACTCTCTTTAACCTCCATCCACCTATTCATGCCTTCAATAATTCATCTCCACCATAAAAACACCCTTGAAACCCCTCTTGTAGCATTACAGTACCTCTTGTAGTAGCCCATGTAGCATGCCTGTAGCACCACCTTCCTTCACTTGATTTTCTCCCCACTTCAACCTTAGTTCAATGAGGATGAATAATGACCCCAAGATGCAATTTTATGATCAAGAGAATCTATTAGACCACTCCAACCATTCATTTTACTCAATGTAAAATAAAGTAGAATTATTCTTTTAATTATACGCAATATACAGGTTAGATTTCTAATTTTCAAGCAAGTCTGAAGTAGATAGATGATACATGTAGCTATGCTACTAATTTGATGAATTATGAAAGGTAGAGTAGTTTTCCTTCTATAGGTATTTTAGCTTTTTTTCCCCTTCATGAAATTATAGTTAGCATCTACAAATTGAACAAATGGTAGTTTTACTTTCCTATTTAGAGTCTGCTTTTAATTGTACTTTCATGAACAATTTTTCACTATAGAAAATTAGGAGGAATGGTCTCTGAACAATCTGATATAATTTCATAGCTAAGGGAAACATGAGTATAATCCAATATATTGTTCATATAGCATTGTCACCTCTAAGTTTGTATGAACCCCAGGTTGAGAATTTGAGTCGAGGAGCCCTTGGGAGTTGCAACACTCTTGCTAAAATACTAGGGTTCACCAATTTTTGGTGTCATTTTAGGGGAGGTTTCTATGTAGATGATTGTTTGTTCTTAAGCATTGTTTTCTATTTTTCATTCAATTTTGAAAAATTCAAAAATCAAGAAAAAATATGTTCATGCCTCGTAGGAGTGAGGATAATCAAGGGCAAGTATTACCAAAAACCCCCACACCCTCAAGCAGTCAACCTTAACTCTTCTTTGGTGACTGTGAACTTCCCTCTATGAATATAGGGGAGTTAGAAGACCCTCTATGTGAGAAACATGAAATTTTTGAAGAACTTGTTGGGGAAGAAGAAAAACCTACTTCACCTACCCAAGTTATTGCTAAAAATAGGAACGATGAGATTTTCCCCATCAGAGAAACCAATTGTTGGAGAAGGGTCCCTTAGGACTGGATTTTTGGGTTAAATAATAGTATTTTGTAGTTTTGAGTTGTGCGCGCTAATAAATAAAGACTCAAGGGGATTTGGGGTGGGTAAAATTCCCTTCATGAGTTGTAATGGGTTAAAGGGTAAATCTAGGGGTCTCAAACCACAATTTGAGGACCATAGTATGAGCGCAGGCTAAGGTATAAGTAGAAGTACAGATCAAGTCGAATAGGTAAGTTTGGATGGAATTAATGAATGTATGTTGATCTGAAGTAAGTCTGTGGTAAGAATTTGTGTCCAAAAGGCTCTTGCTGGATGTGTGTGCGGAGACCTTAGTCTAATTATGTGCGGACCCTGTTGGCTGTGTGCGTGGGTATACCTGAAGGATTGTAAGGGTTTTTGTGAACAAAAAATGAATAAATATATGTTTTGGCAACCCGAGTATCAAATGTATCCGTGATTTACTCTCTGTTATGTCTTTGCGTATGATTTTTGTTTCCTTCATATGATTTCTGTTAAATTATGATTGGATAGGTTGTGTACCTATTTTACTATTAATGAATGATAATTGCATAGATATATTGTTGTGGAATCTGAATCTTACATTGTTTGAATAATTAAAGGGATTGCGAATACACTATCTGTGCATGTACGCGGGGTTAACCTATGTTAATTAACCTAGGGTTTCTAGGTAGGGTTTCTAGTGCACAAGTCAGTTTGTGTAATAAGATATATCTGAAGACAGCCACATCATTTAATTCTCTCTCACGGTGTGGAAACCTAGTTCCAACAACCCCCCCATACTACTTCGGGTGAGACCTTGGCCTGCGCAAGTAGGTCATTACTGAAAGGGCCAGTAGTAAGAGGGTTTTGTTGGTTATGCGCTAACTCTGAACATGGGTCAGTACCCCTCAAGACAAAAAATGGTTCCATTGCTGGGACCGAGATCATTTTGAGAGAGATTACATGTTGTGGCAGCCATCAAAGACTGGATTAGAAGATTGGTTTGAGAAAAAGATACGTGAATTCCCCATCAAGGAGAACAGAGGTAAGAAGTTGTCTACAGAAGAGTGGGAAAAAAAGTACATTTTCACAGAGGTCTGTGAAATCTTCTTTGTGACCTTTTCACATGAATTACAGGAGTGGTTATTGAGGTTAACTAAGTTTCATACTTGCTGGAAGGATGATAATATCACTCAGTGGACGACTGAGTTGATCCAACAGTTAGAGAAGACTGATAACTCCATCACCCGCACTGTATACCATTAGGTTGACAACATTTTGGGTGGGTTTGTAATAGAGCTTGCAGTAGATAAATTTGTGTCATATTCTAAAGCAGAAAGGAGGTTATTCAAAGGATTTAGGGGTAAGTTCATACACTCTCTGCCTTTGCTGATTAAGATGTTATTGTGCGAAAAGGGTATTATGTGCAGTCACACCGAGTGACTGACCCCAAACGAAGTTGAAATCACTACATGTAGTTGAAATTACTTTTGGTTTAACCAAAGAGGAGATATATCGATATACAAACCTCTAAGAAACTTGCCTAATAGTGATACATAGAGTGGCGAGGCTATGTGCGCCAGAGGTAACCCTCCAACTACCCGATAGTTGAACTCGCGTAGGGGTAGGTCATCATCTCCTACTCCACCTCCACCACCACCAGGAGGCGATATGGCTGCACATATGAAGCTACCCACGTTCAAGGGTGTGGGATATGAGGACATGGATATGTTCTGGTTTGTTGTAGATGCATTATGGACTGCACAAAATGTCAACACCGATGCTGTCAAGAGAGTGCAACTAGCTATGGTGTTTGAGGATCGTGTGCATGACTGGTTTAGGGGATATATAGCTCAGAACACTAACCCTACTGTCGATGAGATCAAGAAATCTTTGAAACAACAATTTAGAAAACCAAAGTCCTACTCGTAGTGTATAACAGAGCTAAAAGAAATCCGACAAGCACCAAATGAATATGTCTAGTAGATAGATCAACGATTGAAGCACACTATCAGCGATGGAGGATTTTTCTATGATGATAAGAAGCATAAATAATGGTTCATTACCATGCTCTTGCCACATCTCCACGGCCCTATGAATCAAAACAAAATTGATTCTCAGGCTGAAACTCTGGAAGTAGCCATGAAACTGGAAGCCACGCCCAGAACTGATGACCAAATTGGAACTCTAAAAATCCATAATCTCTTAGAAACGATGGATTTTGAAATTCAAAACCTGCGCACGGACATAGGGAAATAAGTTGGTGCAAATGTATGGTGTATACGTTGTAAGGGTTCTGGTCACACAAAATATCAGTGTACCTTGCTTCAAGATTACATGCAAGCAGAAGGGCCAAATCTATTGTGGCCAAGACCAAGCGGTACCCCCACACTGTGGTGCACTGAATACCAAGTGGCTGGATGACAGGACACAAAACATTTCCCTTGATTAGGAATTTATGTACTAGATCTGAAGCAAAAATGGTGTAGGTTTTTCTCTTCGGTTGGCCATGATGAGCACCACTGTTGTACATTCGATCTGATGATAAACAATTCCAACCTCTATAGAGTGCAAGCTGACCCATCTTCACCAGCATCCCCTTCTGGGCATGGTGGATCTCCAACCATAGGAAGGGGAGGAGGGAGAGGTGGTGCTGCAGGTTGCAGAAGAGGACAACTAATTTGCTACAACTGTGGAGATGTTAGGCACTTTGTGCGTGATTGTCCAAACCCTGTGTGACAGTCTTGCAGGTATTGTAGAAATTTTGACCATGTTATTGATGATTGTCCTATTTTGATTGCTATAATGGAGGAAAGCAACAACAGACACCTACACAGAATATACAAATGGTTAGATTTGAGATGAGAGAGGATGATCTGAGTGTAAACGTAATTACATGTAGTGGTGCTTCCATTGGAGGAGACGAGGTAAAGAAGGTTGATGCAGAATCATGGATCAGGAAGGCTTGTGAAAAGAAGGAAAGACTCAACCTGCATAGGGAGAAGGATAATTTTGTAGAAGCTAGAAAGGAATTTGCTACTACAGGTACGTCCACATCCAAGTCAATCACAGAAGCAAAGATCAATGATGAAGTTAAAACTTTCTTTCAAGCATGCATCAAGCTATTGTGTAACCAGAAAGTAGTAGAAAATATTCAGGCTTTGATAGATAACTGCATGGATAAGGAGTTGCCTCAGACTGAGAGCAAGACTGTAAACAAAATATATAATAATAAGAAGAGAACTGGTCAAGAGATGCGAATGACCATGCAAATTGGAGAATACGATATGGATCAGGTCATTTTGGACTTGGGATCTAATGAAAATGTTATACCTAAGAAGACCTAGAAAAATATGGGTGAAAAAAGTTGGAATGGTCCAGAATTCCACTGTGCATGGCTAATCAACAGAAGATTATCCCATTGGGAAGACTACCAGTGGTTTTGGTAGATATTGCTGGAGTAAAGGTACACGCAAACTTTGAAATAATACAAATTTTTGATGATGCAGACCCCTAACCTGCGTTGTTGGGACTGGAATAGGCTATCGACATGGGGGGCATCATCAACTTGAAGCACAAGAGTATGATTTTTGAAAACAATGGTACTCGGGTTATAGTACCTTGGACCCTGTGAAAGGGGAGAGATATATAGAACTAATACACAAAGGAGACAATGTCGACCATATTTACAATAAGACTGCATGAGATGAGGATTGGATAAGCCCAACTACTAATGGGATGATGAATTGGTAAAAGGATAGTTCATGCTTCTCAAATTCAAATGGGGAAATGGAAAACTGGAAGAATCACTCACATGATGTTTCTGCGCTGCGCTACCTCAAAGTCACTAAAAACATACGATGCATCCACTAGCACATTTGGCCCAATTTTATACGGCCAAAATGTTTCTCTTGTGACACATAGGTGTTCCAAGAGCGACACTTTGAGGTTGGGAAAAACATCATTACTTGTCCCTTCGCAATTCTGACACTTCTAATAACTGTCGGTAGAGCGACACAAGACACGACATGTGTTTTCATTTAGTCAATCTTACAATCGCTTTGTTTATTGTCTCTATTCTGACATCATGTGGATACATCGGTATTATGACAATGATGCCTTCCCAGAAGGTGTCGCAATACCGACGGATTTTCATTGCACAAACTATCGAAAGTGCGACAGAAACGACCATAAGATGTGCAATGAAAACAACCATTGTAATTGTGACACTGATGCCTTCCTAGAAGGTTTTGCAATACCAACGGCCTGACGTTGCAGAAAACGTCGGAAGTGTGACAGAAACAACCATCAGAATTGCAACGAGATTGTGGGAAAATCTTGTGCTCTGTTTCCCAATCTAATAATCAGTTTACTTTTTCTCCCAAGCTAATATTCAGTGCACCATTGTGTATTTTTTTCCATCAAATACCAAGGAATGTGCATGGGATCTCATGAACAACCATTCATAGATTCAAATATGAATGGTTTTTCATGAGTTCCCATGCACATTCCTTGGTATTTGATGCCAAAAACTACACAATGGTGCAATGATTATTAGATTGGGAGAAAAAGTAAACCGATTATTAGATTGGGAAAGAGAGCACAATATTTTCCCACAACTGATTATTATCTTGGGAAACATATCTGTAAGGTAAGTGAAAAGGCATGACACTGAAGTTTTTCCTTCCTGTCCAAGTCCTATGATCAAATCTAGCTCACCCACAGTGCTTCTAACTTTCAAAGAAAAATCCTCCCTTCACTAGACATTCACCATGGGCTAAGCCACAACCTTATACTAGATCCAACTCCAAAAAGAGAAAAATAACCTAGGACATCAAGATCCCCATCAAGAAAGGATGATGACCCAATGCAGATCCTATAGAGCAACTAAGGATAACCCCAAGAAAATCATACCCATAGATACAAGTCCATGACACTTCAAAGATATGCTTCAATCTTGGTCCAAGCAATGTTATAACTATCAAGTAGAACTTTTCATTGCTAGAACCCTTCTACCAATTTCCCAAGATCTTGGGATCACATCAATAGAGATATCTAGTGATTCCATGGTTAACAGCCTCAATGAAAGTAAGAAACATGCATCCATGGCTAACTTCCTCAAAGCATGTAAGAAACATACATCATCAGATGTGAGCATATATCATCCTCACATCCACGGGGAGAACAATATTGAAGATAGCTGAATCGCTAGGGCACTGGTAAAAAAGGAAGCAAGCTAGCCAATAATAAACATCTACAATGGAGAAAATTATTGATTCACGTCTAGAAACATATCCTAGGGAGTCATATCTCTATGGATATGAGATGAGCTCGCTTCTTTCAACTATAAACTATGAGCCTTAAAAAAACTAGCATCCATTCATAGGGAAACTGGAGTCAGATAGATGAAAACTAGGTACGGATATTGTAACCACTCAAGATAACGTGTGGCCTCTACCTGTAAATAATAAGAGGCTCATCTGGAACAACCAAAAGAAATTAAAAATTGATATGATAAAACCATCAAATATTCATCCCATGGAGATTGTAGAAGAAATTGATAGGCTTCAAGAGATACTTAAGGTTTTTCCTGGTGATGAACCCATGAGTATTGAAGCACATAAGAATTCCACTCTATTTTTCAACATTATGATTCGAATTACATTTTCTAGTAAGCATGTGATGAAGGAGTACCAACTTACAAGGGAAGCATTTGAATGGGTAATTGGTGAGATAGAATCTCATTTTCTGTGGACCTTAGTTGCTCCAGGTGAGATGATTATCTGTGTTGCAGCACAATCCATTGGTGAACCATCTACTCTGATGACACTAAATACTTTCCATTATGATAGTGTCAGTGCAAAAAAATTTACTCTTGGTGTCCCCAGGCTAAGGGAAATCATAAATGTGGAAGATAATATTAAAACACCATCACTATCTATGTACCTAAAACTTGAGGTTAAGACGACAAAGGAAAGGGCCAAAAATGTGCAGTGAGATTTAGATTACACAACCTTGAGAAGTGTTACAGAGGCTATTGAAGTGTGGTATGAGCCAGATCCAATGAGTACTATCATTGAGGAGGATGTTTAGTTTGTCAAATCTTATTATGAAATGCCAGATGAGGATATTGAACCAGAAAAAATATCTCCATGGCTGCTCCGTATAGAATTAAACAGAGAGATGATGCTTGATAAAAGATTAACCTTGTGTAAAATATTAACCTTGAGTTTTATGATGATTTGAGATGCATTTTTAATGACGATAATGCATAAAAATGTATTCTACATTTATGTATTATGAATGAAGAAGGTCCTAAAGGAGAGGTACAAAATGAAAATTCTAAATATTATGTGTTTTTGAAAAAAATTGAAAGTAACATACTTACAGAAATGGCTCTAAGGGGAATTACAAATATCAATAAAGTGTTTATCAAGTCTCAAAAAATCAACAATTTTGACAAGAATGATGGATTCCGGATTGAGACAAAATGGATACTAGACATAGAAGGTGTCAATATGTTAGCTGTGATGTTCCTTGAAGATGTGGATGCTACTAGGACAACTAGTAATCACTTGATTGACATTATTGAAGTGCTTGGAATTCAGGCTATGAGGAAGGCTCTTCTGGATGAGCTTCAAGTTGTGATATCTTTTGATGGGTCATATGTGAACTACATGCATCTAGCCATTCTATGTGACACAATGGCATATCGAGGTGATTTGATGGCTATTACTTGGCATGGTATCAATCGTAATAACACAAGACCAATGATGAGATATTCATTTGAGGAGACTGTGGATATCCTTTTAGATGCTGCTACATTCTCTAAAGAAGACCCTCTCAGTTGTGTTACAAAAAACATCATGCTTGGCCAATTTTCTCCTATTGGTACCGATAATTCTACCTTGTATTTGAATGACAACATGCTGCAACATGCAATTTCACTCCAACTACCCAGCCATATGGAATGTTTAGACTTTGGCATGTCACCAATTCAGTCTCCTATTACAGGGGCACCATACCATGATGCCATGATGTCACCATATTATTTTCTCAGTCCCAACCTACTGCTACTCATACAATGTCTGAAATAATAACACTGATCAGGACAAACAATGAGACCATCTTCAGTATACATGAAGTGTTCATAATAGAAGGTCTGTAATATTCCTAAATTAGTCATAAGCTAATTGGAATATTCATTTTTGTTTTTCTGCTTTTTTTTAAAGAATAAGAGGGCAAAGGAGGTCCATATTTCTCCTTAATCATGAATAAATCAATGCCAAATGTGAAAGAGACAAATCTTGGTAGCTTAATTGAAGCACCCTTGGTGTGAAAGGGGCTAGATCATTTTGACTGGGTCAACCTTGACAAAATCTACAATGTTGTCATGGAGGAGTGGCCATCAATGAGGTACAATGCAGTTTTAGATGGAAATGCCTTGTGTGAAAGGAGTGTTATCATTGGATGTGGTTTAGGGTTTGAAATCTCTTAACTTATAAAAGGAAGAGGATGGAAGCATTAGAAGGTTGTTGATGTATTGATATTTTCTGAATATATGATCTATTTAGACATATATCTTTCTCTTGCTTTTTAGTTGATATTGAATGTTGTTTAGCATTGGGTGTTCCTGATCGGGAATCCCACCTCTTCCCATTGAGTAGCTCTTGGGAGAGTTTTTATTGCATTGTCCACCATCTAGCTTAGGGCCAAGCTTCTTATTTCAACTACAGTGCAAATCCTATTGAGGGTTTGATTCTTTTTGTAAGCTACATCAAGTGGAGACTAGATCTTTCAGATCTAGGCCATTTTAGTGCTCCTTTTCAGTGAACGAGGTTTCCACTTCATTAGTAGGACAATATTGAAGGATTTGGAGCTTATTTTCATATCTTAGCATTAGGTGAACTATATTTTGATCCCTACAATGCAGTTTACTTCTAGATCTGCAATATTTCTGTAGGTGGAGTTGTAGGGTGGTTCAACACACCATTTGGAGAGATGGTTTTCTAGTGTTGGGGATCTGCCCTTCACTTTGAAGATCTATTAGAGGAGGCTATTATATTTCTCATATCTGTTCAGCCACACTTTCCAAATATGTATTTTTTAGTAGATCTGCAGTCTTAGATCTCAAATCTACAACTTGTACTTGGTGTTTTGCTCAAAACCCCAAGGGGGTTCTATAGAGGAGCTTGTATAGTTCATGGATCTGATATATATCTAAATTTTTATGCACATAGAAGCTCTAGATCTGATGTATAATCTATTTTTTTTGCAAAGCCAATAAAATAACACCATAAGGGTTTTCCAGCTTTTCTATATGGTTGCAACACCTCATATTGAGGCATTTTATTCATTGGAGGCTTGTTTTTCCTGTTATGTATCTTATGGGCCGCTTATTAAACATATTTTTCTACGGTAATAACATATGAAAGGTCTCCATATTGGCCTCTTGCTATATAAATGATGATCTGCATTATTTTTCCATCATTCTGCATTATATTGCTTACTTTCCCATTTAGGAATATTACAGTGGTATCAGAGCATCATCTTGGCACCACCTATGCATTCTAAGAGCAATATGTCATCTAAAGAAGGAGAGCCTCTTAATGATAGAGAGAGGAGGTATCAAAGAAGAAGACATAATAAATTTGACTATACAAATGACAAATAAAACAAGGGCAAAACCCCTTTATCTGGAGGAATGAAAGGGAAGAGTTCTGAAAAATTATTTTCCAAACTATTCAGGGCATAAATAAAGACATCATGGAAATGAGGAGGGAAATACATGAAGATACCTCAAGAATAGTTTCACTTGAAGAAAGCCCCAGTTCTCCATATTATGTGTGTGAGCATTTAGCCACACAATTAGATCTACAACATTGTACCATGCCTATATTCTTGGCAAGATAAGAAGCAGAAGGAGAAACACCAAAGGAGGAGACTCTTGGTGACTATCTCCAATAATATGAATCTTAGTATAGAAGATTCAAGGAGCATCTAAGCTTCAAAGGGTTTTTTCAACTTAAAGAAGAGAGAAGACCCATCAACTACAATAGAAGAAGAGGGTGCATGCAGCACACTTTGGTAGATTCTTTCTACCTACTTTTGATGGGTCACCCAAGAGCACAACCAAGTCTTGGGTAAGGAAGCTAGACACATATTTATAGCTGCATCAAGTTTCTAAAGAAGAAGCCATTAGAGTAGTAGCGCTACATCTTGAAGGTAAGGTTTATGAATAGTGGTTATTTGAATCTTCTTCATTAAGAAATTTAAATATATCTACTTATGCAAAGTTCACTAGGAGGTTAGTGAAAAGATTTGATTTGACACAATATTAAAATTCTTTGGGAAAGCAAACAAAACCCAAGAAATTAGAACCTTTGCATGAGTTGGAAGGATCCATGAAGCCAACTCCATTTCAGAACATTGTTGAGGGGGTTAAAGATTTGCAACATGCTTTGCCAAGGGAAAAGGCCCCACTTAAGTAAGAACTTTCTTCTGAAGAAGAAAACATGAGGATTTCTCTTTCAAGAGGAGATCAAGATAAAGGATCTCTTAATCATGAGTTATTCTCCATTGATGAGGAGGAGGAAGAGGAAGAGTTGAAAATATCCTCCAACGTCGTGACAACATGAGGGGATCTACTTCTATTTGGATATGTAGATGAATAAATTGCTTCAACTAGAAGAGCTCTTGCATATTTGCAAGAAGTACCAAAGGCTCTTACATATGAAGATCATGAGCAACATGTGTCTATGTTGATAGGAAATGAGGCAAAACAATGGAGGAAGTGTGTTCCAACATTGAATATAGTCTTGGGGACACACACTATGAAAGATAATTCCTTTGTGATCAAGACTCATGACACCAAGGAGATGTTGGGTGTACATGGGTTGATCACATATAAAGAAGACACCTTAAACTGTGATGACTTGCAAGATGTAGGAGAAGATGAGAAGGAGGACCAGCATCAAGTGATGAAGAACATACACACCCATCCTTTTTAGGAGGTTTATGCACAGAAGTAGGAGGATGATTTTCTCAGTGAAAGAAGGGACAAATTAGTCCATTCACTTATACAGCCTGCTCTAAGCCTTGATGTTTCATTACATGAAGGCATTCCACCAGGGAGACCCCCTGATTGGGAAATACACAAATATTTCTCTCAACATGATGCAGCATTGATATATTTGGCTCATGAAGGAGCATTGAGGGACCATGATATAGCACTGAGAGTCTTGGTTAGACTCTGGGAGGAGGGAGACATTCTCCCAACATTTTCATCACCCACACTCATTTCAGATTCTGCGATGTGGGAGGAGAAGCAAGGGAAGGATAACAACCTTACAACATATACCTTTGGCATGAGGGATTTCAAGGAGAAGGGAAACCATATGACAGATATTCTTTATGATAGATCATTAGCACTGTCACTATGGGAGATTGATTCATATTGTAAATCCCAACTATTGGTGGATTATTCAAAGGATCTTTTCACATGCATGATACTTGATGACCAGCTACATGAGGAGGGCTATTCAATCCAAGATGAAGTCATATATTATCATGGTAGGATATTCTTATCTAGAGCTTCCAAGCTCAAGGAGAAGTTGCTACAAAGGGCTCATGAAGAGTTCTTTTTCAGCCATACTTATTCCATGAAGGCCTACAACACTATCATGGGAAGCTACACTTGGAAGGGATTTGAAGAGGAACTATATCAGCATTTTCAAATATGCATGAGCCATGTGGAGTTGGAAGAGAGATACGACTATATGAAGGAGTTATTTCAGCCACCTCTTTCATCATTTGGAATGAGAGGGGATACATCTATGCACCACTCCATTTGTATGAGGAGAAACTTTGGTGAAGAATATGATTGTGTATCTAATGATTCATTTGATTATTACTTGTATTCTTTTACCATGTATATGCAGGCCATAGCTCCAAAAAGGATTATTATTCCATATAAACTTCATGGCCAACTTTGGGCCACAAGCATTTATGAACATGGCCACTCCCTTGGAGGAAAAAGGGAGGTATTGTATCATTGTGGGTGCATTCCAAAAGCACCAAATATATCTCACATTTTCAGCCATGGTGATAAGACTTGGGCAGCAAGTAAGTGGTGGGGAAACCACTTACCATATCACTATTTGATGCAGTAAGGATATCTACTGCAGTAGTTCCACATGTGGGACTATGATCCACCTCCATCATTGCATTTTATTTTTTATGTATCATTGGTTTTGATCCCACATGATGATGTTGATCTTACTTTTGTTGGGGACATGATTGGAGGGATGACACATTGGTTGGACGTGTCCATTGGGAATGAAACTTCCCACATTTATTCATGCTTCAAGGGAAGCATGGGACATTATGTGGCTGCTACATTACATCACTTGTTTCCTTATGAAGGGAGACATATGATTGATTTATGTCCTTGGGAGGAGCCTCTCACATGGGAGGAGTTTTGATATGAATTACCAATCTGGAGGGTGATTCATTTTGTATGGATGATAGCTTGGAGATTGGAGCTCCATACGGGAATAAAGGTTCCCCACATTTTCAATTCTATCCTTGCAGTTACTTGGGGACAAGAAACACTTGGGAGGGGAGGATTGTAATATTCCTAAATTAGTCATAAGCTAATTGGAATATTCATTTTTGTTTTTATGCTTTTTTTAAAGAATAAGAGGGCAAAGGAGGTCCATATTTCTCCTTAATCATGAATAAATCAATGCCAAATGTGAAAGAGACAAATATTGGTAGCTTAATTGATTCACCCTTGGTGTGAAAGGGGATAGATCATTTTTACTGGGTCAACCTTGACCAAATCTACAACGTTGTCATGGAGGAGTGGCCATCAATGAGGTACAACGCAGTTTTATATGGAGATGCCTTGTGTGAAAGGAGTGTTATCATTGGATGTGGTTTAGGGTTTGAAAGCTCTTAACTTATAAAAGGAAGAGGATGGCAGCATTATAAGGTTGTTGATGTATATAATATTTTCTAAATATATGGTTTGTTTAGACATATATCTTTCTCTTGTTGTTTAGCGGAGATTGAATTTTGTTTAGCATTGGGTGTTCCTAATCGGGAATACTACCTCTTCCCATTGAGTAGCTCTTGGGAGAGCTTGTATTGCATTGTCCATTATCTAGCTTAGGGCCAAGCTTCTTCTTTCAAGTACAGTGCAGATACTATTGGGGGCTTGGTTTTTTTTGCAAGCTGCAGCAAGTGGAGACTAGATCTTTCAAATCTAGGCCATTTCAGTGCTCCTTTTTAGTGGAGGAGGTTTCCACTTCATTTGGAGGATAGTATTGAAGGCTTTGGATCTTATTTTTATATCTTGGCATCAGGTCAACTACATTTTTATCCCTACAGTGTAGTTTACTTCCAGATCTGCGTTATTTCTGGAGGTGGAGTTGCAGGGTGGTTCAACACACCATTTGGAGAGTTGGTTTTCTAGTGTTGGGGATCTGCCCTTAACTTTGAAGATATATTGGAGGAGGCTATTATATTTCTCATATCATTTCAGCCACGCTTTCCAGATCTGTATTTTTCAATAGATTTTTAGTCTAAGATCTCAGATCTATAACTTGTACTTGGTGTTTTGCTGAAAGCCCCAAGGGGGTTCTATAGAGGATCTTGTATAGTGCATGGATCTGATATAGATCTAACTTTTTATGAACATAGAAGCTCTAGATCTGATGTATAATATACTGCTGTTGCAGAACCAATAAAATAACACTGTAAGGGTTTTCCAGCTTTTCTATATGGTTTCAGCACCTCATATTAAGGCATTTTATTTATTGGAGGCTTGTTTTTGTTGTTATGTATATTATGGGCCACTTCTTAAACATATTTTTCTACTGTAATAACATATGAGAGGTCTCCATATTGGCCTCTTTTTGTATAAATGATGATATGTGTTATTTTTCCATCATTCTGCATTATATTGCTGCTTTTCCCATTTGGGAATATTACAAGGCCCTCTTGAGCCGAATACTCTAAGGGGAAAAACTCCAATGCTCTAAATATGCACCCATGACCCAATAGATGTCATCCATAACTGCCTTGTTGATCTCTGCTTTAGTGAAGAGGAGATAACTAAGGATGGAGATATGAACACTTCTTTCAATTAAGTTTGTGGGATTTGATCTGTATGTCCTCCCACTTATAATTCATAAAATTTGTTTTTCTCTTTAATATCACTACTTTTTAACAAGGTATATTTTAGAGTGATGATCTTCTGATAAAATAAAAAATATCAACTAAGGAACCAGTCCTTCATAATTGAAACCATAACTAAACAAAAATCTAAACAAAAAGATTGATATCTGTTTGATAGGAAATCCAAAAGGCAATTTGAAACCTTGTGTTCCTAAAAATTAAAGGAAAATGTACTCAGATCAACCAAACTTATATTACCTATCTAATGCAACCTAAACATAAATGAATTTCTACGTTATGAATGGATATTAAAATTTTCAAACAAGTTGTTTATGAAGCATTGGTCTGCAACAAAGGCTTCCTTACACATTACAAAATTTCAACGTTAATATCCTTTAGCAAAAGCAAATCAAAGGATCAACATACCTCTGAACTTAGTTGAATAGAAGCACCTTAAAAACTTGCAGAACAATGTTGCAATTAAATAACATTGGAATTTTAAAGGACAATATTATGTATATGAATACTCAACAAATTTATTTATATATACTCCAGACTCTAGCCTGTGCAAAGGAAATTACAAAAAATTATAT
Source organism: Pinus albicaulis (assembly GCA_034641835.2). Classification (NCBI taxonomy): domain Eukaryota; kingdom Viridiplantae; phylum Streptophyta; class Pinopsida; order Pinales; family Pinaceae; genus Pinus; species Pinus albicaulis. Next base: position 1,049,414,112 of record CM076580.1, read on the forward strand.
TATATGTATGATGCTACATTAACAACACAACCACATACCATGTTTATGATATCAGTAAATATTACACCATTCTTACCACCTTCTACACCACCATCACCTTGCAAATTCTCATACGCTATAAGATTTTGCAAAAAAAAAAAGAAAATATAATGTTTGAGTTATTTTGCAACAGAAATATTAACCTAATTTTGAATTTGGAAAATATTTATTTGTACTCCATTGAAATTTTTTTTGTTCAATGTTTCAAATAGACCTGAATCTTAAATGCAATATAACATCTGCTATATTCTAATTTTTCGTTATTCATAGAGGCCACCATGCTTCACCTATAAATTTTTCATGCAATCCACCTTATAGCATATTGATGCAAGCAATTGTAATTTATTCTATCTTCCTCAAAATAGTGAGAATCCAGAAGATGTTGGGAATGGCGAGGCCACCCTATCTATGCCTTATTTTATGTTTGATTAAATAGCCTTTGCCATGAATTTGATAAATTCAAGTTTTTATAATGTAAAAGTGTAATATATTGATTGCATTCAAAAAATGTGGGTCAAAATTGAGAAATAAAGAGAACCTTGATGCTATTAAAAATGAAATCATAATGTATGAAAAACATGTTATAGCCATAACGGAGCAAGGATCTAACCACAAAAGTTCATGTGTACAAGATAATGTTCCCTTCATGCATGAACAATTTGAACATGTTGTTACATCTGCCAAGGGAATAAATGCAAGGGAATTAGAGTCCACAAAACAATACTGCTATAGAAAGCCCAGTTCAAGGAAACTGAGTATCAAATTATCAAATGAGGAAGAGGTACATTAAGAAAATCAAAGAGAAAATGGGAAAGGTAAGCAACCTTTTCAAAAATACATGAGCAACAATAATTTTATTATCACTGAGAAGAAATCATCTTCCCATATCAGTCGTTTGCAAATCAAAGGCCCATCTCCAGCTATTGTTTCTGGACGTCTTTCTATTTTAGACAACAATTTTCATAAAATTGACACAGATTGTAGCATAATTGCAGTCGAAGATTCTTTGACTGAAGGATACAATAGAGGTGTACTCAAGAGCAAGAAGGAAGGGGAAATTGGCCAACATCTTAAGAGCACAAGGAAGAACAGTAAATTAAACATGCAAGTACAGATTGATTTGATGAAAGCGAAGGGGGGAAGAAGAAGAAGCTATAAATCTAATGAATATTAATATCCTTACAAATGATTTTAATTTAGAATCAGGCTTGGTAGGTGTATCATTTTCAACTCTGGAAAATAGAAATAAATATATATATAGTGCCAAAAAAAAGAAATTAAAATATATTCTTTCTAGAATATTCAAGGTGAAAATCATCAGGTGAGGTCAATGGAGGAAAATCTAGAAACTATAGAAAGTACTAGAGCTGCCAACAATGCTATCTGGTATAGGATCTCTGATGTTAGAAACACTTTTAATTTTTCATATCACTACCTCTTTGTGGTTCATCGTAGTAGTTCAACTATATCTAGCAGATTTTCAGCCATGTCACCTAAACTCAGAGGCTCTTCGGATTCTGGTTGTGGCAGTGTTATGAAAAATGGAAGACAATGCATTACCAAACATGATTTCTCACCTAAAACAAAGGATTTTGGATCAGGCTACACCAATGGCTAAGCTGTAGAACAGGGAGAATTTACAAGATCTATAGATGATGAAAGAACCTCTGTAATAGAACGCTTGATTCTCACACCCCCAACATCAATTAACCTACAATTTAGAGAAGGTTTTTCTATCCCTAAGTGACAAATATTAAACATTACAAAAACCTCTACAATCTACATGCTTACTCAATTTAAACCAAACTTGCGGGAAAACTGATACCCTGACTCAAGTCTTCCAAGGGATCTGATTATCATTTGTAGGGGATCCTTTCCTTAGTCTCTTGAATCTCGAAAGTGGCTTTTCGTTGTAGTACTTTGGATCTTCATCGTTATTGATATAGGAAAACTTCAAATCCCCAGCTCGATCCTTGCCATTGGAAGCCCCAAGATTCGGGGATCGATTATGACATGATCTTCATTAGAAGTGGCAGGGTTTTACTATTCTCCTTCATCGTCCTAAAATCCAAGGGTGGGCACTGCTATTCAAAATTGAGGATGAGAGAAAACCCTCCTTCATCAACCTAAATGCCAAGGGTGGGTGTTGTTATTCGAAATTGAGGCCAAGGGAAAACCCTCCTTCATCGTCCTAAAAGCCAAGGGTGGGTGCTGCTATTAGAAATCAAGGCCGAGGGAAAACACTCCTTCATCGTCCTAAAAGCAAAGGTTGGGTGCTGTAATTCTAAATCGAGGCCGATGGAAAATTTAGGGGCTTCCAAAACATCCATTAGAGTGATAAATTGGAAATAATTGCAATGCAAAATTCAACCCTTCAAAATTAGTTTGAATTTAACCAGATTGGCACCAAATACTAGAGCTCATTCTTACTAAAAATTCACTTTGAGGATCTCCATTGGCTAGGATAAATATTTGGGAAAGTCACATATCCTATTATTTTTAACAATAGGAAACCTATGCTTTTTAAAAAGTTTATAATTTCACCTTTTAATATTTTCTATTTTTTGTACATGTGATTTATTGATTTGTAACCTTGACTTGTAAATAAGGTGGTTTGTGTATATTTTAGTTCTCATAAAGTTTTTTAATTTAAATATTCTATATTGGTTGATGTGGGATTTAATTATAGGATTTATACTATCTATCTTAAGGGGTAATGAGGCTTGATTTAATTTACACAATTTTAGTGACAACATTTCACATTTGGGTAGATTGTTTTTCCATCCAATATGTTGTCTAGCCCATCCTAAGCACAACCTAATAGTAGGGAAGAAAATTTTCATTTGGTTGTTTTTATCATGAAAAGACTTGGTTGTGCATCTTATGAAGTCATGTTGAAGGTTAGATGAAGTTTATGGTTATGGAAACTTCATATTGTCATTGCATTGAGGTTTTTGATGATGAGATTCTATTGCCTAGTATGGAAAATTTGGTGTTGAGGAGGCACAATTGAAGAAATGTCGACTTGTCAAAGGTGCCACATGGAATATCTACTCATCAAGATTCATTAATGTGGTGAATATTTAATTTATGTTTTTTTTTTAATTAAATTTGTTGACAGATGGATACTTAAGGGCTTAAGGACTAGGGGTTAGGATTATGATTTATTTATGCGCTTAAGGATTATGGATTAGAATATTTAGGTGTTAGGAGGGTCAAGGCCCTAGGGATTATAGGGTTTTAGGGGTTTATGAGTCAAGGGTTAAGGGTTAGGGGGGTTATGTAATATTCCAAACTGGAAATAGCAACAATACAAGACATAATAATGTAAAACACAGCAACTATGAACATATCATAAGAGGGATCAATATGCAGCCATCATTTTATTAAGATATCAGCAATAATATGCAATAATATCTTGAGGGTAAATCCACTAAAGCAATAAGAACAAACCTCCAATGATCATATCAATAAGCACATGAGTTTCTACTACTATATAGAATGTCGGAAAGCAGTGACAACGTTGTTTATATCAAAGTTGCTTCTACTATATAGAATGCAAGAAAGCAGTGAAAACACTGTTTATATCAGTGTAGATGCTGTTGTACTCATAAATAAATGTAATGTTGATGATAGATACAAAAACAATGCCCAGAAGAGAAGATATGGGCTCTAATACATTATTTCTAGCCAACCCAGAAAAGATTGCCAGAAATACCAAGAAGAATATACAATGTGACAAATAACCTTAGGGTTGATATGTCACTACAACATGGAACTGAATAGAATGAGGCTATGATAGTTCTGGAATGATAATTCCCTCCTCTAATGGTATTTATCAATAGAAGGTTGATCCCTCCATTCAGAAATAGACCCTCCTAATGAGCTCAATGAACCCTCCCAACAACTGCCACTAAAAATAACGCAGATCTCGATTGAAACTGTGCTATGAGGGATGGTAGATGGTTGGCTTGATGCCAAAAATATAAAAATATGCCTAGGAGCCCTCCTTTCTGATCCTCCAATGGATAGGCTACCTCTTCACTGAAAAACAAGCCCAGAATAGGCTCTATGTGATCCTCCTTTGCTGCACCCTGCAACACAACCCAACTCTAAACAGAAACTGTGATGTAGCTGAAGGAGGTAGCTTGGCCAGAATTCTGGAATGAGGAAATGCAATCCAATGAACCTCTCCTTCCCTAAGGATGGGGTAGGGATTCTCGATCAGGAACACCCTTGTGATAAACAACATAACAAACCCCGCTAAACAACTAAAGGAAGCAAAATCTAAACAGACAAATATCAAATAATAATCTCAAACATGAATAACAATGGCTGCCATCCCCTCCATATATAGTGTGTGAGCCTTCTCACATTGGGTCTCATCCACAAATTCCACTAAGCTCATGCAAGTTTTCCCCCACTAAAATTGTGCTGTCTCATCATAAATGCCACTCCTCCATGACAACGTTGTTGATTTGGTCAAATTTGACCTATTCAACATGTATACCCTCCAATTCACACCCAAAGGTGCTTAATCTAGCTGCTTATTCTTCCTCCTTTCACATTAGGAGTGTTATTAATCATTCTAAAGAGATTTATGGGCCTCCCTACCCACTTATTCACCTACCTAGTGATAAAACAAACTATAATATTCCATTTAGCTAAAGGATAAATTTTTGGAATATTACAATCTTCCCCTCCAAAAATTTTCTTGTCCTCAAGAAAATACAAGGATATGGAAAAATTCTCCTTCTCTCCTCTTGTAGCCCCCTCATCAAATAGTCCTGACCACTGCTCAAAATAACCTGTTGCCTCCTAATGGGTCCTCCTAAGTATGCAAAACCAAATGGCTCACATCATGAGAAAGTGGAAAGTGTAAGTGGAAACCTTTTTGTTGTACCATGGCCTCTTCAAGGTAGGAGTAATGACAAGCATAAGGGATATCATTCCCAAAGAGACACTCCCATACCCATGCTATCATCCAAATGAAATGAGCCACCCTAGGTAGCTCATCAAAGAAATCCTCAACCCCCGGTTCATGCAATGTATTGGGGATGTATGAAGGGATTAGATTTTCCCACCCATGTTGTTTCTCTCTCCATTTATGATATGTATGGGGATGCTATTGATATTGGGCTGGAATATTATGGTATCCAAGAATGTTCCAAGTTACCCCACCAATCAAAACATCCATGAAGTGCCTCTCCCAAGAACTCAAGTTCTCCGAATGGCCCCTTCCACATGAAGAAAAGAGATGTAGTGTGGAAATCATCGTTTTCCCATTGTTTCTCCTGAAACATGAAACATATGAAGTATGGAGAATCATACTCCCAATGGGCACCTCCAACTCTTGTGCCATCCTCCGAACAAAGCTTCCCATGAGAACAAGAACATCATCAATATATGGAAGCAAAAACAAATAAAAACAAGTTTCCATATGACAACCGGGAGGTGGATCATAGTTTCATATGTGGAACCAGCGCAGTGCATCCCCTGCCTGCCTCAAAACAAAGTGTAAAAAGTGTCTTTTTAGCCACTTTTTTTCTGCCACAATCATCCTACAAGATGGGATCATAAAAGTAAAATTTAGTGCCAATGGTGCACACCAAAAATCATGTGGCATTCCCCACAAACCACCAATAGAATGGCCAACATCAATGCTGTTAATGGCCTCAAGTACATCATAATACAATATAAAATAAGTAATTATCCTCCTTGGTACAATATAATGCTCACAAAAATTAAAAGAGTACAAATCATAAGGCATAAATGTACATCCTCTACTATGTACTTTGGTCATTGAGCTGAAATGGTTCAACTGAAAGTTCTCCCTCACTCTCAATGAGTAGGGAAGTGGTTGTAACAACCTCTCCATCATCATTTAGGCTATGAATCTCTCCATATGCTGATATACATCCTACTGGATTCCCTCCCATGTGAACTCCTCCATCAAGGAATGATATGCATCAAAGTGCATGGAAAGAAATTCCACATGTGCTGCATGTAAAAACTTCTTCTTGAGCTCAGAAGCTCTAGTAAAGAAGACTCTATCATAAGAATAGATGACCCCATCATCCACCATGTATCTATCATCACCCTCTGAGTCATCAAGAATCATGCAAGAACCAATATCGTTGGAGTACTCTACCAAAATTTGAGACATCCAATATGGATCAATCCTCCTAAGAGACCGTCTGAAATGTGAAGTTCCCCACATGCTGCTATATTTTTCTTTGACATCCCCCATGCAAAATTCATCCTCCAAGGTGCTACCATGCTCATCATACAGCTTCTCATTCTCAAGTAGAAGTGGTGGCCTTTGGAATTCGGCCTCCCATGAGAAGCTACCATCCAAAATGAACCTCCTGATCTTGGCCAATGTAAGCATGAGTGGCCTCCATCTACTCCAATATATGTAGGATTCCTTCCTCAAAGGAAGTACCCTCTATTTCTCCAAATCCATGGAGCAGTTCCCTTGCACCATGGTGGTGCCATCCTCCATCACTGTAGAAACTTCTGTCAGCGCATAATATGTAGTGAGATTGGGTAACGCTGAAAATGGGAGAGTGTATCCCTCCTCTGTGAGTCTATCCCAAACTCCCTGCGCTGTACTAGACCTATCCAAGGTATTCACCCCTATTGGATCTAAGAGTGGTGAACCAAATGGTAATATGTCTCCCACCAACTCTAGATTTTGTGGCCTCCTAGGTGAATGCCACCATGTAGTGAGACATCAAGATCTGAAGCAGACTCTATATATGAGTGGACTGATTTGTCCCTCCTTTCAGAGTGCAATATAATCTCCTTCTTCTATGCAAAAACCTCCTGAAATAGATAAGGGTGAATGCTAATCATCCCTTGATTCTGATCCTTCTTTTCTTCTTCTCCTTCCATCTATCAAGTCTCACAATCCACAAAAAAGGATACATGCTACTCTGGAATTGTACTTTGGTCCCCACATGTTAGATCATTTGGAACTCCTTGCAAAGACACAAGGGCTCCTCTAATGTAAGCAATGGCTCCCTTTCCACTTCCATGTGGTAATGGATATTCTCCTAATGGTACAATGTTGTTACCTCTTCTTTTCTCATCCTCTTCATCAATATTTGAGAATGCCTCATCATCAATGAGAGACCCTAAATCTTGGTCTTCCCTTGAAGGAGGAATCTCCATGTCTTCATCCATAGAAGAGGGCTCTTCAAGAAGTGGGGATCTTGCCATTGGAAAAGTATTATGCATTTTTTTATCCTATTTGAAATAAATATGGAGTGGAGTTGGTAAAATATATCTCTCCAACTCATGCAAAGGGTTTGAGTTTTTGGTTTCAACAAAAGATGTTTCACAATGTTTAATATCAAATATTTTCACTATCTTCTTAGTGAACCCTACATAAGTATTTACACTTGCATTATGAAATGAAGAAGAACTATAAAACCACCAATCATGGGCCATACCTTTAAGGTGCAACGCTGCTACTCTAATGGCCTCCTTTTCTGAGACTCATTGTAGCTGAAAATAGGAATCTAGCTCCTTCACCCAAGCCTTGGCTGTGCACTTTGATGATCCATCAAAGTTAGGTAGAAATATTCTACCTCTCTTGCTTCTGTTATGGTTGATGGATCTTCTATCTTCCTCGAGTTGGAAAAACCCTTGGAAGTCCAAGTGCTCTTTGAATCTCCAAGATTGAGAATCATACTCCTAAATATAGTCACTCAAGGTCTCCTCCTTTGGTGCATCTTCTTCCTCCATTTCTCTTGCAGTGAATGTGGGAAATAAACTACGCTGTGGATTTGCATGTGTGGCTGAATTCTCACACCCATCATGTGAATATTTAGGGATTTCTTTCCTTTCAAACCCTCTTGGAAATTTTCTACACCTCTCCCTTTTCATCTCCTTGATATCTTTCTTGATATTTTTCATAGTTTGAAAAAGAAGTTGGGAGAGCCTTTCTTCCTTCATTTCTCCAAATAATGGAGTCATGCCTTTATTTCTTTTGTACAAATTCTTTTTTCTATTAGAAGCCTCTGCTCCTAATGGCATAATGTCTTGAATGTATAGGTTGAGCCAAGATTATGCTCTGATACCACTGTAATATTCCAAAATGGAAATAGCAGCAATACAAGACATAATAATGTAAAACACAACAACTATGAACATATCATAAGAGGGATCAATATGCAGCTATCATTTTATTAAGATATCAACAAAAATATACAAGAAGATCTTGAGGTTCAAGCCACTCAAGAAATAAGAAAAATCCTGCAATGATCATATCAATAAGCACATGATTTGTTGCTACTATATAGAATGCCAGAAAGCAGTGACAGTGCTGTCTATATCGGAATTGCTGCTATTGTATAGATTGTTGGAAAGCAATGAAAACACTATCTATATCAGTGTATATGTTGTTGTACTCATAAATAAATGTAATGTGGGTGATAGATACAAAATAAATGCCCAGAAAAGAAGATATGGGCTCTAATACATGATTTCTAGCAAACCCAGAAAAGATTGCTAGAAATACCAAGAAGAATATACAATGTGACAAATAACCCTAGGGTTGATATGTCACTAAAACATGGAACTGAATAGAATGAGGCTATGAAAAATCTGAAATGAATATGTCCTCCTCCAATGGTATTTCTCAATAGAAGGCTGATCCCTCCATTCAGAAATAGACCCTCTTGATGAGCTCAATGAACCCTCCCAACAACTGCCACTAAAAATAACGCAGATATGGACTGACACTGCGCTTTGAGGGATGGTAGATGGTTGGCCTGATGTCAAAAATATAGAAATATTCCCAGTAGCCCTCCTTGCTGATCCTCCAATGGATAGGCTACCTCTCCACTGAAAAACAAGCCTAGAATAGGCTCTATGTGGTCCGCTTTTGCTGCACCCTGCAACACAACCTAGCTCTAAACAGAAACTGCATTGTAGTTGAAGGAGGTAGCTTGGCCAGAATTCCAGAATGAGGAAATGCAGTCCAATGAGCCTCTCCTTCCCTGTGGATGAGGTATGGATTCTCGATCATGAACACCCTTGTGATAAACAGCACAGCGAACCCCGCTAAATAGCTAAAGGATGCAAAGTCGAAACAGACCAATATCAAATAATAATCTCAAACATGAATAATAATGGCTGCCATCCCCTCCATATATAGTGTGTGAGCCTTCTCACATTGGGTCCCATCCACAAATTCCACTAAGATCATGCAAGTTTTCCTCCACTAAAACTACGCTATCTCATCATAAATGCCACTCCTCCATGACAACACTATTGAATTGGTCAAAGTTGACCTATTCAACATGTACCCCCTCCAATTCACACCCAAAGGTGTTTAATCTAGCTGATTTTTCTTCTTCCTTTCACATTAGGAGTGTTATTATTCCTTCTAAAGAGATTTATGGGCCTCCCTACCCACTTATTCACCTACCTAGTGATAAAAAAAACTACAATATTCCATTTAGCTGAAGGCTAAATTTTTTGAATATTATAGTCCTCCCCTCCAAAATGTTGTTTGTCCTCAATCAACTACAAGGATATGGAAAAATTATCCTTCTCTTCTCTTGTATCCCCCTCATCAAAAAGTACCCACCACTGCTAAAAATAACCTGCAAAAAATCTGCCTCCCAATGGTTCCTTCCAAGTATACAAAACCAAATGGCTCACATCATGAGAAAGTGCAAAGTGTAAGTGGAAACCTTCTTGTTGTACCATGGCCTCTTCAAGGTAGGAGTAGTGACAAGAATAAGGGATCTCATTCCCAAAGATATACTCCCATACCCATGCTATCATCCAAATGAAATGATCCATCCTAGGTAGCTCATCAAAGAAATCCTCAACCCCCGATTCATGCAATGTATTGGGTTGGATGGAGAGATTAGATTTTCCCACCCATGTTGTTTCTCTCTCCATTTATTTTCTGTATGGGGCTACTGCTGATATTGGGCTGGAATATTATGGTCTCCAAGAATGTCCCAAGTTTCCCCACTGATCAAAACATCCATGAAGTGCCTCTCCCAAGAACTCAAGTTCTCCAAATGGCCCCTCCCACATGAAGACAAGAGATGTAGTGTGGAAATCATGGTTTTCCCATTGTTTCTCCTAAAAAATGCAACATATAAAGTATGGAGAATCATACTCCCAATGGACACCTCCAAATTTTGTGTCATTCTCCCAACAAAGCTTCCCATAAGAACAAGAACATCATCAATATATGGAAGAAAAAACAAATAAAAAAAAGTTTCCATATGACAACCGGGAGGTGGATCATAGTTCCATATATGGAACAAGTGCAGTGCATCCCCTTACTACCTCAAAACAAAGTGTAACAAGTCTCTTTTCAACCACTTTTTTTTTGCCACAATCATCCTATGAGATGGGATCATAAAATTAAAATTTGGTGCCAATGGTGCACATCAAAAATCATGTGACATTCCCCATAAACTACCAATAGAATGGCCAATATAAATGCTACAAATGGCCTCAAGTACATCACAATACAATATAAAAGAAGGAATTATCCTCCTTGGTACAATATATTGCTCACAAAAAGTAAAAGAGTACAAATCATAAGGCATAAATGTACATCCTCTACTATGTACCTTGGTCATTGAGTTGAAATGGCTCAACTGAAAGTTCTCCCTCACTCTTAATGAGTAGGGAAGTGGTTGTAACAACCTCTCCATCATCATCTAGGCTATGCATATCTCCATATGCTGATATACATCCTATTGGATACCCTCCCAAGTGAAATCATCCATCAAGGAATGATATGCATCAAAGTGCATGGAAAGAAAGTCCACATGTGCTGCATGTAACAACTTCTTCTTGAGCTCAGAAGCTCTAGTAAAAAATACTCTGTCATAAGAATATATGACCCCATCATCCACCATGTATCTATCATCACCCTCCGATTCATCAAGAATCATGCAAGCACCAAGATCCTTGGAGTACTCTACCAAAAGTTAAGACCTCCAATATGGATTTGGGCAAGTCGGGCCAGGTCATGTGACGACGCCCAAGGAAATGTGTCCAGGCAGGTCAGGTCGTCTAAGGGAACCTAAGGAAACACATTCAAGAGGGTCAAGTCAAGTTGGGTCGCCCCATTTGAGGGCACCCAGGGAAACATGTTCTGTTGGATTGTGTCTGGTCGGGTCGTGTGGGGTCGCCTAGGGCAACATGTTCGGGCGGGTTGGGTCAGGTCGGGTCATGTGAGGAATCCCTAGGAAACGTGTTCAGGTGGTTCGAGTTGGGTCGTGTGATGGTGGCCGTATAAAAAAATGCTAATTTGTGACCGCTCGTGTGCCTTGTTCACATTCATGCGACCCATTTTCCATTTGCTCCCTCATTCCTTCATTTGGGAGGGTTGGGTCGTGTCATGTGAGGACGCCCAAGGAAACATGTTTAGGTTCGGTCGGGTCAGGTCTGTGAGGGAGTCTGTATCAAAAATGCTAAGATGTGACCACCCCTATGCCTTATGCATGTTCATGCGACCCGTTTTACGTTTTCTCCCTCGTGCCTTTGTTCGGGTGGGTCAGGTTGGGTCGAGTCTTGTCGGATCTGGTCATGGCCTATGAGGGTGCCCAAGGAAACATGTTTTGGTCAGGTTGGGTTTGTTTGTGTCATGTTAGGGCACCAAAGGAAACGTTCGAGCGGGTCGGGTCGGGTCATGCTATGTGAGGGTGGCCAAGGAAATGCGTTCGAGCAGGTCAAGTCCAGTTGTGTCATCTCAGGGCGCCCAACGAAACATGTTCGGGTGGTTCGGGTTGGGTTGTGTCAGGGTGCCCATGGAAATGCATCCAGGAAACTTGGGTCAAGTCGGGTCATGCCATGTGAAGGTGCCCAAGGAAACACATTCGGGTCGGCTTGAGTCGAGTCGTGTGAGAGCACCCAAGACAACACATTCGGGTCAGGTCGGGTCGGTTTGGGTCATGTGAGGGAGGCCATATAAAAAATGTTAAGTTGTGACTGCCCGTGTGCCTTTTGGATGTTCTGCGATCCGTTTTCCATTTGCTACCTTGTGCCTTTGTTCGAGCAGGTCAGTTCGAGTCGGGTTGTGTGAGGGCGCCCAAGGAAACACGTTCAAGTTGGGTCGAGTCAAGTCGTGTGAGGGCAGTCTTATAAAAAATGATAAGTTGTTAGGTCCCTATATCACTAGTATAGTCCCTTATTATTGTTAGTGTAAAACCCTTATTGTTATTATTGTACCCTTGTAACCCCCATTTTGTTATTATTGTGCCCTTAAATTATTATTGTTAGGTCGGCTAGGATTACATTGTGGCCCACTTGGATTACATTATGGCCCCATGGACTCCTATATATAGAAAGGAGGTTTTGTAAATTGTATCATCGAAAAAAATTTCATTCATGTAATGTATTGGAGGTTTCCCCCTCGAAGTGGCTCATTTCTAAGGTGTTGATATCTCTTTTCTTCTCTTTTTGGAGCTGGTTTCCCAACATTTGGTATCAGAGCTTTGGATTCTAGGGTTTTGGTGCTCCAAACAGGTCATCGTGGAATTTTCGCTATAAATTTTTTTCTACGAAATTTCAGAAGCTGAAATTGTTAGGGTGGGAAGCTGAAATCCTGAGGAAGATTGTCAAAAAATTTCAGAGCTTGTTTCTCAATATTTTCGGAGATATGATCTGTGGAAGTTAGGTCTTTTTTCAGGCTCCTAAACAGGTCATCGTGGAATTTGCGCTATAAATATTTTTCTACTGAGGTTCAGAATCTGAAATGTTTATGATGTGAAGCTGAAATCCTAAGGAAACTAGTCAAAAAATTTCAGAGCTTGGTTCGCAATATTTTTGGAGATATGATCTGTGGAAGGTAGTTCTTTTTCAGGCTTCGGAATTTCATCTCAAAAATGTGATCGTGGGAAAATTTCAATAACTCTCTCTCTGAGAATATGATTGGAGTTCTGTAAAAATTGGTTGTAAGTACACGGACTTTAGTTTCTTGGCTATCAATTTCAGAGGTGAAGGACGAAACAGTGACACGTGGCAAGTCGTACAAGTTCGCTATACTGAACTCGTCCATAATTAGGTCGTTGTGGGATATTGGACATAACTTTGTCTTGGAGAATCCAAATCAAGTCAGACCTATGTCATTAAAAAGAGAATTTAGAGGGCTACTTCAGTGCTGAATTTTATATATTGAAGAGCCGCAATCATAGAGATAATACAATTTCAATATCGAGCTCCTCAAAAGCAAGTAAAAGGTGTGTATTTTTTTTTCCGAATTGCATAAGTCTTGTTTGAAGAATCAAGTTGAATTGATTGCAAGGGATTATTGTAGAATAGATATCAGTATTGGATTATAAAATGGCCCCTAAAAAGAATTCAAAATCCATTAAGCCTTTGGAAAGCTCTACTATGACTCATGAAGACGAAGAATGACAACATGACATATCAAAATTACAAGAGCAAGTGCAACAAATTTTGTTCTCACAAAGAGCAACAAAAAATGACATGGAAGTTTTGAAGAAAGGCGTGGAATCTAAGATAGATGGCATGGAATCTAATATTGATGGCATGGAGGCTGGCATGGAATCTAAGATGGATGACACGGAAGCTAAGATCGATGAGAAAATAGAAAACATGAAGAATGTTCTAAAAGAAGACATGGACGGTTTGACAAAGTTGATACAAGAAAGGTTTCCTAATTGTGAAAAGATAGTAGAAGAACCTCATGATGAGAACAAAATAAATGTTAATCGTGATTTCATAAACTCTAATGTTGGTGGGAAGAACCACCATATTCCAAAGATGGATATGAGGAAGTTTGATGGAAAGGATCCTGTAACATGGATACTACAGATGGAACAATATTTTGATCTCCATAACGTGCAAAACACACAAAAGGTACGCATTGCAACTTTACATTTAGAAAAAAATACATTTGTATGGTATCGATGGTTTTGCTCCCGTAAAAAAATTGTCACTTGGTCAATTTTTACGGAGGAAATGATAGCACATTATGAGGATACAAAGAGCAACACCTTCTTTAGCCAATTGATAAATTTCAAACAAAAGGGTTTAGTGGGGCAGCACATTGAGGACTTCCAAAAATTGAATATAAGGGTAACTGATATTCCAGAGGAACACAGGATTGATCTCTTCATAGGCACTTTAAAGGATAACATCCAACATGAAGTTCATGTTTTTGAACCTGATTCATTGGAGAAGGCATTCAGGTTGGCAAGAAAAGTTGAATGTAAAATTATGGCGACAAGGAAGCCTACCACTCAATTCTATAAAGAAGGAAGTGTTGCTACGCCTAGATTTCCACAACCTACAAGATTGACACCACAACAATTGGAAGAAAAAAGAGAAAAAGGGCTTTGCTACAGTTGTGATAGAAAATACACTAAAGGTCATAAGTGTGCTGAAAATAAATTATTTTACATAGATTGTGAAGAAGAAGAAGAAAATGAACAAGAAGAGGATATACACCAGGAACCGGCCCTAGAAGAGGAAGAAATGAATCCGACCATATCATATAATGCACTGGCAGGAATTACCACTCCTCAAACTCTCAAGATAGAAGGACAGATCAAGAATAAAAAGGTAATAGTGTTGATTGATTCAGGTAGCACCCATAATTTTATTCATTGTAAGGTAGCCAAAGAATTAAATTGTTTCCTATACCCAGCACCAGAATGCCAAGTGATGGTTGCAAATGGAGGAACTATAAATTGCTCTGGGAAATGCCATAATATCAAGCTAACCATGGGGGAATATGCATTGACTAGTCCAATGCTTTCCATTCCTATGGGAGGTGCTGATGTTGTACTAGGAGTACAATGGTTACAATCTTTGGGGACGGTAGCTTTTAATTTTCAAGAAATTTTCTTGAAATTTTTTTCAGAAGGAAAGGAAGTCGAATTACGGGGTATTGAAGGGAAGCCAAGAAGGATAATAAGCTCTAATGTCATGAAAAATCTTCTAAATAAAGAACAACGAGGCGTAATTGCACAATTATTCTCACTAGAAGTTCTGACATCAAAATCATCTATTTCTGCAGATCTCCAACAAGTCTTGGACAATCATTCCAAGGTGTTTGAAACTCCCAAAGGACTCCCACCTATTCGTGATCATGATCATGCTATTCATTTGATTCCAGGAAGTGTTCCTCCAAACATCAGCCCTTATAGATATCCTTACTTACAAAGAGCGAAATTGAACGTATGATTGCAGAAATGTTAGAGGCGGGTATAATTCAACCTAGTCAAAGTTCTTTCTCTGCTCCTGTAGTATTGGTACACAAGAAGGATGGATCATGGCGAATGTGTCCGGATTATAGGGAGCTCAATAAGCTCACCATTAAAGATAAATTTCCCATTCCTGTGATTGATGAATTATTGGATGAAATACATGGAGCAATTTATTTTACCAAGTTGGATCTTCGTTCAGGATATCATCAAATTAGAATGAAGACTGAAGATATTCCAAAAACAACATTTCGAACTCATGAGGGTCATTATGAATTTTTGGTCATGCCTTCTGGCCTTACCAATGCACCTTCTACGTTTCAAGGGTTGATGAATTCCATTTTCAAACCCTTCCTTAGAAAATTTGTGCTAGTATTTTTTGATGATATACTAATCTACAGTAGGTCTTGGAAGGATCATGTTGAACATGCTGACAGGGTGCTCAAACTATTGCAGGAGAAACAATTATATGCAAAAACATCCAAATGTTTCTTTGGAGTACAAGAGGTGGAATATCTGGGTCATATTTTATCTCATGAGGGTGTTAAAGTAGACCCTAACAAAATTAAAGCCATTAAGGAATGGAAAGTCCCCACAACCATAAAGCAGTTGCGAGGATTTCTCGGGTTAACAGGGTACTATCGCAAGTTTGTTAAGAATTATGGGAGAATAGCAGCACCTCTAACAACATTATTGAAGAAAGATGCATTTTCATGGACTCCTCAAGCAACTAAGGCCTTTGAACATCTTAAAGAGGCAATGTGCCTAGCACCGGTCTTAGCTACGCCAGACTTCACAAAAACCTTTATTGTGGAATGTGATGCCTCAGGAAATGGAATTGGTGCAGTTTTAATGCAGGAAGGAAGACCCATTGCTTTTAAAAGTCATCCAATCAAAGGAAAGTATTTACAAAAACCTATTTATGAGAAGGAAATGTTAGCAATACTGCATGCACTAAAGAAATGGCGAACTTACCTAATGGGAAGACACTTCAAGGTAAAAACTGATAATGATAGTCTTAAACACTTTTTGGAACAAAGACTATCTTCAGAAGAGCAACAAAAATGGGTCACAAAGATGTTGGGTTATGACTTTGAAATAATCTACAAAAAGGAAAGTTTAATGTTGTTGCAGATGCACTCTCAAGAAAGAATGAAGAGGTGGAAGCATTGCTTTGTGCCATTTCTATTATCCAACTAGATTGGATAACCGAAGCAAGAGATGAATGGAAGAAGGACAAAGATGTATGGACACTCATTCAAAATTTGCAGCAAGATCCTAGTACATCCGATACATTTAGTTGGAAAAATGATTCCTTATGGTACAAAGATCGCTTATATCTTTGTAAGAATTCCCAACTAAAACAAAATATTCTTCTGGAATTGCACACTTCTCCTTTAGGAGGACACTCAGGATTTTTAAAAACTTACCACAGGGTGAAGAAAGAATTTTTTTGGAATGGCCTTAAATCTGATATTCAAAAGTTTGTGGCGGAATGTTTGGTTTGCCAGCAGAATAAAGTGGAGACAATTAAGACCCCGGGACTTCTAAAACCTTTATCCACTCCATGTCAACGTTGGGAGGAGATTTCAGTGGATTTTATCATAGGTTTACCGAAGTCCGAAGGCAAGAATGTCATCATGGTGGTATTTGATAGACTTACGAAGTATGCACACTTTTGTGCATTATCTCATCCATTTAAAGCAAGTACAGTTGCTACTACATTTGTGGACAGAATTCAAAAGCTACATGGAAGCCCAAGGGTTATTGTGAGCGACAGAGATCCCATTTTTACCGGAAATTTTTGGACAGAGTTATTTTCTTCTTTGGGTACTAAATTAGCTCATAGCTCATCTTATCATCCTCAATCTGATGGTCAAACTGAGATAGTAAATACATGTTTGGAAGGATATCTTCGTTGTTTTGTATCCGATAAACAAACACAATGGGTCAAGTGGTTACCTCTCGCTGAATGGTGGTATAACACTTCCTTCCATACTGCAGCAAAAATGACCCCATTTATGGCACTTTATGGATATCATCCACCATCCATCACATCATATTTAAAAGAAAATTCGAAGGTTCAAGCAGTGGAAGATCACATCGAGCATCAGCAAGAAGTTCTCCAACTCTTAAAGGATAACCTGAATTTGGCACAAAATAGAATGAAACAACAGGCAGATCAACATCGCAGCGAGAGAAGTTTTGATGTAGGAGATTGGGTATTTTTACGGCTACAACCATACAAACAAATGTCCCTCAAGCAAGCTAAGAAGGATAATAAATTATCGCCAAAGTACTATGGTCCTTACAAGGTGTTGCAAAGATTGGTACTATGGCATACAAATTGGAGCTTCCTGCTTCTTCGCGAGTGCATCCAGTTTTCCATGTTTCATGCTTAAAGAAGGTTATAGGTAAAAATCTTCCAGTTCAAACAATATTGCCAGAACTTGATGAGGAAGGAAAAATCATATTGGAACCTGAAGTGGTCACGGAAACAAGAACTTGACAGCTACGGAATCGTTCAATTTCAGAGTATCTCATCAAGTGGAAGAACTTACCCACTGAAGATTCTACATGGGAGGATGAGAATTTTATACAGAAGCACCCGAAGCTACTCAAGCATTGAGGACAACACTTTTTTTAAAGGAGAGGGGCATGTTAGGTCCCTATTTCACTAGTAAAGTCCCTTATTATTGTTAGTGTAAACCCTTTATTGTTATTATTGTACCCTTGTAACCCCCATTTTGTTATTATTGTGCCCTTAAATTATTATTGTTAGGTCGGCTAGGATTACATTGTGGCCCACTAGGATTACATTATGGCCCCATGGACTCCTATATATAGAAAGGAGGTTTTGTAAATTGTATCATTGAAGAATTTTTCATTCATGTAATGTATTGGAGGTTTCCCCCTCGAAGTGGCTCATTTCTAAGGGATTGATATCTCTTTTCTTCTCTTTTTGGAGCTAGTTTCCCAACATAAGTTGTGACCGCTCGTGTGCCTTGTGCACATTCGTGTGACCCTTTTTCCATTTGCTCCCTTGTGCCTTCATTCAGGCGGGTCGGGTTGAGTCGGGTCATGTGAGGGTGCACAATGAAACACATTCGTGTTGGGTCGGATCGGGTCTTGTGAGGGAGGACGTACCAAAAATTATAAGTTGTGACCGCTCGTGTGCCTTGTGCACGTTTGTGTGATCTATTTGTTTTTTTCTCCCTCATGCCTTCATTTGGGTGGGTTGGGCCATGCGGTGTGAGGGAACCTAAGGAAACACGTTCAGGTTGGGTTGAGTTGGGTCATGTGAGGGAGGAAAAATAAAAAATGCTAGTTTTTGGCCACCCCTATGCTTTGTGCATGTTCGTGTGACCCATTTTCCATTTTCTCCCTCGTGACTTCGTTCGTGCGGGTTGGGTCGAGTTGCATTGGGTTGGAACATGCTCTATGAGGGTGCCCAAATAAATGTGTTTGGGTGGGTCAGGTTGTGTGAGGGTGCCCAAGGAAATGTGTTCGGGTGGGTTGGGTTGTGTTTGGGCGCCTAAGGAAACGCATTCGAGTCGGGTCGGGTCAGGTCGTGTGAGGGTGCCCAAGGAAATGCATTCGAGCGGGTTGGGTCGGGTCGGGTCGGGTCCTGTTGTGGTAGGGCGTCGAAGGAAACACTTTTTGGTGGGTCGAGTTGGGTTGGGTCGTGTGAGTGCGCCTAAGGAAATGTGTTTGGGTGGTTTGAGTCGTGCTGTGTGAGGGTGTCCAAGGTAACGCGTTCGAGCGGGTCGGGTCTAGTCGTGTGAGTGGGCCCAGGGAAACTCGTTCAGGCGGGTTGGGTCGAGTCGGGTCATGCCGTGTGAGGGCACCCAAGGAAATGAATTCAGGTCAGGTTGTCTGAGGGCGCCCAAGGAAACGCATTCGGGTCGGGTCGGGTCGGGTCGGGTCATGTAAGGGAGACCATATCAAAAATGGTATGTTGTGATTGCTCGTGTGCCTTGTGGACGTTTGTGCAACCCATTTTCCATTTTCTCCCTTGTGCCTTCGTTCGGGTGGGATGGGTCAGGTCAGATTGTGTGAAGGTTCCCAAGAAAACACGTTTGGTTCAGGTCAGGTCGAGTCACGTGAGGGCGACCGTATAAAAAATGCTAAGTTTTGACCACTTGTGTCCCTTGTGCACGTTCATATGACCCGTTTGTCATTTGCTCCATTGAGCCTTCATTCAGGCAGGCCGGGTTGAGTTAGGTCGTGTGAGGGTGCCCAAGGAAACACATTCGTGTCGGTTCAGGTTGGGTCGTGTGAGGGAGGTCTTATAAAAAATTCTAAGTTGTGACCGCCCATGTGCCTTGTGCACATTCTTGCAACCAGTTTTCCATTTTCTCCCTTGTGCCTTCAAGGGGATAGGGTTTAGCGGTTAATGGGGTTAGGGTTTAGGGGGTTAAATGGGTTATAAGGGTTTTAGGGGTTTAGGGGGTTAAATGCGTTAGGGGTCGGGAATTAGGGTTTAAGGGGTTAGTGGTTAAGGGTTTATGGGGCTATATGGGTTAGGGTTTAGGGGTTTAGGGGGTTAAACGGGATAGGGGTTAATGGTTTAGGGGTTAGGGGTTAAGGATTTAGAGCTTTAGGGGTTAAATGGGTTAGGGGTTGGGATTTAGTGTTTAAGGGGTTAGGGATTAAGGGTTTAGAGGTTTGTGGTTTAGGGGGTTGAATGGGTTAGGGGTTTAGGGATATAAGGGTTAAATGGGTTAGGGGTTGGGAATTATGGGATTAAGGATTATAGGGTTATTGGGAAAAATCTTTACAATGCACCCTATATATTTAATATAAACAGTCGCTATTGCGACGCTAGTTGACCAAGTCAACTTTGACTTTGTCAAAGGGAAAGTGACTGGTCTTTTCATATTTGTCGGTATACCGATGCACATAACATGGATGTCACTATAGCAATGTTTTTTTCTATTATTTTCGCTATTGCGACACCCTATCCGGGTGCATCTCAATAGTGACACTTTTTTTTAGTGTCGCAAGAGCGACACCGTGTGGCGGGATTAAAAAAATTGAGAAAAATTGGGGAAATTTCCAAAAATACGTCAAAACTGTCGGAACTAAAGTGTCAGAAAATTGACCATATGTACTAGTGATCTCCTCAGAGGTATGGGAATTACAGTATTTTGATGGTTCTAGCAATGTTTTTTTATTTTTGGATAAATTGGAAAAGGTTGTCCCGAAATAACGAAGGTTTTGGGCACTCGATATTTCCATGCGCACAACTCCAACACGTTGGTGGGATACGCACAAAGGGAACTTTGAGGATTGGAAGGAATGTAGCAAAATGATGTGTTTGCACTTTGAGCAACCCACTACCCAACCCACTAATATTTATGGTGGCCAAGGTGATCCACGCAAACACTTGGCTATGTGGAAAGTGGTTTGGGATAAGAAGCTTGGGGCCGAATGGGTTCATATGTTCGTCCATCCTTTGGGACCAATCCCTACTGTGTGGTGTTTGGAGAGGGAGTTGTGCCGAGGGACTCTTAATTGGGTTAAAATGATTGAAATATTTTTTTTAACCTTCGTCATGGTCAGTGGATCAGAGGGACTAGACGAAGCCCTACTGGATATAGAAGAAATTGTCATTGATGATTCCCGACCTCAGATAGAATGTGTTGCACCAGCATGGGAAGCACATATGCATGATATTTCCAACTGCAGGAATTTTTCAGTGGAAGATAATGATGAAGATCCAAAAAATATCAATATCCCAAAATCTGGAGGGGAGTGCGCAGTTGAAGGGCCCTTGTTAGGAAGGATGGATGTGATTAAGCCTTTAAAACTAAAGGAAGTCAACATTGGGACATAGGAGCAGCCCAAGTTGGAAAAAATAGGAGATTATTAGGATGACGATGTAGTGGGAAAGGTTGCGGAGCTGTTGAAAAAATATCAGGACCTGTTTCCCACAAAGTTTTATGAGCTCAAAGGAATTGTAGGAGATTTGGGAGTTATGAAAATTACTCTGAAACTAGATGCACGCCTCGTCAAGCAACGACCATATTGGTTAAATCCCAAATATAAGAAAAAATTAAAGGAAGAATTGGAGAAAATGGTTGATGTAGGAATCATTGAGCCTGTGGAGAAGTCTGACTGGGTGAGCCCAATGGTTGTTCAGGAAAAGAAGACTAAGGGAGAAATAAGGATTGGTGTGGACCTGTGCAAACCAAATGATGCATGCGTACATGACCCCTTCCCTACCCCATTTTCAAATGAGATATTGGACAATGTTGGAAGACAAGAGGCCAACTCTTTCACTAATGGATTTTTAGGGCATCATCAGATAAGGATCGCACCAGAAGATTGAAGTAAGAGCACTTTTGCAATAGAATGGGGATCCTTCCAATACACAGTCATGCCTTTTGGATTGAATAATGAACCTGCTATATTTTCATGTGTAGTGGTAGATGTATTCAAGGAATTCATGCACAAGTTTCTAGAGGTGTACTTTGATGATTGAACTATGTTTGGACTGCTAAAAAAGCATGTTTCCAACTTGCGCATGATGCTCGATACTTGCAGGAAGCATCAGATATCCCTTAACTTGAAGAAGTGCATATTTTTTGTTGCTTTTGGGATCTTTTTGGGGCATATTTTCTGTTAGCAAGGGATGATAGTAGATCCAACCAAGATTTTAGTTATTATCAACTTGGAGGTTCCCATTAATGAGAAAAATTTGTGCTCTATTCTAGGACACACAGGATATTATATAAAATTCATTTAGTGCTATGCTCTGATCACTCCGCTCATGGAAATGTTTTTGAAGAAATATGTGTCCTTTCTCTGAATCGATGAGGAATGTCAAAAGAGCTTTGAGTTGTTGAAGGAAAAGATAGTTACTGAACCTATTTTAATATTCCTTGACTGGTCCAAGGTCTTCCATGTGCACGTTGATGCATCCAACATTGTGCTTGGAGTTGTCTTAGCACAGTCAGGAGAAGGAGATATTGACCACCCTGTTTCCTTTGCAAGTAGGAAGCTCTCTAGTGTGGAGCTCAACTATTCTACTACAAAGAGGGAATGGTTGGCTATGGTATACACTCTGCAGAAATATAGGGATTATCTGCTAGGAGGGAACTTCAAGATGTTCATTGACTACTCTACTTTGAAGTACCTAGTCAAAAAGCTTGTGTTGGGGAGGAATATTTGTAGATGGTTGTTTCTATTTGAAGAATATTATTTTGAAATCATTGTTAAGCCTGGTAGATTGAATGCTGGACTTGAGCACTTATCACGCATTGAGAATGGGGAGGAACTGACCAGTATGGAGGAGAGGCTAACTGATGTGCAACTATTTTCCATTAAAGTGGTCAATGAGCACTTTGCAGATATCATTCACTTTTTTACTACTGGTAGTGTGCCTACTGAATAATCGGTGCAACAAAAGAAGGAGTTGATTTCATGCGTGGCTGAATTTACATTGATTGTTGGCCAAATATACAATTTGGGAGTGGATGAAGTTTTAAGAAGGTATTTCTTAAGACATGAAAGAAAAGACATCTTGGTTGAAGCTCATGGGGGAGTGGTAGGAGGCCACTATGCAGGGAAAGCTACTGCATAGAAGGTTTTGCATGCTGGGTTATGGTGGCCCACACTTCACAACGATGTGCATGCCTGTTTTCGAGCTTGTGATGCATGCCAAAGAATAGGGAAGCGATCATGTAGAGATGAGATGCCATTACAGCCGTAGATGGAACTAAAAGCTTTGGATAAATGGGCCATATAATTTTTTTGACCTATTAATCCTCTTGGGAAAAATACTGGCGTGCGCTACATTATCACTGCAACATATTATGTAAGTAGATGGGAAAAAGCCAAGCCAGTAAAATATTATATTGCAGAAACTATTGCGCAGTTTATTTTTGAAAATATCTTTACTAGATTTTGGTGCCCAAAGATATTAATGAGTGATTAGGGTACGCACTTTGTTAATGAGACCATTGAAGCTCTGAAAGAAGAATTCTAGATACATCACCAGAAGAGTACTCCCTATCACCCTGAGGCAAATGGTGCAGTGGAAGCCTTTAACAAAATCTTGGATAATGTGCTTACAAATATTTTCAGTGCAAACTAGAATGATTGGGACGTGCACATCCCTTCTGTCTTATTGGATTATAGGACCACATGCAAGAAGTTGACTGGTTAAACATCATTAAGGATGGCTTATGGCAAGCACTAACTAATATGGTTGAACCAGACATCATGAAGGAACGTCTGTCACAATTGGTTGCATTAGAGGAGGATCGGTTTATTGAAAACTTTCATAACCAAGTACAGAAGGCGGGAAAAAAGGCGTGGCATGATAGACACATCCAGTAGAAGGAATTCAAGGAAGAAGATATGGTTTTATTGTACGAAAAACAATTTTTGTGCCACCTAGGGAGGTTCAGAAAGCATTGGTTGGGGCCATATATTGTGAAGGAGATTACTAACAGAGGTGTGGTGTGCTTGGCCACGTTATGTGGTGAGATTCTCCCAGGACACATCAACAGAAGTCGACTAAAACCATATAATATTCCTAAATTAGCATGCAACTAATTGGAATATTAATTTTTCTCTTAACATGTAGTTAGAGGAATAAGTGGGTAGGGAGGCCCATAAAATCAATGGATCCATGGGTTGTTATAATTTATTATAACATGAATTTCTGAAGAATGCATTTTTAGTGCATTTTATTGCTGCATTCCCCATTTTGGAATATTACAGTGGTATCAAAGCATAATCTTGGCTCAGGCTGTGAGTTTCAGCCAATATGATATAAGAAGAAGAAGAAAAGAACAGAAGATCTAAAATGATGGAAGGAGTGAGCTTTGTCTCATCACCTTTCAGATCTATGAAGAACCTCTCCAAGGAGGTTAAGTAGATGAAAGAAGAGAGGTACAATGAGACCTCTAGAGGGTTTCAAGAAGAAGAAGGCCCATGTACTTCCTATCATCGGAAGAGAGAACTGGTGTTGAATAGAACTCCAAAGAAATACACTATTCCATTCTATTTTGAGGAAGGAGACAAGAGGCATGGAGATGGAGGGCACTTGGAACATGAGATCCTAGTTGGATACTTAGCAGAATACAAGTCTTAACCTAGGGCTTTCAAGGAAACTCTAACTCTTCCACAGTTCATTCAACTTGAAGAAGAATGGACACCTTGCAGCAATGGGAAAATAAAGGGCAATAGATTTCTATTGTCTACTTTTGATGGGTCATCCACATGTACAACAAGGGCTTGGGGAATGAAGCTAGATGCATTCTTCCTACTACATCCAGTGGTAGAAAGAAAGGTTGTTGAGATTTTAGCGCTGCACCTTGACGGTGAAACAAACATTTGTTGGTTCAGCCATTTGAGTCATGAAAGAGTGACTGCATTTGCAGATTTTACTCAAAGGTTGATCAAGAAATTTGGCAAGAAGAAATCAGAGGAGGATAAGCCTTCACCACCACTTGAGGAGACTTGTACCAGTGCTGATACAACTATGCAAGAGTAGCCATCATCATCAATAGTTGGGGAAACCATCACACTGGAAGAAGGAACCCTTGTAGCAATACAAGATGTTCCCAAGCTTTAGCAAGGTATGCATATGTTTCCACTTTATATTATTTCAGCACATCTTATGGAGGATTGTGGGAATATGCCATTGCATGACCAAGGGTCAAGGCATATTGCTGATTTGGAGTAGCAGAATTTCATTGCGCTGTGCAGCCTTGAGTTGTTCAAGGAGAAGATAAACAATCATCTTGATTATTCATTATTGAGATACACACAAATCCTGGGGTTGGGGTGTGGATTTCTGGAAGATAGGATGTGCATTATCCTAGACAATCCAATGCAGAACTATGTGTTCAGCATTGAGCATGAGCATTAGGCAACAAAAAAACCATTATGGAGATCAACAACATTGGCATTGAGCAACAAGGATGAGTTGTGGGCCCAACTATTATTAGAGAATTTTGATGACCATTACACTTGTGTGACATTGGATGAGCGGATGATTGGTGAGAGACACCTTATCTTTCAGCATTATGATGGTTATTTCTTGATGAGCATTGTACAACACTATGAGGAGACCTTGCTTTTAGCATACTTAGATCCCTATGGATTCAACATGGTCATTGATGTGTGGCCTTGACGTGGGGGTCTCCAAGAGATTGCATTTCAATATCCCATGAAATGCAAAGGTAGAAATATGATGTGGGAGGATGGTATTCTCCATTGGAGGAGTACCAAGATGGAGCATAGTACAGGACACCGACATTTGGATGGATGGGTGTGTATGGTGATCAAGAGGTTGGTGAGTGACCTACATATCTATGACACAAGGCAGTAGGATAAACGGCTGCGTTGGCTACTCCTGAAATAGTTTGGCCATCATGTGACATATCCTTCTTCTAAGGGTATGTTGGTGGGTGAAACTTGGCATGACACTTGCATCATATGGCAGCAAGGAGTTTGGGAGCATTATGTTGATATGGAATTATTCATATCAATCATCATTGTTTTATCTCACGATAGGTGTGATGGAGGTGTGAGGAGGCAGCAAGAGCTATTGTTTCTTTGGCTACTCTTGGGAGAGTATGGGCTATATTTTTCCCATACTTTGCAGCATGTTTCAGGAGAGAAGGATGGCACAACCAAAGTGAAAATAGGCTACCCTTCAACATTGGAGGATAAGGAAGTACTTCCACATAGGAAGGAGACTCCCACACATAGCAGAATGATAGTGGATGAGTTTGGCATATGACATGTCAAAGAAGGGAGTCATGGGGTGAAAAGAGCCTTATCACTAAGGCCAACAGTGCTGTCACTTGGGAGTATGTTTCTATTGATGGAGTGTTCCAAGGGGAGTATGCATCCCTTCATTTTGCAGAATTTAATGAGGATATTCTCATGGGAGGACTCATCCATGGACCTCACTTTCAACATAATCACTATGCATGGTAAGAAATGTATTTATGTACTTATTGATCATTTCATAAATTATTTTCATCCTCTCACCATCTATGTACAATGCATTGCTCCACAAGAGGGCAAGATTATCTTTGGGTTCCATGGTCATTCTAGGACCAACATTTTTGATGGAGATAAATTTCCTTTGCATGACCTTGTGCAAGTATGGTGTTACTCTTATTATGTTCAGCTGATCTATAATTCCATTTACTACCTCATAGCAAATGAGCCAACTTTCACATCTAGCAACTTCTTGGGAGACAACTTGCCACATGATGTTATAAAACAGCAGTTGGTAAAACTGCGCTGTATCCACTAGAGAAACCATTGGTATCATCCAAAATTGCACATAACCTTCAACATTTTTCTGATTTGGTTACCATATGGTGATGATGTACAATTCACTTTCTATGGGATGGTTTGGGCTAGCATGATTCATGACTCTAGAGAGAGGATCTTTGAAGATCCAGTCTTCTTCTTACCTATTGATGAAAACATTATTGCAGCCCAAATTCAATAGATACTCTACACTTATCATAAGTGGAGAGAGAGACAGCGTGGGGTAGGATATTTTTTCTACCATGTTAAGTTATGCAGCCCACCTATATTGTAGGAGCCAAAGATGGAGGATATTTTTCATGAGTTACCATTTCGGAGGGTGGCTCATTTTGTATGGAGGATAGCTTGAGGATGGGAGATTCACAGGGGGATGAGAATTCCCAACATATCTAAGATTCCATGCCTCAAGAAGGCCTCTAGACAACACATTTTTTCCTCCATGTGTGTTTTACTTCTACATGATGACACCTATTTGGGATGGTCACCAAAAGCTAACTTGCATACTTGGGAGGGGTAACTTAGAGATGTATTGATGAGACA
Source organism: Pinus albicaulis (assembly GCA_034641835.2). NCBI lineage: Eukaryota > Viridiplantae > Streptophyta > Pinopsida > Pinales > Pinaceae > Pinus > Pinus albicaulis. The sequence goes on from CM076580.1 coordinate 1,049,441,216, forward strand.
ACATCTTGTTCCTTGGAGGGGTTTATCATATGAGGATGCTACAGGAGGAGGAAGAGGAGGCTCTTCAGTTCTATCCTTGCAATTGCTTGAGGACAAGCAACATTTGGGAGGGGAGGACTGTAATATTCCTAAATTAGCATGCAGGTAATTGGAATATTAATTTTTCTCTTGACATGTAGTTAGAGGAATAAGTGGGTAGGGGGGCCCATAAAACCTTTTTAGTAGGCATAAAATCCCTCTTAATGTGAAAAGGGATCATATTTATAGCTGGATCGAGCACCCTCATGTGTGAAAAGTGGCTGGAGCAGGTTGAATAGGTCAACTTTGACCAAATCAAACAACGTTGTTATAGAGGAGAGGCATTAATGGTGGGACAACATAGTTTTGGAGGGAGATTGATTATGTGATGATGGAAACCCTAATGAGTGTGACCCAAGGTGAGAAGGCTCACATTTTTTATAAGGAAGAGGATGGAAGCCATATGGGGTTAGCTTATGATTATTATTTTGATATGTCTGTTTAGACTTTTGCTTTCTTCAGCTGTTTAGTTGAGATTGTTGTGTTGTTTAGCACCGGGTGTTCCCGAGCGAGAATCCCACCTCTTTCCTTGAGATGCCTCTTGGGAGAGTATTGATCTATCATTCCACATATCTTGAATTTTGGACAAGCTACAATATTCAGCTACAACACAGTTTTTGCAGAATATTATGTTGTGTTGCAGGGTGTTGCAGTGGAGGGTTGAGAAACCCACTGTCTCAGCTAGTTTTTCATAGGAGGAAGGATTCCTTCTCTTGAGATATCGTAAAGGAGGTATTATAAGCACATTTCAGATATTTGACACTAGAAAAACCTATTTCCATCATTTACAGCACAGTTTTAGTCTGGAATTGCGTTATTTTGGAGGGCAGTTTCAGGGGAGTATCTATTGGCTCTTTTAGAGTGTTTTCCTATGGTTGAAGGGTTAAACCTTTCATTAGAGGAGACCTTTGAGGAGATATACATCAGATCCACATTATTTCAGCCTTCTATTCCATGAGCTTCAGTTTGCAGTGACTCTTCAGTCCTAGGGTTGTAGATCACCATTTGTATTTGGGTGTATTTTCAGAAACCCTTCCTGAGTTCTCTTGGATTTGTGTAAAAGAGACTAGATCTCAGTTTTTGAGCATTATTGATTAATATATTAGTAGATCCATTTGTCTCTATAATTTTGGAGTATAAAACCTCATTAGACTATGTTGTCACTTGTTGCAGTATTTCTCTGTTGCAGTAGTCTTGGGGTTGCATTGTTTTTGGGCTATTCTGGGTGTGGGAGACTTGTTTAACTCATCTATCATGATTTGTTTCTAATATCCTTTTGTATTTGGTTATCATAATGTATAAATCAATGGATCCATGGGTTGTTATGAGTTACTATAGAATAAATTTCTGAAGAATTCATTTTTAGTGCATTGTATTGATGCATTCCACATTTTGGAATATTACAAACCATATAGGGATAACCCTGTGCCTACCAAATCACTATATGGCCAAATAAATGAAATCCACTTTTTTGCACATTGTGCAGAGGACATACGCAAGCAGGTGTTACTTGAGCGCAGAGGTTGTGTGCAGTGCGAGAAACTTGCTGTTGGAACAGTAACTTTGGGTGAAATTTTGATTTTACTGTTGGATGGATCAGGTTTTCTGCAATTAATGAGGAGATATCACAAGATTTTTGATTGTTTTTATGGGGATAAGGTGCGATTAATGAAATTCTGACCATTTTTACCATGGCCTATAAAATTAAGGAAGCCAGTTGCATTATGTTCCTTTGTTGTTTCAGTGAATTGTGCCCTGAAATTATCACTATGAACTGTATGTCTAGCCATGAGACCCCCGCATCTGACGTGAGAAATTTTGAGTTTAACTTCAAGATCATAATGATGGCCACTAGCCCCGCTACTGAGAGTGTTCAATTGATAGAGAAATCTGTGCCCATCACGACATCTACTGGCTGGGGCTCTGAATAAGTCCATGAAGTTATCCTGGAAGTTCAAGAAGTAGTGTCAACACCTACCAAAGGAGAGGGTAAGGTGACCAAGGGATCATCATCAGAGTCAAGGAAATCCCCCAGACAAATTACTTCCTTGTGACAAGCGACGAAAGACAGGTCCCCTATGGGTGACCCATCAAAAAGACTTATGTCAGCAATAGAGGTGTTTGCGCTCTTTGTTGAGCCCAGCTCGTGGCTCCCCAAGTATGTGAAGTCACGCAGACCCTCTGTTAAGGCTCTGAACACTACAAGGAAAAGACCCTCTAGCAGATGTTTTCGAGGAACCCCTTATAAAATACCCCATACATCCATTTCTAGTGAAGGTTACTAGAGGAGGTTGGCGGGAGGAGGGTTTTACAGATGTTTTTCACTTGGTGCGCTTATCATTCAACATCGCACCGATGCTCCTTACAAGAGAAAGCACCGGTGTGTAAAAAAAATTGGCACACTGAACACTGTGCACTCCGCACACACCTTCCCGGTGCATCATATTACTGTAGAGCACCGGTGCATCACAAATCTTCCGCACCGGTGCATCATAAAATACCGTGCCAAAACTGAAAATGCCTGGTGCGGTATTAAGAATCCACACCAGTGCATCATGAAACAACGCGCCAAAACACAAACTAACCGGTGCTTCATAAGAAAAAACATCGGTGCACCTATAAAGCACGCGCACCAGAAAAGGGTTAAGAAAAAAATTACGGCAAAACAACTGGATTTTTCACCTTTTTCAGTGCTCTAGAGCTCTCAATTACCAGTGCACTCTACAAGAGAACGCACCGGTGCACATAAACTCTTCCGCATCGGTGCATCATAAAACAACGCGCTAAAACAGAAGCGAACCGGTGCGTTCGTATAAAATAGCACTGGTGCACCTATAAAAAATGCGCCCCGAAAGAGGGTTAAACAAAAAAAAATTACGGCCAAAAAACCACATTTTTCACTTTTCTACTCTCAATCACCAGTGCGCTCTACAAGAGAAAGCACCAGTTTCACAAAACATTGGCACATAGGACACCGTGCACTCTGTACACACATGCTTGGTGTAAAGCACCGGTGCTTCAAGACTATTCTGCCTCGGTGCATCATAAAACACTGTGACAAAATTGAAATAGCCTAGTGTGGTGTTAAGTAACTACCCCGGTGCATCATAAAACAACGTGCCAAATCTGAAACCGCCCGGTGCATTCTTAAGAAACTGTACTGGTGGGCCTATAAAACCCTGCACACCAGAACACAGTTAAATAAAAAAAAAATTACAGCCAAAAAACTGCATTTTTCACTTTTCTCAGTACTCTAGAGCTCTCAAGCACTGGTGCAATTTCTCCTTCTCTGAGCCGCCCTGACATCAGTGCTCCCATTGCACCCATTGCACGCACTGCTACTGTGCATTGGCCACAAATCTCCAGCTTGCATTTTGCAAAATGGTGGGAAAATTTTCTTTTGCAAATTCTACATCCAATATGCCTCCTCGACGGCAAAATGTATAGGCATTTTTCTAGTTTTTCCAAAATTAAGCTTTCTAGTGGATCAGAATTTGAAATAACCTTAAAATTAACCATTAAAAAATAAAAACAAAAATTTGTCGCACGGTGTGCATGAGCCGTTCGGCTCGCACTAATAAGCGGTGCTTCCTATAAAATTTATAGGTCACACCGCAACTAGTGCTAACGGTATTTGCACCGTTTCTGAGGTGGTACCGAAAGGCGCCCTGCATTATTTTAAAATTTAAAAAAAATTGGTGGTGTGGTCATTTAGCTAGGTGCACCGTTCACCATGGGAATAGAAATGCGGTGCATTGATGGATATATCCGCCCCGGTATATTTTAGTGCACCGCATTCAACATTCCGACAGGGTCAACAGTGTGGCCGGGTAAAAGACTGCACCGTTGACTGTATAATTTGTCAGGAAGTCTGTGCGTTGACATGACTATATGCGCTGGGGCATATATTTTAGTTAGCACACCACTCTTTTGACACCATATATAGTCAATGGGGCTTGAAAAAATTTTAGGTGTACCACATACGATGCATTTTATGTCATATGGGGCACCGCCTCTGATGCTCTATAAAAAACAACTGCACCAGAACAGGTGCATGACTGTTTTTGTGGCACACTGACTGGTCTGTTTTTTTTTTTCCAAAAAACATTATATATGTATATTCCTAAATACATGTATGATTTAATAAAAAAAAAATATTTAATATGTCAATGATTCAGAGGGAAGAGGAGGAACAACAACAACAACAGGCGGAGTAGTATGACATGCTTCGCCAGTGGGAGGCACGAGAGAGGGAGAGAGATGCGTACCCTCACCCTATTACAGCAGATACCCAAGGGCTCCTAAGGCAGGTAGGCCTCCTCAAGTTCTATGAGGAGGCTACTTCCCTAAAGGCCCATAGTGTCTTTTTGAGACATCTTATCCGCAGGTGGAATGCCCACTGACAGGCTTTCTAGGTTGGTCCTGACCAGTGGTACACACCCACTGAGGAGGATATTTATTTCATTACAGGGCTATCAAGGAGAGGGGTGGATTTTACCTTGTTCCTAGAGGTTCCAGCTAGTTCTATAGTAGGGATTTAGTTAGTTTACTTCTAGAGATACATTGGAGCAGATGTACTGTCTCCTTTAGAGTTTCAGTCCCTAGAGGTCAGCTACGTATTGGTGCATTTGATAGATAGGACGTGCAGTGCCTCTCACTTCTCATTTTGACCATTTCACACAACACCAATAAAAAGAAACACATTAGTTTCCTACTTCTATATTATTTTGATTATTTAGTACATGAGCCACGACTTGTCAGGTGGTCTACCATTTTTTTACGGCAGTTTTGTATGGCCTTAGATAGATTTTGTGCTCATGCACAAGGGAGGGTCAACTCCCCTTTTTCTTTAGAGATTTTTTGTTTATTTTTTGAGAGGTTTATAGAGATGAGGCCTGATTTTTTCAGCAACCTTGTAGGCTGATGTCGGAGGCCCGAATGCACATGTGTAGGCAGATGATGACCAAGAGGAGAGAGACTATGTTTCTAGCTAGGATATCACATGATGCACTGGACTTACTAGCCAGTGTTGACGAGCTGCATCCCTTCATTATGGTCCCCTGTCCTTATGCTAGATTGGATTGGAGAGGGTGTGCCAACATCCTCTTCACAGATGATGAGCCGCTAGATGATAGAGCTAATATTACTGTTTTATTTATATTTACTCTAACATGTTCTTTAACTTGTTTTTATTAAATTGTGTAATGAAAATTTCTAATTATTGTTGTGTACTTTTATATTTTGGCTCTTTTGATGGTGAGGATATTTCGGAACCACCACATGATCTAGGTGTGGATCTTGATGACGATCAGGACATGAAAGATGCCAAGGATCATGATTAGGAGGCCAGTGGAGAGAGACATGCTCCTTGTGCTGGTGTGCCGGTACCACCTTTTGCTAAGCATGGTCGACCTAATACTCAATATAGGATGGAGTTGGGCAACCAACTCAGTGTATTGATTATTAAGGCAGGCATCAGGCCCGCTCATTACAGAGACATACAGGCTGATGATAGGTTAATACGGATGTGGAGAGGCATGCCGCATGACATGTACAGCCTGATGCGACATGTCGTAGGAGCTACGACAGCTGTTATGCGACTGAGGAGGAATGTTGCATGTTATAGGCATGGTCGAGCTGCAGCACATGATGGACAGTCCACAAGCAGCGACACATCTCATGATCGTTCACCTCATGTCACACCTGATGAGCATAAGGCTCCACTAGCATCTAGAAGTCATCATGGAGATGAGGCTGTATCATCAGCCATGTCCAGTCATCAGCAACCTACAACATCCATCAATACTAGTCATGATCATGAGTAGGTTGGACCATCGAGCGTTGAGGCTGCACCATTGAGTGAGCATGCCTCCACTAGTACTGCTTATATTGATGTTGTACTACCACCAGCTGATCCATCCATCAGTACTAGTCATGATCATGAGCAGGCTCGACCATCGACCGTCGAGGCTGTACCATTGACCCAGGTGTGGATCCTGATGATGATCAGGACATGGCAGATGCCAAGGATCATGATAAAGAGGCTGGTGGAGAGAGACATGCTCCTCGTGCTGGTGTGTTGGTACAACCTTTTGCTAGGCATGGTCGACCTGATACTCGATATAGGATGGAGTTGGGCGACCAACTCAGTGCATTGATTGTTGAGGCGGGCATCAGGCCCGCTCATTACAGAGACATACAGGCCAATGATAGGCTAATATGGATGCGAAGAGGCATGTCACATGACATGTACAGCCTGATGTGACATGTCGTAGGAGCTACGACAGCTGTTACACAAATGACGAGGATTGTTGCACGTTATAGGCATGGTTAAGCTGCAGCACGTGATGGACAGTCCGCGAGCAGCGACTCATCTCATGATCGTTCACCTCACGCCGCACCTGATGAGCATGAGGCTCCACTAGCATCTAGAAGTCATCATGGAGATGAGGTTGTATCATCAACCATCTCCAGTCATCAACAGCCTGCAGCATCCATTAGTACTAGTCATGATTATGAGCAGGCTGGACCATCGAGCGTCAAGGCTGCACCATTGACTGAGCATGCCTCCACTAGTACTACTTATATTTATGTTGTACTACCACTAGCTGATCCATCCATCAGTACTAGTCATGATCATGAGCAGGCTCGACCATCGATCGTCGAGGCTATACCATTGACTGAGCAGCCCTCCACTAGTACTGCGCCTATTGATGTTGTACTACCACCAGCTGATCCATGGCATTTATATTGCAGTTGTATATTTTTAACATTATTCATTTATATATATATATATATATATATATATATATATATATGGTCCATGTATTTTATGTTCATGTTTCAGTTGTACTTAATTTACATGTTGGTGATCATCATGATGTGTATATTGTTAGGTAATGTTAGATATGTTCATTAATGTTTAGCTTGTAGATAGATGTGTATGTGATAGCATAAGTTATCTGACATGAGATGTATATTTGATGTTTGTGTTGTGATGATGTTAATATATAATGTTAATTTGATGTTTGAATGTGTTTTTTAGTCGAATATGATGTTTGTATGATGGTTATCATGATCGTGATGTTTATTAATTAATTTGATATTAAATGACCATGATATTTATTAAATATTATGTTGTGATTGTAATTGAAATTTAAATTTTAATTGTATGTAAAATTGTAAAATTGTATTTGTATATGTAATTGTAATTTTAACTGTAATTGTATGTAAAAATTTTAATGTAAATTTTTAATAGTAATTGTAATATTTAGTTTATTGTGAAATGATTATAATTGTAATTTTAATTGTAATTCTAATTGTATGTAAAATTTTAAAATTGTAATTGTATTTGTAATTGTAATTTTAATCGTAATTCTATGTAAAATAGTTGTAAAATTGTAATTGTAATTGTAAATGTGATTCTAATTATAATTATAATTGTATATTGTAAAATATTTGTAAAATTTTAATTGTATTACTATGAAATGATTGTAATTGTAAATTCCCCTGATCGGGGTGCGCGCCAGGCCTTTCGGCGTCAGATGCCTTAACTGCTTGAGTTGGCTGTCAGTTGCTCATTATGATCATGCTCTCCGTATGAGGACACGATCGATAGTAATCATACCTTCGCATGCCAATGAGATGGCTCTTCATAGTCGGTTTCGTGCTGGTTTTATTTGCATTTGTACTATTTTTTGGTTGAATTTCGTGGATTGCCATAGCGTAGGAGGGTCTTCTGGAGGTGCTTTCTGTCGGTTCCAGCGTTTTCTTACAGCGTTTTGGTATGTATTACCTCGCTTTTATCCTATTACCTCTGTTCATTCTCTGCAATATGTCATGGATTCCTCAAAGGTGACGGGTTTACATGATGATGAGGAGATTGATCCTTGTTTCCGAAGTCCGGTCTTTAATTATTTTTGTATGATATGATTTTTGAAGAATTATGATTTGGGTTTATTCTGCTGCTTTTTCTTCTATCTTTGCAAGTCTTTTCCTGGCTATTATGCAAGAGTGGTTGGCAGCAAGACAGGGGTTTTTAATTTGGTATGCCAGCTCTGTGGGGCTCTTTACATATTCTCTGTGATATGGTTTGTGAAGAATTATGATGTGAGTTTATTTCACCGTTTAATCTTCTGTCTTTGCAAGTCTTCTCCTGGCTATTATGCAAGGCCGTTTTGTGGCAATACAGGGGTTTCTGCTTTGGTATGCCGGCTCTGTGAGGCTTTATGTATCTTCTCTACCTTTTCCCAGATGAGGCATATACTCGGTCAATATGACCCAGTTCTGCGCGCAGTTAATTATGTTCGGATTATTTCATTTTGCGACTATGCACCTCTTCGAAATTCCTCTCATGCATCTTTTCAATTCCCAGCCTTACTGTTCCGCTCTGTTGCTTATTTGTCTATCACAGGCTTTTTAGGCACCAGTATGACAAAATCAACTTTGCCAGCTTCCAAATCAAGAGCTAAGGGGAAAGCAACGAAAATATCTTCGCGCTCTAGTAAGAGAGGGCGTAAAACAAATGAGCAGGTGGTTGAAATTTTGGTTAATTCGTATACCGCCAGCACCCCTTTGCCTATTCGTAAGAACATACAGGACTGGGAGAAGCAGAGTTCGGAAGAAGGTGTAGATCTCCAGCAGCAGCGAGAAACCATGTATTTCCTGCTTGACCCTGGTAGCACTAGGGGCAGGGTATCTCTTTTCCAACAAACTGTTAATATGTATTGGCGATTTAAATGTCTTCTTGCCAAAGCCCTTATGAGTATGAAGGAACATGATGCTCATTCTTCTCTGTTATTTGAGCTTAGCCATATCAAATTGGACATGACTACCATGACTAAGATTTAGCAGAAGCAGAATGATCGCATTGGACGCATTGAAGAGCAGTTGCGAGATATGCAGTGGGTGGAGCTGTTTGGGTCATCTGTTGAAGATCCAGCCCCTGTGCACTCTTCTGATGGCTAGGCTTCTTAGTTTATTTTTGTTTATATATGTTTTTTTTTTCAGCGATATTATAGTTGTTGCTATATATGTAAGTATTATGGACATAGTCGCATAGTTCTAATTGCTACAGATAGACTGAAACAGTATCATTTTTGGTTGGCCTTTAACTTTTTAAGATGGCCAACAGACCTGGTTTCCCTTTGGGTAGGTTGAGGCATTTCTCCTTGATGTATTTATTTGGCAACTTGCTCTAAATAATAGAAAAGACAGGTCCTATGGAATTCACAAAAAAAGAAGAAGATTGTAATTGTAAATTTTTTTTGTAAATGTAATTTTATGTAAAATTAAAATTGTAATTGTAATTCTAATCGTAATTGTAAGTGAAATTGTAAAATTGTAATTGTAATTGTAATTTTAACTGTAATTGTATGTAAAATATTTAATGTAAAATTTTAATTGTAATTGTAATATTTAATTTATTGTGAAATTATTGTAATTGTAATTTTAATTGTAATTGTATATATGACAAATTGTAAAATTATAATTGTAATTCTAATTGTATGTAAAATTCTAAATGTAATTGTATGTAAAATTAAAATTCTAATTCTAATTCTAATCGTAATTGTATGTGAAATTGTAAAATTGTAATTGTAATTCTAACTCTAATTGTAATTGTATGTAAAATATTTGTAAAATTTCAACTATATTAATGTGAAATGATTTTATTAAAATATTTAAATTTGTAAATAATTGTAAAAAAATAAATCTATAATAATATGAATTTTTGTAACATAATAAAGTTTAGAAAATAATGCAAATAAATTCATGTACTTTAGAATTATCATTATTTTATTATGATCTTACATACAAAAAAAAACTTTATCCAGTCCGGTGCGTCTTATTACTCCAATGCACCAGTGCTTCAGAATGCTTCTGCACCGGTGCGTCATAAAACACCGCGCCAAAACAAAAACTTTGATCTTACAAACTGCCCTGGTGCGCCTATAAAACAGCGCACACCAAAACAGGGTTATTCTGTAAAGTGCAGTATTGGAGCAGCAGAGGGTTTGAATCGTGAGTAAGAATTTTTCTAAGGATATGAGGGTTTGAAAAGATGAGAGTTCGAAAAGGCGAGGGTTTGAAAAGAGAGATTCTCCATAATGCATTTAAAAGTAGCTGGGAGTATTGTCCGAGCTTCGGTTGGCTTACATAAACTTTTACTGGCAAAGCTGACATCACATAAAATCACATCTTCAACTTTCAATTGAACCTGAATGGCATCTCTAAGTTGTATGAGTTGTGGTCCTGTGGATGAAACCTGTGAAAATTCTTCTTGTATTATAAATGGAAATCCAGTGACCATTTCTATGGTAAGAAAAGCATAGATACCTGCAGCTACCATATTTCCACCTGCAAATCGGTTTCCCATTGGAAAAACTAACGTAATAGCCTATTTTTCAATGTGTTTCCTCTGCTCAACCCTATACTCATTTTCTATGGGAAACCATTGCCTCCACATGTAATAACTACATCGTCTAGTCGAAAATCAGTCTTATTTTGCTAACAAATGCATAATGAAGGACTCGTTATTATTGTTCCCAGAACATTACCATTTTACAGATTATATGTATAATTGTTGGTAGGTCATCCGTCTATCTACAGATTATATAATTCTAAAACATATTGGTTGCAAATAGTTAAGTGCCAATTATAACAGGTTCACATGCCACAATTGCCCACTTTGGCCCTGTAGTATTGCATCTTCATATGCCCCACATTGCATTCTCTCCACATAATCAGTGGGGACCTCCTGCAATAAACAGAATGCATTGGAAGTGTTAGTTATCAGTATTTTTCACCTGTTGATGATGACTAGCTTTTAAAGCCAAGTTTTCTAGCAGATGATCCCCAATTTTCAAACTTGTCAACTAGAAAACACCCACAAACATTTTTCCCTCCTACCTTTTAAATTATCCTGTGATAAAAAAAACCTAATTTTCAAGCCCGATCTACTCTCAGTCATACAAACTTGTTCATCAGCTCCAAAGAGAATACTCCAAATATGTCAAAAGTCTCCCTGAGTTAGGTAGTGGAGTTTTAGGCGATCTGGCCTTGGAAAACTATCTTAAGCCAAAAGAACCTCTGTCTAAAACCAACCAATCATAGATGGCCTTCCTATTCTGTAAATAAATCTTGACACACCCTTAATTCGTGCCACTAACAAGTCTTGGTGTCTCTGCAGTGCATGTTTCAAAAGCCAAACTGATGTTGTGTTGATCTATAGTGTTTCAATGTCTTTTTCAAAAGCAGAAGTGTACCAGTGTTCCATAATACATTATTAAACTTAAAATGAGAAGACAATTGCTTCTCATGTGGTTTTGAGCCTGGGATGCAAGTACTAGTCAGAGAGGTAATTCAATGAAATCCTGCAAACACAGTCAAAAGGTTAGTGACCTATGACTAGCAAGTAATACTCTGCAGACATAGGTCAGGATTGCTCCTGTTTTCTAAAGATGCATAAAGATATTCTATCAAACAGAAATAAACATCTCAGAGCATGCCCTTCATGGCATTTTGTCAAATTTTCACTTTTCATTACTTATTGTGATGTACTAAGCAGAGATATGCAGTGAAAGGAAATATTGACACAGTTTGAAAACAGATGAAATGTGACTGTGTAAAACCTCCTCTAAGCATGAGTAGAGGGTTGGGTCACTTGTTGCAAACCTCCTTCTAACATGAGCAGAGGGTTGGGTGACTGTGTAAAACCTCCTCCAAGCATGAGCAGATGGTTAAGTCATTTGTTAAGGCCTCCTTCATTTAATAAGCAGAGGGTCAGGAACAGAGGTGTAGCCTCATCCAAAAAGCACAGGGTTAACAATGCTGCAAACTACCTAAAAACTTATTTAACACCTTTTTCTCCAATAGATGAAACCACTAACACAGTAGTGGTGTTTCAAGGATTGCTTATATAGTTTCACTGATTGAAAGAAAGAATTCAAATCCAGTGGGAAACAATGGGATGATTATGAGTGGAAAAATGTTGCTAAGCAAATGGCCAAGCAGTAGTACTATAAGAATCAAATAGGTTTGGTTTTTCTTCTATCAGAGATCTCCTTCAAAGGCAATCTGAAGCTAAAGTGAACAAAGCTTGGACAGGCTCATCAATGTGAAGAAAAGGATATGACACCATGATTCAAATTCAAGACAATATTCAAAGAATCAAGCCATATCACTATCACAGTCAAAGACCTTTTATGAAACATGTGAAAAAGCTTTGTTGTTCCATATAATTGCGTTGAGGGTCTCTAAAGGTTTTTTTCCTTGATAAACATATATAGGTAAAGCCATGGGTGAATGAAAATAAGGTTTTTCATCCAGAGTCAAAGGAAAATATCCAAGGGCACCTGAATATTTTGATCAAACTGCACAATAGCCATAATTATCATCAAAACACTAGGAGAGAAGAATTGTGAATTATCACCTTCCAAGAAGTGGCAAAGGATGCATTAAAAAATCATGGGTATGACTCTTGAACAATGCTCCTCTAAAGGTCAGAAATGAACAAAAGTGACAAGGTTATTTTTCTAAGTGAAGAAATAGTGAAAAGGCCATGAAAGGGGGTCATGTCTTTGGTATCCTAAAAAGGGTTGGCCACAGCACTTTGTTATCAACTTGATCAAAGATGGGTCTTTGCAATGTTTTGAAGAGTGATGAAATAATAAAGGATAAGAGACTTTGTTTAAAACTCAAAGGGGCCTTTTCAAACTCCAAACCCTCACAAAGTAAGTTAAAAATATTTTTGACTTTTTTAACTTTAAAAGGGTGGAGAGACCATTGCAAAGCCCATTGTGCAAATTAAAAATGCAACAAGCACTCCCCTGGCTGCTCACTGAACAGAAATAATAAATTTCGTGCAAAATTCAAGCTTTTCAAGGTTCCAAGCTTGCGCGGCGTGCCTGGGAGTAAAATTCAAAATGGTTCAAACAGCCGCGCGATGCACCTGTAGCAGCGTGTAGCACGCCTTCACACACTGCGCGAAGGCCGACCCGACACCCCTCACTGCGCGACGTTTTTTTCTGTGAACGTGCCGCTCACCCAAAACACCTTCAAAAATGCCTTTAGAGCTGCTAAATCAATCGACCAAGGATATAAGAATTATTTCAAGGTATTCTCCATTGCTTATTGCTAGTTTTTGAAATCTTAAAGGGGTGACAGGGTTATTTTCTCAAGGAAGAAGCAGTGATAAAGAGGGTAGGGTTTTTGATAAAAAACAAAGTTGTTTATTGCTATGAATGTCATAAACCATTACAATGATAGAGGAAAGTGTATAAACAGTCTTAAGAAGCCCTTATTTCCTTTCAAATAGAATGTTAGTGAAGGAGTATGGTTTTAAAGGATGAAGGCTTGGTAAATTAAACAAAAACAAAAACTTCCTTTTTTTATGTTATGAGACAGCAAACTCAGTGCAGCCTCCATAGTTCAAAAAGAAAAATCTATGTTTAAAAGTCCCAAAATCAGTCTAGAAGGGTGTTTTCCTTCTTGTGTTGAGCAGAGATCTCAAATCAATTTGAAGAGTGTCCTAACAGTGTTAAAACAAGAGTAGACTATGTTTGAATTTCCAAGGGCAAAACAGTGATCATAATTTGAAAGCTTTGTCATTTTAAAGTCCTCTCTGTATGGCGAAATAGTGAACATTGTGCAACCTCTATAGTTCCAAAAGCAGAGTGTGTGAAAGGCTTTTCAAATCAGCTAAGGGTGTTTTGTCTACTTGTGTAAAAGAAACAGTGAATAAACAAAGGAACATTGTTTGAGGGAAGGGTGTTTGTTTTTGTCAAAACACAAGAGTCCCTTTTTCACCAAGAGACCACCAACACACCTTTCAAGACCTTTGCCCAAGCACAGTAATAAATTGACTATTTTCTTTTCATTTGATAGATACTTTTTGTTTGGCATCAAAAGAGGATAAAACAATGATTTATAAGGAGGACAGGGTGTGTTGTTGAGAAAAAATTTCAATGTCCATTTGAGATAGATTGTTTTTGCAAAGAGTATCCAAAACAGAATGCCTCCTAGGCAAGACAATAGAAGTGGCCTTCATAGGAGGTTTGAACCTATTTCAACTGAAGAGGTAAATGCTCATCCATCAGTCCTGTTTAACTTTCATGAGGTTGGATGTCTAGATTTTTGTCAAAGGGTGCAGGAGGTGAAAAGATATTCCCCCTTGACACATCTTTGTGCTTTGAGATTTCAAGGGAAATACTTTCAACTGGCAGGCTTGGATTTCAAGTTTTCTCCTAGATCCATTTCCAAGGCCACCAAAATCCCTTATGTCAGAGAGAAGTGGTTTTAACAGATCCACTTAGACTTAGAACAATAAAAACCCTTTTTGAAGTGGGAGCATCAGGATACATGTCCATCCATCTTTCCCTTCTCATATCTGTTGACTAGTTATGCCCCCCTCATGAAGATAATCATAAAATACTTCACTTGTGAGGGAATTTTCTCCCGGGTCTATGCTTACCATGTCCAGTTTCTCATGCATTTCACAAGAGCCAAATTGATAAATCTCCCTTTCTTCCTCCATAGAAGTATTGAAAAAATGGCCTCCACTGTTCAGAAAAGACCTCCTTCTCAGTAGTCAGCTTACCTTTTCCATCATTCCCTCATCAAGGTTATCACTATTCATCAGCTTGAGAAGAAGGAAATCTCTTGGTACACTTTCATTGCACATCCAGATTTCGCCAATATTCCTTCATTCCATGCATCTCCTTCACCTTCCACTCACTATCCTTTGCCTTCTTCAAGTAAGCCCATTCCCAAGAAGCTCAAATTTCCCATGATTGAACAAGAAGAAGAGCATGATGAATAAGGGTAGTAGAGTGAAAAAGAGCACAGTGAGGAAGGGCAGCAAGAGGAAGAAGAGCATGATGAAGATGAACAACAACATCATACATGAAGAGGGGCAGTAGCAACATGATGAAAAAGAACAGCAGCATGATGAGGAGGTGCAGCACAGTGAGGAAAGGAAGCCTCATGAAGAAAAACACAGTCATGATATGCAGCACAATGACAGCCAAAGCATTCATGAAGAAACTCAAAACAATGGCAAGGATGATGAGGGTAGTAACAAGGGCAAAGAGCTGATAGAGCATGTGCTAGCTGCTTCTCTAGGAAAGGGGCCATGATTTCTTCTCCAAAAGTGGCCAAGCCCCAGACATCAAGGAAAATGGTGCCTCAAACTATAACTCCAAATGTCACTAGGGCCCTCCGAAGCAAGGGGAAATTTCCCAAGCATCCCATTTTCGATTTACCCAAGAGGAGGAAGACCAAGAAGGCCACCCAAAGCAAGGGAAAGGAGAAAGAAGAAAGCAGCCATGAGAAGGATAGAGACTTTGACATAATTCAAATCTAAAGTGATGATAGTGACAATGAGGCCCGAATCCTAGAGACTCTCTTGATCAATAGAGAAAAACAAATTGATTCTTTGAGGACAGATCTAGAGAGGTCTAGAAACTTCAATCACTTCTTGAAAACACAAAATAAACACATATGAGTGTCGACATGGCGGTATATGAGACATGGGCAATCAAATATAAAAAGGAGGCCTCCAAGGCACAAGTTAAATTGGAAGAACTCATGGGTGAGGTCAATGATAGTGAAGATGAAGATCATCCCAAGAGAAAGAGGCCGAGAACCATGGGACTTAGAAGAGCCCTTGAGAAACAAAAGGCAGAAGAAGACGCCCTTCTCCAATCTATTCCTCTCACTACTTTGTTCACCCAAGAGATAGAGAACAATCGAGAAGCATGGCTTGAAAGGGTGAATGATCACTTGAAAAAGAAGTTGGAGAAGGCCAGTAGAGATTTGGACCTTCCAAGGAGGATGACCGGTCACTATAAGAAGCTCAATCAATTCGCCCGACGGAAATTGAAGGCCACGCAGGAAAAACTCAAGGAAGCTCAAAGGAGGCGCCCAGCACCAAAAATGAAGAAAGACACCTCAAAGCTCCAAATTTTGGCCTTAGCTTCTCAGAATTTTTCTGAAAACCCTTGAAGTTCATGCTCGCCAAATTTGGGCGAAATTCAACAAGTTTTGGTTTTTTGTCATTTTTGGGTTTTTGGCTAAAAATCATGGGCATCGCCATTTCTGTTTTGGACATTCTAAAAGGATGAAAATGGTATCATTGGATGCCATAATTTTAGGGGCATCTACTCATCGATTTTCATATCAATTGAAGATGATTTTCTCCCCAAAAATGGCGAAAAACACTCACTTTTTCCACACTCTGCCCTGTTTATCGGCAAAGTCTATTTTTTGGGTATTTTCACAGAGGTCAGATTTTGACTAACTTAAAATGATTATTTTGGAGAAAACTAAGTATTTTCAGAAAATAGACATTCATATCTTTCCAAGGAGCTGCCACGGGCCTCGTTTCGACATCGGGAAGGCCTCCAAAAGCTGCCGGCAAGACAAAGGACTTTCTGTTGATATATTTCTTAAGTATTTTTGTGAAAAATATACTTTTCTAAAGTGACTTTTCCTCATGTGCGTTTAGCTATTTTTGGGCATGATTAGTTATGAAAAGTCAATATATTTACCTTTTTTAGAATTTTTGAGATATTTTATTAGATATTTTGTGCCTTGGGCTTTGCAAAGCCTCAAGGACAAAATCAGATATTTTTGATGGGCCAATGAGATTGCAAGTTGCACTAGGAGGTTTTCCCTCATCTTGGCCTATATATTCCAAGAGAATTCATTGTAAACAAGGCTAAACTTAATGAATAGAAGTAATATATGGTTATACAAGCTTGGAAGAAACACTTGTCTCATACATTGGATAGTTTCTTGAATGTTTTTTGATGATGAAGGAGGTCTGTTGTTGGATTCCTTGACTTGGTAAAATGGTATAGTGACCTTCTCTGTTATGCTTCTTAGTTTTCATTCATAATTCCATGTTCTTGCTTGCTATAAGACAGTAGAGAATAGATTTGAGACATGCCCTTGGAGGCACCTCAAATTTCCTGTTTCTTTATAACTTCTATGCTTTCTTCCTAAGAATCCTTGATTGCTCTTTCATAACTGAAGAAATGGTTTGCTTGTTTCATTTATGGTTTTATGCATGCTAAATATGATTCACGGTATGCCCTGCTTACTCATGGCTAGTCATAGCTCCACCTCTGAAACCTTTCTTTGATTGTTTGATTGTCATTTGTTGAACCAAGGAGGTCTTGTACTGATCTTGCCCTTTGCCTAAAACTATGCAATCTTGCTTAAAAGTGCCCAATAGCCTGAAATACTATGCTTAGGAGTTTCCTCATAGTGATTTAAGTTGTTTGTTTGTCTTAAATGTATTTCCCCAAAGTCTGATAGCAATTTCCCAAAGTTAGAGAGTCATATATCTCTATGTATTGCTTGAATGTTTATTTCTATGCATGGATCAGTTTATAGTTACATTTCTCATGATTAATGGTTAGCCCCACCATGTTTATGTCAGCTATTGAACCTTTTATGTTTGAAATCCTTTTCTCTTCACAAATTTAGTGTCCACCTCACTCCATTCTACCCAAAGATCCATTTTACCTCGATCAAATCGGCCCTTCAACAACCTTGTATCACCATCTGAAAGCTTTCTTGTCCTTTTCGACCCCATAGCCCAGTTATCTGACAATATTTTTATCTATCATAGTCTTTGATCAGTTCATCCCTCACAAACCTAAAAGAAAAACCAAAAACCTACTTCATAACTAGCCTAAAATCAAAAACAAAAGAAGCAAACACATAGAAATCCCTTACACAAATAGAGAGAGCCCTCTCTGAGTCCAAGAAGGCTAGGTCCTTGGGCTCCAAAGATTGGTTTGGTGTTACCCTGTCACTTGGCTTGCCAATCAGCCAAATCATGGGACACTAACATAATGGTGATCACGGTGGGACCTTCCAAGTTAGTGACAATCTAAGTACACCTTAGGACTCCAGAAATCCCTTATCTTCAAGAATACCTGCCATTTAGCTATCCCATCGCTCACTAACATAATGGCGATCACGGTGGGACCCTGAGTGGTAAACAAACTTAGATTCCCTAAACTTTCTAGCAGCCTTAGGAATACTATCTGATTGAATTATCCCACCGCTCACTAACATAGTGGCGATCATGGTGGGACCTTCCGAGTTAGTGACAATATAAGTACTCCTTAGTAACTCCTGAAGTCTCAATCAAACTTAGAAAACTTAAGTTTTTTTTGAAGAGTAGAAGCTAGCTCTTTCACCATCTTAGAAAAATGATGATTCAGTTATAGGAAACTCTTCCAAACCTCATAGGCTACACAAAAACTCAAAAAATCCCAAAACATTCCCAGATTGGATTTTCCCTAGTTATCGGTGGTGGACCATAGCTACATCTCTACAAAAACAACCAAGTTCCACCTGGCGACTCCACTAGCCTCTAGTAGGCCTAAAAACTCCATAAAAAACCAAAAAATTCATAAATCATACCTTGTCTGTTGACTCATCCTTTCCAAGACTTAAAACTCATGGGGAAAACTCTGTGATCAGTGACAAACTAAGTATAACTTAGTGATTCAGAAAAATTCACCTAAACATAGGAGATAAACAGAAATAAACTTGCAAATAGAACCATTAGCTTGTCCAAACAGCCTAGCAAACTATTGAAACCAAGTGAATCACTCTTCCTTGAAAATCTTCACCTCAAAGTTTGCTGGAAAAAACTTTTTCCCAAAAGCATCTTTGATAGTTTTGGTGGTGGACCATAGTTCTCAAAGAAAACCACCTGGCGACTCCACTAGCCCTCATTTTTCTTTTGACCATCCTTCACATTAGCAAAACCCCTAGAGAGGCCATCCATTCAAAACAATCACAAATACCATCCTCTCTAAACTTTGAATTTGAAATCTAGCTTCATGAAGAATTAATACCAGATCTCATCCAGACCCAAATCCCCCTATCATAGTAGATGACTCAAAGAAGATTATGTGGCAAGCTTCCGAAACTGGAAACTTAGCTACTAATAGGTCCATCCGTAAAGCAAGATCAGTACCTAAATATCTCACATCCTTACATGATTCCCCATTTGACTTAAAATCAACAAAAATCCTTTTTAGAAGCAAGTCATAAAGTAAAGTAAACTTTGACAATCTTGAGCCCCTAGATCTGCCAC
Source organism: Pinus albicaulis (assembly GCA_034641835.2). Taxonomy (NCBI): domain Eukaryota; kingdom Viridiplantae; phylum Streptophyta; class Pinopsida; order Pinales; family Pinaceae; genus Pinus; species Pinus albicaulis. The sequence goes on from CM076580.1 coordinate 1,049,460,414, forward strand.
AGAGTCCTAGTAGAGAAGCCTCACCTACTACACCTCCTGACTTTAAGCTTCTCCATCACTTTGGCTCCTACCACCCCAGATCTGCTCAAAATCAGATCACTAGCCCAAGTACATCTGCCACACCCATTCAAACCACTACTGTTCAAATCCCCTTAGCTCATCCTACTAGCCCTCATACTGTACATCATCCATTAGCTCCTGCCATGTTAGCTTGGTATGCACCCTTGGTGTTGCCACACCCTTTGGCTCCTTTACAAAATTACTATCAATCCAAAATCCTGCACTTTACTGGAGTTGAGGCTACTACCTCTCAACAACATGTAGATAGAATTAGCAATGCCTTTGAGTACATGGAAATAGAAGATGAGACTATAAGAATGAGGATGTTCGCCCAAAGCCTGGGCAGAGAACCCAAAAAATGGTTTAAGAGCTTAACTCCAAACAGCATACACGATCTCCCAGAACTCTACCAAACCTTCATAAATAAGTGGGAAATCAGAAAGAACCCCATTCAAATCCTGTCAGAATATAACAATCTAAAAAGGGAAAATGGGGAAAGTGTCCAGGAATACTACACTAGGTTCAACAATGTGTATAATTCCCTCCTGCCTCACTTCAAACCTCCACTTGGCTTAGCTTTAGCAAATTTCCCTGAAGGCTTCGACCTAGACATGACTTATCAACTAAGAGACAAGGACCCCCTACCTTAGAGGAAATGAAAAAAGTGTCCATAAGTGCAGAAGCCAACTTAGCAGAAAAGAGAGCTAGGACCAGATCAGAAAAGAAGGTCACATACTGGGATGAAGTCTCCCCTTCAGCCCCTTCCTTAGATCCTAGAATAGATGACTTGGTTAGATCCATGGCCAAAATGTGGGAAAAGATGAGTGAAAAGAAACCTCTTAGGGACAACCAGCCAAAACCTCCAAATAGAAACCTAAACCAAAACTTTAGGAGAGAACAACCTCAAAACAAACCAAGGGAAACTTACCAACAAATTAGGCCACGCTTTAATGAAAATTATGTTAATGAGGATGAGAGGGATACAGAACCCATAGATGAAAGCCATTTAAACCTAATAGGTTCTGATAATGAGGGTGAGGTTTACCTCACAAAAGAAGAACAAGCTTTCTTCTCCCCGAATCAAAATGAAACCAACTATGAGGACCTCGAAGATCCTGCTATAGATTTTCAGAATGCCATAATAGAAGCTCACAGGCAGTATGATCTTAGAAGAAGAAAAAACCAAGAGAAATCCAAAAAAGGTAGCTTAGACACTGTGTTGCTAAAACCCATGATACCATCTTTAAAAGAGCAGTGGATAGCAACAAAACCATGGTAAAAAAAATTGACCAAAACAAATATAAAGCTATTCAGATGAACCTTGGCTCAGATTTTCCTAGTACCTCTACCAAGTTTCTCGAGATGGATGTGTTGAACAAAATCCCCAACCAGAGTCAGAAAATTAAGAACATAGAGAAATACATGGCTAAAAAAACTGAAGCAAACCTATCTAAATTACAAGCACCCTTCAGTTTTGAAGGTGAAATCGCCAAAATAAAGATCACCATGCCTCTCACTGAACTTATCGCCCAAAAATCTTACAAATCCTAAGTGCTAAAGGTCCTGAATATAGGAAATGATGCAAACACCTTAAATCTAGCTGATGACACCCCTGAAGTGTTGTTTGGTCCAAAAATAGAAGGGAAAATCCAAGAAGGAACCACTCTTCCCTTTTACATCAGTCTGAATATACATGACCAAATCCTACACAATGCCATGCTAGACTCCGAAGCCTCACATAATCTCATGCCAAAGGTGGTAATGGAAAGACTAGGCCTAGAAATAACAAGACCCTATAAAGACTTATATTCCTTTGATTCAAGTAGAGTCAAGTGTCTGGGTTTAATCAAAGATCTTTGTTTCAGTTTGGCCCAAGTACCTGCAAAACACCTAATCATGGACATAGTGGTAGCAGACATCCCTCCCAAGTATGGAATGCTTTTATCCAAATCTTGGGGAGCCAAGCTTTAAGGAAATATTCAACTTGATATGTCCTACGTCACTATTCCCATACTTAACCAAACTAGAATACTCTATCGGGAATCACACATGAAATATATGATCAGTAGCTAAGAAAGGCCAGATAACATCCCGATGTACTCCTTGCATTCAGATCTGAATTCCTTCATTTTACACACTGATGAAAACATTGAGGAACAGTTGGGAGAAATTGAAACAAACTTAGACCCACTGCATCAGATACCCCAAGTTCTTTATGATGAACTGGACACTCAAAATTATCACGATCATGAGTAGTTATGTCTTGAGGAAAGAGATTTCATTCCTCTTGAAACAGAATTAGAGCAAGAAACACAAAACATTATATGCGATCAAGAAAATTGCTCAAACTATAGGAAAACATCAGAAATAACATCAGGAGACTTTTTCAGAACAGAGGCATTAGAAGACTTGGATATCACAAACCTTTTTGGAAATCGGGGGCAGGGGAGCTTAATGTTCTTACCATACCTTAAAGATTTACCATCTCATAACTCTACCCCTTCGAATGAAACTTTTATTGTAGCCATAACAACTAAAGATCTAGAAAAAATGTCTGATAAACTTCTTATGAAAGGATATGATGACTGCAACCCAAATATACCTGAGTTTCTTGAACTAGCTAACATTCTGTCACTCCACCAAAGACTTAGAACTGATAAAATTTGCAATCTTTTTCAAAATACTACTTCATACAGAGAAAACAGTGAGAAACACTATGCCACTTCCATCACTCCAAGAAACAACTTCGACAAAAGAAAATACAAAAGTCTTGACCAAACAATAATAGTCAAAGATAAAACAGCTAGTCATAGGACCTGTTTTGATTTCAGACATACTAATATACACCCTTGTGACAGAAATTTTATCCTTCCTACCCAAGACCATGATATACCAATGATAAGTTCTTTTAATCATGTGTCTTTGCAAGATGATGTTTCAGGGTATCGCCAAATGATTCCTTTGCAAATCAAACAACTCAAAGAATTTTTCAAATATGCTGGAAGTAGTTCCATCTTCAAACCTAGAATTGCAAAACCACCGGACACCAAAAACATGCTCCTAAAAGCCATGTTTCTAGTTCTGAATTTCTGCATTCTGATGTACCTTGATGATGTCATCATATACTTCAAAAATGACAAAGAATATCTGCATTATTTGAAAAAGATGTACAGCAAAAGAAGGAGTGGAAATCAGAGGTATAAAGAGGTACAACAGGAAGATACGGGGTTTTTCAAAGATTCATGCATGAATCCTTATGTCATGCTTGAAAAAGAAAATTTTTCAAAATTTTCTTTTCAAGAGCTCAATGGACCAAGAGTTGTAGGAGATCCTTATGAAGATAAGATGCTTAAGTTTCACCATTTCCAAGATTTCTGAGTTAAACCATTTTCAATCATTGTATATACCATTGTTTGAAAAATAAATAAAAAACAGAAAATTTAAAAAAAATAGAAAAATATAAAAAGAGGGTGGTTTGAAAAATAGAAAGAAAGCCCCATGTTCCAAAAAAAATAGTCGTTCTGAAAGCGCGCAAGTCTAAATGTCACTACTAGTGCTCTAAATGTCTTGTTCAGTTATCTAGCCTAATCATAAATGAACATGTTTTAAATTTATTTGCTGATAAGTTGGTGAGAGGAAAGATAGTCAACATTGTGTAAGCTTGACTTATCAAAGAAAATAGATTAGGAAAATATACTGGTTCCACATGCTCAAAACAGAACCAAAGAGGAAAGCATGGATGAAAAAAAAACTGTGTATCCTAGCCCCGCTTTTCTGGATTTAATTTCATGCAAAATAATATTTGTGTGCAGCTTGTCTTTCATGCCACAAGTACATGATGAATCAGACTGTCTAATCCTGATTTGGTCATTTTTCAATTTCATGTTTTAGATTAGAGAATAAAATCCTGTCAAACAGCTTAACCTTGACAGTCAATCCAGTATAGGTAGAGAAACAAAGGAGTTCATCAGCTTAATCTGAACTCTCGGCGGATATAAGTGTAGAATTAGATAGTGTCATTTTTCAAAAATATTATGTCAAAGGGTTTCTAGTCCAAATGCACCCGAAAGAAGAAAAAATGTTAGGAAATGTAGCGGGGTAGGTAGAAATGTCTTTGATGCTAATCATGCTGTCAATTTTCAGAAATATCATCAAGGAAGAAAGAAATTTGTGCCAATGGATAAAGGCACTGGTATTCAAACAACCGAGATCTGAAATTCTGGACAGCTCCTGAAAAGGAGCTGTCCTGCCCAAATGGAGCCACTGTTAGTCATTAGTATTTTTCACTTGTTGATGATGACTAGTTTTTAAAGACAAGTTTTCTAGCAGTTGATCTCCAATTTGTCAAACTTGTCAGCTAGAAAACACCCATAAACATTTTTCCCTCCTACCTTTTAAATCAGCCTACGATAATAAAAACCTAATTGTCAAGCCCGATCTACTCTCATTCATACAAACGTGTCCATCAGCTCCAAAGAGAATACTCCAAATTTTTCAAAAGTCTCCCCTAAGTTAGGTAGTGGCGCTTTAGGCGATCTTCCCTTGGAAAACTATCTTAAGCCAAAATAACCTCTTTCTAAAACCAACCAGTCATAGATGGCCTTCCTATTCTGCAAATAAAGCTTGATACACCCTTAAGTCGTGCCACTAACAAGTCTTGGTGTCTCTGCAGTGCATGTTTCAAAAGACAAACTGATGTTGTGTTGATCTATAGTGTTTCAATGTCTTTTTCAAAAGCAGAAGTGTACCAGTGTTCCAGAAGACATTATTAAAATTAACATGAGAAGACAACTGCTTCTCATGTGGTTTTGAGCTTGGGATGCAAGTACTAGTCAGAGAGGTAATTCAATGAACTCCTGCAAACACAGTCAAAAGGTTAGTGACCTATGACTAGCAAGTAATACTCTGCAGAGATAGGTCAGGATTGCTCCTGTTTTCTAAAGATGCATAAAGGTATTATATCAAATATAAATACACATCTCAGAGCATGCCCCTCATGGAATTTTGTCAATTTTTCACTTTTTATTACTTATTGTGATGTACTAAGCAGAGATATGTAGTGAAAGGAAAGATTGACACAGTTTGAAAACATATGAAATGTGACTGTGTAAAACCTCCTCCAAGCATGAGCAGAGGGTTGGGTCACTTGTTCCAAACCTCCCCCTAACGTGAGCAGAGGGTTGGGTGATTTTGTGAAACCTCCTCCAAGCATGAGTAGATGGTTAAGTCATTTGTTAAGGCCTCCTTCATTTAATAAGCAGAGGGTTAGGAATAGAGGTGTAGCCTCATCCAAAAAGCACAGGGTTAACAATGCTGCAAACTCCCTAAAAACTTGTTTAACACTTTTTTCTCCAATAGATGAAACCACTAACACAGTAGTGGTGTTTCAAGGATTTCTTATATAGTTTCACTGATTGAAAGATAGAATTCAAATCCAGTGGGAAACAATGGGATGATTATGAGTGGAAAAATGTTGTTAAGCAGATGGCCAAGCAGTAGTACTATAAGAATCAAAGAGGTTTGGTTTTTCTTCTATCAGAGATCTCCTTCAAAGGAAATCTGAAGCTAAAGTGAAAAAATCTTGGACAGGCTCATCAATGTGAAGAAAAGGATATGAAACCATGATTCAAATTCAAGACAATATTCAAAGAATCAAGCCATATCACTATCACAATCAAAGACCTTTTATGAAACATGTGAAAAATCTTTGTTGTTCCATATGATTGCGTTGAGGGTCTCTAAAGGCCTTTTTCCTTGATAAACAAATATAGGTAAAGCCATGGGTGAATGCAAATAAGGTTTGTCATCCACAGTCAAAGGAAAATATCCAAGGGCACCTGACTTTTTTGATCAAACTACACAATAGCCATAATTATCATCAAAACACCAGGAGAGCAGAAATTGTCAAAGTAAGTTTTAGAATTGTGAATTATTTCCTTCTAAGATGTGGCAAAGGATGCATTAAAAAATCCTGGGTAGGACTTTTTAACAGTGCTCCTCTAAAGGTCAGAAATGAACACAAGTGACAAGGTTATTTTTCTAAGTGAAGAAATAGTGAAAAGGTCGTGAAAGGGGGTCATGTCTTTGGTATCCTAAAAAAGGTTGGCCACAGCACTTTTTTATCAACTTGATCAAAGATGGGTCTTTACAATGTTTTGAAGAGTGATGAAATAATAAAGGATCTGAGACATTGTTTAAAACTCAAAGGGGCCTTTTCAAACTCCAAACCCTCACAAAGTAAGTTCAAAAGATTTTTGAATTTCTTAACTTTGAAAGGGTGGAGAGACTGTTGTAGAGCCCATTGTGCAAATTCAAAATGCAACAAGCACTCCCCTAGCTGCTCACTGAACAGAAACAAGAAATTTCGTGCAAAATCCAAGCTTTTAAAGGTTCCAAGCTTGCATGGCGCGCCTATAAAAGCGTGCGGCGTGCCTGGGAGTAAAATTACAAAGGGTTCAAATGGCTGCACGGTGCACCTGTAGCAGCGCGTGGCGTGCCTATGCGCGCATTCACACACTACCCGAAGGCTGACCTGACACCACTCACTACGCGGCATTTTTTCCTGTGAACGTGTCCCTCACCCAAAACACCTTCAAAAATTCCTTTAGAGCTGTTAAATCAATCAACCAAGGCCATAAGCATTATTTCAAGGTATTCTCCATTGCTTATTGCTAGTTTTTGAAATCTTAAAGGGGTGACAGGGTTATTTTCTCAAGGAAGAAGCAGTGATAAAGAGGGTAGGGTTTTTGATCAAAAACAAAGTTGTTTATTGCTGTGAATGTCACAAGCCATTACAGTGATAAAGGAAAGTGTCTAAACAGTCTTAAGAAGCCCTTATTTCTTTTCAAAGACAATGATAGTGAAGGATTAGGGTTTTAAAGGATGAAGGCTTGGTATATAAAAAAAAAACAAAAACTTTCTTTTTTATGTTATGAGACAACAAAATCTGTGCAACCTCCATAGTTCAAAAAGAAAAATTTGTGTTTAAAAGTCCCAAAATCAGTCTAGAAGGGTGTTTTTCTTCCTGTGTTGAACAGAGATCTCAAATCAATTTGAAGAGTGTCCTAATAGTGTTAAAAGAAGAGCAAATTCTGTTTGAATTTCCAAGGGCAAAAAAGTGATCATAATTTGAAAGCTTTGTCAATTTAAAGTCCTCTCTGTATGGCGAAATAGTGAACATTGTGAAACCTCTATAGTTTCAAAAGCAGAGTGTGTGAAAGGATTTTCAAATCAGCCGAGGGTGTTTTTTCTACTTTTGTAAAAGAAACAGTGAATAAACAAAGGAAGATTTTTTGAGGGAAGGGTGTTTGTTTTTGTCAAAACACAAGAGTCCCTTTTTCACCAAGAGACCACCAACACACCTTTCAAGACCTTTGCCCAAGCACAGTAAGAAATTGACTGTTTTCTTTTCATTTGACAAACACTTGTTGTTTGGCATCAAAAGAGGATAAAACAATGATTTATAAGGAGGACAGGGTGTGTTGTTGAGAAAACATTTCAAGGGCCATTTGAGACAGCTTGTTTTTGCAAAGAGTATCCAAAATAGAATGCCTCCTAGGCAATACAGTAGAAGTGGCCTTCATAGGAGGTTTGAACCTCTTTCAACTGAAGAGGTAAATGCTCATCCATCAGTCCTGTTTAACTTTCATGAGGTTGGATGTCTAGAGCTTTGTCAAAGGGTGCAGGAGGTGAAAAGCTATTCCCCCTTGACACATCTTTGTGCTTTGAGATTTCAAGGGAAACACTTTCAACTGGCAGGTTTGGATTTCAAATTTTCTCCTAGATCCATTTCCAAGGCCACCAAAATCCCTTATGTCAGAGAGAAGTGGTTTAAACAGAGCCACCTAGACTTAGAATAGTACAAACCCTTTTTGAAGTCGGAGCATTGGGATACATGTCCATCCATATTTCCCTTCTCATATCTGTTGACTAGTTATGCCGCCCTCATGAAGATAATCATGAAATACTTCACTTGTGAGGGAAGGTTCTTCTAGTTCTATGCTTACCATGTTCGGTTGCTCATGCATTTCACAAGAGCCAAATTGATAAATCTCCCTTTCTTCCTCCATAGACGTATTGAAAAAATGGCCTCCACTATTCAGAAAAGACCTCCTTCTCAGCAGTCAGCTTGCCTTTTCCATCATTCCCTCATCAAGGTTATCATTCTTCATCAGCTTGAGAAGAAGGAAATATCTTGGGACACTTTCATTGCACATCCAGATTTCACCACTGTTCCTTCATTCCATGCATCTCCTTCACCTTCCACTCACCATCCTTCGCCTTCTTCAAGCAAGCCCATTCCCAAGAATCTTAAATTTCCCATGATTGAATAAGAAGAAGAGCATGATGAAGAAGGGCAGTAGAGTGAAAAAGAGCACAGTGAGGAAGGGCAGCAAGAGGAAGAAGAGCATGATGAAGATGAACAACAACATGAAGAGGGGCAATAGCAACATGATGAAAAAGAACAACAACATGATGAGGAGGTGCAACACAGTGAGGAAAGGCAGCCTCATGAAGAAAAACACAGTGATGATATGTAGCACAATGATAGTCAAAGAATTCATGAAGAAACTCAAAATAGTGGCAAGGATTATGAGGGAAGTAACAAGGGCAAGGTGCGGATAGAGCATGTGCTAGCTTCCTCTCCTAGGCAAGGGGCCATGATTTCTTCTCCAAAAGTGGCCAAGCCCCAGACATCAAGGAAAAGGGTGCCTCAAAATATAACTCCAAATGTCACTAGGGCCCTCCGAAGCAAGGGGAAATTGCCCAAGCAGCACATTGTCGATTTACCCAAGAAGAGGAAGACCAAGAAGGCCACCCAAAGCAAGGGAAAGGAGAAAGAAGAAAGCAGCCATGAGAAGGAGAGAGACTTTGACATAATTCAAATCCAAAGTGATGATAGTGAAAATGAGGCCCGAATCGTAGAGACTCTCTTGATCAATAGAGAAAAACAAATTGATTCTTTGAGGACAAATCTAGAGAGGTCTATAAACTTCAATCACTTCTTGCAAACACAAAATAAACAGATGAGTGTCAACATGGCGGTATATGAGACACGGGCCATCAAATATAAAAAGGAGGCCTCCAAGGCGCAAGTTAAATTGGAAGAACTCATGGGTGAGTTCAATGATAGCGAAGATGAAGATCAACCCAGGAGAAAGAGGCCGAGAACCATGGGACTCAGAAGAGCCCTTGAGAAACAAAAGGAGGAAGAAGCTGCCATTCTCCAATCTATTCCTCTCACTACTTTGTTCACCCAAGAGATAGAGAAAAATCTAGAAGCATGGCTCGAAAGGGTGAATGATCACTTGAAAAAGAAGTTGGAGAAGGCCAATAGAGATTTGGACCTTCAAAGGAGGATGAACGGGCACTATAAAAAGCTTAATCAGTTCGCCCGGTGGAAATTGAAGGCCACGTAGGAAAACCTCAAGGAAGCTCAAAGGAGGCGCCCGACACCAAAAATGAAGAAAGACACCTCAAAGCTCCAAATTTTGGCCTCAGCTTCTCAGCATGTTTCTGAAAACCCTTGAAGGTCATGCTCGCCAAATTTGGGCGAAATTCAACAAGTTTTGGTTTTTTGTCATTTTTGGGTTTTTGGCTAAAAATCATGGGCATCGCCATTTCTATTTGGATGATATAATTTCAGGGGCATCTACTCATCAATTTTCAGATCAATTCAAGATGATTTTCTCCCCCAAAATGGCGAAAAACACTCACTTTTTTGACACTCTTCCCCGTTTATCAACAAAGTCTATTTTTTGGGTTTTTTCACACAGGTCAACCTTTGACTAACTTCCGTTGATCAGTTTGGAGAAAAATAAGCATTTTCAGAAAACAGACATTCATAGCTTTCCAACAGGCCACCATGGGCCTCATTTTGACATTGGGAAGGCTTCCAAATGTTGCCAGAAAGATAGAGGACTTTCTACTGATATATTTCTTAAGTATTTTTGTGAAAAATGTACTTCTCTAAAGTGACTTTTCCTCATGTGCGTTTAGCTATTTTTGGGCATGATTAGTTACGAAAAGTCAATATATTTTCCTTTTTTAGCATTTTTGATATATTTTATTAGATATTTTGTGCCTTGGGCTTTGCAAAGCCTCAAGGACAAAATCAGATATTTTTTATGGGCCAATGAGATTGCAAGTTGCACTAGGAGGTTTTCCCTCATCTTGGCCTATATATTCCAAGAGAATTCATTGTAAACAAGGCTGAACTTAATGAATAGAAGTAATATATGGTTATACAAGCTTGGAAGAAACACTTGTCTCATACATTGGATAGTTTCTTGAATGTTTTTTGATGATGAAGGAGGTCTGTTGTTGGATTCCTTGACTTGGTAAAATGGTATAGTGTCCCTCTCTGTTATGCTTCTTAGTTTTCATTCATAATTTCATGTCCTTGCTTGCTATAAGACAGTAGAGAATAGATTTGAGACATGCCCTTGGAGGCACCTCAAATTTCCTGTTTCTTTATAACTTCTATGTTTTCTTCCTTCTTAGTCATATCAAAGAATCCTTGATTGCTCTTTCATAACTGAAGAAATGGTTTGCTTGTTTCATTTATGGTTTTATGCATGCTAAGTATGATTCATGGTATGCCCTACTTACTCATGGCTAGTCATAGCTCCACCTCTGAAACCTTTCTTTGATTGTTTGATTGTCATTTGTTGAACCAAGGAGGTCTTGTACTGATCTTGCCCTCTGCCTAAAACTATGCAATCTTGCTTCAAAGTGCCCAATAGCTTGAAATATTATGCTTAGGTGTTTCCTCATAGTGATTTAAGTTGTTTGTTTGTCTTAAATGTATTTCCCCAAAGTTTGATAGAAATTTCTCAAAGTTAGAGAGTCATACATCTCTATGTATTGCTTGAATGTTTATTTCTATGCATGGATCAGTTTATAGTTACATTTCTCATGATTAATGGTTAGCCCTACCATGTTTATGTTAGATATTGAAACTTTTATGTTTGAAATCCTTTGTTCTTCACAAATTTAGTGTCCACCTCACTCCATTTTACCCAAAGATCCATTTTACCTCAATCAAATCGGCCCTTCAACAACCTTGTATCACCATCTGAAAGTTTTCTTGACCTTTTCGACTCCATAGCCCAGTTATCCGACAATATTTTATCTATCTTAGTCTTTGATCAGTTCATCCCTCACAAACCTAAAAAAAAAATCAAAAACCTACTTCATAACTAGCCTAAAATCAGAAACACAAGAAGCAAACACATAGATATCCCTTACACAAATAGAGAGAGCCCTCTCTGAATCCAGGAAGGCTAGGTCCTTGGGCTCCAAAGATTGGTTTGATGTTACCCTATCACTTGGCTTGCCAATTAGCCAAATCAGAGGACACTAATAGGAAGAATAGTTATTTCCATCAATAATTTATCCAATTCCAATTCTCAATTTTAATTCTAATTCTAATTCTCAAGAATAAACAAAATTATAATTCTCAATTTCTATGGTTGGAGTTCACTAAATTTTGGTGTACACACCTAAAAGTCATTTCGGTGCCTTAACCGCAAATCGGTGCTATTGTACATAGAACAACACTGGTGTTGGTGTTACAAAATGACGCACTAGTGCGGTGCTATTAAGTGACGCATCGGTGACGAATAAACGTAAATAAAAGAAGCGCAACTCTATTTTATTTAAGTAAAAAAAAAACGGCAAATTGAAAAATGGGCAGTAAAATATTTTCAAAAAAATAATTTCATAAAATAATTCTTTAAATACTAAATACTTTTCATTATTTCACTATTTTTGCTAAAATTTTCAGCCAGATATTTGCAGGAGACATACCTGGAGCAAGAGAGCACGAGGGAACTGTGGAGTAGTGAAATATGTTCGAACTGAAGTATTTAGACAATCAGAAGTCAAACCTCTGGTGATTAAAACCCTGTATCATAGAATTTAAAACCATCTCGTGATTAAATTTGATTATTCTTTTTACTTTTCTGCAGTTGTTTTAATTTTTCTGCAGTTTTATCCATTTTTACCCTAAACCCTTCATTTTTTTTTCCCTTTCTTCTCCCTATTTCTGTGATTTCAGAATTAGGGCTTTTCATTTTAGATTGACATCCAACCCACGAGATGAATTGCATAGTTGGATCCCAATCCATTCAGCCATTACATGAATTTTTGGAAAAAATGGATTTTTTTTATCAGTGCATCTGTTGTAACCTAGTGCACCGTGCAAGTACTGTGTAATAAAAATTTTGAAAACCATTTTTTTTAAAATTAGTGTGCCATATCTGAAATAGGGCACCGGTGCTCCATGTTACGAGGATAGAACCATACAGTCTATTCACTTTTTTTGCGATGCATTTATAATTCCCCATGCACTGTACGGTCTATTATACTGTTTTGCGGTGTGTTGGTAATACCCCCACGCATTGATGGTAGTGCGTACATTAAGAAAGACGTACCCGTGTTTTAAGATTTATTTCTTGCCTGAAAAGTTGATAATTTATTTACAAAAATATTAATGAATGATATGGTACTGGTTTTAGATTGATAAAGAAATGACCGACAAGAGATCAAGTAACAAAAATACTGATAACACATCAATAAAAGCAAAAAAGGAAAGTTCTTTGTAAATTCTTTATAAAAAATATTATTTTTGAACTGTATGTAAGTTTAACTAATATGTATTGTTTACTGTGTATCATGCAGAGCCACAAAATGATGAAGCTCAATAAGATTATTTCTGATCTAGGACCAAAAGAGCGTAAAAGCTTTATGGAAAAATTGCAAAAGGATGAATCAGGTGAATGAAAAAACACTATCGATTCAATATGATTTTCTTTTTTTAATTATCATTAATAATATACTTAAATTTTTTAGATAACATGTGTCAAATAGTCTATTAATTCACATATGTTTAATGTTCTATAGGGAACAACAACTCAGAAAAGGAATGTTGTTCTAAGAGAAGAAAAAAAATAGAACATGCAAATGAAAATGAATTGCTCCTTAGCTCATCTAGAGTGGTGCTGGAAGTTAACGAAAAGGGGAAATTTTTTTACAAAAGTTTGACGGCTCTAGTGGAATGAATGTATAGATGTTCTTTCCACTTACAATACAAAAATCAATCCAATGATTCCAAGAACCAAATTTTATATAAACTACAAGAAGAGTTTCCAGAGAATTGGTCAATGAGACATGTCAGACTTTTAATAGCAAAAATGTACAACAACAAAAAAGAAGGAATGAAAAAGTAATATTCCTTTAAATGTTTGTCTAGAATTATTTACAAATATCACTTTTGTTATATTTAATTTTCAGATATCAATATAAAATTAAATATTTTATTGTCATGTTACATTTTCAGGAAGATTATGAAAATCTCAAAATATGAAAGAGATGATATCAGAAATGTGTCAGTAGGAATGTCCAAAAAGGTGTACAAGGAGATGGTCAAAGAAATCGAAAAAATTGCATCATAGGAGGAGCCATCTCAACAACAACGTGCTTCAAATATAATATGTAATCATTAAATTTTTCTATCATTAGGTACAATAAATAAAATTTTTAGCATTGAATATTAATTCTCAAGAATTTTCTTCAAGAAAAGAAAATAAAATGAAACCCATTCAGCACATAAAACAGGACGAAAAGGAAGAAAAGGGTTCATATCTAAGTTTGTGAGTAATTGTTCCTTCCTTATAACAAGTTAACTAGATTTCATTTTTGTATTTTTTAAGTTGTTTTACAAAAGTCATCATTGAATTCCTTCAAACAGGTGCTAACATACAAAGAACAAACATCAGATGAATTAATTGAAATTGGGTTAAATATGGGTTGTAAGTATATGTTGGCATATCATAAATTAATTGTGGAATTTGTAAGCATCTATCGATATTATTTTACTTAGATCCGTCTATAATTAATAAAAAAAACATATTTTATATTAAATATATGATTTTTTATGGGGTATGAAACTTGCAGGAAATAAAGTATGGAACTACGCCAACGGATGAAATTTTGAAAGATGGCATGGTACATGGTTTTGATAGAATGTGTAAAGTTTATGAGTCAATGGTTGCTATGGTACATCATTTTTCTTTTTTATTTACATTGAAGTATATTATTTAATATTGCAATTTTAATTATTCTCACCAATGTATATACACTCATTTCATTTTATTTCTATGTTTGTAGATGGAAGGTGAAGAAGAAGAAAACAATCAACACCATGAACAAAACATTCCTGAAAATAACCCAATTCATGGAAGTAGCTCTAGCAGTGACAGTAGTTCAAGTGAAGAATGATGATCATTATGTTTGGATATCAAAGCAAGCCGTTGTATTTTTTGAAATATGTCTGTGAAATCAGACATTTTGTTTAATGTAATGGACATAGTGTCCTAATTGAAAGACAAAGGGATACCAATAACTGTCCCATTTTGTATGATAAAGACTGTCTTATTCATATCTATTATATATCATAAAATATGTTTTAATTTATTTTATTGCGTTCTCCATTTTCGTTCTGAAATGCCCTAACAAAAATTTAATTCATATGAATATTGTTATGAGATATATATGTGTCGAATTTTGATGAATAATGAAATTTAAAAAACCACAATAATTATGATATGATATAAAAAAATAATCCAAACATCACATTCAAATGCATTAATAAGAATTTAATTAATATGAATATTGTTATAAGATGTGTCAACTTTTGATGAATAATGAATTTAAAACAATCACAATAATTTCACTATCATAGGTCGATGTTTCTAAAAAAATACAAAATGAAAACCAGTGCGTGTCAGTAACTGTACACTGGTGCATTTGTATTAAGAAGCATGCCAGTGCGTTTCTATGACTTATGAGCACTGAAAAAGCACCAAAACCAATGAAAAATATCGGTGTGTTTGTGCGGTACAATGCACTAGTGCGTTTATGTGTCTATACACACCAATGCCGTTGTACAATCTATGAGCACCGCACGAATACCGATACCAATTATAAATCTTGGTGCATTTGTATGATACTACGCACCGGGGCATTTATGTGTCTATAAGCACTGGTGCATTTGTACAACCTATGGGCACCACATGAATACTGATACCAATTATAAAATTCGGTGCCTTTTTGTGATACTGCACATAGATGTGTTTCTATACGTCTACGCACCGGTGCGTTGATACGACCTATGGGCACCACACAAATCCCAAGACCAATTAGAACGGCCTCGTGCATTGTATCACCAACACTACGCCCGATGTAGTTTTATACCTTAACGTCCCAGTGCATTTTCCTTCGACCGCCCTCGGGCGCCTTCTATATGTACACACCGATGCGTTCAAGCCAGATTAGTGCACCAATCAAAAAAACATCTGTAATAACCTCCGGCCGCCCATTTTTTTTAGTTGTGTTGAATTTCTGTTAAAATCTTCTTCAAAACCTCCATAACCATAAACGTATGTTGTAGCAAATGTTTTTTTAACAATTTTGGCTAATTTTATAACACTAAAAACCTCCTTTATAACCTTTTCTAGAGGGTATTTTCCTTGTAGTGGAAGGATGTAGATACGATGTGCGATTACTTGGAAATGTCGTTAATCCATGAGGTAGTCACATTTGAAGGGGATATGTTTGGAAATATTTCTTAGGTGAATTTTGATGACTATGATCTGGCAAACGAGAAGACATTCCCTGAATTGGCACCTCAGTACTACTTGAAGCGTATGATGTATGGTGAAGTCATGAAGGTAGAGGCCATGCCATGGGCACATGGGTTAAGAAATGCTAGGATTCTCAACTTGTTGATGATTCCCCACTTTGGAAGGTACCCCATCACTGATGTTTGTGTGCACCAGCTGCTAGCATTGGTGCATGATGGGTGTCTATGGATTCATAACTGTATTCCTATAGACGTCGTGTTGATCCATCAAATCACTGACCTACTTAAGAAAGGACTTCATCCTATGGCGAGTTATGGAAAAATACAGGAGCAAAAGGTAGCCGCGAAGGTAAAGGCAGACTACAAGGTGGGATGTGACTCCAGGGGCTTCCTGGTGCAGCAGATCAATGACCCAGTGGTGCGCCTTGGAACATTAGTCCTAGTGTGTAAAATGATGCGCAAATGTTGGCCTAAGGTGGTCCCTATGCACATCATTGCACTAACAGGTTAGTGCGAGAAGGGTGTCAGCTACAATTGGTCCCAGTACCTGTGCACAAATTTCTTGGATAATGTGTGTGAGGCGCAGGAGGAGGTGAAAAAGTCTTGTTATTCATGGTTGCTCCTGCTAATTTCTCTGGTTGCGTGGGAAATGCCAGAGAGTGCAGTCCTCCTAGATGTAGAGCCTGGTGTCTTTGAAGGGGCGTGCTACGCCAACCTATGGGACTCTACAGACCCGAAGCGAGTTATGGAGAATAAGATCTTTTCGGTCTTATTTGAAGAAGGATTGGCCGTAGCAATCCACTTGCGCTCACGATTGTCCCCAGGCACGTATGAAAAATACAAAGTCATTGTAGATTTTTAGGTATCAATGCAAAATGTACAGATTTGTGTGCACAAATATAGGGTATGGTACAACCTACCCTTCATGGTAATAGAGGCCATGATCAACCAGGTCAGTGGAGGCAATGCAAACATGATTACAGGTACTTCAAATGAGGATAGACAATATTCAAGAGATAATTTCTCAGGCGAGGCCAGATCAAGAGAGCATGAGCACCAACCTGGTTATCAGCACGGCAGATAGCCGAATTTCCCATTCCCTGGAGCTACAGTTACTTTGGAATGGCCAGATCTATGCGCACAGGTGCAAACGTGCCCTGAGGTTGGGATTGACTTATCTATGCTACCCAGTGAGTTATCTATCTTATCCAGACCATAATCACAAATGATCTATTGTGTCGAGAGGCGCGCATGCACTAGCAGCTCATAGAGGCAAAAAAAATTATTGCACCACTGACTCAAGAGTCTCTTCAAGCGCGAACAGGTCAGTAAGCAGCGGTGGCCCAGCGTGCCGAATTGGAAAATTTTATTGATCGCCTTTGTGGTGACCTTCTGAGGTTTCCATCCCTACCTTTTTTGTGCCACATGATAAGGTTGAAGTTATAGTAGCTACCTTAAAAGATTACGGCTCCAAATTCCAAGCAGTAAAGGCTGAGTTTGAACAACATATTGTGGAGTTGCAGGCAAAGCTCTAGCCAGAGACTCTGCAGGAAGTGCAAGAGAACGCTCTACCTTGGTAAAAGAGGCTTCAACCAACATTGTAGCAATATTCACCAAAGGCACTGAAATCTTGGACACAGCCATGGGATTGTGGAATTTAGTACAGATCGATCCACTCATTAGGAAAATCTCACAGGAACTACGCGCAAAAGAGCATACATTCGATGAGTTTTAGGAGGCACTGCCCACACTTATGTCTCTTTACAGAATGGCATGTTTGTAGATGAGCCAGGTGTTGTGCGATGAAGTTGAAGATCTATGGCAGAAGAAGCACATTCTAACCACCCACATGAGGTCATGGGCAGATGAAGCAATGAAGATATCACAGGACCTAGATGTTGTCGTAAAGAACCTGAGCCAGGTGTACCATAGCATCAACCTTGCAGCAGAAGGGATTACCTCTCAGAATTTGGTCGACATGACTCAGAGTGCTGCTGATCAGAGCATCGACGTCCTTTTTCCCTTTACCACCGCCATCAAGGAGTTTAAGAGGAAGATGAAGACCCTAGCACCTCTATGACTCGGGACGAGTCACAAGATTGTGTTAGGGGAGTGTTGGATAAGGGTCCCTTAAGACTGAATTTTAGGGTTAAATAATAGTATTTTTGTAGTTTTGATTCATGCGTGCTAAGCAATAAAGAGTCAAGGGACTTTGGGGCAGGTAAAAGTCCCTTCATGAGTTGTAATGGGTTAAAGGGTAATTCTAGGGGTCTCAAACCATGGTTTGAGGACCATACTATGAGAGATGGATAAGGTATAAGTAGAAATCTAGATCGAATCAGATAGGTAAGTTTGGATGGAGTTAATGAATATATGTTGATCTGAAGTAAGCCTGTGGTAAGTGTTTGTGTCCGAAAGGATCCTGCTAGCTATGTGCATGGATACCTTAGCCTGGCTATGTGCAGACCCTGCTGGCTGTGTGTGGACCCCGCTAGCTATGTGCATGGGTAGATCTGAAGGATTTTAAGGTTTTTTGTGAACATTTGATGAATAAAGATATGTTTTGGCAACCTGAGAATCAAATGCATCCGTGATTTACTCTATGTTCTATCTATACATATGGTTTCTGTTTCCTGCATATGATTTCTATTAAACTTATGTTGGATCAGTTGCATACTTTTTTTACTGTTAATGAATGATAATTGCGTAGATCTATTGTTGTGGAAGCCGAATATTGCATTTTTATAATAATTAAATGGATTGTGGATACACTGTCTATGCGTGCATGCAAGGTTAACCTGTGTTAATTAACCTAGGATTTCTAGTTAGGGCTTCTAGTGCGCAAGTAAGTCTTTGTAATAAGATAGATCTGAAGACACCCACTTCATTTAATTCTCTCTTAGGGTGTGCAAACCTGGTTCCAACACCTCCCCCCCCCATACTGCTTCGGGTGAGACCTTGTCCTACACAAGCAGGTCATTGCCAGAAGGGCCAGTAGTAAGAGGGTTTTGTTGGTTACGCACTAACTCTGAACCTAGTTCATGACCCCTCAAGCCAACACCAATGGATACCATAGAATGAAGAATATAAGCCTTGTTTCCCTTTCAATATTCGATCACCTAACCTATGAGGATCCTGATACCTTCATGTTTGAATTTGTTGTTGTTTGTAGGACCTATGATTATGCCTATGATGAGAAAAAGCTGAAGTTGTTCCCTTCTACCCTTAAGGATGCATCCTTGCACTGGTTTATGGTTATGCATGGGGGAAGCATCACTACCTGGGCCCAAATGCAACATGCCTTCAATAGAAATTATAGGGACTACACTAGTTCCAAATAAACCAAGGAAGAGATCATTAGGATGACTTTAGGAGATGATGAATCCTTATAAGACTATGAGGAAATATTTCAACTCAATTATAGGAGGGCCAACTGTACCCTTGATATTGAGTCACTCAAGCTAGTTCTTCTTTGGGGGATCAAGGAGGGAGTGTTGGAAACCCTCAACTTGCTATTTGGATGATATATATTGTAATGTTCCCAAAATTTAGCCTCAAGCTAAAAGGAACATTATAGTTAATATTTGATGAATTAAATGGGTAGGGAGGCCCATTAACCTCTTTAGAAGGAAAATAACATTCCTCATGTGAAAAAGGGGAAGAATAAGCAGCTGGATTGAGCACCCATAGGTGTGAACAGGATTGGATCATATTGATTTAGTCAAATTTGACCAAGTCCACATGCAATGTCTAGATACATTACATCTCCATGTTGGATAGTGTAGTTTTAATGGAGGACAACTTGCATGGGCTAGGTGGCACATATGGATGGGACCCATTGTGGAGAGGAGAAATTTCTATATATGGAGAGGAGGATAGCCATTGTATTCATGCTTGGATTATTATTTGCTTTGGTCTGTTGAGACTTTGCTTCCTCTTGCTGTTTAGCAGGGTTGCAATGTTGTTTAGCACAAGGGTGTTCCCGGTCAGGAATCCCTACCTCATCCTTAGGGAAGGAGAGGTTATTGAGCTACATTTCCTCATTCTAGAATTTTTGCCAAGCTACCTCCTTCAGCTATAGCACAGTTTCTGTTTAGAGCTGGGTTGTGTTACAGGGTGCAGCAAAGGAGGATCTCTTAGAGTCATTTCCGGGCTTGTTTTTCAGTGGAGAGTTTGTCTATCCATTGGAGGATCAGTAAGAAGGACTCACAGGCATATTTTCATATCTTTGGCATCATGCCAACCATCTACCATCCCTCAAAACGTAGTTCCAGTCCATTACTGCATTATTTTAGTGAGCTGTTGTAGTGGGTAACCCAAAAATGGCCGAAAATCCAAAGTTAAGATCTGTCCAAACCATTTCTGGGTTTTTATAGGTTTTTTTAGTAGAATCCATGGTTAAAATCCCGGATCATTCTAAGCATACTAAAATCCTTCCGCACTTGGTTCTTTGCCTCAGAAGTCGCAGTTTCTAGTAGCAGCAAAAGTAGCAGTGCACATTTCCAGTGCCTGGTTCTTTGGTGTATTTTAGCCATCTTGTGGCTTGACTGCATTCCTTTTGGAGCACTGTATTTTCTTCCTTTCTAGGAATTTCTTTTGTTTTCTTCAGCCATATTTCAGGTATGTACATTTGCAGTAGCAGCTACACTAATATAGACTACACATTCACTGCTCTCCAGCATTCTATATAGTTGCAGCATCTCATGTATCTATTCCTTTGATCATTGGAGACTTGTTCTTATGGCTTGAGTGGCATGTCCCTCATGATATTTTGTACATTGTTGCTGATCCATTAATAGAATGATGGCTAAATATTGTTCTCTCTCATGACATGACCATATTTGTTGTGTTTACAATATTGTGTTCATGTATTGCTGTAGCTCCACTTTTGGAATATCTTAAGATATTCCCAAAAGTGTAGATTTTTCCTATTTTGGGATATTACAGTGGTATCAAAGCATCAATCCTGGCTCAGCCTATGCATCCAATATATCATGCCATTAGGAGGAGAAGCTTCTCATAGATAATATTTGTGCAGAAGAAACACAAGCATGACTCCATTATTTGGAGGAATGAAGGAAGAGAGGATCTCCCTGCTTCTTTTCCAAGCTATGAAGAATATCAAAGAATATCTCAAGGAGATGAAAGGGGAGGAGTGTAGAAGATTTCTGAGAGGGTTTTAACCAAGCCCTAGCTATTCACATGATGGGTGTGAGCATTTAGCCACACATGCAGATCCACAACGCAGTCTATTTCCCACATTGACTGCAAGAAGGATGGAGGAAGAAGGTGCACCAGGGGAGGAGACCTTGAGTGACTATCTTTAGGAGTATGAATCTCAATCATGGAGATTCAAAGAGCACTTAGACTTCCAAAGGTTTTGAAAACTCAAGGAGGCAAGATCCAGCAGCCACAAAAGAATTAAGAGAGGTAGGATCTTCCTATCTCACTTTGATGGATTAGCAGAGGTCACATCAAAAGCTTGGGTAGAAGAGCTAGATTCCTATTTTCAGCTACACCAAGTTTCAGAGAAGGAGGCCATCAGAGTAGCAGCACTTCACCTCAAAGGTATGACCCATGATAGGTAGTTTAATGATTCTACTTCATTTTTTCATGCAAATGTAAAAAATTATGTTGAATTCACTAAATAATTGATGAGGAGATTTGATAAAGAAAATTGTGAACCATCATTTGTTAAAAACAAAAACTCAAACACTTTGCATGAGTTGGAGAGACCTATTGAACCAACTCCACTCCATACTTTTAAAGGGGATAGAAACATGTATGATAGTTTTCCAAGGGAAAGATCCCCATTTCTTAAAGAGCCCTATTCTATTTTTGAAGACATGGAGTCTTCTCCTTCAGGGGATGACCGAGATCAAGGGTCTGTCAATGAGGATGAGGCATTCTCATACATGGAAGAAGAGGAGAAGGATCAACATCATGGGATGATGAGCATTCACCCTTATCTATTTTGAGAGGTTTCTGCACATAAGGAGGGGAATGCACTGCGCAGTGAAGAGAGGGACAATTCAGTCCACTCATATATACAGTCCACTTCAGATTTTGATGTCTCACTACATGGAGGCATTCCACCTAGGAGGCCACCAGATCTAGAGTTGATAAGAGACATCTTGTCTTTTGACTCATCACTCTTAGATTTTGGAGAGGTGAATAATTTGGAGGAAGACTTTGGCATGGGGGATGTCAAAGGAGAAGACAACAGCATGTGGAGAACATCACATTCCAGATCACCAACACTATCTCTTAGGAGGATTGATCCATATTGGAGGTCTCAACTTTTGGTAGAGTACTCTAAGGATATTGGTGCTTGTTGGATTCTTGATGACCCAGATGGAGATGATAGATATATGGTGGATGATGTGGTCATCTATTCTTATGGAAGAATCTTCTTGACTAGTGCTTCCAGTCTTAAGGAGAAGTTTCTACTTGCAGCACATGAGGACTTCCTAGCTATGCACTTTGATGCATATCTTTCCTTGTTAGAGGAGTTCACTTGGGAGGGCATCCAGCATGATATATTTCAGCATATGGAGAGATGCATAGCTCGGATGGTGATGGAGAGAAGGTCACAACCACTTCCCTACTCATTGGAGGTAAGGGAGAAATTCCAGTTGAGCCATTTCAGCTCAAGGTTTCAAGTACATGGTAGAGGAGGTATAGTTTCACATTATGCTTTGTACTTCTTTAATTTATATGAGTAGCATGTTGTACCAAGAAGGATCATCCCTTCTTGCATTTTATATGATTTACTTGTAGCTACTTGTAGCATTGATTTTGGCTACCTTAATGGTGGTTTGTGGGGGAAGCCACATGATTCTTGGTGTGCACTATTGACACCATATTGTAACTTCATGTTTCCATCTTATGAGATGACTGTGGCAGCAAACAAGTGGCTGGTGAAGCACTTGTTATTTATTATTTTGATGTAGGAAAAGGATGCACTAAGCTAGTTCCATGAGTGGAACTATGATTCACTCTTCGGTTGTCATTTGGCAACTTGTTTTCATTGTATTTTGCTTCCATATATTGCTCATATGTTTATGCTCATGGGAAGCTTTGTTTGGAGAGTGGGCTTGAAGTTGAAGATGCCCATTGGGAGTATGATTCTCCCTATTTCACATGATGTATATATTAGGAGAAACAATGGGCACACCATGATTTCCATATCACCCTTCTTTCCTTCATGTAGGGGGGGCCATCGAGAGAACATGCGTTATTTGAGGAGGCACTTCATGGTTGATTCATTTTGTGGGGTGGCTTGGGCCAATTTTGGAGGCCATGACATTTCAGCCCAATATCAAAAACCCCCTCATACTTATCATAAATGGAGGAAGAAACTACTTGGTTGGGAAAATCCAAACTCTCCATTCATCCCCAACACATTGCATAGATCAGGGGTTGCAGATTTCTTTGATGAGCTACCTAGAATGGTTCATTTAATTTGGATGATAGCATGGGTGAATGTATCATCACTCCTACCTTTAGGAGGCCATGAGACAGCAAGAAGATTTCCGCTTACACTTCCACCTTTTCATGATGTGAGCCATTTGGTCATGCATCTTTGGGAGGAGACATTGGAGGGCAGATTTGTTGCAGATTATCTTGAGTAGTGGTGGGGACCATTGATGAGGAGGCCACAAGAGGAGAAGGGGAGGATTTTTTCTCTCTCTATGCAGTTGCTTGAGGACAAGAAACATTTTGGAGGGGAGGACTGTAATGTTCCCAAAATTTAGCCTCAAGCTAAAAGGAACATTATATTTAATATTTGGTGAATAAAATGGGTAGGGAGGCCCATTAACCTCTTTAGAAGGAAAATAACATTCCTCATGTGAAAAAAGGGAAGAATAAGCATCTGGATTGATCACCCACAGGTGTGAACAGGATTGGATCATGTTGATTCAGTCATATTTGACCAAGTCCACATGCACTGTCTAGATACATTGCATCTCCATGTTCGACAACGCAGTTTTATTGGAGGAAAACATGCATGGGCTAGGTGGCACATATGGATGGAACCCATTGTGGAGAGGAGAAATTGCTATATGGAGAGGATGAAAGCCATTGTATTCATGCTTGGATTATTATTTTCTTTGGTATGTTGAGACTTTTCTTCCTCTTGTTGTTTAGCAGGGTTGTAGTGTTGTTTAGCACAAGGGTGTTCCTGGTCGGGAATCCCTACCTCATCCTCAGGGAAGGAGAGGTTCTTGAGATACATTTCCTCATTCTGGAATTTTTACCAAGCTACCTCCTTCAGCTACAATGTAATTTCTGTTTAGAGTTGGGTTTTGTTACAGGGTGCAGCAAAGGAGGATCTCTTAGAGTCATTTCCGGGCTTGTTTTTCAATGGAGAGTTTGTCTATCCATTGGAAGATCAGTAAGAATGACTCCCAGGCATATTTTCATATCTTTGACATCATTCCAATCATATACCATCCATCATAGCGTAGTTCCAGTCCATTATTGTGTTATTTTAGTGAGCTGTTGCAGTGGGTAACCCAAAAATGGCCGAAAATCCAAAGTTACGATCTGGCCAAACCATTTATGGGTTTTTCTGGGTTTTTTGAGTAGAATCCGTGGTTAAAATCCCAGATAATTCTAAGCATACTAAAAGCCTTTAGCACCTGTTTATTTGACTTAGAAGTGGTAGTTTCCAATAGCAGCAAAAGTAGCAGTGCACATTTCCAGTGCTTGGTTCTTTGGTGTATTTCAGCCATCTTGTGGCTTGAGTGCATTCCTTTTGGAGCACTGTATTTTCTTATTTTATGGGCATTTATTTTTTTTCCTTTAGCTATATTTCATGTATGTACATTTGTAGCAGCAGCTACACTAATATAGACTGCGCAGTCACTGCTCTCTGGTATTCTATATAGTTGCAGCATCTCATGTATCTATTGCTTTGATCATTGGAGACTTGTTCTTATGGCTTGAGTGGCATGTCCCTCATGATATTTTGTACATTGTTGATGATCCATTAATAGAATGATGGCTGAATATTGTTCTCTCTCATGACATGACCATATTTGTTGTGTTTACAATATTGTGTTCATGTATTGTTGTAGCTCCACTTTTGGAATATCTTAAGATATTCCCAATAGTGTAGATTTTTCCTATTTTGTGATATTACATATATATCAATTACATTATGATTACATCATAAATATATTCAATAATCACTCTAGGGATGCTAGGAAAAAGGGTAGGGCTATTCAAGGCTTTCTCAGGTCCTTTCCCTCCACCACATCCATCAAGAATGATATAGGGAAAATGTTGGAATATTTCAAAAGTGAAATGATGCATACATTTTCATTTCAAATGGATACCCTAAAAATCAAGGGAAAGCAATAGGAAGAAGATAGGGCTCTAGCTATTTTCTATCCTAGATGCACTAAAAGATATCCTAGGAATGAATGCCCATTGAATGTGATAGAAGTCTTCCTAGTTCGTGAATAAAACCATGCAACATATAAATGCCCCTCTTTTTCTGGCCTCAAAGTTGTATACCAAGGGGCATAAGGTGGGTCAGAGAAACTTTACTTCATTAATAAAAGGACGCCTCAAGGACCTTGATGATATCAATAGGGCATGCAAGTTTCAGTTTACTCTTATTACATTCCAAATTAGAATGCACCTTCCTAGCCTTGGTATTCTTCCACTCATCCATCATGGTCCACAACTCCCTCTTGGAATTGTTATCCTCCATATCCTCCTCATCCTTTTAACCATCCTTTTCATCCATATCATGCCCAATTTTCTCAATGGGGAAACCCATCACAAGGGTGGAGGCCTCAAGTCACCCAATCTCCTTCTTTACTGCATCCACCCCAACCTCAACCAAAAATAAATCATCCTACTTCACCTAAGAAACCTAAAATTCCTACTCAATCCAATGTGAACCTGGACAAAAAAAAAACACAACAGGTTTATAATAGAGATACATATTATCCTACTTATGCTATGGAAATCTAGGATATCAACCTTTAGTCTGGGAAAGTGCTCCCAAGTAATCATCCACCTTCTCAGCCTGAAGAGATTGAAGAGGAGAAGGAAGGGAGTGCTCCTAAAGTTAATCTTACTCCCTTTACTGAAAGGTTGATCCACCATATCCAACACACCCCATAAGAGAATGAAATTATGGGAGAATTGAATAATTTGTGTGTTAAGATACCCCTTCTCCTGGCTATTAAAGTTGTTCACATCTATAATTATATTATCAAGGGAAAAAATTTCAAAAATCCTGGGAGAAGAAGAAGAGAGACCCCCACCATCAAATTTGTTGGGAAACTATCTAATCTGATGTTGGGGAGGGTGATCTCCCCAAAATACCTAGACCCTAGAAGCCTAATAGTGGATGTTCACATTGATGGTATTATAGTCCCTAATGCCTTGATTGATATTGGGTCTACAATCAATGTGATGACTAAGGATAACATTATAAAGCTAAATCTCCAAGGGGCTTTGTGGAAGAGCACCACAATGCTAGAACTTGCAGACAGATCTAACGTAGTTCCTGAGAGAATTGTTGAAGATGTTATGGTCTCCATTGACTCTTGGCTTTATCCTACTGATTCCCTAGTTTTCAGGCCCAAAACCACATTTAATGGCTATCCTCTTATCTTAGGAAGACCTTGGTTGGCCACTGTTGTTTTTTACATTACTTGTATGGCTGGGAACATGACTATTAATAATGGAAATTTATAAAAAGAAAATTGTATTGTATCCTCCACCTCAATTTTCTATTGAACATGAATTACCCTTGTGGTTAGACGAAGAGGAAGAGGATGGATTATATCACACAACCCCCTACCCAATATGCAGTATATATATTGTTATATGAGGGGGGGACCTAATGAAGATGACCTCATTGACCATATCTTTCAGAACCAACCTCCCACTACCATACCAATTGATGAATTGGTGAAAGAATCTAGGAGTAGTGCTTGGACTGAATTATGTCTGGTTGGCTCAAGTCCTAAACATGTCAAGATCATAGAGTTTGGCGCATCTAGAAATTTAAAGATAAAACCCTATCTCTCAGCCAAACAAGAAGAACAAGTATGCAATATACTGAGGGAACACTTAGATTATTTTTCTTGGGATTATAAGGAAATGAAAGGGGTGCATCCCTCGGTTTGTAATCATCATATTTACATTGAATAGCATTGAAAAAATTTGTGCCAACCTCAGAGGAGGATGAACCCAACTCTTAAGGAAATTTTGAAGGAAGAATTAAAAAATATGTTGGATGCAGGGTTCATATACCCCATCTCAGATAGTGAGTGGGTGTCCCCTCTAGTTTTAGTACCAAAGAAGAATGG
This sequence comes from Pinus albicaulis, assembly GCA_034641835.2. Classification (NCBI taxonomy): domain Eukaryota; kingdom Viridiplantae; phylum Streptophyta; class Pinopsida; order Pinales; family Pinaceae; genus Pinus; species Pinus albicaulis. Next base: position 1,049,487,459 of record CM076580.1, read on the forward strand.
AAAGTGGAGGATCTATGCTGAATATTGAGAGCTTATTAAGGCCACAAAGAAATACCATTTTACCTTTCCCTTAATTGACCAAGTCTTAGATGGTCTTGCAAGAAAGAAATTATTTTCCTTCTTGGATGGATTTGGTGGATACAATCAGATCCATGTCATCCCTGAAGACCAAGACAATACCACATTTACATGCCCCTGGGGCACTTTTTCCTATATATTTCTCCCATCAGGTCTGTGTAATTCCCCTGCTACTTTTCAGAGATAAGTTCTAAGTATATTAGTTGAAATTTTTCATGCCTCTATTGATATATACATGGATTATTTCACTCCTTATGGGTGTGACTTCCAGGAATATATCTCTAATATGTGTAAAGTATTGAAGAAATGTATTGAAATGAATATATTATTGAGCCCTGAGAAATATGAATTCTTAATGAATGTAGGGACTATCCTTGGGCACTCCATATCTAAGGAAGGTATACATATTGACCTAAACAAGATTTCCATCATCAAAAGGGTCGCTACCCCTTAGAAGAAAAGAGATGTTAGGAGTTTATTGCGATTAGTTGGGTATACAGAAGGTTCATCAAATAATTTAGTAAAGTGGCTTCACCATTGTTTGTATCACTGGCCCTGGATTCATTTTTTTTTTGGAAAAGCAACTGTCAAGATTCCCTTGAAGTGTTGAAAGAAAATTTTACCATTGCTCCCATCCTTAGGGGTTCAACTGGGAATTTACTTTCCATATCCATATTGATGCATCAGAAAAATTTATGGGGGAAACCTTGGGAGAAGTAGAATATATATTTCCTTATGCTCTCTATTTCATTAGTAGCAATTTGTCTAAAGTTGAGTTGAATTACATTTTCACTGAAAAGGAAATCTTAATTGTAGTACATTCTGTGAACAAATTCAGGCACTGCATCACTAGAAATCAAAATTGTGTTCATAGTGATCATGCATCCATTAAATATTTGAGGAATAATCAAGATGTGAATGCTAGTATAGTTATATGGTAGTTATTGTTGATGAGCTCCATCATTTGGTACATTTGGAGGGGTTAATGGTCACATTTTTTCCTTATTAAGTATCTTTTTCTTTCATTTTAATTGTATTATGGTCTTATTATGCTAGTGTAGGTGGTGATTGAGCCTTAACATAATTCGAGTACCTAACATAAGATTAAATGGAGGAAAATCATGAAGATATGTCATTTTTGTGGAGATTTTGACATAAAGACTCGGAGTAGACAACAAGGAGATATTCTAGGGAGTTTTCCACCCTCCTTAACTCCCAAAGGTAGCCAAGGGATCCTCGATATTCCCTCCAACAGCTTGAAATCAAAAGTATCCAAGCAAACTCAAGACCAAGTGCACTCAAGCCATACTTCACTTGGAGTCAAGTGGACTCATCACCTATTTTCTAGGGGGCTGTTGGTAGCTTCCCTTTTGGTTAAATAGAGTTGAGCAAGAGCTCATTAGGATTCAAATTTTGGAGAAAGCCATTAGGCTCTTTTCTCTTGTAATAATTTTTTCAAGAAATTTATATTGTTGTAATAAGAATATATTTTGAAATTAAATGAGTATTCAAACTTTTCCCTACTGATCTAGTACCAGAGAGTTAGGCTTGTGGCTTAGGGCCCAATCCATGTGCCTTAGCCTCTCTTGTGTAATCATTCTTTCCTTTCATGTCATTTAGCTAGTTTTTATTATGAATAGTTAACTCGTTTGTTGGTATTTTCATTTACTGTTTTAGTTTGCTTCCATGAGTGGCATAATAGGTGATAAAATCCATAAAGTTGTTAGTCAAGCCTCCCCCTCTCACCTCTATCAATAGAGCTTGAGGAGCGTAGACCTTCCCCATAGACCAAAAAATTCTTTTTAGTTTATGATTTATTGGAATGAATGAGATTAGTTGTTGTAATTCCATAAATGTGTTTAGTATGTTGTGGTATATCTATGTTTCTAGATTAGGAAAGATTTGATTTACAAATTCAAGTCATCTTTTCCACTATCTTTATCATGAATTTGCCCATATTTATTGGAATAATAGGTAGTTTGATTTTAGGTACAAGTAGCAAAGCCAAGGATAATTTCACCAGCACCTCTAGCTTCATCTCTCATCTCCCTTCAGCCCTCTATTCATCAAAATCACCATCAACCTTGTTTTCGTATTTTCCATCCCTACATCTTGAGAAAATCCTAGGGGTGCAAGATAGGCCTCCCAAGAGGCCTTGAGCTTGGCCAAGGGTTGGGCCACCCCAAAACCATCCTCATCCACCTTCACACCACGTTTCCTACCCCTTTTCCACCTCTGTTTGGCCTTATATTTCCCTTGACCTATTTCCTGTAGCAATTTAGGACTTTCCTGTAGAAACACTTGGAACAACACCTGTGGGCCCCTCCTTAAGCCCAAAAAACACTATGGCCACCTTCTAAACCTGCAAGAACCACTCATACACATCCAACCTTGCCCCCATGTGTTCAAGCCTTCCATCAACCACCTTAGCACTTTATTCTCCTAGCTGTAAAACAACACATTTTCAAGCATAGTTAGGTCATGAATAGTTGCATGAATAAAAGAATGATAGATAGAGAATAGGGTTAAGTAGATTGTGTTTAGCCATTTTGCCCAGCTAAGTGTGATTAGATTAGTTTCCTTCATGCCATTTCAATTCAACAATTTACTTCATGCAAGGTACCTAGGTTGCTTTTACAATTATTATCATAGTTTAATAATTAGATTTATTTCATTGCATAATAGTTAGATGTACTTGGTTACAATGGTATAATTTTGTACTTACTAATAGTGCCATGGATTTGAATCATTTTTAGCCCTAGGCCTAATTCCATAAGTGTGAAAGACTTCACCTAAAAGCCCTAGAAGAAACACCCTTTCGTAGAGCTCAGAAGAGTATGAGATGAGTAGAATGCATCTGTTGTGTATATAGCATTGTCACCTCAAAGTTTGCACGAACCCCAGGTTGATAAAGTAAAGTATGGTAGCCTCTTGGAGTTGCAGCATTCTTGGTTCAATACTAGGGCTCACCACCTTTTGGCATCATTTCGAGGGAGGTGTCTAGTAGATGATTTGAACTTGATTTGGCATTCTTTTTTTCTTTCCTTTTTCATTTTTTTTTAGAAATATTAAAAAAAAATACCGAAAAAATCTGATTTTCATGCCTCGTAGGAATGGGGATACTCAAGGAAAGCTTTTACCTAAAACCACCACATCACCACATAGTCACCCTTCACTCTTCTTTAGTGGCTGTGAGGTTGAAAAACCATAGGTGAGCCTTTTGAAAATTTTGAAGAACTTATTGGGGAAGAAGAAGATATTGTTTCAATTGAGGGACCTCCTTCACCTATCTTAACCATGGCTGACATTGAAACCCAGGAAGCCTTTCACATTAGAGAGGCAGATGGGGAAACTAAGATGAAAAACATTAGCCCCTCAGCTCTTCCACACTTTCATGGGCTTACCTCAGAAGGCCCTGACACATTCATGTTTGAATTTTTTTTTTTCTGTAGGACCTATGACTATGCCTCAGATGATCAGAAATTGAAGCTATTCCCATCCACCCTTAAGGATCAGCCTTGCATTGATTCATGGGTCTACTTGGGAACAAAATCACTACCTGGGAACAGATGAAAGAGGCCTTCAACAACAAATACATAGACTATTTTAGGTCTAAGGAAACTAAGGATGAGATATTTAAGATGACTCTAGGGCTTGATGAATCCATAGAAGCCTATGAAGAGAGGTTTCAGTTAAACTATAATAGATCCAACTGTACTCTTGATCCTGGATCACTTGAAATTTACCTCTCCAAGGGATCACAAAGGAGGTGATAGAAACCTTAAATATGTTATCAAGAGGAGATATCTACTAACTTCCTTATGAAATAATCAAAACTATCTTCCAAAACCATTCTAGGGTAGTTAGGAAGAATGGCAAAGCTGGACAAAGTACTTCCAATACCCCTTCCTCTTCCACCTCCATCAAACACGAGATTAGAAACATGCTGGAGGACTTCAAGAGTGACATGATGCACACCTTTGCTATGCAAATGAACAGAATGTGGGTTAGAAGGAAGTAAGAGGAAGTAGAAAGAGCCTTGGCTACATTTTTCCCTAGATGTACTAAAAGGCACCCGAGAAATGAATTTCAAATAAGTGTCATAGAGGTTTGCTTAGTTTGTGAGGAGAATCATGCCATAGACAAGTGTACCTCCTTACCTAGACTTAAATTTGTATATCAAGGTGGGGAAGTGGGGCCAGAGCAACTCTATTTCATCAACCATAGAAGGCCTCTAGGCCCTAGGTCATATCAACAAGTTATGCAAGGTGCACCTTACTCCTACTATCACAATAATCAGAGTGCACCCATGCAAACTTGGTACACCCCCACTCCTCCATCCTGGCCTACACCTCATAATTGTCCTTACAACCCTCCATATCACCCTCACCCTGTGAACTAACCTTTTCAGCAGTATTTTCCATAGCAACTTCAATGGAACAATCCATCCCATGGGTGGACGCCTCAACATAATCAACCGCCTAATCTAATGCCTCCACCCCAACTTCAACCTCAGCCTACTCATGTTGCTCCACCCAAGTTGCCTCAAATTCTCGCATAGAAAAATCCAAACCTGAACAACAGACAGGAACATCAGGTTTACAGTGGAGAGACATCTTATCCAGCTTATGTTGTGGAGATACAAGAGATTAATCTCAGGTCGGGGAGAGTACTCCCAAACAACCACCCTCCATCTCCACCTGTGGAGGTTGAGGAGGAAAACGAAGAAGGTAACACTCAGATCCAACAACATCCTTTTCCTAAGCGCTTGATCCATCCTAACCAACACACCCAGAGGAGCCTGAACTTCTAGGAGAATTGAAAATTTTTTGTGTAAAGATACCACTTCTCCAGGCCATTAAGGATGCACCTATTTATAATAGGCTCATTGTTACACCATTTTTTTGGTCATCTAACTTGTTATTATTAGATGAACCTAAGTACACCATGTAAGACCAATTTTACCCTAAGTAAAATTGCTTTCACCATATAAAATAACTCATTTGGTCATATTTAACCCAAAACAAAGAAATTAATTAAATAAATCCTTATTTATTTAATTATTTCCTAAGAACAAGTTATTTAAATCATTATTTAAATAATACTCTTAGTTAAATTTGACTAAATCATCCATAAATAATTAAATAAACCATTATTTATTTAATTATATTCCCATCATTCCTCTAAAATGATAAATAAATCATTTATTTATTTATTATTTATAAATAAAGGAATTGACCCAAGTCAAGAATCCTTTTCCCTCCAACAAATATAATAAAATATTCCTAAAAGGTGCTTCTAGAATTCGATTAATAATATTTTATTCATGCACCGAGTTCTAGACCGCCCAAATATTTCGTTATAAATAGCGGGGTTTTCCCCATTCATTAGTCACCTTCATTGCATTAGATCACTCTGGATCTACTCTTGGTCACCATTTTCCATTTTGCTTTATGAACTCCCATTGAGTTCCATGTTTGTTTTTCTACACCACTAAGAGAGAGAAATGTTAGATTTGAAACACTGAGGAATTTCAAGAACCCATCCCACTGAGGAGAACTGGAATACACCTTTCTTGTTTTCCTCTCAGGTGCCCCATTCTTTAATATAATACAAAATTCTTTTAAATACATTCTTCTTGTCTTGTCCATTGGATTTATGGAGGCATATTATATTTTATCTGCTTAATGTCTTTATGTTTAGATCTGAATTTGTGCAGCAAAATTAAAGATATTTTGCAGCCATAATCGATGTTAGGGATATTTGTTATGCGTAGCTAAAGTGATCTTTTACGACGAAAGATTCATACTAACAATTGGCGACTCCACACGGGTTTTATTTTACGACCGCTGTCGTTTTATCTATTCCTGCATATCCAACTGTTTCAAACCCTAGGGTTTCTCTTTAGTTTTCTGTTTTTCCTATTTTTATGGTGCTTTCCACCTCTAAAACCCTCAAACAGTCAAATTTTTAACTTCTGTGTGTTTCTGGCCCTATTGCACAGGTGACCGACATCAGCCGCAGCTCAGATGACATTTTTTTTTTTCTGAAATCTGCCGTCGAGAGTGCCGGAAGTGCAGGTCGCACTTTTTGGCCCAAAAAGTGCATCCTGGAGCTTCAGGTCGCGGAAAACAGCCCAAAAAGTGCGACCTGAGCGAAAAACAGGTCAAAAACTGTGACCTAGCCTTTTTTCTAGAATTTTTCTGAAATTTTTCTGGGTTTTGTCTGAACCTCTGTCAGGGTTGTCTGACCTCCATCTTCGCCCATTTAAACCTATTCTTGCTCTCTTTTACTCAACTAAGTGGGAATCTAGCCCCCTAGGGCTTCAGTACCCTCCACTTTTTGTGGGAGAGTTTTCTCTGTGTCAGAAGTCTGAATTTCCAGAGTTTCAACCTTTTTTCTTTCTGATCTGATACCTCCCTTTTATATCCCTATAGATCAGCTCTTGTCCCTTTCAAAACAACTCATATAGTTTTGTTTTGGTTAATTTCAAGGGCCACCTCCTTTTCCATTCTATTTTTAGCTGATCTCCTCTTTTTTAACAGCAACCTTGCCTCTGCCTCTTTGCTGTTTTCTGCACCTCTTTTCAGCAGATTTCTCCTTTAGATCCATGTTCCTCCCAACTTTAGATCTATTGGCCTTCTTTTTAGTGTGTTTTGATTAGATTTTTTCCCTCTTATAGACTAGTTTTGACAGACCCGCCTCCTTGGGTTAGATTGATGCATTGTTAGCTGTTAATTTTCTGTTATTTTAGTCTTATTTACTGTTCTATGTAGATTTATTTTCAATTACGCAGCACACTTTTTATTTTATTCTCAAAACGTCTGGGTTTAAAAATTAAAATTAACACACGCCGCACACTGACCCTAAGTGAAGAAGAGCCTGGTTAACACCGCTTGGAAAAGACTTTAAAATCAATTGACACTGCACCTCTCTGCCCTTGTTTCGACATTGGACTCACTTGATCTTGCACCGCTCTGCCTTTGTCAGTTTTTCTTCTTCCCGTCATCATTGTGCCTCCAAGGCATTTATCCCAGAGACTTATTAGCCTTCACCTTCCGTTTCCAGTTGGTCGACTTGCTCCTTCCTGTCGTCATCGAGTTAGTCCTCCCCCGTCTTCTGATTCTTTGGATTCCTCCCCTACTTCTGGTTCTCCCCCTGTTACCTCCACCATGTCTGGTCCAGGGCCTAACACTAGTGGCCACCCCGGCCCTAATGCTGGGACTGTTACTAGCAGAACCGCCAGAGGAACTACCTCGACTACTCCCTTGCTCCCTTTCATGGTAGGCCTTAGTCTCCCTGATTTCAATCAGTTGATCAATGATCCTATCCGCCACGATGTTAGTTGGCCTGTTATGCCAACCAAGCTCCCCTTCGACATTCCCAAGTTTGAAGGCCTTGCTGGAGAAGATCCCTCCAACCATATCCGATCTTTCCACATGTGGTGTTCATCCCATTCCATTATTGATGATTCCATCCGTCATAGATTGTTCCAACGCACGCTTATAGGCGCAACTTCTAAGTGGTATGTTGATCAGCCCACTTCTTCTCATACCACCTTTTCGACTCTTTCCCAAGCTTTTTTATCTTACTTCCATCTTCCCCTTCGTTATGACACTGGTATCGAAATTTTGACTTCTTTCCATCAATCATCTGCGACCCACCTATCCGATCATGCCCAGGAATGGTGGCGAAGAAAGTGCCTATGTCAATCTCCTACCTTCGAAGACCGTGTCTATATGGACTGGTTCCTCAGATCTCTCTTGCCACCTATCGGGAAAGATGTCGCATCACATTTTCCTCAAACCGAAGAAGCTGCCCTCCAAATGGCGTTAAAATATGACCTGATCTACGCTCAAACGGGTTATGTTTACACTGTTCTACCTGACCTCCCTAGACCCGGTAATGCCCATGCACCGGGGGCACCTCATGCCGCTAACAGTATCATTGGAGCTATCTCTCATCCATCCGCTCAACCTCCCATGATCTATGGTTTCCCTGGGGGAGGGGGCACCACTTCCTGCACTTCTCCCCCTCCCGGTAGCTCGCATCCAGGATCCGACATGCCTCCTCTTTCGACCCAACCACCTCATAGACCGGTACCCACTCAACCTCATACATCTGGTACCTCTGATTACAAGATCCTCATGATGAACTCTGACCAACCTATAACCACCGACCTTAACCTTCACACTCAGTCTCGTCCGTACCCCCAACCTCCTGCTCCATCTGTCCCCGAGTTACCTTCTTCAGGTTCTACAGAGCCTCTTTCGACAACTTATGGTCCCTTGCATATCCCTCCACCCAAAGCCGAGGTTCCTACCAAGATTCCTAAGGGACCCTTACGCCGAAATGTTGCTTCTGACCGAGCTGCCCATTCGTTTAGCATAGTACATGAGCTGGCCCAATATTTTGTTGCCATTTCAATGCTGGAACTCCTCCAGTTGTGCCCCTCCCAAAGAAAAGATCTACTATCTGCCCTGGGCACTGTAGACCCAACAGATGACCAATTGATTATTTTCGATGCCCATCAGTCGGAGTCTCCTCCTCTTCCTGCTTCCGTAGCTTTCCAAATCTCAGTCAAAATCCAGAATGATAACATTCCCCGATGCATCATTGACGAGGGGGCATCCACCTGTGTGATGTCCGCTTCGGTTTGGAAACAACTCGGATCTCTTGAGTTGGTCCCTTCCACGATCACTCTTCGAGCATGGGATGGCCACGCCTCCCAGCCCATTGGCCTTTTCCATAATTGTCCCATCACTCTTGCTGGCAAGCCTGTTTGCATTGACGTTGAAGTCATCGATGCCCCTCTTGATTATAACATTCTTTTGGGGCATAGCTACACCTATGCCATGTCTTATATCCCATCCACAGTCCACCGCAAGATGTTTTTCCCTCACAATGGAAAGATAGTCACCGTCAACCAGTTGACGTATCATGAGCCAAAATCTCAGACCTCCCCTGAGTCAACCCTCTCTTCTGTAACCAATAAAAAAACCATTGATTCTTTGACCAGTGTTTCCCCCGGCGTCTACAAAGACTCCTCCTTTCTTAGAACCTTCCTTGGTCTTCCTCCTCCTCTTGTCTCTGATCCTAGCTTAGCGAATGTTTGCATGATGCAACTGTCTTGGGCTGCCCTTAAACAGCCTGTTTCAGCTAGCCAGTAACCTCAATCTCGCCTGCAGCAATTCACTCCTAGCCCTTCGCCTCAACTACCCGAACTTCTTCTCCCTGGACCTTCCCATCCAGCTAATATCCATGAGCCTCTTTACCCTCCCGGAATGGTTCCCCCAAGCCTTAGCCATTTAGGAGTCGTCCCACTTGGCCATTACCCCTTCAGTCAAATACCTTTCCGTGCTCCCCCTCTTGGATTTTATTCAGTCCCTCTCTTGGCCAACCTCTCCCTCCCTAACTTGACCTTGGGTATTCCAACCACTACCTCGCCTGGTCAACCCAAACTTGATCTTGCTTTGACCCCAGTTCAACCAGTCCCCATGACTCCTCCTGCTGCAACTGTGCCTCAGTCACCTCAACAAGAACCACCTCCCATTGCGACCGCTTTGGGTAAGAATGGTACAACTCACAGGGGGGCATCAAAGGAAAAAGTTGCCCCGACAAACCCTGCCCCTCCTCGACCTCCAAAGCATACCATCCAGTGTGCTTTGTGTGATGTTGTCAGTCATGCCACCCATACTTGTCCTGAACTGCCTCCTCTCAAACCCATGGTTAATGTCGCATTCCCTGAGTCCTCGGTCTGGGAAGCCTTTGTTTCTTCCGCGACCACGACCAAGAACCCCAAGAATATTCACAACAACCACCCATGTGCTTTGTGTGATCACCATGGCCATTACACCCACCTTTTTTCCCGCCTCAAGGACTTCCGCACCTCTCTAGCCACGGTCCGCCAATTCGAGGCCAAGCGCAACGAGTCCACCTCTCCCCTATTTGTGCATTTTGCTTCGGTGGACCTACCAGACATGACTGCTCCCATTGACATTCCCCCTCCTGATGTCAAGATGATGGAGCCTTCTTCCACCATTTTATACCTATCATCATCCATGAGACCCTCGGGGAACATTCCCTCTGAATCCTCCCCTGTTGTTTTGCTTGAACTTCCTTTAGCGATTGCCTTGGGCTCAACATCCATAGATCCTTTATCTACTTACTCTTCTGTCACCCCTTGTGACGATGTGCATGTGAACCCCTCTTCTCATAATGATGAATCTGGTAGCTTCGCCACGTTAGGTGGTCTTTCTTCCACCAGTCACCCCATCTTATATCACGATGACGACATTATGGAAGAAATCCCCACCACTGACTTTATCTATTCCCCCTTACATCGAACCCATGTGTTTGCACCACATACACCTCGTGGCCATTACATTGAAACCCCATGTTTGGGTAAGGGGGCACCCATATTTGAGAGACCAAGAGAAGCAATTCTCCACAACTCTCCTAGTGTATCTGGTCGTGCCAAATTTAGTACCATTATTCTTCCACATTTAGAAGAACCTTTAGAGTCCCATATCACTTCAGATCACTCTCGGGATGATACCCCTTATCGTCCCTTCATCTTACATCAACAACCCAGTCTTTTAGACATTGTTGTTGACCAACCTATAGGTTTTCTAAGAGAGCATCAGTTCATTATCTCAAAATCCTCTGTTTGGGATAGTGGCACCAGGTATGCCAATCCAGAAACTTAAATTCCATTTGATTCATATATGCAGTACTACAAGAGATTGGTAATCCTCCATTTCCTTTCTCAAACTGCATAACCATAACAAAAACAAATGGCGCACCATATCATTAAAATGTGTTTAGATTCCCCTTTTTCTAAATACATTTTGGCATGACCACCACATGCTTGGGGGCACCTATGCCCCTCAACCATACAAATCCCAGATCTCAGCCAAAAACAACACTGAAACCCCCTTTCTCTGATAGGTCACACTTTTCAGGTCATTTCCTGGGACAGGTCACAATTTTCTACCCATTACCTTCTACCCAGGTCACAGAACAGACCCCCAAAAGTGCGACCTGGCCTGTTCATGAGCTTTGGGTACCTTTTAGTACCTTGATACTTCACCAGGACACATCTTTTCCATGAAGGGTCTATTCACCTCTTCTCCAAATCGAATTTCTTCATTTACGACACTTGTACTTGGGACACCGCTTTGTCTCCTTACTCGTCTTCGTTCGTGTTGATTTTCATCATGAGCTACCCTATTGTACTCATGATTTTATGGTCCCCCATTGGACCCGTAATATGAGGCAGCACCATTGAGTCGCCCTTTCTTAGAGCATCTGAGTCGCGTCACCATAACATTCATGGAGTCTATCCCAAGTCCCTCTGTACCCCACTATAGTCCTCCATCCTTTCCTGCTTGGTCCCTCTCTCGTGTCGCACATTATGGCCTTTAGTACCCTTGTCCATTACCCCTCATGATATTGTGTCAGTCACTGCCAAGCCATTCATACCCTTTATGCTCTAACAAGGGAAGTCGTCCAACCACTCCTCCGTTTCTCTCATTCCATCATCACCATCAGTGTCTACTTGTTCGTCGCTCTACTTTTTTCCTCGTGCCTTAGTTGGGGTTCCCTTATTGCCTCACCCATGGCAGACCTACTTCTATCGACATCAGCTCATTTACTCCAGAAGCCAGGTCTAGGGGGCAATGTACCATTGGTTTGAGCTCTTCCCAGCATGATCGTGATCTATACACTTGATGGTCCAGTGACGCAGCAGCAACTATTGGTGATTCCCGGGCATGTGTGAGATGTTTCAACCCTCATGAGGGGGTGGCCCTGCAGGTAGCCCCCCACATGCCCAGATGACTTCATTTCCGCCCTTGATGCAGCTCCTCCCATTTGATGATATCAGCCTCAACCGCTTGTGGCACCTCTTTGATTTGCACGTATCAGTCAGAGTTTGCGAGCCCTTCCCCGCATGTAGGGGGCATTTGGGTGTATTTGTATCTCATGTACTAACATATTATTGTATAAGTCTTGACGATTATTCCAGGCATCGCATGTATGTGGGATTCATCATGTTATTTATCTGGCTCATGTTTAGGTCAGCACATGCTTCATTATTGCATTCCGTGGTTTTTCGGGGGCCTTATTCTTTGTATTTTGTCTCTGCGAGCATAGGTATGCCTCCCCCGCCACCTTTAGCACAGGTACCACTTCATACACTAGAGAGTTGTTTCACCTGTAAGTCTCATCTCCTTAGGGTCTAGTCCTTTAGCACATCATACAACATTACACTTCTCTCTCTCACTTCCCTTTTGATATCTAGTGATTGAGTTCTTACAACGTACTTCGGTCATACGATTTTCTCCTAACACTCGTACGTTGGGGGGCAATCTGTTACACCATTTTTTTGGTCATCTAACCTGCTATTATTAGATGAACCCAAGTACACCATGTAAAACCAATTTTACCCTAAGTAAAATTGCTTTCACCATATAAAATAACTCATTTGGTCATATTTAACCCAAAACAAAGAAATTAATTAAATAAATCCTTATTTATTTAATTATTTCCTAAGAACAAGTTATTTAAATCATCATTTAAATAATATTCTTAGTTAAATTTGACTAAATCATCCATAAATAATTAAATAAACCATTATTTATTTAATTATATTCCCATAATTCCCCTAAAATGATAAATAAATCATTTATTTATTTATTATTTATAAATAAGGGAATTGACCCAAGTCAAGAATCCTTTTCCCTCCAACAAATATAATAAAATATTCCTAAAAGGTGCTTCTAGAATTCGATTAATAATATTTTATTCATGCACCGAGTTCTAGACCGCCCCAATATTTTTTTATAAATGGGGGGGTTTTCCCTAAATCATTAGTGGTCACCTTCATTTACGTGAATAAACTTTCTGCATTCTCTTTAGTGGTCTCATTCTAATGTTTTTGCTTTATGAACTCCCATTAAGTTCCATGTTTTTTTTTCTACACCACTAAGAGAGAGAAATGTTAGATTTGAAACACTGAGGACTTTCAAGAACCCATCCCACTGAGGAGAACCAGAATACACCTTTCTTGTTTTCCTCTCAGGTGCCCCATTCTTTAATATAATACAAAATTCTTTTAAATACATTCTTCTTGTCTTGTCCATTGGATTTATGGAGCCATATTATATTTTATCTACTTAATGTCTTTTATGTTTAGATCTGAATTTGTGCAGCAAACTTAAAGATATTTTGCAGCCATAATCGATGTTAGGGCTATTTTTTATTTGTAGCTAAAGTGATATTTTATGATGAAAGATTCATATTAACACTCATCAAGGAAAAGGGCTTCAAGAAACCCGTGAGAGAGAGGAAATATACCCCCATCATCAATGTGGTAGGACATTTTTCTGACTTAATGCTGGGAAGGGTGATCTTTCCAAAGTACCTAGACCCCGACAGTCCAATTGTAGATGTGCACATAGATGGTGTCATAGTCCTCAATACTCTGATTGATCTAGGGGATTCCATAATTTTCATGACCAAGGAAACTATGTTGAAACATAATCTCCAAGGGACTTTGAGGAAAACCACAATAGTTTTGCAACTTGCAGATCGTTCCACAGTATCTCTGGAAGGAATTGTTGAGGATGTTATGGTTAAAATTGAATCTTGGGAGTATCCTACAGATTTCTTAGTTATATAACAAAAAACAAAGTTCAATGGATACCCTCTCATCTTAGGGAGACGTTGGTTAGCCTTTGAAGATGCTTATATTAGCTATCGAGCCAGAAACATGACTATTAAAAATGGGCCCTTGTCTAAACAACCTATATTATATCCTCCAGCCTAGACTTCCATTGATCATGATCTACCTATATGGTTGGAGGATGAAGAAGATGAGGTATATAACACTACCTCGATTTGTACCATAGATGATGTTATTAGAGGGGGAAATCTTGCTGAAGATGAACTCATCAACCATGCCATTCAAAACCAGTCCCCCACTAACATTCCTCTTGAAAACCTAGTCAAAGAGTCTGAAATAAAACCTTGTATGGAAGTGAACTCAGCCGATCCAACCTCTGAAACCACCAAGACTATTTACTTTGGCCCATCCAAATCTCTGAAAATCAACTCAAACCTCTCAGATGAGGAATAAAAGTAGTTATGCCAGCTTATAAAAGAAAACCTAGATGCATTTTCTTGGGATTACAAGGACATGAAAGGGGTGCATCCTTCAATATTAAAACATCATATTTACATCAAAGAAGTATGAAATCCTATGTGAAAACCCCAAAGAAGGATGAAACCAGCTCTGAAGGACATAGTCAAGGAAGAGATGCAGAAACTGTTGGATGTAGGTTTCATTTATCCTATATCAGACAGTGAGTGGGTATCTCCACTTGTCCTAGTCCTGAGGAAGAATGTAAAATGGAAAATTTTTGTTTATTATCGATAACTTAACAAAGCCACCAAGAAGGACCATTTCCCTTTTCCCTTTATAGACCAAGTCTTGGATGGCCTTGCAGGAAAGAAATTCTTTTCCTTCTTAGATGGGTTCAGTGGGTACAATCATATTCAAATTAGCCCTGACGACCAAGATAAGACTACTTTCACCTTCCCTTGGGGTACCTTCGCTTATAGAGTCCTACCCTTTGGGTTGTGCAATGCCCCAGCTACCTTCCAAAGAGTTTTCCTGAGCATTTTCTCTGAGCCATTCCATGACTCCGTTGAAATCTACATGGATGATTTCACACCATATGGGGATGACTTCCAGGAAGATATCTCTAATTTGGGTAAAGTACTGAGAAGGTGCATTGAGATGCATCTCTCCCTGAGTCTAGAAAAGTGTGAATTCTTGAAGAGAGCAGGAGTTGTATTAGGACACTCAATCTCCCAAGCAGGAATATAGGTGGACCCGAGCAAAATCACTATTATCAAAAGGGTACCTTCTCCTCAAAATAAGAGAGATGTTAGGAGCTTATTAGGGTTAGCTGGTTAATATAGAAGATTCATCAAAGATTTCAGTAATATGGCTTCTCCACTATTTGGTTTATTGGCCAAAGATTCTGAGTTTATTTGGTCTAGTCCTTGTCAAGAGGGCTTTGAGCTCATCAAAGGAAAGTTGAGTACCACCCCCATTCTCCGAGGTCCAAATTGGACTCGGCCTTTCCATATCCACACAGATGCATCTGACAAATCTGTGGGGCCAACATTAGGAAAATTAGAAGGAAAATTATCTTATGCAATCTATTTCATTAGTAAGAACTTGTCTAAAGTCGGGCTAAACTATACTGTCATAGAGAAGGAGATGTTAGCCATTGTCCATGCTTTAAACAAATTTACACATTATGTAACTGGGTATCACACCTTTGTTCACACTAATCATGCATCCATCAAATATTTAATGAACAAACCAGATGTTAATCCTAGGGTAATTAGATGGTTGTTACTTTTATAGTAGTTTGACCTAACCATTGTTGATAAACTTGGAAAGGAGAATGTTGTTTTATATTTTTTATCCAGTTAGCTCTATCTGCAGGAGAAGAAGGAATGGTGGATGACTAGCTTCCAGATGAACATATTTTTTCTATATTTGTAGTATTACCATGTTTTGATGGCATAGCTAACTACTTGGTTGCTGGAAAGTTCCCTCATAATCTCTCATTTAGGGAGAAAAGCAAGATCATCACAAAAAGCGCCCCTTTCACATGGATTGGGGGAAATATTTTCAAGCTAGGTCGTGACCAAATCCTCAGGAGATGTATAAGGGAGGAATAATTTTTTTATATCCTCTCTGCATGTCACGATGACCCTTGTGAAGACCAATTTGCTGAAAAAGGGATTCTTTTCAAAGTTTTGTAGACAGGATACTATTGGCCTGCCCTTTACCAGCCTTCCAAAAGATACACTAGCAGGTGTGACTAGTGCCAAAGGATGGGGAAACCTACACAAATGGTTGAGATGCCTTTTCACCCTCAGGTGGCCCTTGAGCCATTTGATAAATGGGTCATGGACTTCATTGGACCTATTGATCCACCACCTGGACAGAAAAAGCATATCATAGTCTGCGCTGACTACCTAACTAAGTGGGCTGAAATAAAAACTATGAAGGCATAAACTGAGGAGAAAGTAGCAGAATTTATGAGGGAGAATGTGTTTTACAATTTTGGGTACCCTAGAGAAGTAGTCATTGATCAGGGGGCACAATTCACTTCTCATATCATTGAAAATATTTTGAGGAGGCACAAGATTAAGCATAAGGCTTTTACTTCCTACCACCCTCAGGAAAATGGCCAAGTGGAAGTGACTAATAGATCCTTAGACAATATCCTCACCAAGCCTTGTGAGAAGAAGTAGGATTTATTGGGCAGATAGATTGTTAGAAGCTACTTGGTCCTACAACACTACCTGGAAAACAACAATAGGATTCACTCCTTATGACCTAGTCTATGGTAAGAAAGATTTTCTTTCAGTTGAATTTGAATTCAACACCTTAAGCATGGCAGCTGAGCTAGACCTAGACATTTAAAATTCCAAAAAAGGGAGGTTTCTGCAATTAAATGGATTGGATGAATTCACGATGCAAGCACCCCTCCACACAGACGTAATTAAACTGCAAAGGAAGGTCTGGCATGACAAGAATATTAAGGAAAAGACCTATTAAGAAGGATATTGGGTGTTGTTGTATGACTCAAAGTTTAAGGACTTCAAAGGAAAATTAATGAAAATATGGATGGAACCCTACAAAGTGGATAAATGCTATGATAATTATGTAGTTCAGATCAGAACCATAGATGATGAAGGAATTCCCCTACTTGTTAATGGTTATATACTCAAGGTTTACTTGAAGCCCCTGTCTAGGGAAGAATGCATAAATTCCATAAGCATGGAAGTGTATGTCATGGCAAACTCCATAGTTTCCAATGGATCCTAAAGAAATAAAAAGGAAAAAAATAATGAAGAGGCATGGGTGAAAACCTCTTCAAGGTGCCCTAGGCCAACTCCAGGGTTGAAAACCTCCATGAGGCAGTCCTGGAGAGAAAAAAAAATAGAGAGTAAAAGATCCTTGGGTGAAAACCCCTTTGGGGCACCCAAGGTAGGCCTCTGGGTTGAAAACCTTTATGGAGATAGCCCACTTGCCTTCAAGAAAAAAAGAAAAAGATGGTTCACAATTGAGGATGGTTTTTAGGATCCAGAGGAGCGATTTCTATTCATTATTTCTTCTTCTCTTCTTGAACACTCCATAATCCACTCCATCATCCATCCCCTCATCCATTTCACCCACTATATAGGCAACAAGGTCATTTTTTTCCCTAATCTAGAATTTCTACAAGAAAAAGAGGCAGCTACATGATTCCTATAGCACTACAGGAAAATCATGTAAATGCTATAGGAAAATAATTTATGAAGAATAAGGTTGTCTAAGGGGTTTGTGAAATTCAGTTAGGGCATGATAATATCTATTTTTCCTATGCTTAAAATTCCCAACACCCTATTTCACTCCATGCACAAGGTTTCCCTATCTAAACCCTATGTTGCACCTTGGACAGCTAAATCATTGAAAACCTAGCGTAGGAACCATTTCTCTTGCCTATCCTCCACTCCATTCATCCCATGAATTCATCCATAGCCTCCATAACCCATATCCCTCCATTCCTTAACAAACTAAAGCAATAAGAGGAAAGTAACAAACTACTATAGGTATCAGAGTGTTTCTTGTAGAAAATCTATGTGTGGCACAACAAGGCCAAAAGATGAAGAAAATCAGATGTAGATGACTCCAGGAGACCACCAACAGACTACAGAGGGACAAGAACACTAGCCATGGAATATGAAGCCCTCCATGCAGTACCTGCAAAAGAAATAAAACAAGAAAATGGTAAGCAAATCACTTAGAAAAGATAAGTAGCTCAGTCAGAAAAAGTTGCTCACTCAAAAGAAAAAAATGAAGACAACAAATAAAAGACTCGGGTTGCCACCACTAGCTCCAGGTCATTGCACCAACTCCTACAGCACCTCACCAACACTAGGTAAGCTCAGGTATGGCCTCTCACACCTCATTGTGCATCCATAAAGGCCAAAATAGTTAAATGTCGAGATTTAGAAGTTTAAAAGGAAAAAAGGTGGCTAGTTAACCTGGCCACCTTCGTAAAGTAAAACTAAAGGAAAAGTGAAAGTGCATGCCACCTGGGAAATTCAAATCGAGTCAAGTCAGGATGGATGAGTATGGAGAGGAGTGATCATGAGGTCAACAATGATTAACTGAAGTTGGGGCCAACGGTCTCTAAGAGGAAACTAAAGTTGAGTATGAGTCACCAAAATTCTCCAAATTTGGTTAAAAATTCTAATAAAGGTAATATTTGTCTGATTTCCATCATTTCATTGAGAATTTCCAAGAGCATCAAGTGCAGAAGAGCAGTGGGAACCATCAGAAGACAAACATCAAAGTTTGGGCTTGCATGCACCATCATTCTACAGGAAACAACATTTTTCTATAGGGAACTTCAACATCACACTAGCTGAGGCTTAACGGGTAACACAGAGTTACCTGTGGCTGGTTGCCTTCCCAAATACCCCATATATCAAACCAAAATATAAAAGGACCAAGGTAGGTGGATTTTAATCCTCCAGCACTGAAATTCCTCCATGTAATTCACACTCAGTAAAAGTATATGTCACAGTTAAAGGGTAAAAAAAAATTGTGTTTTGCTTCAAGGCCTTTGCCTCCAAGACTTACCTATAAAATCCTGTCACCACCTTCATCTCATAGCATTAAAATGGGAGGGGGATTCAACAAAAGGGATCCTATAAACATTAATATAATTAGGCAACACCCTCAGGTTATGGAAATCTTCCAAAATCATCAATGGTTGGGGTTCTTCGAGCTATTGAAAGGTTATGATGATGAAATAGCTAAAAAATTTGCAGTAGCCCTAAAATCACATTTAGAAGAAAGATCCACCACTGTGATAAGAGTACTATCAATCACTCTATCTCTTGAACTCATAATCAGAGTTACCACCTTGCCCTTGGGAGTGAAATGCGTCAAGGAAAGAATACCTAGCACTGCAGCGAAAAAGAATTTCTTCCTACCTGGAGAGAAGTATATTGAAGATAAAAATGGTGTGATAAGGGAGAGCCTCCCATACCCCTAGGATGAATTTGCCTTCCACAGCATGAAATTCATCTCTTGTGAAGACAAATTTATTGTGGTTTATGGGTATAATTTCAGGTTGTTAAATGAACTGAGGTTCCAAGGAGATCTTCCACTCTAAAAAATATTAAGTGTCCCTCACTTCCTCCTAAACTCCATCATTGATATGAGCCACAAAGTGAGACAAAGTAAATATCAGCACATGGCCCATCATGGCCTAATAAAATTAATTGCAGATGATGCTTTGAGAAGGCTAAACCTACCTGTATCTTGGTCCTTTTTTATAGACATAGATAGGGAAGCCTTTATAGCTACCCAAATAGGGAAAACCTCTCCATCTATCCCTAGAGAAGAAGAAGAAGTATAAGAGGAGGAAGAAGAAGATGAAGAGGAGGCAGAAAATAGAGAGGAAGAAGAGGCATAAAAGAAAGGGGAAAAGGAGGAGATGGAAATTGAGACAGAGAACATAGAGATAAAAAAAAGAGAGAAAGAAGAAGCTGAAGGAAAGGAGGAATTAAAGACTCAGGAAAAACAAGATATGGACCCTATCTTAGGCCATGAATCCTCCCCTCAAGACAGAAGCATGTCACCTAACATCACAAACCAAGAGGTAGCTGCCACTTTAACTACTTTGAGAACACCTGTTAAAACAAATAGATAGAGGTAAGCACCTATGTACTTCATAAATAGGAAGAGTCAGAGGGTGAGACAAGGGAAGCCACAAACTCCTACCAAGAGCCCTATCACCATTGAAGAATCACCACAGAAGGAGGAAGAAATTAGATTATAATAAGGAAGGGTACAGGAAGTCACTTCACCCATAAGGGCACATGTTACATATATCAAAAGACATTCAACCATATTGGCAACCCACACACCTCATGCAACCTCCACAAACCCTCCAAGGAGTGAAAAGAGTGAAAATAAAAAAGAAGAGAGTCTTCAGCAAGAAAAACAAAATTTTCTATGTGAAACTTTGTTTTTTGCTACAGGAAACTCTAGCAAGCACAAATTTGGAGAAAAATGCTCTGGTTGAGGGGGAAAAGAAAACCACAGTAGTGCAAGAGGTCAAGGAAGATGAGGGCAAGGCACAAGAGGAAATACATGATGAAAAAGAGGGAGGAAAATATAATAAATAAGATGCCACCTCACCAAAATAAAATCCCAAATATGTTGCAATGGTTCCAAACCCTAAACCTCAACCCAATCTCAACTCTTACTACACCTACATTAAGGGGGGTAGATTAATTCCTCAAAAATTTACAATTCCTTTATTTTATCAGTTGGAGGAAGAGAGGGCACATAATCATCATTGGATGAAGCTTTCCACATCTAAAGGAGTGTATGATATAGGGATCATGGAAGGAAAAGTAGATAAATTGGGAAAATATTTATCTAATGTGTGGCTCAGAGAGTCAGTTTTGAAGAAGCAACTTCAGAAAGCTCCAGAAAAGAATGTAGCACTACAAGAGCATCTTCAACAAAAAGGTAAACAAGTGACCACCAGGGAAGACTTGTGCATGGAGGCCATTCAACATAGGTATCCTTCAAATTCATATGTATTTTACCTTAAGGAGCAGTGGATCCTCTTTCAAATCAAAGCTTTAGCCTCCTGTGGATCCTTTCCTTTCCAAATTTGTAGACAGATCATTGATTTCTACAGTCAAGCCAACATGGATGACAAGGAAAAAATGGCAGAGTTTTATATGCATAACCTTGTGTTAACAGATTTAAATATTTGGGACCCTAATCCTAGGATGGGAGATATGAAATTAATGGCCTTAGAATCCTGGATGGTAAATGAGGAGACAAGAGCACAAGAGATGAGGAGGGTTTGAGAAGAGAAAACATATAAACCTTACATATTAGGGAAGAACTGTTCAGCCCTAGAAGAGTCATCAATAACCATCTGAAGATTGAAGGGAATCCTGCACTAGCTAAAATATACCTCCATACACAAGCTCAAGCAATAGACCACTTTGATGATGTTTCTAGGTTGTTGGGAGATAACTGCATTATGGCTAGCCAGAGAAGATGGAACAACCTCCCTCACAGACTTAGAAACATGGAATACCATACACCAGAAAGATTAAGGGGTACCTTGAAAAGGAAACCATTGTAAAAGAGGGTCATGTAGGCCAAAAGGATTATATGGCTTGGTCTAAAGCCCATTCCACCCTTGCTGCTAGGGCTGAGTGATGGGAAGGACCAAGATGAACATAACAGAGAATGAGAAGAAGAAGAAAATAATGATGGTTTTTACCCTTTCGAGGGGACTCCCACACTTCTTCCTTTGGAAGTCAAGGGGTTCATCAAAGCCTTAAAGGAAATGCAGAAGGAGGATTAGTTTCTAAGAGGATTAGCAACCATTTAGTAGGGGGGTGATGATGAACTCCATCATTAGGTACATTTGGAGGGGTTAATGGTCACCTTTTTGCCTTATTAAGTCTCTTTTTCTTGCATTTTAGTTATATTATGGTCTTATGATGCTAGTGTAGGTGGTGATTGAGGCTTAACATACTTTGAGTACATAACATAAGATTAAATGCAGGAAAATAATGAAGATATGGATTTTTTGTGGATATTTTGTCATAAAGACTTGGAGTAGACAACAAGGAGAGATTCTAGGGGGTTTTCCACCCTCCTTAACTCCCAAAGGCAGCCATGGGATCCTCGAGATTCCCTCCAACAACTCGAAATCAAAGGAAACCAAGCAAACTCAAGACCAAGTGCACTCAAGACATACTTCACTTGGTGACAAGTGGACTTATCACCTATTTTATAGGGAGTTGTTGGTAGTTTCCCTTTAGGCTAAATAGAGCTAAGAAAGAGCTCATTAGGATTCAGATTTTTGAGAAAGCCATTAGGCTCTTTTCCCTTGTAATAAGTTTTTCAAGACTTCTATATTGATGTAATGAGACTATCTTTTGAAATGAAACGAGTATTTAGAATTTTCCCAACTGATCTAGTTCCATAGAGCTAGGCTTGTGGGTTAGGGCCCAATCCATGTGCCTCAGCCTCTCTTGTGTAATCATTCTTTCCTTTCATGTCATTTAGCTAGTTTTTCTTATGAATATTTAGCTAGTTTGTTGGTATTTTCATTTACTGTTTTATTTTGCTTCCATTTGTCTTTTGTTGTAGATTTAGGCTGCTTACATGAGTGGTAGAATGGGTGATAAAATCCATAAATCTGTGATTCAAGCCTCCCCCTCTCACCTCTGTCAATAGAGCTTGAGGAGGGTAGACCTTCCCCACAGACCAACAATGATTTTTAGCATCTATTATTTTCTATAATTCCATGAACATGTTCAATATCCTATGGTAGATCTCTGTTTCTAGATTATGATAGATTTTTTTTACAAATTAAAGTCATCTTTTCCACTGTCTTTATCATGAATTTTTCCATATTTATTGCATGAATAGGTAGTTTTATTACAATTACAGGTAACACATCCAAGGAGAATTTCACCAGCACCTCCAACTTCATCTCTCATCTCCCTTCGGCCCTCTGTTCATCAAAATCACCATCAACCCTGTTCTTGGATTTTCTATCCCTACACCGTGAGCAAACCATAGGGGTGCAAGACAGGCCTACCAAGAGACCCTAAGCTTGGCCAAGGGGTGGGTCACCCAAAACTAATCCTCATCCACATTCATAGCACCTTTCCTACCCTTTTTCCACCACTTTTTGGCCTCGTATTTCCCTCGGCCTGTTTCCTATAGCAATTTAGGACTTTCTTGTAACACTACAGGAAACCTTTAGCAGCACTTGGAACAACACATGTGGGCCCCTCCTTAAGCCGAGAAACCACCACGGACAGCTTTTAAATCTAAAATAACCACTCATACACCTCCAACCTTTCCCCCATGTGTTTAAGCCTTCAATCAGCCACCTTAGCTCTTTCTTCTCCTAGCTACAAAACAACACATTTTCAAGAATAGTTAGGTCATGAATAGTTGCATGAATAAAAGCATGATAGATAGAGCATAGGGTTAGTATAGTGTGTTTAGAAATTTGGCCCAGCCAAGTGTGATTAGATTAGTTTCCTTCGTGCCATTAAAATTCAATAATTTACTTCATGCAAGGTACCTAGGTTGCTTTTACAATTCTTATCATAGTTTAATAAGTAGGTATCTTTCATTGCAGAATAGTTAGATGTACTTGGCTACTATGGTACAATTCTGTACTTACTGATAGTTCCATGGATTTGAATGATTTTTATCCCTAGGCCTAATTCCAAAAGTGTGACAGACTTCACCTAGAAAACCTGGAAGTAACACCATTTCGTAGAGCTCAAAAGAGTATGACATGAATAGAATGCATATATTGTGTATATATCACTATCACCTCAAATTTTATACGAACCCAGGGTTTATAAAGTAAATTAGGGCAACCTCTAGGAGTTGCAGAATTCTTGGTGCAATACCAGGGCTCACCAATCATTACAACAGTTTGATTTGACTATTATTGACAAACCATGGAAATAAAATGTGGTTGCATATTTATTGTTCAGACTAACCTTGCCTACAGAAAAATGAAGAGATATTGGATGATCAACTTCCACATGAACCCCTCTTTTCCATCTTGGCACTTTCTCCTTGGTTTTTTGACATACGAAACTACTTGATTTTTGGGAGTTTCCCTCCTAATCTATCATCCAAAGAGGAAAGGAAGTTTGTAATGAAAAACACTCCTTTCACTTGGATTGGAAAAAATATTTTCAGATTGGGACCAGATTAGATCTTGAGGAGATGTGTAAGGGAAGATGAATTATTTGACATCTTCTCAGAATGTCAGGATAAACCTTGCGAGGGTTATTTTTATTCTTTACAATCCGATTAATATTGGTCCACTTTACATGAATATGCAAGGAGATACACCACCAGATGTGATCAGTGCCAAAGGATGGAAAAACCAACACCCAGGGATGAAACTCCCCTACAACCTCAAGTGGCCTTAAATCCATTTGATAAGTGGAGCATGTATTTCATTGGGCCAATTGATCCACCATAATGACAAAAGAGGTACATCACAATGTGTATTGTTTACTTGAAAAAGTGGTTTGAGACAAAGGAATTCAAAGTAGATACTAAGCAGAAAGTAGTTGAGTTTTTAAGAGAAAACATATTCTCCAATTTTTGGTATCCAAGGGAGATATTCATCAATAAAGGAGAATAATTCACCTCAAATATGATTTAGGATCTCATGAGGCAACACCATATCAAAAACAAGACATCCACTTCCTATCACCCTCAAGAAAATGGGTAAGTAGAGGTCACAAATAGAGAATTGGAGACCAAGGTTGTTAGGAAGAAAAAGAACGATTGGGCAGATAGAATAGTGGAAGCCACTTGTGCCTATAACACCACTTGGAAAACCACCATTGGGTTCACTGCATATGAATCTGTTTATGGGAAGAAGGATTTTCTTTCTATTGAGTTTAAAAATAACACTTTGAGAATAACAACTGAGTTGGACTTAAACTTCACGACAACATAACAATAAAGGTTTCTCAAACTTTATGTCTTATATGAGTTTAAGATGTAATCTCTCCTCCACATTGAGGTCATATAATTTCAAATAAATTTCTAGCATGAAAATCATATCAGGGAAAATACTTTTCAAGAAGGAAACTAGGCCTTGTTATATGATTCTAGATTTAAATATTTCATAGGAAAGCTAGTGACAAGATGGTTGAGTCCATAGCTAGTATAAAAGTGTCATGAAAATGGATATTTTTGTATTAGAACCATTGATGAGGAAGGTATTACATTGCTTGTAAATGGTTATAGACTTAAGATATATAGAAAACCTTTGTCCAAGGAAGAATTTATTAGTTCAGTCAACAGAAAATTATATGTGATTGGTAGTTTGATAACTTCTAGTCCACAGTATTCCTAAAAAAAAAGAAAAAACAATCCTATATGAAAACCTCTATGAGTCATTTGAGGCAAGCTCTAGGGTTTAAAACCTCTATGAGGCATTTGAGTCAAGCTCTAGGGTTGAAAACCTCTCCGAGGCAGCCTAGGAGAAAGAAAAAAAAAGGAAAAAATAAAGATCCCTAGGTGAAAAACTCCTTTGAGACTTCTAGTGAAGGCATGTAGGTTGAAAACCTCCATAGAGGCACCCAACTTCTTGTCTAAAAAAAAATAATGAAAAAAAAACAAAGAAAAAAGAGAAAAGAGGAACACAAGGAGGAAGCTCACACCATTGTTGCTAACCTTTTTATTCTTTTGCGGGATTAAATATAGTTGGAATATTGTATGGCTACAAGAAAAACCCTACAATATCTCATACATATTCCCATCCATACACTTCATCACGATAGTCTTCAATCATATAACCATCTCTCTCCACCCTCCAATCAACTAGAAATTCAAATTTCACCTCCTAACTGTGATGCTATAGGAAGTTCCTGTAATGCTAGAGAAGGATCATGTGAAACTACAAGAGTGGGTTCCAGTGAGAATGATATCCCAGAAGGTCATGATGCCTCTAGGAAATGATAGAGGGTGTCCTCCAATGATTTACTCATCACCCACCCATTCCATTTCACCAAGACTTGCTCAAAATTTCCACTCTGTCCTACGTCTAAAAAAAACAGAGGCCACTATCTTATATTTCTCCATTCTCTACACTACTTTGTCATGACTCCAACCCTCTCCATATGGCTTGCCATCATTTCCCTTAACACCATCATGAAAACTGAATACTTCAAGGGAGGATTAAAAGACTGCTACATGGAGAAAACTCATCTTGTTGAAACCTGTGTAGTCACAACAGAAATCTCTGAGATCTTTTTTTCCATAAAAAAAAAGCATGATGGAGCCATGTATGCACCCAGGAAGGCACACATCATACTCAAGAAAGCATTCCACCATCATCAGTAACCTAGACATCAGAGAGACACCTGCACACAGACAATAAAATTATGAGTCAAGGTATAATCAAGTTCTAAATACATGCACAAGGAACAAGAAAAATAGTCAACTCCCTCTGGGATAATGATATTATATGGCTCAAATCCAGCATGAAACCATCTCTATAAATTTGATTGATAGGTAGGATCAAGTATGGAAATGGTCAAGAAAGGAGTTTTAATAAGTTGGAGGTTGCCATTAAACTTGGCCACCCTCGTCTAGTTAAGTTGGTATTAGTCACTCATGAAATGTGGAGATGTCAACTCAAAGTGAGCTCGTGTCATGAAGAGTGAGGTGATAATCATTAGGAGAGGAGAATGATTGCAAAGAGTGGGGGACAACAGTCCAAAAAAGGAAACTCATGTAGATTCTATGTCACCATAGCACTCCCAACTTTCCCCTCAAAAGAGTATAAGATGTATTGGGATCAACTTATTTTGTACCATCACTCATTCCAAAAATAGTTAGAGGGATGATAGGCTATCGTATCACACCACCTAGAGTGCCACCGAGGAGTTTCGAACCCTGTCCTCAAGTGCTACAAGAGGAAGCTACAATAAGGTCTACAAGTGCTATGAGAGGGAGGAGAATAATCTACAAGAGAAATTAAAGGGTGCAAAGGGATCCAAAGTGGCTCGAAATTGTCTCAAAACCATCATACACATCCAAATTTGTTTGACAAAGAGTAAGTGACATCCAAATTCCTTTTTTTACATCCAATTGCATGAAAATGCTTCTTGAAATTGATAGCCTATGGTAATCAGTTAAGGAGTAAGAGGTCTTTCTGGAAATTGTTCTGGTTAGAAACAAGGAAAATAATTTGTTTATAGGAATTCAAACATCATTCTCACTCACTACTACCAAGGAATTTAAAAAAATTTCACCACTAAGATTGTTTAATTTTTTTTTGAATCATACACCTAAGTAGCACCAAGTAGGGATAGTAGAAGAAATGGGGGGAGGATTTAACAAAAGAGAACCCTTAGACACCAACAAGATCCACCAACACCCTTCAGTAGTGAATATCTTGGGAAGACACCAATGGTTGGGTTTATCTGAGTTGTTAAAGGGGTATGATTATTATCTCACTCATGAATTTTCCATGGCACTAGATTCTCAAGGAGAAGTTAGTGCCACCATTGTTGTCAGAGGGTCAGCAATCACTCTCAGCCTTGAAACCATAATCAGATTGACCACCTTACCTCTAGGGATTTGATGGAGAAAAGAAGACAAGGGAGTCAGTGTCACAAGTAGGATACATCTATCCATTTTGAAAAGGAAGCATGTGGAGGATAAGAATGGAGTCAGAAGAGAAAGCCTACCTTACCGCTGGGATGAGGTGGCTTACCATATCCTCAAGTATATTTATTGTGAAGGGATATTGAGTGTTGTTTATGCTTACCACTTTAGATTTCTCCATGAGTTGATATTCAAGGAATAATTGCCTCTCCATAAAATGCTTATTGTTCCCCATTTCCTCCAACAACTAATCATTCAGATGATTCAAAAGGTGAGGGAAGGGAAGCACCAACACTTATCTCACCATGGCCTCATCAAATTAATAATGATGGATGATTTGAGCCACTTAAGGATCTTGGTCCTATGGACTAACCTTGTTGAAATGGATAGGGATACTTTCATAGAAACCCAAGCCATCACACTTGGAGAGACACCAGCCTCTCCTATTGGACGTAAATAAGGGAAAAAAGAGGAGCAAGAAGGAGAAAAAAAAATGAGTAAGAGGCATCAAAAACATAAGAATAGGAAAGAAAAATAGAGGAAAAAGAGGCAGCAGAGAAGAAGGAAGGAGAAGCATAAATTAAAGGCCAAGAGGGGGGAGAAGCATGTAGAAGGAAGAGTAATCCCAAAGGAGACTTCTAAACCCCGAGAAGCAGAGAAAGAACCACCTCAAACAACTCTATCTCCAGGGGATACTAAACAAGATGTAGATGCAACATTAGCTACATTGGGAACACTTATCAAGCCATAAGGGAAGAAACCAAGACAAGTTCCCCTATATTTTAAGACCCAGAAGAGCACCAAAATTAAACAAGGGAAACCAAAAACTTCCACAAGGGCCCTTATCATTATTTATGAATCACCAAGTAAAAAGGAATAAGTAGGACCTAGTGAGGGAAATATTGAGGAGGCCACTTCTCATAAAACCAAAACCAAGTCACCTATAGCATCTATGGGTATGCCCACCACTAGGTCAGTTACTTTCAAGAAATCGAATATACAAGTTTCCCTTGAAGAAGCAGAAAAATAAAAGCTACAGGAGGGGAATGTTTTTCTACAAGACAGGCAATGTTTGCTACAGGAGGAACCAAGGAAGCTCCAAGAGTAGAAAAAGGAGCTACAGGAAGAAGCAATCACCTCAAAAACAATTGAAAAGGACCTCTAAGAGCTCTAAGAGCCTGATACAAATCCTAGCTTGGGACACTACTACAAATTCATTGAAGGAGGAAGGATTATCCTTGAAAAATTTGCAATCCCACTCCTCTATGAGTTAGAGATAGAGAGACGCAAAACCCATGGGTGGATGTAAATTTCTAAATCTAAGAATATGGAACATGTGGGACTTATGGAGGATAAATTAAGTGAAATGAGAAAATAATTGTGTGATTTTTTACTAACGGAGTCTATCATGAAGTGGAAACTATAGGAAGAAAACAAAAGGTCAAAAAAGA
This sequence comes from Pinus albicaulis, assembly GCA_034641835.2. Classification (NCBI taxonomy): domain Eukaryota; kingdom Viridiplantae; phylum Streptophyta; class Pinopsida; order Pinales; family Pinaceae; genus Pinus; species Pinus albicaulis. The sequence goes on from CM076580.1 coordinate 1,049,516,286, forward strand.
GGCTGCAGGAGAAAGAAACACAACTTGCCACCATGGCAAGTCTCTCCATGGAAGCCTACAATCTAGGTAATCTTCAAAATGTTATGCCCTCTTCCTAAAATAATAGTGGTTGCAGCTCCAAATGAAGACTGTAGCACAATATGAATCTCTACCTTAACAAGACTACAAGAAGTTTATTGAGTTTTGCAAAAGAACTAGTATGGAAGACATGGAAAAGTTAGATGAAATCTACATGCACAATTTCATTTTGACAAATCTGAATTTTTGGGATCCTAATTCAAGATTGGGACACATGCAACTCATGGATTTAGCATATTGGTTGGCTCATGAAAAGACAAGGGATGAGGAAGTGAAAAAGGTAATGGAAAAAGAGGATAAGGAACCCTTGTATATCAAATAAGAGTTGGTGATCCATAAGGATGTCCTTAGAAATCATAACATCATCTCCTTTGATGCTACTTTAGGACCCAAATACATTGAAACCTAGGAGAAATCAATTATACACTTTGAATACACCTTTATAATGTTGGGAGCATAAATTCTACAAGATTTGCAGAGAAAATGGCATGCCTTACCTCGCAGTCTACAAGTTAGAGAATATCACTCTCCTGAAAGGCTAAGGAATGCCTTAGATAAAACACCATTGTACAAGAGATTAATGCATAGGATGAATATCAATTGGATAGGACTAAAACTTATTCCACCCTTTTTTTTAGGCTTACAAGAAGTAAGGAACCAAAAATAAGAGCATAAGGAATGGACTGAGATATAGGCAAATGCAGGGTTTTACCCACCAGAAGGCACACCATCTGAGGTGCCTTGGGATGTCAGAGAGGCCACCAGGGACATGAAAGAGCTTCACATGGATGACTGAGTTTCTAAAATGATTAGAAACACCTTCAACAAAGGGGTAATGATGAGTCCTATCAATTGGTATATCTTGAATATCATTATGTTATCATCCAACCTTAAAATTGTCATCGATAGGGATACTTTCATAGAAACCCAAGCCATCACACTTGGAGAGACACCAACCTCTTGTATTGGAGCTAAATAAGGGAAAAAAGAGGAGGAATAAAGAGAGAAAACTAATGAGTAAGAGGCATAAAAAACATAAGAATAGGAAATAAAAAAAGAGGAAAAAGAGGCAGCAGAGAAGAAGGAAGGAGAAGCATAAATTAAAGGCGAAGAGGGGGGAGAAGCTTGTAGAAGGAAGAGTAATCCCAAAGGAGACTTATAAACCCCAAGAAGCAAATAAAAAACCACCACAAACAACTCTATATCCAGGGAATACTAAACAAGAAGTAGATGCAACATTAGCTACATTGGGAACAATTATCAAGCCCAAAGGGAAGAAACCAAGACAAGTTCCCCTATATTTCAAGACCTGGAAGAGCACCAAAATTAAACAAGGGAAACCAAAATCTCCCACAAGGGCCCTTATCATTATTTATGAATCACCAAGTAAAAAGGAATAAGTAGGACCTATTGAGGGAAATATTGAGGAGGTCACTTCTCCTAAAACCAAAACCAAGTCACCTGTAGCATCTGTGGGTATGCCCACCACTAGGTCAGCTACTTTCAAGAAATCGAATATACAATTTTCCCTTTAAGAAGTAGAAACATAAAAGCCACAGGAGGGGAATGTTTTTCTATAGGAGAGGCAATGTTTGCTACAGGAGGAATAAAGGAAGCTCCAAGAGCAGAAAAAGGAGCTACAGGAAGAAGCAACCACCTCAAAAACAATTGAAAAGGACCTCCAAGAGCTCTAAGAGGCCGATACAAATCCTATCTTGGGACACTACTGCAAATTAATTGAAGGAGGAAGGATTATCCTTGAAAAATTTTCAATCCCACTCCTCTATGAGTTAGAGATAGAGAGACGCAGAACCCATGGGTGGATGTAAATTTCTAAATCTAAGAATCTGGAACATGTGGGACTTATGGAGGATAAATTAAGTGCAATGGGAAAATAATTGTGTTATTTTTTACTAACGGAGTCTATCATGAAGTAGAAACTATAAGAAGAAAATAAAAGGTCGAAAAAGAGGCCGCAGGAGAAAGAAACACAACTTGCCACCATGGCAAGTCTCTCTATGGAAGCCCTGCAATCCAGGTAATATTCAAAATTTTATGCCCTCTTCCTAAAATAATAGTGGTTGTGGTTCCAAATGAAGACTATATCACAATATGAATCTCTGCCTTATCAAGACTACAGGAAGTTTATTGAGTTTTGCAAAAAAAATAGTATGAAAGACATGGAAAAGTTAGATGAATTCTACATGCACAATTTCATTTTGAAAAATCTGAATTTTTGGGATCCTAATTCAATATTGGGACACATGCAACTCGTGAATTTAGCATCTTGGTTGGCTCATGAAAAGACAAGGGATGAGGAAGTGAAAAAGGTAATGGAAAAAGAGGATAAGGAACCCTTGTATATCAAATAAGAGTTGGTGATCCATAAGGATGTCATTAGGAATCATAACATCATCTCCTTTGATGCTACTTTAGCACCCAAATACATTGCAACCTAGGAGAAATCAATTATACACTTTGAATACACCTTTATAATGTTGGGAGCATAAATGCTACAAGCTTTGTAGAGAAAATGGCATGCCTTACCTCACAGTCTACAAGTCAGAGAATATCACTCTCCTGAAAGGCTAAGGAATGCCTTGGATAAAACACCATTGCACAAGAGAGTAATGCATACGATTAATATCAATTGGATAAGACTAAAACTTATTCCACCCTTGTTGTTAGGCTTACAATAAGAAAGGAACCAAAAAGAAGGGTAGAATGAATGGACTAAGATACAGAAAAATGGAGGGTTTTACCCACTAGAAGGCACACCATCTGAGGTGCCTTGGGATGTTAGATAGGCCACCAGGGACATGAAAGAGCTTCACATGGATGACTGAGTTGCTCAAATGATTAGAAACACCTTCAACAAAGGGGTGATGATGAGTCCTATCAATTGGTATATCTTTAATATAATTATGTTATCATCCAACCTTAAAATTATAATTTTATCACATTATTTCACTTTTTTGGTTATATTATGCTTAATAAGAAGAGTAAAAGTTGTTTTTCATAATATGTGTCCAAATGTGGCTTGCAGGAAAATGAAGCATTTTTTAGGCATTCACTATTCAAGGGCTTGATGGAAACAACCAAAGGAGAATCTAGGGGGATTTGTACACCCCCTTAACTCCCTAACTCGGCTTGGGATCACAACATCCTCTCTCATCAGTTCGAAGTCAGTGACATTTGAGTCACTCCTAGTGCAAGTGAAGCTCAAGAGGGACTAGATCCACTATTTTGAGATCAAGAAGGAAATCACTACTTTTTTCATGGGAGTTGTTATCAGCTACCCCTTTTTTTTATATAAACAAGATGAAAATATCATTAGGATTCATATTTTTGATTCAGCTAGGTTTAGCTATCAATCTCAGAGCTTGAAATTATCATTTTGAAATGTTTATGTGATGTATGCGACTTTTACTTTCTAATAATGAGAAGTTGGTTATTTGGCCGCATTTGAGTTAGTTTCAGAGGGCCAATAACCTTGGGTTTAGGCCCAACTTGGAGGCTTAAGTCCCTCTTTTGTACTTTTTTTTTGTTCTTGGTTCCAATAATTTCGTATATTTCTTTCATTTAACTATAGGTTAAGCTATAAAAATTTGTGACTGAAAGCTTTTGCATCACCTCTCCTATGGGAGAATGGTTGGAAGGATTCACAATATCAGTAAACAAATATTTTGTTTATGATTTATTGGAAATACATGAATGTTAGTTATCCTTCTTCATATTTTGTTTCTGTAGCTTAGAAGTTAGTTGAGTGATCATAGTAGTGTTATGGCATAAAATAGGTGTTATTCAAATTCAACTCATCTTTTCAATCATAGTTTATATCACTGTGTTAAATATCAATGGATGTGTACATGTGGTTGGTTGTAGGTTTGTTTTGAACTGTAGGAAAGGTCACCTCTTTCACCTCCATTCTGGACTCCTCCATCTTCTTTTTCTGTCCCTCAATTTTGTCCCAAAACTATGTCTCCAAAGTCACTCTACCTAGTAAATTTAGGACATAGTGGGCATTCATCCTGGTGAAATATGAAAAAACTCTAAGAGGACCTGGGCTTGGATGGGAGGCTTCCCCATCCTTCTTTCACTATATCTAACCTAAAACACATATTATTTCCTTCAATATTTAATCTCCACCCTAAAAACACCCTCGGGACCCCTCTTGTAGCATTACAGGACCTCATGTACTAGCCCATGTAGCATGCCTACAACACCACCTTCCTTCACCTGCTTTTCTCCCCACTTCAACCTTAACTAAATTAGGATGAAAAATGACCCAAAGCTATGATTTGATGTTCAAGAGAAGCTCCTATACCATTCCAACCATTCCTTTTCCTCACTTCAAAACATAGTCGAATTAGTCTTTTAATTACAAGCAAGATACACATTAGATTTCTGATTTCCAAGAAAGAGAGAAGTAGATAGATGATACATGCAATTATGCTAATAATTTTATGAATTATGCAAGGTAGAGTAGTTTTCCTAATGAAAGTAGTTAATATTTATTTCCCTTTAATGAAATGATAGTTAGCATCTACAAATTGAACAAATGGTAGTTTTAATTTCTTAGTTAGAGTCAGTTTTCGATTGTACTTTGTTCATAAAGTTTTCACTGTAGACAAGTAGGTGGAATGGTCTCTGAACAAATTGATCTAATGTCATAGAATAGGGTGGCATCAGTAGAATCCAATTTACTATGCATATATCACTGTCACCTCCAATTTTGTACGAACTCCGGGTTGATAATTTGAGTCCAACATCCCTTAGGAGTTTCCACACTCTTCGTGCAATACCAGGGCTCACCACTCACCATGTACAATGGGTCGCTACCAAACATTTATGAATATATATACCTGGTACTATTAACCCTAGACTGAGATATGTTGTTGGAGATGTGTTGAAGGTGTTGGACCCATCAAAATTTAGGGTATATCCCCGATATGAAGTCCCAATTAAACCTCACATTTTTTGAAGTAGGAGTCCCAACAATGCAGTTACAAAATACATAGAGTGGTGCATGATGTCTTTGGTGAGAACAAGTGTGTGAACCTGTGAAGATTCAAGTGAAATGTATGAAGATTCCAACACACGAAGGGAAAATAAAGGGAACCCCTTGGAAACCTATATTAGTATGTAGCTTAGAAGGAGCACATGAGAAAAATGACATCACACGAACTAACAAACATAATAGTCCACAAGCTAAGGCGATGGATTAACACATCAACACGTATCTAACAAGATTCATACAAATGCAAATGAAATAGTTCTTAAGCATATGCAAAATTTAAATAACATATATTGCAAATACAACAAGAATAATCCTACTATATTGAGAACATATGCATGAAATTGTGTCGATTCTGATTTTTATTAAAATTGATGGTTCCAATCATACATAAAACATTTAAAAATCCACTTGCCCCAATAGTGGAACATGAAGTCTAAAACAACTTATCCTCCAAAGAAGTATACCGCCTTTATGCTATGGAGAAGCCAAGCCTCACACAAAACTCCAAAATATTCCTAAGCATAAGCCTCACCAAAATCTTAGATCCCAAAATCCCTTTAAATGAGTTATGCAAATATATTTATAAAAAATGGGGGTGTCTCTTTGCATGCACCCTTTGTGAATCTTGGAATCCCCACATGACTCTTCAACTTCTTGTGAAATAACTCATTACATTACATATGCATCATCACATTCCAACAAGGACACTTGGGATTTCACTTTTACAATAATTTCAAATAATATTACATTTTCCACTCATACCCAAATAAGACAAAATAGGGTAGTGACAACTTGAAAGTCTAACAAGAAAAAGCACTATGATGTTGGAGTTTGGGTGAACTCAAGTTGGGAAAATTTGACTTAATGCTTCTCAGTCACATAATGATACCAAGCTTGGTATTGTTTGATTGTCTCCCCAAAATATATGATAGTGTTAGGCGGGAAGCGGACTCTTGCATCCATAACATTCAGGTACAATGTCTTGGAATCGGTTTGAACCTCTTTCTAATCTAGGAGAAACATTATTTTGATATGAATAGGACCACTGATGTAGGTCTTCATGTTATTCTATTCAACTCTAAGTCTTCTTGGGTGGCCATCTACTTCATCTACTCGAAGTACTGATCGATATCTTGCGTGACTTGCCATTCTTTTTTAGTCCTAGTGAGTGTGGCAACTAATGGGATCTCATGGGTTCTCACCATGAAATCCAAACTGTTATATATCCGTACATGTCAGGCCTAAGTGTTTCCAATGAAATATGCAAGTTGTTTGTCGTTCTCGATCACTGTTCAAACTCTCGCTTTCCCTAGTTATTCCTCTGACTTCATCTTCTTCACCAAGGTAAATGATGCCCCCTTATATCGTGTTTTCCAAACATGCACGACGGTGATAACAGCTTGCACATTCATAAGGATATTGAAAAAATCTCTTCTCCATCATCGCAAGTCATGTAAGTGGAAAACTACTTTATGTATGATCACAAGCTCCTCATAGAGATCTCTCATGGTGTCTCCAAGTGTGGATACTTCAACACATATCACTCCTCTCATCTCCTATAGGTAGACTTATGTGGAAGGTGCATTCTACACTGCTACGTGAAGATGTTCATTCTCTTGATAGAAAACCTGTTGATTATCTACAAACTGTTTATTCTCGGCCATCAAATACTGAGTATTAGAATTTTCCGCACTTGTGAAGGCCAAGTTTGCTTCGACAATAGAATTTTGATTCTTGCTGGTGTCCACCACTCTCTTTATCTCATAAATGTAGGTGATACATGATCATCCGAAAATTTCTTTCTCCGTTACTGTACAATATACTTATGGAGTTCATCAAATTGAAGATTGTACACATCCATCACTGGATCATCATCAAGGAGAACTATCTCCCCTTCCTCGCTCGGGGTTGGATTTGAAACTAGAGGTGGTGGATTTTGAACAGTGACGTATGGTGCACTGGAAATCAGGTGTCTATTGCTCTGACTCCAACTCCATGTTTGCAAATTCAATCAATTGCTTAATCTTCTAAGCAAGCTCATGATCTTGCATTTGTTTTCTCACTCCCTCTGCTATTAGTTGGTCCTATATCTGCTCTTCAACCTGTATGGGTTTCGTATCTTTTGCTATGGAACCTTGCCTTCCTTCTTCTTCTCAATTCCGCTTCTACTCTTATTCTCTTCTCCTTATCTCTTGTTATTCTTTATGCCATTTCAACTATGCTTCCTCCAATATTTTCTTCTCTCTCTTCATCCACTCTTATCTCTAGAGCGTCTGCCTTCTCTTTGCTTCTATTGAAAAATCTTCTTATTCAACAAAAGGATTTTCTTGCATCTTCAATATTTTATCCTCCTCTGCACTATCAATAACCTTCCTATTTCCCTTATCTTGTACCGGGTTGCTTTCTTCTACTGCAATTTCTTTTCGAAATGTTGTCATCTGTCGAGTAGCCTGAGGGGTCCTAGCTATACTAATCGGTTCATAGGGTTTGGAGGAGTTGTAGCAATTCTTCCATGGTTCCTCCTCTGCCCAAGGAAATGCCCTGTTGACCCAATTGTAGTAGAGTCTTGCACAACGGTCCTTGTAAATTCCCCTCAGATCATACAGATTGAAGAATTTTGTACCAGAATCAAACATCACTATGAATTTCTATTCATTATCTATAACTTTGAGATTCTTAATCTCGTACAATCCGATCTGCAAAGGAAGCGTGGACCATGGCACTTTCTTCTTCTTATGCAGTGCTGCTAAAAGCCACTGGTGAGATGGTAAGATACCTCTTGCATGACATGTTTGTCGGTGGCATATCTTGGAAAAATATGTGGCAGCTTCTTCCCACCGAACAGTCTGATGAATGTGCCATCTGTTAAGGTGAACCAATCTGCAATATCTCTTATCACCTCCATTTCTACTCATGACATGCGAGGTGTGTCCTCCTAAGAGATAATCATGTAAAGTAGGATGATGAAATGATCAGTTAGTTGATCCATAAATCCTCTATGGCTGCAATCTAAAATCAACTTGCAATAAATATGCATGATATTTTCTCTTGGTCTCCACATCCATTTCATGCCAGTAAACTTATTCTACACACAAATCACATCTAGTAGGTATAGAGACATATATATCATTGCTTTCTCGCCCTTGGGAGGATCCTGGGATTGTTATACATGGGCTATCATCCGATGAGCCAAAATATCTAACCAGTTGAATTTCTTCCCCTTGTTCACTTCCTGGTTCAATAAGATAGCCCACCCCTAAGGAAAGGTCTTTATTCTCACTTGGCCATATATTCTGTAAGTTAGGATGACCAAGAGCTGGTAGGACTTTCTAAGTGACTTTGTCTTGTATGTGTGGGTGGGTTTCTGTTTATATTTCGATGGCTCCTTCACCCAAATTTTTATGATATCCTTCATGCTCGCATAGTTGTGACTGACATAGAATAATGAGTCCATGATCTTCACTAGCTCAGGAATATGATACATCAGCTAAAAATCTACTGCTAGAAATGTAGCAAGCTTTTGTCTACTAGTGTTTCTTAGTGTCATATTTTTCTCATTAATGTGTGAAACAACCTACCTAATCAAGAACATTGAGAAGCGATATTCCCCCTTAATTGAGCTCCCAGGGTGAGGAATGGAGATGATGATCTCTTGGGGATGAAGAACCTCTAACTGATAGTGTGTAGAGACCTTAGATATCCCCTAGTTAGAGTATTCCCCAGTTAACGTCTTGCCCACTCTGTGGGCCCAACCTCCCCACCTAGCCAATGGGATGAGGGAATTGGGGCATAGTGTGATCCCTACCCCTTGCAGTAGGTGGATCTCATCCAAGTTGGTGGATGCAAGTTTTCTACCATATGTCTCTTTAGGCTTAAGATGGATGATTAGGGACAACATGGTAGAGTGTGTTCCTTACCTCTGGTAAGTTTATATCACTTATTTTCATGGACTTTAGGATAGAGTGTGATCCCTATGCATTGGGGTAGGTTGATCTTGCCCATTGTCTCTAGTTCCAGGTGGTAGCCATGGCTACCCGATGATGATGATGATGATGATGATGATGATTCTAGGTGGTAGTAGAGTCTCCCCAATGGTGATAGAGTGAGGGTGATAGCTAGATATCCCCTACATCATTTCTTCTTCTTTAGAATCAATAATGTTCAACATCAGATGAGTAGAGACATGCAAAGACTAGTAGATATGTGCATGACATGATGACGAGATACATATGATGATCACATGATATGGTTGGAATTTCTACCAAGCTAAGAGGAAGTGTTAATTTGGAAGATCATTGAAAAAGTCCAACCATTGCATTAAATTCCTCTTTCCCAGAGGACTAAAATTTACTTTTGAAGCACTCAGTTCAGATAAGGGAAAGAAGATTTTTGAAGTCAAATCCACAATTTCAAAATTTTCAAGGTCAACCTTAGGTCTATTGGAACCTTTCAAGGACAATATGACACCCCTTAGATTGCATATAAATACAAGTTGATTCCTTCTCATTTAGCACATCAAAAACATAAAGAAATTGATCTTTTGAGGCTGAGTTGACTAGAACAAAAACTAAGGAAATCTGGGTAGTGTGACCAAGATATTGACTTCCAATTTGGCCACAGAAAATTGCAGATTTGACTGCTTGAATTTCTCTCTCCAAGTTTGACTAGACTTTTGAGGATTATTCTGGGTTGACTTTGACCAACTATTGAGGCTGAGTTTGTCTATTATTTACTAAGCTCCTGGGAGGATTGTTTTCACCTTTGACTGTTGACTTTTGTAGATTGGTTAGGGCACACTTTGTTGTTATTGACTGTTGTTGACTTGGATAGATTTGTAGTTGCACAAGAGTCAACTTTTGTTGAATCTCTCTTTTGTCTCTAATTTGAAAAATTTCTTGGCGTATAGACTTGATTGAATATTGGATATTGATTTTGGATATTGTCTAGTCAAAGCTTGACTTTGACTTTTGGATGATGTACTCTCTCCGCTGAACATTTGAAGACACTCTAATATAAGAATATTTGCAAAGGGTTTTCCGCTTTGTGGGGTTTTTCCCTGGTCATTGACCAAATATTGTGTCTCTTGTCTCTTGGTTGTCTTCCATTGTACATTTGTATAGTTGTTCTATCTACTATTGCTCTATTGTTATTGGTTAATTGAAGAAGTGGAAATTATTAAATTAGATGTTATTGGATATTGTTGAAGTAATAGTTGCAACATAAAACAATGGATGAAAAATTAACAATTTCAGAAAAAAAAAATTAAATTTTATCTTAATTTCAATTTAATATTTTATTAAAGAAAAATAGTTACCAACGTCTATTCTATTTCAATATATTATTATTTTAATTTATAATAATTCATTAAACATATTTATTAGAAAACAATACCAACTTAATAAATGATTGAAAAGGGAATCAATTTGAATATATATCTCATACAAGAATTTAACACCTAATAAACAACATAATTTGGACAATTTGAGGGGATTTCTTTTCCACATGCTAAGTAATAAAAGAAACAACTGTATAGGTGTAATATATTTAGGGTTTGATTCTATATTTTGCAATCTTTTTAGCCCCAATGAATTATTATATTAAGACAATAAAATCAACCCCTTTTAAATAACAATATAAATCAACATAATTAATAACCCAAATTCATTGAAAACATTTTCACTACATGTTATCATACATAAAAGGGAAACGAGGGACTCCCATTTGAAAAGGTGAAAACGCATTCATGACGAAATTACGATTCATCAAATGGTATCTCTAATTTGAAGTGTACTAAAAGCTCAGGGATAGTATATTATCCTATCTAAAATTAGACATGTTTCGATGTAACATAATGCCTTTAACTTTCATTATATTCAAACCACAATCATTCTTATTTATAGGTCCATGCCTTAAATCACTAAAAAGCGGATGTAGTAGAATCTTTGTGACACTTTGCATCCAAGAACCTTTCAGTGAGCATGATGGATTGTAGACAATCTCAGCATTGTAACTAGTAAGAAGATACAACAAATCAGTGTTATGTATTCTTAAATTGTTGACTTGACTGCTAGCCTAGAATAAATCAGTTTACCTTTCCATGGGAGATGTTGTGCATCCTAAGAATTTCTTAATTAGGAAAAATATTAAGGAATTTTAAAATAAAAAATAAATTTTTAATATTATTTATAAAAGATTTAAATTATAATATTTATAAACTTATTTTTAAAAATATAGTTATTGATTTGATGATAATTTTATTATATTTATCGTTATATAATTTAATATATGAGATATTTATTTATATGCTAGTTATATAGGTATTTGGAGAAACCATCAAATATGTAAATTAATGTATGTATGGGGCATTAATTGTGAGTGTGTGGGGTGTAGAGGCTAGGAGTTTTGCAGGGATTTTTTATTAGGGTTTCCACAAAGGGACCTTGACATGTTTTGGTAAGGTTGATCTCCATTAACATGGGTGAACTATTTGTATATGGAAACACTAGATCATTTAATCCAACTAGTGAATTATTTTGATGATACTTTGAAGGAAACCATGATTTTTACTTCCCCACATGTTCAAAACTTCATTTGGAAATTTATTGTACCTAAAAAATGAGGTCTTTTATTCACCACATATGCCTAATGGATTTAGTGCATTCCTAGGTAGTACTAACACCATTAATCTCTATGGATTGGAGGTACTCGTCACAACCTTTGGTTAGGTGGACATTAAACCATCTAGCCTCATTTTTTCCTTTGAGATTGTTGAACCTAATATTACTAATGACAACTATGTCAATAGTTTTACCAAAGCTACAATGAATAGTTATTATAATAAGAAAAAGTATTCATATGAATATATTATCACATTTTAGGGTACCTGGAGGTTTATTAATGGCAATATTGGTCTAGCTAAGATTAAGAATAGAGTTTGTAGACATATTTGTTTCAACAAAAAATCCAAGAAGTGGAAGGCCATTAAAGGAAAAGGAGGTGGAGTTTCCTTGGTTATTAGGGAATTTTTGTGATTTTTTTTGTATTTAGAATTTTATCAAGCCTAGAGGGTTGGCTCAATTGGTCAAGTTCTTTTCATTAAAAGAACCCTTCGAATGGAAGGTCATGATGTCAATTCGCCTCGATGATCTTAGGGTTAGGATATGCTAATGAGCCGACAAGAAGTGATCCCTTTGGGTGGGTCTACATAAATATTTATGTGGACGTATCTAGAACGGTATATGTGCTAGTTCTTAGATCATGGATTCAAATAGAAAGATTTCGCCACCTAGGTTATGGACAAGTTATACATTTTTTAGTGTGCTAGTGGGTGGATTGGTTTTATATTCCATTCCAAAGTTGATGCTTCAAGTACTTTGGCGATAAGGTGATAACCTACTAAAACTATTATATGCTAAAAACCTTGACATCTATTATTTCATGCTCAAGAGGAAGCAAATACTATTTTTCATAAATGGGTGAAATTACACAATCTCCCAATTGTATTTGGAATAGGTCTCGATTGAAGGTTATCAAGGAGACTATGGGAATTTTCATTATAGTGGGAAATATGTTAAAGTTGGGTAACTTCAAGAAAATGTCACATATTTTCATGGATATGGACCAAAGAAAAGAAAAACACAAAGTAGGTTCGTTAGTTTATCGAGGGAAAACTTATTCACAAATATTATATTATTTTAACATCCACTTTCACTACTTGTATTGTCGAAGGTCAGTAATATGATGGTAAACTATGAAATATCCTTCCAAAATAATTTCAAAGGGAAGGGGAATTGGTTCCTATTTATATGGTTTGTGAATATGATATTAAGGCCAAGTGAGGGCTTCATATGATGAGTCTACTCCAAAAACTATAAAGGCATATCTAAATCTAATGAATCACACTCTTTTTAGCTGAGTGTAGAGGGATTTGGATGTCATGGTCATGATTTTTCCATTCCTTTCATTATTGAATCTCAATCATGGAAGTCCTTCAATCCATTCCAGATACTATTAGAAGGTGACCTAGCTAGATTCAAGGTTTAGATTATTTTGTTAGTTTTTTAAAATATGAGGTTTACCTTAGATCCAATTTTTTTGTGTAAGATAAAACTATCTCATATTACATAACCTATTTTTAATGGTGAGAGGAAATTTTATAATGAACATTTATTATTTTTGGTCAAATTTTGTCTTAATATATGAAGGATAAGTCAATGTATAGGTACAAGGGAATTTGGAGAGAGGTTCTTATTCAATTGGTATAATAATGAAATAAGGGCCTAATATGTCCAATTATAGGGGCACTCATTCATATATTTCAAGCTATTTCATAAATATCTTTAGGTAGATATTCTTATCTATTAGGATTTATAATTAATTTCAAGGGGACATACATTTTATGGGGTTTAAAGCTTAATCAATAAAGGGGTAGTGGTCTATTGAAATCCAAGTGGAAAACACTGTTGAAACATGCATAAGAGAAAGCCATAAAGAGGTGAATAAAGGGGAAAAAGTATTAAATTATGGGGTCCTTAGAGCAAGAAATTCCGTTAGGATCATCCTTAAATGAAAATCATGTCTAATTATATTCATGGCTAGGGTGGGAGGGAAAAAGTATTATCCGTCAAATCCCAGTGGAAGTGTATTTACCAAACACTGTGTTTTTTCATGAGAGAATGGGGCCTTATTCTCCAATAAATTCATATATTAAAAATCTATTTGTGAAAGGTACTTCATAAGGATTGACTCTATTGGATACTCCCAAGGGCTGATTATCAATTTCTTTACAAATATTTTACTTAATGATTGTTTTTTTTGTCCTATCAAGTTTATGTACTGCTGTTCACCCTCATTAACATCTATGGTCCTTATGAGGGAAATGAGTTCTAGAAAATAAGTTTCCAAATTATTTTTTTAGGCATGGAAACATCATCTGGGAGGGAACCTAAATTATTCCCTTAATATGGATGAGATTTTGGGTTCTCTGAAATAAATGGATAGGCTAGAAAATATTTTTGTATATAAAATGGAGTTGACATGATGGCTTCATGTTGAACACATTCACTTGTATCCTACTTGGAGAAATAATAGAAGTGGGTTGAATGGGATTTTAAAATCCATTGGTACGTTTATAATTTATCTCTTAATTATTCTCAGAATTGATATGGTTAGAGAAATGGATCAAGAATATTTTATGCTTAGATTACTTCCCCATATTTTAACAATTGGATAAAGGAGAACACAAATTTGTTGCACCTTCAAGAATTACTCTATGTTGTATGAGGAGGAACAATTTTAAACTATAATGGACATAAATTGGTGACATTTTCACCTAGAGTTGAATCTCTCTAACAATTTAAATTTTCTAATTCATTTTTTCAGGTAAATGAGAATCCATGCAGGTATCAGGGATATGTTGTATCAATGAGAAATATGATTCAAGTCGAGCCTCCCACCTTTGAAGAATTTGTGAGAGAACATCTATAGAAGGATGGTATGGCTAAAGAATATGAGTCAATTATGAAGAATGACGTATGGGACGTGTCAGGAGTAAATGATAAATTTGTGGTGACTTCAAAATGGATCTAGAAGATCAAGCATGGGGTTGATAGAAGCATCGAAAAATACAAGGCAAGGTTTTTAGCCTAAGTTTTTTCCTAAAAGGAGGGAGAAGATTATGATGATATATTTTCTCTAGTTGCTCGATACACGAAAATTTTATACATTGTTGCACTTATAGCTAGTCAGGGTTTGACTCGTCACTAGATGGATGTGAATACTACCTTCTTGCATGGTTTTATTAAAGAAGAATTATATGTTGAAAAACCTCAAAAATTTGAAGTTGATGGCAATAATACCTGTGTGTGCTGATTGAGGAAATATATTTACGGATTGAAGCAAGCCCCCCATGCCTGCTATGCCCATATGGATAGTTACTTGATGAAGTTTGGATTCACGAGGAGTAATGGTGATCCAAACTTGTAATTCAAAGTGGTCTAAGGTATGCCTCTCATTTTGGTATCATATGTTGATGAATTATTCTTGACAGGTCTGGGCCCTCCAATTATTCAATGTAAGAGGGAGTTTACTACTAGATTTGAGATGAAAGTCCTTAGTTTGATGCACTATTTCCTAGGACTAGAAGTATGGAAAATATTGGGAAAGATTTCCCTTTCAAAACGAAAATGTGTTGTGAAACTGTTAGATATATTTGGCATGGTAGAATTAAAGTATTTTCCTACACCTGTGGAGATGAATTTCAAGAAGCTATGTGGAGAAGTTGCCAGACCAAACCTAGAAAACCTTTCTAAGTATAAACGACTAGTTGGAACCTTGATATTCCTCGTGGACACTTTCCCTGATATATGTTTCACATTTAACATTTTGATCTATTTATGACTAAGCCTCACGAATGAGTCCTATCAATAGTGTTAATTTTATATAGGGCTGCATTGATATTTACTTTGATAGTTGCATTTATTCATTAACACACTAAGTTCACCCCATATAATCATATCATTATTTAGATTTACACTATTATGCATTAGCATATGTAACTATGTAGAAAGAAAAATAATGTCATCATCAAATATGCAACGGAACTTAAAGGAACAAAGGCAGAAGAGCATGCACACATAGAGACACTAGGATTGGTCCGAGACAAGGGAAAACCCCACTATGGAGAAAAAAATTGAAAACTATTCTTCTTAGATAGTCATCAAATGATTCAGCAAACAACAGTACAATGATCCATTGATCCATATATTCATAATGCAATAAAACAACTAGCACATCCATAATATAACCTTAAACATACTTCTGCTAAAGGATCCCAATTTTGAGAACTGTAATTCACTGCCATTGAGTGTAGTTAATGGCTGGATACTTTTGTTACTGTATTAAAAACCACGGATATGAGAGTAGAAGATAGCTAGATCAATGTGTGAGAATGAGCTTGAGGTTGCTTCTATATATAGGCTCTCATGAAGGTCCACTTGGGGTTATGGCCAACTTAACCAATTTCACATGTGCTTAGGCCGACCCATTCCATTATACATTAATAAATAAAATAATTAAAAAATTAATTTCTCCTTAATTAAATAGGGTTATCTTTAGGTTGATTTTGGTTCTCTCGAAATATGAATCTATTACAATTATTATGTTCATCATATGAGTTCTCCAAAGTGGAATTTTACCACAAATGCATAATTTTAACACTCCCTCTCAACTAGGGAGAATTCCACCTACCAATATCTATTCATCGATTAATATTCCATTCTGGTATATTCAAGAATCATCTCATATTGTCACTGATCATCCCTGTCATGTAGTCGTCATGTTGAGATATTAAATCATTACAAATCATCACTCATTCTTATCCTACATATCTCTTGATTGTATATTCTCATATGTTGAATATTATAGGATCTAAAAGAAGAATAATTTGTCACCAGAGGTGATCTTAGGATACCACCCTTTATCCATCAGACTACTACTCAGAATCTCTTCCAGCAGGTTAATACCCATAGTATTATCATCAATCATCATCAGAGAGAAAATCATCAAGGAGCACATCTCAACCTATAACCACATTGGGGAGTACATATTAACCTAGAATCTCGTGGGGGAGCTATACATATACAACCCCATATCAAGCAATAGGATATCCAAGCATGCAAGGGAGTCCACCTGGACTCTGGGATCACATCGGGGAGCTCAATCTCAACCCATAATTGTATAGATTTATCTCAAACCATCCTATTTCCATTTATCTTCCCATCGATAATCCTCAATAGTCATGTGGTAGAAAACTGAAATCATAATAAACTTCAGTTGTACACCCAGAGTACACTCTCAACTTACTAGCCAAATGAGGAGTGGTATTCATGACAAGCCATGCTTGCGGGTATGATGTCATCTAGGGTATACTGTGGAAATACCAAATAGGGGAGAAACATTCTCCGACCCTATGAAGATAGGGGAGAAACATATCTAACCCTATGGGTAACAGATAGGGGTCATACCCTATTTTCAAGAGTTTTGTCAACCCTAGGAGCTCTCTATCTCAATTCCTCACGCTGGGAGCTCAGATAGGGAGGAAGAGTTGGCTTAGTGTCCTCAATCATCAATATTCTCCTCATACTCAAATATGGTATCTTCTTGTCTCAATAGCATCTTATTGTTGTTCATATAATACATTAAATCAATTATTATGTTAGAACATAAATAATCATATAAATCACAAAAAGGATACCATAATCATCCTCCCTCTGAATGAGATGTCAATCACAAGCCTAAGCTTGTCTTGAACAGTTGCACTAGCTCAATATATAGAGGTATATTATTCCCAAATATATGTATGGGATTCTCTATCATCACAATGTATCCATGTCGTATCAAGATCATCCTCAAACAACTCTCAAAGGAGCTTCTTCATCTTGCCTCACAGTTAGCCATGCTAACAACATCATAATGACCTCTCATCCAAGCTATCATGGCAGATCTCATATTAAGGAAATATAAACAATACATCCATGCATTCACATATCATAGAATAAATATCTCATCCTTAAAAATAGAATGTTTCATGCAGATATTTCAAAGGACGTTTGGTGGAAACTCTATGTGAATGAAGCAACTCAATATAAATTTATTTTGGTTCTATACACTTCATATACATATGGATGTTCAAAATGGAACATCAATGCTTCAATTAACAATTATATGCCATGTAAAGTTCAACAACATTTTGAACTTTAAATCAATATCCAGGGATTTAGATTTCCATTACACAAAGACATTTTTCCATAACTTTGTAATATAGAATTTCTTTCCCAAATTTTAGAAATCGATTCATCATGCCATGATACATCATTTTGATCTTTATAAGTATTCTCCCTCGTTATTATTTCATCAAAGGTTCATCAACTGTCAAGAGTAGACCATCAGTATATAAAACCAAAACCATAGTAAAACAGTCAATGCCATATCATCTTGACTTCGTCAGATAACTATAAAAAAAGGAAAAATCTGAATCAAGGAGCTTGCATCACACAATGCTATCTGCAATAATAATGCCTTACCTAATCAGCCTTACATAAATCAATGTTGTGTCAATGAAGTTATCTCATCAGATTTTAGAAGCTAGACAAAAGCTAGTATGATATCATAGTATCAATTCTTTCAACTAGGTGATAGGTAGAGCTCATATCAACTCTTGACTTCTTCATTATCATACCAACAATACTGTTATCTATCATTCCATTACAAGCCATTTATGTCACTATATGCAAATGCATACATCAATGTTAAGTCATGCAGGTTACATCTTCATATTGAATCACAATTATCAATACTTCAACCATTGTGATATGAACAAGGAGGTCAATCATTTTTCCAACATAATTCATTGAGGGTCACTATGCCCACTTAGCATAGACATCAGGGTAAATCAATAATCATCAGATAAAATCATTAGTCATCAAGTCACGTCCAATTTTTTTTTATCATAGAGATATATATATGACTCAATCATCGATCCGAAGTTATGATTAATTGTTAAGTATCATGTCCCAACTCATCTATATTAATAAGCCAAATCATGTCAAACTTTTGTAGCACTAAATTCAAATATATTGACATATCTATATGTATGTCCCATTCATATGTAAAACGCAAATATACAAGCTTATGATGCTTACATATCTTAATATTATTTGTAACACATATGAAGCTCTGACATCTTCTAGGTGACCATCTGATCTCATGCACATTACTTCATGTTTTCGTGATCAACAATTTAACCCAACAACTTTAGAATTCAGTTCAAATTGGCAGAATATGTTAGAGATCCCTTAATTTTGAGTACATATTGTTTCAGACAACTTTGAATGATGGTAAACTTTAGTCAAACCCGTGGACGCTCCCTCCAGGTTAGCAAGGTAGCGTCTTTGGCTTCCTGGATGTTATCTGGTCCTTAGCATGCGTGTGTCCAAGGACGAAGCCTCCCAATTTTGTCCCTACATCCAAAACATGAGCCCTAATTTTATACAGTCTTTAGATTACGGACTTTGCTACAAGTCAATATTGTCATATGCACATAGATTGTACTTAAACATTACAAAAATAAAATAGAAATATGAGTAAGAGTATTGAAAATAGATTCTCCCTCTAACTGGGGATCCACTTCATCTATCACCAGCCTGTCTCTTCTAGTATAATGCAACAACAGATGTGTTAGATCATAAACATATATCTCACATGGTCATCAACATCATGTCAACAATATTACATAAAGGGTTATACTTGAAATATTAGGGAAACAAATATATGTGACATCATGAACACAATAACACTTTCTATCATGACAGTACATCAAGTTAGGGCATTTATT
This sequence comes from Pinus albicaulis, assembly GCA_034641835.2. NCBI lineage: Eukaryota > Viridiplantae > Streptophyta > Pinopsida > Pinales > Pinaceae > Pinus > Pinus albicaulis. The sequence goes on from CM076580.1 coordinate 1,049,535,776, forward strand.
TTCACCATATGCCATCAAGACTTGACCACAGTTAGTAAGATATTTTGAATATCAATCTCAAAATTATATCTCTATCATCACGGTTACTGTTTGCCTGAGACCACACATAACATGGAGAAGTGGTCCCTATAATGAAATCATAGGGCAGAGGCAGAGAAGCAGTTACCATTAGCAAAGACAAAGGCAACAGAGAAATAGTTAAGACAGAAAAATAACAAGGGCAGGGTCTTGAATGAGGTTGGGTCAATCCGTGCATGCCTTTAGGTCGATTCATGAATGCTAACACAGGTCTAGTCATGAATGCGGGGCAAGTATTCCATGAATAAATAAGAAATGATTGGGCACAACCAAAGAGACAAGGTAGGAAAACCACAACAAGGGGAGCAGTGAGGACCGTTGATCTGAGCATCAGTCAACGACAGAGATTAAAATCGCAGTTGCAGAGTGCAAGTGTTGCAAGATAGGAAAAAAGGGTAAAATTTAAAAATTCCAAAGTGTGATGTGCGATGGCGGTGGGACCCAGCCACCCGCCACACTCCCTTTCATTCCATTTCCCTTGAAAATCACTAAAACTTACCTTTTTTTCCTTTCCGCTTCATTTCTCTACTTTACCTTTCTCACCGCTATATCATTGTTTCTCCTCCACTTTTCCCATCTCCTTGATTGCGATTAAACTGGGATAGTCCCCCTGACACATCACCCCTTTCCTCCCTGCCATCCATCGCATTTCGCAAACATTAGAACTTACCGTTTAGGCGCTCGCAATGTATTTATTTTAATTTGTGATGCAGCGTTTGGCCCCACCACAACAGCTCTACCCCCCACTTTCCCCTACCACATTGCTTACCTCCTCCCCGCACTTCACACTTTGCATCCTTTAAATTTTACCTCCACTATTTAGTGTTAAGAGTTGCGATATACAGGTAGCATTTGGGTTCCACCTTCCTCCACGTCACCCTTTTCTCCCCACCCTCCATCGTAGATCACATATTATAACCTTTCACATTGCAACTAAAAATTAAAACTTGCGATTGACGATTTGTGATATATCACATTGCATTTGTTTTGATTTACCTTTGAATTGCCTGCAACCTATTTTGTTTAATTTGTGATGTGGTCGGGTCACACCTTCCCTCCACATCACCTCCTTCCTCCCCACACTTCGCACATCACACATTTTAGAGTTTACCTTTACTACTTCATGGTAAAGAGTTGCGATTAAGATGCGGTTTGGCCCCACCATGACTCCCATCATTCCCATTCGTTATGACACATCTCATCACCGCTAAGCCCTTCGCATCCCTCTATCACCTCCTCTTCACCGTAATACATCTAACGGTCCTTGTTTCATTTCACACCCCCCCTCTCTGATATCGCTTACCACATGAGACCCACTCTGAAATTCGGTTCTCGTTCTGTAATTCAAAAATACAACATGGGCTTTTGAGGTGGAACATAGAGTTGTGGTTTATGCGGTCTGCCCAGGATATATCTGCTAAAGAAATAGGTGCGCTCAATATGACAAGCCTCTTCATAAGGGATTAAATGGAAATCACCAGACTGAGGGAGTGGAGTTTTGTAGGCAATAGATGGAGTCATGAAATGACAGTTAGCCTGTCCACCTATGACCAATCCTCGCCATATAGTCTTGAAGGATCCCATTATTGGCCTCAATGGGTGACCATGTCCATTTTGTTTTCGATTTAATTTTGATGATTTTGCTGGTGAAATCTCAATTTCACCCCATTCTTGTTTTAATTCTCTCAATACAGAAGTAATTTCTCAATGTATGCTCTGTAAGTTAGGTAGGATGTTTTGATTTCATAGATACGTGTCTATCGTAAATGATTAAGTACCATAGACCCTCCAGGGAAAATTGATATATAGTAAGTTGTAAGATGAAAGAAAGGTTCTGGAATTTTGGAAGAATTTTGTTGTAGTTTTGTATGATTGTGCTCCCTGTGCTCTGAGATACATATTTGGGAGAGATGTTTGAACATAATATGATACAGTACTGTTATTTGGATTTTGGATGGAGCAATTAGTAGTATGTATCTGTTTTCCTTTGTTATCAGTAATCTCCTTTTTATGTATAATCATCTATCATGATATGCTGCTTTGAGGGTCCATGTAATGTAGCTGCTGGTAGTCTGCAATTTTATTCATGAATTCATGTTTCAATAATGCTAAGGTGTTAATGCTCATGTATTAAGCTTGCTACACTCCCTTAATTTAAACTCCATGAACCTATGTTGTTGTCCATATCTCATTCATATCCATTTCCTCTGAGTTTACGGGGGATAGATTCTTAATCTTCTTAAGCATGTCTTCGGTGGGTTCCTTATTAGTTCTTTCTCAACACCCCTTGCATATTTTGAAAGCTTTTGCTCATTGTTTTATACTTGGCCCATCTAAAAGACATCAGTCTCATAGTCTCCTGAGCCCTCTTACTATTTGGGGAATTCACATGAATTGACTCCAAGGTCTTCTCCATCCTAGAACCACTAAAACCATTGTTCTCTTATTCCATATTTTGTCAGATGCATTTATACAATTTTCCACATTTGACCTCTAATTTTAAGATGTCCTAGGAACTGGTATTTAGCAACTCAAGGATATATCTAGGAGCTACAGAAGTTATCAATACCATGCTTATAATGATCAATATGATCAAGTTATGTCATTCAATAAATATTTACCAAAAGAGTGTCAAGCTCTCTTTTCATGAGACTTTATCATGCTTATCATAAGAATTATCAGTAATATAATGTAAAGGAATTAATGAGCCATCGTTCTATGTGAAATCCATCATCAATAGTGTTACTAGAGTCAACATGCTACCATTTTTCAAAGTATCCAAGAGATAGATGTTAGCCATGCATCAAGTATACCATTTTGTCCAAAACCAACAACAAGTAGCCTTCAAGGAGTACCATTTCATCATAGGAACCATATTTCCAAATCACTTTCAAATGCATGCATGAGCTATATGAGGAGGAGACATTATAAACATATCATAGTTCTAATATATCCATCAATGTTACTGCTGAAACACAACATGTCATGCATAGCTCGTAGTATTCAAATACCTATGCACCGTAGGCATCTTGTCATATTTTCATCAGGTGCCTCTTTACCTTTTCCAGATCTATATTTTCTTCCTGAACCACTTATCACATCTCATCAAGGAGGTTAGAAACATCAAGGTACTCAAAATATATATGTATGAAATATAATCAATAATAATCATAATCAGATTCATAAGTATAAAAAAGAGTAAAGTCATAAGTCAAGGAATACTTATCTTCAATGAGAGATGATCCTCTCCCTCTTAAACAAAAATTCAAGAGGCATCCGTAGACCACATAACAATGTTTCTTTCAATCAAATTTATCAGCAACAATGCCTACAAAATGCTATCCCATCTGAACATCTTGACTTTGACCATGCAAGGGTTTCATATCCATAAACAATGGTTTCTCTCAAACTGTAACCATAAAGCCCTTATGCACTAACTACCTAGGGTTTTCTTCATATCCTAGAATTATTTTACTTCTCCACCATCCTCTTCTTGCTTCCATCAAAAGTGTCTCCATGGGGGTGATCTCCATGGATTTTCTTTATTGCAGCTCTAAAACCATGTTAATTTTTTATAGGGCTACATTGACCTTAACTTTTATAGTTGCATTTCGATAAGGCTACACTAATCAGGGCTTGAATTCAACACCAGTGAACTAATACATGCCGAATATTGATATGAGGAATTTTGATGGTAATGGTCATGTAACATGGATATCTCATATGTAGTACTAATACTTTTATCTACACCAAGTGGCATCCTTACAAAAGGTAAATATTGCATCCATGTTTTTATAACAATACCAACATGTATGGAATCAATGGAATTGTCTGTGCCTAAATCCAAGAGAGACATTGTTGATGATCCCATGGATCCCATGAATCCCTTCGATCCTCCTCCATGTGAACCTCCTACTAGGAAGAGGCTAATTTGGCTTCGTGACATAGTACAAGATGATGAGAGACACATTACTGCGATAGGGATATTTAGAGAGAGAAAGAATCCATGTAGGTATCATGGATATGTTGTAGAAATGATAAATATTATTCAAGATGATCCTACCACCTTTGAATAAGTCATGAAAGAATAAGTATGGAAGGATTTTATGGCCGAAGAATATGAGTCAATTACGAAGAATAATGTATGGGATGTTGTTTCAGGAGTAAAGGAAAAATTTGTGGTAACTTCAAAATGGCTCTAAAAGATCAAGCATGGGGTTGATGGAAGCATAGAAAAATACAAGGCAAGGTTTATAGCCTAAGTGTTCTCCCAAAACTAGGGAGAAGATTATGACGATATATTTTCTCGAGTTTCTTGCTACACCAACATTCAATATGTTATTGTACTTGTAGCTATTCAGGGTTAGAATCTTCACCAAATGGATGTGAAGACTACCTTCTTGCATGGTTTTCTTCAAGAAGAATTATATGTTGAAAAAACTCCAAGATTTGAAGTTAATTATAGGAAGACTCATGTGTGCCGATTGAAGAAATATATTTATGGATTGAAGCAAGCCCCCCAAGCCTGCTATGCCCACATTTATAGTTACTTGATGAGGTTTGGATTCATAAGAAGCAATGTCGATCCAAACTTGTATTTCAAAGTGGTCCAAGGTATGCCTCTCATTTTGGTATCATATGTTGATGACTTACTCTTGACAGGTCCAAGCCCTCTCATTCTTGAATGTAAGAAGGAGTGGGATACTGAATTCAAGATGAAATACCTTACTTTGATGCACTATTTCCTGGGACTATAAGTATGGTAAAGGTCAGAATATATTTTCCTTTCACAACGAAAATATGTTGTGAAACAGTTAGAGAGATTTGGAATGGTAGAATGCAAGTCTTTTCCTACACCTACGGAGATAAAATTCAAGAAGCTATGTAGAGAAGTTGTCGGACCATACCTAAAAAACTCTTCTAAGTAAAGATAACTAGTGGGTGCCTTGATATTCCTCATGGACACTTTCCCTAAGGTATGTTTCACAGTTAACAATTTGATCCATTTTACGACTAAGCCTCACTCATGAGTTTTATCAATAATGTTAATTTTATATAGGGATACATTGATATTTACTTTCATAGTTGCATTTCTTCAATAACACATTAAGTTTACCCCATATTATTATACCATTATTAATATTTACAAAATTATCCATACTCAAATGCAACTATGTAGAAATAACAATAACATCATCATCAAATATGCAACGGAACATAAAGGAAAAAAGGAAGAAAAGCATGCACACATAGAGACACCAGTATTGGTCTGAGAACAGGGAAAAACCCACTATGGGGAAAACACTTGCAAATCATTCTTCTTATATTGTCATCAAATGATTTAGTAAACAATAGTACAATGATCCATTGATCCATATCTCATAATGAAATAAAATAACTAGCACATCCATAATATAACCTTAAACATACTTCAACTGAAGGATCTTGATTTTGAGAACTGTAATGCATTATCACTAATTGTAGTTAATGGCTAGATACTTTTGTCACTATGTTGAACACTACAAAACACTTCTGCATATTGATAACTCATCTTTAGGTCCTCGACGCGCCATGCATAGATATTGTGTGTGTGCATCTATGATATATTTGTATGCTACCAGATCATTTTGCGTGTGCATCTATGGTCAATATAGCCTAGATCCGCTCCAAAACCCCTTAGTCATGCCCTTAAGCCTTTGTCCCTACTTACGTTTATGGATCCCTGGATGATACCATGACACTTTGTATCAACGTCTAGGGATGAGTGTAGCTCAATATTCCTCTAAAGCCGATATGGATCTTAGCCACATGCTTTTCTAGATCCTAGAGAAAAATCATATAGATAATGATTTATTTAACTATTTCTCAAGATTGGGTCAAATGTGACAAGAAATACTAACTAAATAATGATTTAATTAATTATTACTAGAGTGAAATCAAATAAATAATGAATTATTTAATTATTCCTCATAGTGTTTCTTGTTTTAACCAGAAATAATTTAATAAAATATGGTTTATCAAATTATTTCCTATAGTGAAAGCAATTTTACTATGGTAAAATTAGTCTTCCATGGTGTATTTCGATCCACCTAGTTAGAAATGGCTAGGTGATAATTTCTTCGGTGATAACAGATTTCCCCCCAACATACGAGTGTTAGGATAAAATTGTATGACCAAAATACGTTGTAAAAACACAATCACTAGACACCATAGGGGAGTCAGAGAGAGAGGGACATAACTGAAGTGGAGCGAGGAAATTCATACATATAGGGGGAAATACCTACTAACTTATATAAGTCTATTATTTTTTAGTAGATGACCTCAATGAGGCAGTGGATGCTTACCCATACCCACCGAGATAACTTAGTACAAATAATAATGATGAGCCCAACAATGTGGGACTGCAATACAAATTACAAGATACATGACATGATGGCATCAATGGGCCAGAAAATAATACAATGGATCCCATATACTTAATGCACTTGGAAAAATATAGATCATGACTGAATATGATAACATCTGAGTACATGAGATATAACACTACAAGGAAAATACCCTCTAGCAGATGTTTTTGAGGAAGCCCTTATAAAAATAGCCCAGATATACATTTGTAGCGGAGGTCACTAGAGGAGGTTGGCAGTCAAATGTTTTTGCGGATGTTATTTTGTGGTGCATTTATAATCATAACACGCACCAGTGTGCTTAATATATATGTGATGCATTGGCACATAGTAGAGGCTAAAGAAGCGTTGCATAGTTATTTTTAAGTACTACAAAAAAAACGGTGCACTTCATACATGCAATGCACCGGTGCGTTTTATATAAAATGCACCGGTGTGTACTATTAAATGGCACACCAAGACACTCACTATACAACTTTCTCAGTGCCTTGAAATAATCTAGTGCACCATCCAATTGGGTAATCAAAAAAAATATTTTCACCATTGTAGTGCTATACTCTAATAATGACACCCTGGTGCATTTATGGTGATATGACGCCCCAACATAGGGTGTTCATTTAATGAAAATATATGGTTCTTTTTATATAACATGCCCGATGCTGGTTGTATATCACCAGCCTGGTGCATTGCATTAATTGAGAGCACTGAATGAGAGTTTTATTTAAAAAATATATTTTAATCATTTCGGTGCTATTTACTAACAATGACAGCCCAGTGCGGTTTAGGTACAACAATGTGTTGACATAGGGTTTTTATTCCAAGGAATCATTGTGCGCTCCGTACAAATCGGCCCGACGCATCTGTGTAATCCAACACACCTTAAAAAGGTGAGGTTAAAAACATTATTTCCACCAAGTTCAGTGCTATACTCTAACGACGAAGCACCGGTGCGATTAATGTTCCCTAAAGGACCGACCCATATTTTTTTTTAATTTAAAGAAATGCGGTGCACCATTGATAAAACTGCCCAGTGTGTCTCATACTGGAGCGTGCCGAAAAAGGGTTTATTTAAAAAAAAAATACTGGACGTAAAAATTCATTTTTAATTTTTATAGTGTTGTAGAGCTCTTAGGCACCGGTGTGACCTTTTCTTCTTTGAGGTGCCCTACCATCGGTGCTCCCATTGCCCACATTATTTACATTCATTGCTCAGTGCATGGACTTTGAATTTTGCAAAAAAGTGGGAAAATTTGGTTTTTAGTACTCCATTGGAAACATGCCTCCTTGATGCGCAAATGTGTAGGTAATGTATATTTTTCTCACCAACTTAAGCTTTTAACAGAATAATTTTGAAAATTGACTTAGAATTCATTTTTTTTTTAAACAAAAATTCTTTTCCTACGTGGTGTGTTTGAGCCATTCGACTCACACCGTTACCGGTGCTCCCTATAAATTTACAGGCTACACCATGAATGGTGTTAACGAAACCACACAGGGTAGTTAATGTGATATCTCGATGTGGTACTGACAAAAGCGCACCCCAATAACAATAAAATTGTGCGGTGTGTGCCGATTTCCAGCCCCAACGACAATTTATAATATTTTTAAAATAACAATTTATTTTTGGCGGTGCATTAGTTTACCAGAACGCACTAGGAATTATGTAAAAGTAAACATAACAGCCTGGTGCATCTATATTATGGGAACACGTCTAATGTGCGGTGCATCGGTCAAAAGTACCGCACCGGGGAATTTTGTGTTTGGTACCGCATCACCAATGGTAAAATATTGCAAACGGGCGGTGCGTTGAGCTATAAAAAATTCCCTGGGGCAAACATGGTTTGTCAACGCACTTCCTATAATATTTATTTAAGTAATATTTTTTTTTTGTCGCGGTGCATGAATTTTTTATGCACAACATAGATGGTGCATGATATATATGTACGCACCATTGGCAGTGCGTGACTGTTTTTTGTGTTGCATCGATTTTTTTTTTTTTTGATAAAATCTATATTTATATATTTGTAAATACATTTTTCACTTGATAAAAATTTTTACGTTTTATGTATGAGGGAGACTGATGTATTAATATGTGAATCATTCAGTGACGTCAACGGAGAGAGGAGAGACACCAACAAGAGTAGAGGGATGACAATTATAACATGATACAACAGTGGGAGGCAAGGGAGAGGGAGAGAATTTTGTACCCTCACCCTATTATGCCACCCACCCAGTTTCTAAGGTATGTAGGCCTCCTTAAGTTCTATGAGGAGGCTACAACCTTGAAGGGGCACAGTGGCCTATTAGTACAATTGATCTACTGGTGGGATGCCCACCGATAAGCTTTCCGTGTTGATCTTGACCTTAGGGTATCAGTCTCATTAAGTCTATGTATTTTATTTATTTATATATAGAGAGAGGACGATTAGCTGGCATTGAGGTGTGGTATTTGATGTTAATGTTGTGATGATGTTATACAATGCTTATGTTTTGTTAGATGATCATGATCATGATGATTAGATTATGTTAGTGAATTTGAACATGTATTTTAGAATATGATGTTTGTACGATGGTTATCATGATCGTGATGTTTATTTTCATATTAAATCATGATATTTATTAAATATTATGTATTGGTAATTGTAAAATTGTAATTGTAATTGTATGGATTGTCATGATTTACTTTTATTAAATTTGTAAATTTATAAATTTGTAAAATTGTAAAATTGTAAATTAATTATCAAATTTGAACCATAAATACCGTAAAATTGTAAAATGTATACCATACATATTGTTAAATTACCATAATTGTAAATTTGTAAGAATATGGATATTTGTAAATTAATAAATCTATAATAATATGGATTTTTGTAACATAATAAAGTTTAGAAAAGAATGCAAATAAATTCATGTTTAGAATTATCATTATTTTATTATGATCTTACATACCAAAAATAACAATATACATTAATACATTTTTTAAAATTTTAAAGATATCACATATATATATATATAATAGGGTGCATTTACTTAAGTAATGATATAGTGAAAAAGCAAAAACAGTCAGCTTGGAAGATGGATTCCTAGGGTTTTTGATAGACCCTGCAAAGACTCTGGTTCTGGCGCAGCCTACCACACTAGTGGTATCTTAACCCCCATCAGCATCGAGATCGGTTTTTCCACCTACCTCTACTTGATGACTCTCCCATCGGGGGGGGGGATAATATGCCTCCCCCCATAGGCAATAAAGAAACTGTTAACCCTGATGCTGCACAGATTCCTTCCTTTATCACTACAAAGCACCAGAATGATACTTCAGCAAAGAAACACGACAAGCCTCAAGAGACTATGGGCAATACAGAGCTGCCAAAGGCGAATTCTGCTACCTGTTGACCCATTGCAGCAGAGCATCCTAAGATAGACCTGCGAAGCCACCGTATCAATGCTCAAATACAGTACATGAAAGATCATGCACTCATAGGAAAATTTGTCAGCTTCTGGCCTACTGAGAAAGCTTTGCATGGCTGGATAGCCTCCAAATGGAAGCCAAAGGGACATGTCACCCTAAATTTAGGGCCAAAAGGATTTTTCAATGCCATTTTTAACTGTATTGAAGATAGAAATCGAATCTTAGATGGAGGTACTTATTTTTTCAACTCAACAGGCCTTTATCTCAGAGACTGGGTTGAAAGATTTAACCCAGATAAATAAGACTTTAGCTGGGCACCGGTATGGATCAGTATGTACTCCCTGCCCCTGGAATATTGGGATGAAGAATCGCTAAAGGACATTAGAAATGGATTAGGAGAGTTAATTAAGATTGCAGAGGAAACAAAGCTCAGAAGATATACTTCGTATGCCAAAATATGCATCTACATGCATATGGCCAAGGCCCTCACGGATTCGGTAAGTCTTTATCGTGATGACTTTGAATGGATACAACCCATAGACTATGAACATGCACCCTTTCGATGTAGAAAATGCCATGCTCATGGACATCTCTTTCGAGATTTTCCTTTAAATCTCTCCACCAAACCTAATGTCACCACAGAAAACTCTAATACAGAGGGGTTTACAAAAGTTTCCAACCGCAAATAACATCATAAGAAACCCCCATCTACTTCCAAGATTCCCCATCATACCCCCAACACTCCATCAACCAGTAACAACTTTGATATCATTGCAAAGAAAACACAGCCTGATAGTGATCCTCCAAGACAACCTGAGACATCATCAAAGCCATCCACCTCTGCTCTCTCTACTGATCCCCCCATATCTCAAAATACTACAAAAGCTCCTCAAGAAACTTTAAACCCCATTCCCAGTCTCAGTAAGGAAACAGATATGGTAATCTGGAAACCTAACAACATGGATATAGATGGATCATTACAAGACCCTCCTCATACAAATGGCTTAGCTGCAGAGGGAATTCATCCCGACCACATGGAAGAGGAACCTGAAAGTATTGATCTGAGATATTTGGACATCTTCGGTCTCGAGCAACCCTACAAGAAGAAAGAGTATGACAAAATAACTGCCAGACAGATAGAAAGCTTAGAGGTGGTTCTTTTTCGAGCAAAACAACAAAGATCACTGGGCATAAAACCAGGAAGTCATTGGGATGGAAAACAAATTCTCAAAGAAACCAAGAAAAGGGGAAGAAAAACATATCTGCAAAGAATCGTCATCATTGGGGAAATGCTAGTGGAATTTGGAAGATATCCCAAGCTGACCAAGTTTTACCAGCCGCTAGCCAATAGTTCCCAATGAAGCTCACCTCTTGGAATATACAAGGGCTAAATAGTCCTGCAAAATACAAAATGATTAAAACTATGATTCAGCAAGAGAGACCTCAAGTATTTTTCATGCAAGAAACCAAATACAATAGTAACACCCTCGGTTCCATCACTTCCAGAGCTTGGCCAGGATGCCATTCTATTTCTGTTGATTCCTCAGGTGCCTCGAGCGGCCTAGCTATCATATGGGACCCGCAAGAAATCTCGCTCACTGATGTACATACCTCACACAACCTCATTCAGGCCACATTCCATCTTATAATCTCCAACATTCATGGTCACCTCACCAATGTCTACTTCCCTCAAGACCCTATGCACAAAATTGCGCTGCTAAACACTATGGAAACTCTCAATTCAAACATAACTCATCCACTCTGGATCATCGGTGGGGAATTTAATATGATCACCAAGCTAGAAGAAAATAAAGGAGGACGAGCTAAGTTGGAGATGTAAAGTAGCCACTTCAAGGAATTTACCCAAAGAAACTGGCTAATCGACCTTCATTTGTCTAATGGCATGCATACTTGGAACAATAAGCATTCTAGATCTCAGCAATTTTCTTCCAAGATGGATCGCTTTCTTATATCGGACAATGCATTTCACTTAGGAGGAGATATTCACTCCTCCATATTTCCACTTTCAGGCTCTAATCATTGGCCCATTTCACTTCAATGGCTGCGACCTAGAGACTACACCAAACGACCCTTTAGATTTGAAGCTTTTTGGCTCACCCATCTCGATTTCAAATTTATGGTCACCAATGCTTGGAAAAACTTCATTCCTCCTGCTGGCTCCAAAATTTACCAATTCCATCAACAACTCAAAAACCTCAAAATACAGATCAAGAAATGGAATCACTCTAATTTTGGGAACATCTTCCAACAAAAAAAATTTCTAGAACAAAACATGTCTAAGATTCAACATCATATAATCAATGAAGGAAGAATCGAGCCTCTAGCAACTCAGGATTAAATCCTTCTCTCTCAGTTGGAAGAAAGAAGAAAGCAAGACGAAATCCTCTGGAAGCAGAAATCCCGAATAAGGCGGTTAAATGAAGGGGAAAGGAATACCAAATTCTTTCATTGCTCAACCATTCAAAGAAGAATGCATAATAGGATTTCTCAGCTACAGAATCATCATGGAGAAAGGCTGGAAGAACATGAGGATATAGAGAGAGAGCTCCTCAATCACTTCAAAACTATTCTTCATGAGACCCAGGAAAGCAGACAACTAGCAATAAGAAAGATCCTACAAAATATTCCCAAGATAATAACTGAAGAATATAATCAGATGCCCCTCCACCCTGTCACTCTCCAGGAAGTAGAAAAAGCGATGGCTCAATTTAAAGATGGAAAAGCCCCAGGACCTGACGGCTTTACCTCCAACTTTTTACATCACTTATGGGATCTTATAAAAATGGATGTCTGGAAATTAGTAGAGGAATCTTGGACTCCGCATTGGTTTCTCTCATCCCTAAATGCCACTTTCATAGCTCTCATTCCAAATGAGGATCATTCCAATACCCCAGACAAATTCCGGCCCATTACTCTCTGCAATGTCATTTACAAAGTGATCTCAAAGGTAATCGCCAACAAGCTCAAGACCCTGCTTCCACTGCTTATTTCTCTTGAACAAACAGGATATGTGGAAGGTCGTCAGGTTTTAGATGGAATCATTCTCACACACGAAATCATTGATTCCTTGAAACACAATAAAAAGGCATGTATGCTCCTAAAAATCGATCTCTCTAAATCTTTTGATAAGTTAAGTTGGAAATATATCAAGCAGATTCTCACAGCGTTTGGTTTCTATCCCATTTGGATCAGATGGGTCATGAATCTCATTTCTTCCTCTTTCTGTTGGCATTTCTACGCTGATAATTAAAGTTCCTATCAAAAGGCCCAACCCGCGGACACAAGTAGCGCACCGGATATCGCGACAAGTGCCTCCGCAGTTGACCGAGTTGACTGCGGGGACAACATAGATGAATGGCAGAGATTGAGTGCGGGGGCACCATCCAAAATTTTCATCCGTACCTCGAGAGCCCCCGCAGTGACGCAAGACGCTGAGTTGGTCACAGATATCTTCCACGTCGGGTAGAATCAACGGCTCGACCATGTATTCTATTGTTGGAATTTCTGGTATCCTAGTATATTGAATTGATTGTCCTTGATGGAAACTCTCTGAAAAAGGATGCAAATTGTATAAAAAACTCAGAAAACCATCAACAGTTCTATACAAGCAGAATATACGACTGAATGTGAATTGAACGAAGCTCTGTATTTAATGGGAAATTCAATGTAAATAAGGACGAGTTAAATCATGTGTGACGATTTTCTTGAATAAGTTTAGTATATGTATGCATCCTGATGGAGGATAAAGGAAATCCTGTGTATGATTGAGTTCTGGTGATACTCTGATGGGTGGAGAATACTGAGAGTATTTGGGTATTGATTTGTTCAATTCTCGTATGGAATGCCTTGAAATGCTGTGTGAAGTCCTGTTGGGAGAGTGAGCCACGGACGTGCTCTGTGTGTAGGGCACATAAGCTGTATCGGTAAAAGTAATATTGCGTTCCGCATGTGTTTGACAATACAAAGAAAGGTGTCTCTGTTGAATGCAAAAGAACCAAGTCGAATAGTCCATAAGGATTTCATCGGAGCTGTATAATAGTATTATGGTTATATGAACTGATAACGTGGAGGAAGAACAATTAAAACAAATTTATTCTTTCATGGAGAAATGTAGCAATGACGGAATAAAGACGGATGGAACCTTGAGCGAAGGAGAGGAACCATAAGCGGAATAAATAGTGAAGGGGGTTTCCAGTTTTCATCGCACCGCTCTCAACGGGCAAGCGGTATTCAATAGGTTGGGAGTGATTCCATAGAATGAGTGACACACGTCCCTAAGCATATTTAAAAAACTGCCATCACTGCGTGCCATCGCACGTTAACGTTCGACCAAGTATGTCGCGCGATATTGTTGAGCACCGTCGATCTAGAGGGAAGCCATCGGATGGTGGTCGTATGAGGAAGATGCGCAAAGGTTAACCAAAGTACGATGGCCATCGTGCGTTATTGTTCGTGCGTCTTCGCCGAGCGATATCTGTCCTATCAAATGAGGCGGCACGATGCGATAACAACCGTCAAATGGAGACGACTGTTAACGTTGGGGCCCATACGCATGTATTGAGGTTTGCGGGTTTAACCCAAAGTATTATGTCGTGTATTAAGGGTGTGGGACCCGATTTCCCTTCACATTATTGGTTCAATATACATTGTTGTGTTATGCCGAGATCTTCACCCCCAAGTCAAAGATTAAATATTATTGAAGGGCCCGAAAGGTTATATGGATATATATTACTGCTGGGTTTTTATATAAGTCAGCGGCACGTTAATGTTTGTAACAAATAAAGGGGGAATTGGATTAATATCTCAATCTCAGATTGAGATATTAAAAATCCTTAGATTAATTAATTGCCAGATCAAGAAAATAAAACAATGAAAAGCTGTTTGGGGCTTGGGTAGACCCCGCTGGATTACCTATTTTGATCCCGTCTAGGAATACCATTAGCGGTTGAGTGGTTTTGACTCATGGTATTGATAAAGGCTAAACTATATAAGGAGAAGAGGATCATAATATAGGGTGTGCATGTGGAAGGGTTGTTAATAAATAAATCTCTTTAAGAGATATCTGCAGATATGATGCACCTATGGATATGATCTAGAAATGATGAATCTCTACGATGATCAGCATAAGAAATGATGAATACCTGACGGAATTCTGATGAAGAAATTGAAGAAATCTGGTGGATCTGAGGGTTGAAGCCTTCTGTATGAAAGTGGAAGTATCCTGCCAGTAGAAGCTAGTGTTAAAATTAGGGGGTTGGAGCTCCCTTCTAGTAATGGCTAGAGAATGAGAGAAGGTTGTAGCCTTTGGCAGGTGGGTGCCTGCGTGCTGGTATGAGTCTACGCTAGTACAAAATTGTAAGAAGTTTTCTTTATAATAAATATTGAAGACAAAGACGACAGCAGCGGTGGTTTTCTCCCGAATTGGGTTTCCACCTTAAATACTGGTGTTCATGTGTGTTGCTTATGTGTGATGGTTTATTCTGTTATTACTGCACATGCTTACTGCTTACTAAACATCTGATGAATGAATGATGAAATGATCTAAGTAAAGAATTAAACATATAATAAGATCTCTGGACATATGAAATTTTTCTTAAGGATATCCACATTTATATGCGAGTTGGGTTCATTAAAGTAACATATGGGTTTAAGAGAAACAAAAAGTGAAAAGTTTTTAGTCAGCTCTAAATACTGATTCACCCCCCCTCTCAGTATTTTTCCCTACACTTTCTTCTCCATTCTTGTCCACGACATTCCCTCTCGCCCCTTCTCCCCCTCCAGAGGCATTCGCCAAAGAGACCCCCTTTCACCCTTCCTTTTCGTCCTCATGGCAGAAGGATTTGGCCGACTTATACAAATTTCACTTCACACTCAGAAAATTCATGGCATCTCTGTACATGGCTCTTAGGACACCACCTACCAATATTTTTTTGATGACAACATGTTATTTGGGCATCCATCAGTCCAAGAAGCTCTCTCTTCCAAATCCCTTCTCGATACCTTTTCGGAGGCCTCTGGCACCTCTATTAATGCTGCTAAATATCAGATTTTTTTCTTCAACACTGCTATCATCACTCAAAAAAATATTTCTAGAATACTTGGTTCTCCATCGCCTCTCTTTCAGCTAAGTACCTTGGCGCTCCTCTGATTGAATCTGCTATTAAACATGCATCCTGGAAAATGCTTCTCGAAAAACTTGAAGCTCGGTTCTCCTCCTGGACTTATATATCCCTCAACATGGCAAGTCGTCTCATTCTTATCAACGTTGTTTTGAAATCAATGCCCCTGTATTTATTCTCAGTTCTAGCGGCACCAAAATGGGTCCTCAAAAATATCAAAGACCTGCAACACAACTTCCTTTGGAGGTCCTCGGGGCAAAATCGAAAATGGGCACTGGTCAAATGGATGACTGTTTGTATGCCAAAGAGGGATGGGGGCTTAGGCCTCCAAGATCCATATCACAGTAACGTAGTCATGGGAGCCCGAATCTGGTGGAAATGGATGTCTATGCCACACACGCCATGGGCTCTACTCTGGACTGCCAAATATACCAACGATAGACTGCCAGAAGATCTCATCAGACTTTCAACGGTTGACATGGGCTCCTTGATATGGAATGCTGCCAAACAACATCAAGCCATGATATAAGAGCACAGCTTCTGGGAGGTCAGAGATGGGGGCACCGCAGGTTTCTGGGTTGATTCTTGGCAACAAAGACCCAAGTTAGTAAAAATTATACGTCCTCAGTTACAAGTAGATTCGATTAATCATCTGGTAAAAAATGTCAAATAGTACTGGTCTTTATCCATAATCGAGGGATATCGGCAATGGAAACAAGAAGCTCAAATATTAGACCATGGGTAGGAGGATACATACAAGGAAATTGACACAGAACTTAACAGCAGGAAGATCAGACACTCAGAAAAGAAAGATCTTCTTTGATGGGGACATACTCCTCGTGGCACGTTCACCAACAAGGAAGCTTACATGCTGATGATACCTTCCCAGGACCCAAAATATTCCTTATGGACTCAAATTTGGTCCCCAGGCATTTGGCCCAAAGTCTCCACCTTTTTATGACTCCTATGCCATAAAATAATCCTTACCTGGGAAAATCTCATTAAAAAAGGATTTATTGGACCCTTACAGTGCCCAAATTTCTCAAACCACAATGAAACCATTCAGCATCTTATGGACACTTGTTTATTAGAAAACACATTATGGGAAAAAATTAGCTTCAGATGCAAAAAATTGGACAAAATTTCAGGGGACATTGTCAGCACCATCCGCAACTGGCCATTAGCTCCATACAATTGCAAGTTGTTAAACTCTCTCTGGACGCTTCTTCCGAGATTTCTTCTATGGAAAATATGGAAGGAAAAGAACAAGATAAATTTCAAGAATCAATGCACCCCTTTCGATATTATATGGAACAATTTTTTCCTTAACATCCAAGAAACTATGGTTCTCCACCTATGGTAGGAGGAATATTTTCCTAATAAAAATCTGGAAAATTCTATCTGGGAGAATTGGAATCTCTCATTACCTTCAGGTCTTTCCAGTAAACGCTCTCCTCCCAATCATTTAGATTCACCCAGCAACTTGACTCCTCCTCCTGCTGGCTTGATAAAGATGAATTTCGACGGTGCTTCCAAAGGCAACCCAGGTGATGCAGGATACGGAGGTATATTTTGGGACTACAATGGTAATCCCCTCCTGATCTTCTACGGTTCAATAGGATGGGACTCAAACAATTCAGTTGAACTGGAAGGCTTATGGCAAGGTCTATGTCTTGTTCAACATCATAACTATTTCCCTATTGAAATAGAAGGGGACTCTCAAATTCTCATCAATGAAGCCAACCAACTTCTTATGGGAGCTCCTACTTCTAAGGTGGCTAATAGTTGGAGATTAGTGGCGAGATTGGAGCTCATAGAATAGTGGTTGAAGCATAATAGAGCGATCTCTTTTAAAAATGTCAAAAGACCTGGTAACAAAGTAGTGGATCTGCTGGCAAATAAGGGAGTGGACAGTAATCAAACCTTAAACTCTGGACCCCTCACTATTCTTAATGATATCTCTCTCATACAAGAATGTACCAATTTGGTGCACAAAGATACAACAATCGCAGATGCCTGTGATTTATAAGGGCGGCCACACGACGAGCTTATGGGCTGGCAAGTGGCACAACCACATGGCCACCCATAGGCTTCAACGGCGGGCATTTTATTGCTCTAACTACTCCCACAGGTGCTCATTTACTTTGCTCAATTGTCGATGCCATCTATAGCCCTTCAAAATGAATCCACATGGCAGTCTCCCTCCCTCGCCTTTGCCGTTGAGCTGCAATTGAACCCCTGGAGTCTCAGAACCTGCACTTCTCTCAGAGCCTTCTTTGCAGATTGAATTTTGTCTCTATGGACAGTCGGTCCTTGGCTCCTGTGGTTTCTCATCCTGCTATTATCTCGTCTTAGAGTACTCATCCTCCCCACTTTTCCATCATGCCCCGTTTGCACCATCGCATGCGTTGCCGCCGCGGTAGCAGCCGAGGCAGAGCAGCTAATATGCCACCTTCTTCTCACTTTGATACATCCCCCTCATCTCTGGAGCACTATTATGGGCATTATCTAGCCACTCATAGTGGGCATGGTCGTGCTTGGACTTCAAGCAGGTCTCGCTCTCTGCCTCTAAATCCTCCCTCCATCATTTTCTCCCCGACGCTGCCTCAATTGGAGACGGTCGCCTCCCCGCAACCTACCCATACTACTCAGTTTCATTATTCCTACACCATGGACCGACCATGCATAACTGCAACCATCACCATCTCCTTCAAATAAGAACCTACCAGTGCTAAGTGCCCTCGACCCAGAAAATTGCAGAAGACTTCCAACCAAGGAGCTCCATCCGCAACAGAAGCAAAGGCACTAACAGCAGAAGTGAGGATTGGTTGGGCGGTAAAGGCAAACTTGGAAAATCTCGTGCCACCACTATATCCCAGAATGCTGCAGATGCCACCTATGACAAGCATGTAGATGACACTGATGAGTATAGGTATATTATTGTGGAAGAGACACCTCCCTCCCCAAATGACACCTAAGTCCTCAGGTTCTTTCTGGATTCTAGTTTCTAGTTCCAAGATTTTTGGGTCTTTTTATATGGTTTATGGTTTTAAGGTCTGTTTGGTGACTGTAAACATTTATCTTTTTTCCATGTGCGACGCTAGTTTCCCCTTTGAGGGCAGCGATAAAACAACTAAATGGACTGGTTTCCCCTCTGAGGGTAGTCACTATTTTGACATTTTGGAGAATTATGCCTTCGGAATATGCTAGAACTACAGAGGCCCGAGCCTCCATGTATTTTATGTTCCATTAATATAATTTAGTCTTATTTAGAAAAAAAAAATGATATAATGAAAAAGCATTTAAAGCAATCAAGTAGTTGTATTATTTGAAAAATTGACATAAAAAAACAACATGATACAATGTGTTGCTTTCGAGATCAACATAATTGCAAATTATCAAGTGAAATGCTTTTAACATTAACACAATGCAAACCAATTAATTCAAAATACATATTATAATGTTTGGAAAATAAGATTCTTAGTTATAGGGTTAAGTCGTATTCTTTATAAAAACCCATCTTAAATAGTATAAATGATAAAATAACGTAGTACCATATCACTCTATGTTCTCATCACCTTCATTATCTTCCAGCTCACTTGGCATGATAACACTATTGTTCTACAAAATTTGTTTTTATCTAGGGTCATGTCTCAATACGAACCACCAATTCCTATCCAACACATTTGGGTAAAAAACACCTGGTTGCAATGTTTGGGGAAAACATAAGAGTCCTTAGCTTCATCCCACATCTTTCTATAGTTGATACATATCAGCCTACTATCGCGATATTACTTTACATTATTATGATCAAAGGTGTCCCACCACTTGCACCTAAAAATAACACATTGGAAAGACGAGAAGTCCACTTCAATGATCTCTTGTATCTTTCTGACGTAACCTAACGTCCCTCGTACTAGGTTTTGGTCACAGTGGCTATCTTGACTATATTAATCGAACTTGACTTCCACTCCACAGAAATTTTTCATGTGTCCATCATCAGCATTTATGTGCAAAAAGGGTGTCCATATGCCCACATAGATGTGAACAAATGCACTGATAAAAAAGTTAAAAAATCATAGTGTCATGTGTCTAATAACCCAACTGTTAAAATATAAAATATAGATGTTACATTTAAAATGTGAATTATTATGTTTAAAATGTACATAAATATATTATTACTGAGTTTTTGCAGCCAATCCCTACGTTTAGCACATCCTCTTCAACAAGCAAGTAACGACCAGTTGCACCGTAGTTCTCTCTGACTTGGTCAGCAACCAAACTGTTGGGGCATATAATTAGCATATTTTATTTTAAATGATCAATATAAGGCACACTTGTACCATTCAACCGTATAAATTCTTTCCTCTCAATATCCCATTTCATCGTATTTTGTTCATACAATGTGGTCCACGATTGTGTCACTTCGGAATTGTATAGAACAAATTTATTGATTTCTTTAATTATGCATTCAATGATGAAATAAAACTAACATATAGTACATATGAGATCAAAATATACATTATATCAAAGTTCAACATGAATATTTACTTTGTGTAAATTTAACAAATTATATGTCGCTTACTCTTTATCAAGTGCCTTTTTCCATTCGTTTGGAGAAGCTCCCCTTCTCTTTTGTCTTCATCCCTTTCATCATCCCAAATCACCACACCTGGTGTGTTGTCGATCTACTTGATGTACTCACTAGGATAATAGAAATACTCATACGATGTGTATCCCTCTGCCATAGACCCCTTGGGGTTTTCCCTTTGTCGAACAAAGCCTTTCAATTTCTTCTTCTACCACTCTAAGAAGAACATCCAACGACAAGAAACCACCCCACCTAGTTCAGCCACATCTACTATGTGGATTATAATATGAACCCGCAAGTCCATGAAACTTGTTAGTAGTTTCTTCTCAATCATACAAACAATCTCAACTATCTCTTGATGCCACTCTGGAATGCTAGCCACATGAATCTCCTTTGATGTGATCCAACGTACAAATGTAGATAATTTAGATATGGCACATCCTAGGTCTTGGTGGAAATCATGTTTGGCACACACCCATGCACGAACAAAGGATAATGACACTGCAAAGTTATAAACACATGCATACAAAATTAATTATGTTTTATGATCCCATAGGATAAAAATTATTAATACAAAAAATAATAAAATCATGATTTTGACATTATACGTACTCTTATAATATTCAAATGGTCATGCAATTTCAACCCCGAAAAATGGTCTTCCATGGTGAAGCAGTGCTGTAGTGAAGGCCCATATGAAGATGGCACCCTCACACCCATTATAACTTCCTTTGCAAAAGAAATATCATATTTTTAAAAAATCCATGGGACATCACCTTCTTTGAAATACCAATTAGAGGGACAAACCTCTCTTGTACTTCCTAATTGTCTTGGCCAATGTTTCTTTTAGTTTTTGAAGTAATAAGATCTTTCCTAATAGCCAATGTGTCACTTTTTTTTGATGATATGTGCCTCCATAAAGAAGATGACACATTTTTAAATATATGCATGGGATCTAGTAAGTGGGTAATATTAATATGCTCCCAATATGGGAGGTTATAAAAGATACATTTCCTTTTCATCTCAATGGGAAATTTCTCAACATAGGTGTCTAAGAATTCTGGATCATCGAACATAGGCTCCCCATTTGAATTGAAAATTTCTATGAAATCCTTCTCCTTCTTTCTCTCATATGCTCAAATCCGTTCAACTGGTGTCATTATTGCAACCATTTGGGTGTTGAGATTCAACAAGATGATGAGCTTAGTGAAAATTAAGCACCTTCACTAAGTGGGGCCTGCAGGCTATTTTTAGGTGTATGGCTATTTTTAGACATGGTGAGCATATTATATAAGTTGCACGATGCTATTTTTAGATGGTTGATCAAGTTGGAAAAATAGATGAAATTCTATTTTTAGAAGATTGGGCGAAGTCTATTTATAGTTTGCTAATCTAAAAATATATGCATGTCGATTATTATTAGCCCTTAATAATAATCTGACAATAAATATCAACTTATTCTCTTGGAGCACTTTATTTTAGTGAAAAGATTTGGAAAATCAGTGGGCTGAAGGAATTACACAATTCCTAGGGTGGTTGGTGACTCATGCATGGAGGACTCAGTTAGAATTGAAGTGGAAGAGTTGTGACAGAGTTGGAAGAGTAGTTATGGGAGTTGTTATTTAGTTTAACTCAGTTAAGTGAGTTAAACTCAGTTGTGCTAGTTGTATCTAGTTCTAAGTGAAGATACACTAGTGAGATTTTAGTGAATTAATTATTTAATTAATTCACAACTAGATACTCACTTGCAACTGAACAAATACAACGGTTAACTACTTGCATGTCAATTCCAGTGGAGACCCAGTGGAGAGATAGGTGAAAGGGTGAGATGTACTATCTATTGTGACTATAGTAATGCATTCAATGCATCTGACATACATTGGAGATTCCAATGAGGATTGAGTAGTAAAGGCAAGGCCAATTCAAATTCATTCAGAGGTCTTCTTAGGAGGGATTGCGCAGAGGAGGTATGTTGTCAGGAGGCAAGAAATTGGTGCATAGATATGAAAATTTCTGCATGATAGTGTGTAATTATCGTTAATTGTACTGAGATATTGATGTAATAAGCTGTGTATGAGATTATTACATGATCCATTGATATACATAATATATGATAGTTGGGGGTTTTAGCTTTAATCTTTCCCGTTAAACAACTGTGTTTATGTGTTTTGCAATTGGCGATTTAATTTCCGCAAATAATTAAGTGGAAGGATTATGCATTTAACATAAGTTAATTTGTTAGATCAGGGGAGTACGATAATATGCATGTATCTTATATAATTTCTACATGGTATCAGTGCTGTGTTAATAACTTAAGATTGCAATCTTTTGTGCTGGTGGACAATTCGAATTTGGTGCAGAAATTTCTTGGTGCGACAGTTGAGTATTCATTGAAATGGCTTTCAATGGGTTGTGGTTGGATTATGCCCTTGAGGTTAGCTCAAACTACATAACCTGGAAGGACAGGATGGAGGAGGTGCTTGAAAATAATGGTCTCAAGGAGTTTATCAATAGCGATGTTCCTCAACCTACTTCTAGCGATGTTGCATCACTTGACGCATGAAAAAAGAAGGTAGCTAAGACAAGAAGAATTCTGTTGGAAGGTGTTGAGGACAATATTGTGCCAAGAATTCATGGAAAATCCACTCCATTTGCAATGTGGAAGCCTTTTAGATACCTTTTCCATTGCAGTAGCGACCATAGGAAGTTGGCGCTGAAAGATAAGCTCAGAAAAATCAAAATGGAAAAGGGCGACAATATTCCAAAATATCTCATGAAGTTTGTCCAATGTAGGGATGAGCTAGGGAGTGTGGGAATCACAGTTGCAGATGATGACTTGGTGATCTTGGCTCTCCTTGGGTTACCGAAGAGTTGGCATAGTTATCAGGACTTTGTCAATGGACCGGAGAAACTGCCAGATTGGGAGCGACTTTGGTCGGATCTAGTGCAGGAGGAGATAAGGCGAAGTACTAGGAATGGCTCTTCATCAAATAATGATGATGAAGATAATTTCAATTTGGCTGCCAAAGTAAGGAAAGGGAAGGGAAATAAATCCCATCCAAAATCCGAGGCTAACGGCAAGAACCTAGATTTTTCCAAAGTGAAGTGTTTTCACTGTCACGAACATGGGCATCTCACCACTAACTGCCCACAAAAAAGAAGAACATGAAGGCTGTTGGAGCTGTAGTGGGTGAGGCCTTAGCCTCGCAATTTGAAATTTATTTCTCATTTATCACATGCTTGGTTTCAAGCGCAATGGGATCGGTGTGGTATCTTGATAGTGGTGCTTCCTTCCACATGACGGGAGACAAGGAGTTGTTTAGTGACTTGGAGGAGAAAGATCTCCAAATGCATATATATATATATGGGAAACGATGGTAGATGCAATGTGACTGGAATTGGAACCATTACTTTTGAGAGGGATTTAGGTAAACCATTTCTGTTGAAAGATGTTATGCATGTTCCAGGTCTGAAGAAGAACTTGGTCTCAGTCGCGATGTTGGAGGACAGAGGTTATGATGTTATTTTCAACGAGGGAAAATATTCCCTGTAACATTAAACAATGGGTCAAACCAAGAGGATAGGGATTCGAGTTAAAAATCTCTACAAGTTAGAGGTAGATGTCTACGCTGTAATGATGGGAAAAGTAGAAGAAGTGGTGAGCCGAGATGAGGGTGAATTATGGCACAGAAGATTGGGCCATCTTCACCATGGCGCCTTGAAGATTTTGCAGTAGATTTCTACTGGACTTCCCAAGGGTACTCTTCTGGAGTTAGATCAGTGCAAGGGATATACTATGGGTAAGTTTGTGAAGACCACCTTTCATTAGAAGAAAAATCGTGCTTCGGTGATCCTAGAGAGAATTCACACAAACATGTGTGGACATTTCTTAGTTTCTTCAACAACAAAACACAGGTATTATGTTATATTTTTTTATGACTATTCTCATAGATGCTGGATCTTCTTTATGCAGAGGAAGAGTGAAACATTCTCAAAGTTTTGTGAGTTTAAAGCATTGGTGGAGAAGGAGTCGGGGAAGAAAGTGAAGGCTCTGCGAAGCGAAAATGGTGGTGAATATATCTCAAACAAATTCAAAGAATTCTATAGAAAAGAAGGAATTTGAAGAGAACTCATAGTTCCTCATAACCCACAGCAGTATGGGGTCACGGAGAGGAATAACAGAATGATCATGGGTGCTGCACAAGTTATGCTAGATGACCAGGGCCTACCAATGCATTTGTGGGCAGAAGCATGCAACACTGTGGTTTGTGTGTAAAACCATTGTCCTCATAGAGTACTTGGCATGAGTACACTTGAAGAAGCTTTTACTGGTAAGAAGCCTGGTATTTCTCATTTGAATATTTTTGGCTCATATGTTTACATTCATGTGACAAAGGATGCCAAGATGAAGCTGGAGCCAACTATAGAAGTTGGGATATTTGTGGGGTACACAGAAACACCCCATAGTTATCGTGTGTATTTTCGAAACAGTCAGATGACTGTGGTGCGATGGGATATAAAAATCAATGAGGAGAAAGCCATGAAGTTCTCGCTTGAGAGGGAGGTACACTTGCATGCAGAGGAGGAACTTATGGTTCCCAAATATGAGCCTCAAGATGTGGATCAGCCATAGGAGAAGGATCATGTAGTGGAGGAGTCCACTCATGTAGAGCCAAACATCAAAACAGGTAGAAGGCGTACCACAGAAGTTGAGAGGCCAAAGCTTGATCCCACACAGAATGTAGGAGTCCCTACATAATAGCGTAGACAGAGATAGTCTCCTGACCGATTCACTGGATACATGGCTCTCATGAGCAAGTGTATCATGACAGAGCCATCTTCCTTTGAGGAAGCAGCGTAGGAGCTCACATGGGTAGATGCCATGGTGGAGGAGTATGACTCCATTGTCAGAAACAATGCTTGGGAGATTGTTCCAAGGCCAGTTGGTAAGTAAGTGGTAGGTTCAAGATGGATCTACAAGGTAAATCAAGCTGTTGATGGGAGCGTCGAGAAGTATAAGGCAATATTTATTTCTCGGAGCTTCTCATAGATCGAGGGGATTGATTATGAAGAAAACTTTTCACGTGTCACATAGTATTCTTCCATAAGGACCATCCTTGCTCTCTTAGTGAAGATGGGTTGGCACATTCATCAAATGGATTTGAAGACTATGTTCCTTAATGGGATCATTGAGGAAGAAGTGTACATTGAGCAGCCTGAAGGATTTGAGATCTTCAGTAGTGAGTCGCATGTGTGCAGACTCAAAATATCATTTTATGGGCTGAAGCAAGCACCCCGTGCTTGGTACACACGGATCGACAACTATTTCACTAGACTTGGCTTCACCAAGAGTGAGGCGGATGCAAACCTATACCAAATTGTGGTGGAGGGTAAGCTTTTAATCACTGTTCTTTATGTTAATGATTTAATACTAACAGGTGATGAGCAGTTGATACACTCATGCAAGGAATATCTTGCAAAGGAGTTTGAGATGAAGGATTTGGGCCTCCTTCATTATTTCCTTTGATTGGAAAAATGGCAGTGAGAAGGTGAACTATTTGTGTCTCAAGGAAAGTATGCTCGAGAGATACTTGGTAAGTTTCACATGCGGGACTGCAAACCCATGGATACTCCTCTTCCAAGAAATTGGAGGAAAGAGGATGCTACATTGGCAGAGGTAGTGGATGCTACTGTCTATCAACAATTGGTGGGTTTGCTCATGTATTTAGTTAATACAAGACCAGACATATGCTATGCGGTGAACCAGCTTAGTCAAGTGATGGTTAAGCCTACCAAGCTCTTTTGGAAGGCAAGAAAGCATGTCCTGAGATATCTTAGGGACACATCTGAGTATGGCTTATGGTACAGACAGATGGATGAGGTGAAGTTGCATGGCTTCACGGATGCAGATTGGGAAGGCAACCCAACAGCCAGAAAGATCACATTAGGAGGGGTTTTTAGTGCCAAATCTACAGCAGTTTCTTGGTACAGAAGGAAAAGAATATCCGTGGCACTCAGTTCAGCGGAAGTAGAATACATGGCAGCAATTCAAGCTGCATGTGAGGCTATCTGGATGAGGAAGATCCTAGTTGGTTTGTTCAGTTCTCATTTAGATCCTACAGTGATACAGTGTGATAATCAAAGTTGCATTAAACTCTCAATTAATCCTTTGTTTCATGATAGATCTAAGCATATAGATATCCGGTATCATCATATCAGAGATTGTGTGCAGTGAAAGATCATGTTGCTTCAGTACATTCCTACGGAAGATCAGGATGCAGATATTCTGATGAAGGCGCTCACCAGGAGCAAATTCAAATACCATAGAGGTAGGATCAGGGTGAAGTATAATTCATATCTTGTTGAGAGGGAGTGTTGAGATTCAACAAGATGATAAGCTTAGTGAAAATTAAGCACCTTCACTAAGTGGGGCCCACAGGCTATTTTTAGGTGTATGTCTATTTTTAGACATGGTGATCATATTCTATAAGTTGCAGGATGCTATTTGTAGATAGTTGATCAAGTTGGAAAAAATAGATGAAATTGTATTTTTAGAAGATTGGGAAAAGTATATTTATAGATTTCTAATCTAAAAATAGATGCATGTCAATTATTATTAGCCCTTAATAATAATCCGACAATAAATATCAACTTATTCTCTTGGAGCACTTTATTTTAGTGAATAGATTTGGAAAATCAGTGGGCTGAAGGAATTACACAATTCCTAGGGTGGTTGGTGACTCATGCATGGAGGACTCAGTTAGAACTGAAGTGGCAGAGTTGTGACAGAGTTGGAAGAGTAGTTATGGGAGTTGTTATTTAGTTTAACTCAGTTAAATGAGTTAAACTCAGTTGTGCTAGTTGTATCTAGTTCTAAGTGAAGATACACTTGTGAGAGTTTAGTGAATTAATTATTTAATTAATTCACAACTAGAGACTCACTTGCAACTGAACAAATATAGCAGTTAAGTACTTGCATGTCCGTTCCAGTGGAGACCCAGTGGAGAGATAGGTGAAAAGGTGAGATGGACTAATCTGTTGTGACTATAGTGATGCATTCAATGCATCTGACACACATTGGAGATGCCAATGAGGATTTTGCAGTAAAGGCAAGGCCAAATCGACTTCATTCAGGGGTCTTCTTCAGCAGGGATTTCGCAGAGGAGGCAAGAAGTTGGTGCGTAGATATGCAAATTTCTGCATGACAGTGTGTAATGATTGTTGATTGTACCTGAGAACTTGATGTACTAAGCTTTGTATGAGATTATTACATTATCCATTGATATACATAATATATGATAGTTGGGGTTTTTAGCTTTAATATTTCCCATTAAACAAATGTGTTTATGTGCGATTGATTTTTCTTTATATGTGTTTTGCAATTGGCGATTTAATTTCCGCAAAGAATTAAGTGGAAGGATTTTGTATTTAACATAATTTAATTTTTTAGATCAGGGGATTCCGGTAATATACATGCATCTTTTATAATTTCTAAATTGGGTTCTCTCTCATTTACCATTTAAATTGTATGTTGCTCTTTTGTAAGGGTGTTATTTTGGGAGGAATACACTGGAGCAGTCATACACTGGCTTTTGTAGGTCATTGGACCATCTAGCTTTCAGAGAAGGTCCACAACATTTACATCCATAATACCCTTTTGTTACAATACTTTTGAAAGTATTGTATACAATATGCATGGAACATTAAAGAATATCATGAAGATCAGAATAATTACAACGAATTAAATTAGTATGCAAACGAATATTGTTATGCATATAAACAAATAAATAAACATGTAATTTACCAGAGAAAAATTGTAAGCCTGGATAATCATGTGTGATGTAAGCACATATTCAATACAATGTAAAACTCCTCTCTTCTACTATGGGTCTTCATACATCGTATACATTTATGCCATCCCATAATTCCTTCAATTCATCTACCAGTGGTTGTAAGTGGACATCCATATTATTCACTTTTCTTCTACTAGGGAATATGAGAGCCAACATAAGGTGTTCATTATTCATGGAAAACCATGGGGGGGTATTGTTATTAATCTCTACTATAGGCAAAACAAAATATTTGGTGTTCTGGAGGGAATATGGGTTGACGCCATCCATGGCTATGCTGAGTCATAGACTTCATACTTCATCCTTGAATTTTTTGGGCCATGCATCCTCTATATGCTTCATAGCTATTGAGTATGTTGGGATTCGCATAAATCCCAACTCACTTTTGTGTGAGACATGTCATCCCTTCAACATAGCTAATTATTTACAAAGAAAGAGCCTTTAAATCCTTGGGATTATAGGAATTTTCCTCAATATCTTAAGAGGAGGACCACGTGATTTACCCTTGTTTTTTGATTTATCATACCTGTCATGCCCACATTTTGGATATATATCTTTTTCTGCATATTATCCTATATATAGAATACAATCATTTGGACATGCATGATATGATATGTACTCAACACCCAACATTTTCAACAATTGATTATCCTCTTCAGAGTTATCAGGCAAGACATTATCACATAGAAGAACCTTATCTTTAAATAACCTATATTTGGTGGAAAATATTAAATGTACAATGCCAATAATTATTAACGTTCATAAAATTTACCATTTGTAATGTTGAATGTGTGACAATATTTCTCAAAAATATAAGGGACTTGGTGGTCAATTACCTCAAAATTTCTGAGAAACATACATTTGACAAGCCAAAATTTTCTTTCAATTTTTACAGTAACATCGATGTCCCCAACTGGGTAGAATTTGACTGACCTCCAGGTCCAAAGAGAGGGGTAGTGAAAGAAAATTTAAGGCTTTCGAAAAATGTATCAGCAATATGAATATCATCCCCTAGTTGATCATCATTCTAGAATGCATCCAAAAAAATTGTCTCCATGGAATTCATATCCCTTAAGTAATCATCCATACCAACGTCTATTTTATTTCCTCCATTTTCAACTTGTGAAGAACTACTATTGTTGTAGTCATTCTTAATTAGTGAATCTAGACGTAGTGGGAATTGAATAGGTGGTTGATTCAACCATTCTTGGTATCATTCCTCTTTGAGAATTTCTCTTAATTCAACCTTCTCTCAATTTGAAATTGTTGTGGGGTGCAAAAAAAGATGGTAGGTATGCCACTTTTTATCACTAGAATCCTAATAATTTCAAAAAATATATTTCAACATGATTAGTACAATATCGATGATATAAATAAATAAGCACGAAAATTGATGATTAATTGGTTTAACATTGAAATAATTACATTATACCAAACAATTATTACCATCATTGTCCCAGGATTTTGGCAATAAGATGGCATGTTACCATTTGTAGGATGAAGTGGTTGTCCATTTTCATCTACCAACCGCACCTTGCGGTATGTTGCTCCTGATAAGAGCTTCCGATGTTTTGGAACGGTTTGAATATTTTGTGCATCTAAACTTGATTCTAAATCTAAATGAACCTGCAAATTTGTATACAATAACTTTATTCAGCTGATTGGCATGGATAAAAAAATAAATTCAATTAGATAATGAAAATATAAATAAAATCTGAAGTAATTATGTTTAGGGATGGATAGGGATAACTCTGCGATGGACTTTAAGAAATATTATGGAACGAGCTGGATTTTCAATAATTGTTCATTTTATATAATTATGATATTTTCTCTCTGCATTTGAGCAAAATCGACAATAAATGTTGGTGTACATACCTAAAAGTAATTTTCTCGCGTTAAAAAAGGAGTTATTGTTATCGGTGCTAATGTATTGTTAAAAACACCGGTGTGGTTTTATTACTAGATGCGCTGGCACGGTTAGTTAACAAATGCACCGAATATCAAGGAAAAAAAATGCAACTTTATTTTTTTGAAGTGAAAAAAAACAGTAAATTGAAAAATGAGCGGCAAATGATTTTCAGAAATCTAATTTCATAAAAATTATTTTAATAGTAAAATCTATTCATTATTTCATTATTTTTTCCAAATTTTTCAAGGAGGGATTTGCATGAGAGACATACTTGGAGCAAGAGATCATTGTGGAGTAGAAAAATACTTTCAAACATCATCACTATTCAGAGAATCAAAATTTGAAACATTTGGTGATTCATGCAGAAACAGTGTAGTATAGTAAAAATGTTAAATTTTACTGTAATAATTAGTTTTTTACAGTTTATGTTAGATTTAATACATGCATATTAAATATTTTAAATTTTATTATGCATTTTACTAATAAAATAATTTACAATCTCTATTCCTATCTAGATTTAATTAAAACTTAGAAAAAAAAACAAAAAAAATTCATTAACGTTATACCCTTGCTTCTTCTTGTTTATGTGACTGCAAATATTCACAACTAGGGCTTTTCATTTTAGATTTATAGGGTTTGTATTACTATATATATAGGTGTTTTACATCTAACCCTGGGGACCACTTGTAGAGTTGGATCCCAATCCTTTTTATCTCTTTCATGATTTTTTAAAAAACAGCTTTTGTTAATCAGTGTGCCCTGTTTAATATAGTGCAACAATGCATGCTTTTATTATAATGCATCGGGAGTGTATTCACAAAAAGCACTGTTTGATAAAAATAATTTTCCATTCATTTATTTTTATGTTAATCGGTGCTCCCGTATTAATATAACGCACCGAGTCTCCTATTGACAAAGAGCATCATAAAGTGCTTCTATTGTAGTGGCAGTGCTCTAATATTCCAAATTAGGAACAACTACACTATTGGGAATATCTCAAGATATTACCAATGTGGAGATCAGAAATACATAAACATGAGCTGGAAAATAGCAGTGAATGCATTAATACAAGAATTCCAGAAGATCCACATAACCATTGCATTAGATTATAGTAGCAATAATGTATACAATATCTTGAGGAGAATGAGCTCTCAAGCTAGGCAATGCAGCCTCGATGAAACATATACATGGAACATGAAGGAATACTACTATACAAGAGAAGCCCTGGATATGACTGCACAATCCATAAAGAGGAACTGCTAAAAAATATCATTAATATATTTATATGACAATAGATATTTCAAATAATAAGGGGGAGCAAGATCTCAACCCCTGGAAACATACAATACGCAATCCTCAGAAGGATTGGCTGAAATACATACAAAATGGAAAATCTGCAGAAATGTCAGAGTTGTTGGGTAGTAGATGCAACTTAGAAAATAGAAAAGGATGGAGATAGATGATGATGCTGCATATTATGGCTGAATCTCATCCAATGGATCTCTCAGGTGAAAGGCTGATCCAATCCCTAAAGATCTCACCCTCCAAAATAGTGGAGCAAGTCCCCACTACAAGTGCACTCAGAAATAATGCAATCTAGAGAAGGGACTGCATTGTTGGTGAAGAGGAATGCTTGGCCTGATGCCAATGATCTACAATATGCTCAGTAATCTCCCTCACTAACCTCCCATAGGAATAGAAGCTCCCTCCTCTGACAGATGAGCCAAGAAAATGGTGTTGTGGAGTCTCCACTGCAACACCCTGCAACACAAAATTATGTTGCCAACAATAACATTGTCCTGGAGGAGGATTCTTTGGCCTTGAGCCAAGAAATATGGAGCATGAAGAAAAATACCTAAAGAGGCCACTCAATAAGGTAAATAAATCCTAAACATGAATTCCCCGACAATTCTTGCTAAGTAGCAACGAATGCACAATTGTCTGAACATACAATGAGATGAATAATGAAAGCATGAATAACAATGGCTATCTTTCCCTCCTTTTAAACAAGTGAAATATCTCTCTCCATGGGCCCCATCCATTAGGTTTTCCTCCACCAAATATCCTCTTCCTCATTCACACTGCGTTGTCTCATAAAGTGATCCACCCCTCCTATGGGAGCGTTGTTGACTTGGTCAAACATGATCTTGTCTTCATGCATTTGCCCCTTTTCACACTTGAGGGTGAAAAATGAAGTTATTCTGATGATCCCTTTCACATTATAAGGGATTTTATTCATATATTCAATAAGAATGGGTTCCTTTACCCATTATTTAGCTGCAAGGTGATAAAAGAAAAATTTTAATATTCCATTTAGCCATGTGCTAAAATGGGAATATTACAGTCCTCCCCTCCCAAATGTT
This sequence comes from Pinus albicaulis, assembly GCA_034641835.2. NCBI lineage: Eukaryota > Viridiplantae > Streptophyta > Pinopsida > Pinales > Pinaceae > Pinus > Pinus albicaulis. The sequence goes on from CM076580.1 coordinate 1,049,568,520, forward strand.
GCTTGTCCTCAAGCAACTGCAAGGATAGAACTGAAGAATCTCCACCCAAGGCATGGATACTGAAAGTATTTGGAAAACATCTTCCCCCAAGCAATCATCCAAAACAAATGAGCCACCTCCCAACAAGGCAACTCCTGAACATCTCCTTCCACCTCAAGCTCTGGAAATGAAGGTGGGATGAAAATCTGAACATGGTAAGAATCATAGCCTACCCCAAGTTGTCCTTCTCTCCACTTATGATAAGTGTAGAGTGTGTGTTGATCCTGGGCTACAAAAGTGTTTCCCTCACATGGCAAAGTGAAGAACAATCCTCCAAAAAGTTCTCCAACATTGAAAAACAAGTTGGCCTAACACAATCCATCTATGATGAATAGGACATGATCATCATAGAACATCCTATTAAGAAGTTTTTTGAATGTTTTACATGATGGTACATGATACAAACAATGTCTCAAAAGGACACATCGCAGTCTCATCCACTGCAACTTCAGAAAATAGTATGGCAAGTAACATACAAAAATCACCACATCTACTAATGAATAGCAAATGGATGAATGTGTTAACAATACATGATCAAATACTTTCCCATGGTTGTACAAGAGATGGCTATCAAACTCATGGCTCACCTCAAAAGAAAACAAATAGGTGGTTGTGGTGGCCATATCTCTTCCCATGCTCCCATTAGAACATGTAGTGCAGAAAATATGGGAATTCTCTCCCCTCAAGGACACATCCAACTCATGTGTCTTCCTCACAATCATGCCTCCAATAAAAATCAGATCTATATCAGAAAATCAAGTCATTATCAGCAACAAAATGAAAAAAATTCTGAAGATTTCATGTGGTGCAAAGAGGTACCAACAGCTTCCCCAATAGTGACAGCGCATTTTTCCAAACTGCTGCCTTAGAAAATTATATGGCAAGTTGTTTTGTATTACATGGGTGGTTATGTATGTCATGATATCTAGTGATATATAGAAAATTTCTGAGTATATCAACTGATCATACATGAAAGAAAACACTTTCCCAAGGCCATATAAAATATGGTTGTCTCCATCATACAAATTAGCCCAATTTTTTCCATGGAGCCCAATGAAAAACTTGCCCTTTTGTGGAGCAATGCACTGAATATGAATGATAAGAGCATAAAAATGTTGTGTTAGATAATCCATGGATGTAAAAACAACATTCTTACCATATGTCGAAAGCAAGATGATGAATGATCCCTCCATTGTAGTATGGCACATTCCCCGGAAGAGAATTGAACCATATGTTGCATAAAGATCACCCTTGTTATACTTGGAAATCCAAGTCAAGAAGATCATAGAAAGTGAGGTCATACCAATGTAATAGATGTCTCCATCCACTACTCCATCAATCCCATCTCCTCTTTTTCCTCCAAGTGCATCAAGTGTGAAGTGATCTTGGGGAAACTCCATCAATAACCCCAAGCTCTCAAATGACAGCGCTGTTGGCCTCTGCAAATAATCTCTAGCCAACTCATAGCTCCATTATTTGACATGCTCCTTGTCGAAGATATCTCTCATAATGCTGCAATACATAAGAACTTCCTCCCAAGGTGGAAGTACCCCTCTATCATCAAAATTCAAGGAGATAATGCCATCCCCTCCTCCTGCAACATTATGCAAAGTGTGAGAGAAAATTTTCTCTTGCTCTCCCAAGAACAAGCAAAGAAATAAAATATTTTGCTGCCTCCCCATAGTTCCATCATACAAATCATGTGATGAAAACAAAATGAATGATATGGAGATCATACGAACACCATGCATCCATACTATATGCTGCTCAATGATGCAAGCATCCTTCCATCTCTCCTTCATCCTCCTACTCTTAGGAAGAGTGTATGCCAAGTGATGGCCAAACTCCTTCAAGAGTAACCAGTGTAGCCAAGCCTCCTGCTGCCCGGTATCATAAATCTACAAGTATCTCACCCACTCCTTGCTCACCATCCACATCCACTCAACTAATTGTGGATGCCTTCTTCCACCCTTCATCTTGGTACTCCTCCCATGAGGGCTACCATCATCCCAAATTAGACTCCTGCATTTCATGGGACCTTGAAATGAAATCTTCCCGAGGATCAATTTCACCCTATGAGGATCCAAATAGGTGGTAGGAAAAAACCTCCCATCATGATGTGCATGGATCAAGGAATGTCCAACAAAGTTATGAGAGATGTTATCCATCGGAAGATGTCCTCCATCTTCTATCTTCTCCTATGAGAAGGGAAGAAGCTCCTCAAACTGTTGAAGAATCTTGCACTCCATGATGTGTGGGAGTGCACCTCTACTGAAATATCTCTCAGAGATCTCCTCCTCATGCATGGTTCTCCAAAACCTAAGAGGCATTGGATCTGCTGCCAGTAGATGTCTCTCTTTGAGCTATGGCATGCTCATTGAGAGAGCTTCATCTAGAGAGGAAAAAGAGTTTGTTATCTCCAGATGTCTACTCCTTCTCACTGCTTCCTTCATGGCTTCCTGAATGAAGTTGTTCTTTGAGTGCTCACATGAGGAATGATTCCTCCTTCCTCCATCATTACTCAGCGCAATTCTATTCTGCTGCTCTAGATCAACTGCATGCAATGATATAGACCCATCCAAAGTGTTTGCTGAAATGATAATAGATGGATTTTCAATCATACCTTGGTGAAATTTGGAAGCTCTTTGTAGGGCTGCAAGAGTTTCCTCCTCATAAGTGTTGGCCTCCCAAAATGCTGAAGAAGAAGATTGATCCTCCATGGTCTCAACAGTGCTGGTACATGCCTTATTAGCTGGTGGTGAGGGCTCCTCCCTCATTTTTCCAAACCTCCCGATCAATCTCTGAGAAAAATCAACAAGAGTAGAAACCCTTGCATGGCTTAGATGGTTGATCTACCAATCCTTTGCTTCACCTTCAAGGTGCAGTGCTGCAACTTCTACAGCCTCTCTGTCTACTACAAGATGTAGTAGGAATAAAGCTTCTAGTTTCTTCTCCCAAACCTCTGCTGCACATCTGAGTGATCCATCAAATGTGGACAATAGAAATCTATTGCCTCTCATCATCCCGTAGCTGTGGGGTCTTATTTCTTCCTTCTGCTGAATAAATTGTGGAAAAGTTAGAGTCTCTTGGAAGGCTTTAGTTTTTTCCCAGTATTCACCAAGGTACTCACTTATAATTTCGAATTCCAAGTGTTCTTCATGCCTCTAGTCTTCTTCTTTGTGAGAGTAGGAAGTGCATGGTCCTTCCTCTTCTCCTTCTTCCATCTTCTTAACCTCCTTGGAGAGGTCTCCTCTGGATCTCAAAATAGATGAGAGTAAACTCATCTTCTTTATCATATTGATCTTATTTGGCTGAACTCACAGGCTGAGCCAGAGATCATGCTCTGATACCAATGTAATATTCCAAATTAGGAACAACTACACTATTGGGAATATCTCAAGATATTACCAATGTGAGCTGGAAAATAGCAGTGAATGCATTAATACAAGAATGCCGGAAGATCCACATAACCATTGCATTATATTATAGCAGCAATAATGTATACAATATCTTGAGGAGAATGAGCTCTCAAGCTAGGAAATGCAGCCCCGGTGAAACATATACATGGCACATGAAGGAATACTACTATACAAGAGAAGGCCTAGCTATGACTGCGCAATCCATGAAGAGGAACTGTTGCAAAATATCATTAATATATGGATATGAAAATAGATAGCTCAAATAAGAAGGGGGAGAAAGATCTCAACCCCTGGAAACATACAATACAAAATCCTTAGAAGGATTGATTGAAATACATACAAAATGGAAAATCTGCAGAAATGTTGGAGTTGCTGGGCAGCAGCTGCAATTCAGAAAATAGAAAAGGATGGAGATATCTGATGATGCTGCATATGATGGCTGAAAATAATCCAATGGATCTCTCAGGTGAAAGGTTGATCCAATCCCTAAAGATATCACCCTCCAAAATAGTGGATCAAGTCCCCACTGCAAGTGCACTCAGTAATAACACAATCTAGAGAAGGGACTGCACTATTGGTGAAGAGGAATGCTTTTTCTGTTGCCAATGATCTACAATATGCTCAGGAATCTCCCTCACTAACCTCCTAGAGGAATAGAATCTCCCTCGTCTGACAGATGAGCCAAGGAAATGGTGTTGTGGAGTCTCCACTGCAACACCCTGCAACACAGAATTACGCTGCTGCAGCAATAACACTGTACTGGAGGAGGAGGATTTGGCCTTGAGCCAAGAAATGTGGAGCATGAAGAAAAATCCCTCAAGAGGCCTCTCAAGAAGGTGAAGAAATCCTAAACAGGAATTCCCTGACAATTCTTGCTAAGTAGCAAAGAATGCACAATTGTCTGAATAGAAAATGAGATGAATAATACAAGCATGAATAAAAATGGCTGCCTTTCCCCCCTTTTAAAGAAGTGAACGCTCTCTCTCCATGGGCCCCATCGATTAGGGTTTCCTCCACCAAATATCCTCTTCCTCATTCACACTGTGCTATCTCATAAAGTAATCCACCCCTCCTATGGAAGCGTTGTTGACTTGGTCAAACATGACCTTGTCTTCATGCATTTGCCCCTTTTCACACTTGAGGGTCCAAAATGAAGTTATTCTGATGATACCTTTCACATTATGAGGGATATTATTCATATCTTCAATAAGAATGGGTTCCTTTACCCATTTATTTAGCTGCAAGGTGATAAAAGCAAAATTTTAATATTCCATTTAGCCATGTGCTAAAATGGGAATATTACAAGTGCGTTTATAATAATGTAATATTCCCAATTAGTCATGGCCTAATTGGAATATTCATTTTTATTTTATTTCTTTGTTCAAAGAATAAAAGAGCAAAGGAGGTCCATAATACTCCTTAATAATGAATAAATCAATGCCAAATGTAAAAAGGCTAAATCTTGGCTGCTAAATCAAGCACCCTTAGGTGTGAAAGGGGCTAGACATTTTGACTGGGTCAACCTTGACCAAATCTATAGCGTTGTCATGGAGGAGTGGCCATCAATGAGGCACAACGTAGTTTTAGATGGAGATGCCTTGTGTGAAAGAAGTGATCTCATTGGAAGTGGTTTAGGGTTTGCAAGCTCTTAACTTATAAAAGGAAGAGGATGGCAGCATTAGAAGGTTGTTGATGTATATGATATTTTTCTAAATATATGGTTTTTTTAGACATATATCTTTCTCTTGTTGTTTAGCTGAGATTGAACGTTGTTTAGCATTCAGTGTTTTTAGTCGGGAATCCCACCTCTTCCCATTGAGTAGCTCTTGGGAGAGTTTGTATTGCATTGTCCACTATCTGGCTTAGGGCCAAGATTTTTTTTTCAACTACAACATAGATCTTGTTGAGGGTTTGGTTTCTTTTTCAAATATATCTTTCAGATCTAGTCCATTTTAGTGCTTCTTTTCAGTGGAGGAGGGTTCTACTTCATTGGGAGGATAGTATTGAAGATATTGAGCATCATTTTCAGATCTTGGCATGAGGCCAACTTCATTTTGATCCCTACAATGCAGTATAGATCCAGATCTACATTGTTTCTGTAGGTGCAGTTGCAGGGTGTTTCAGCACACCATTTGGAGAGTGATTTTCTAGGTGTTGGGGATCTTCCCTTCACTTTGGATATATATTGGATGAGGTCATCCTATTTTTTATATCACATCAAATCCACTTTCCAGATTTGAATATTTCTATAGATATGTAGTCTTAGATCTCAGATCTACAAGTTTTACATGGTGTTTTGATGAAAACCCCAAAGGGGTTCATTAGAGGAGCTTGTATAGTGCATGGATCTGCTATAGATCTAAATTTTTTCCACATACTTGCTCTAGATCTAATGTGTAATATATAGCTATGCAGAGGCAATAAAATAACATTGTAAGGCTTGTTTAGTCTTAATATATGGTTGCAACACCTCATTTTGAGGATTTTCTCTCATTGGAGACTTGTATTTTCTTATCATGTATCTTATGGGACACCTTTAACATGTATTTTTCTGCTGTAATGACTAATGAAAGGTCTCCATATTTGCGTCCTACTTTATAAAAGATGATCTTCATTATTTTTCTATCATTCTGCATTGTATTTATTCATTCCCCATTTGGGAATATTATAGTGGTATCAGAGCATCATCTTGGCACAACCTGTACTTTATAAGAAGCCAATATGTCTTCTGAAGAATAATAGCCTCTTACTGACAGAGAGAAGAGGTATCTAAAGAGAAAACAAAATAAGTTTGATTACATAAATGATAATGAAGACAAGGGTAAGGCCCCTTTATCTGGAGGTGAAGATGAAGATAAGGATTTTCCGAAGATCCTTCTTAGATCCATGCAAGACCTTGCAGAGAGATCAAAGAGATGAGAATGGACAGAATCAAGGAATCCCCTAAGGGATTTCATCTTGGAGAAGGCTCTGGCATGTCTCATCACTGGAATGATCAACCAATGCATCAACCACAAATTTCCCAATGCTCTACCATGCCTACCTTTTTGGCTGTGAGAAATGAAGGGTTTCAAGAGCATGAATCCCTTGAAGACTATTTTGAAGAATATGAGTCTCAAAATAAGAGATTCAAATATCACTTTAGTTTTCAAGAGTTTCATCACATAAAGGATAATAGAAGACCTAGGCATCATGATAGAGGTGGTGGATTCATTCAGAATCATGATCGACACCACACTATGGGAAAATTATTTTTACCCAATTTTGATGGGTCATCCAAGTGTTCTGCCAAATCTTGGGTAGAAAAACTTGTCATGTACTTTCAGCTAAACAAGGTTCCAAAGATGGAGGCTATCAAGATTGCAGCGTTGCACCTTGAAGGTGAAGCACATGACTAGTGGTTCCATGGTTTGTGTACATTGGGTCATGCCAATGTGACTGCTTATTCAGAGTTCACTAGAAGGCTGGTGGAAATATTTGATAGAAGATATCCAGAGGCACCATTCATGAGCCTTGAAAATTTGAAACAATAAGGTAATATAGAAACTTACATCTCTGAATTTTTAAGAATTTCTGTTATGGTTCCCGATTTGTCTGCAGCAAGAAGGGTGTACATGTTCATTGATGGTTTAGATGAACCTCTTCATGGGTTGGTTAAATCTACCAAGCCCACTACCCTACATGATGCTATTGAAAGGGCTAGAGACCTTCAAGATGCCTTTCCAAAAGCAAAGACAACTTTTCAGCATAAGCCCTATTTTCCTTCAAAGGGAAAGGAAGAAAAGGCTTCTCCTTCAAAGGAGAGCTCATACAAGAAACCTCTTGATGATGATGTCCAGAGAGATCTAAGAAGAAGGAAGCATTTCTTCACTTGCTAAGAATAATGGGCACTTGGACATAGATGTGCAGCTATAAAATCACATTACATAGAGGTCTTCTCAGATGATGAGGAGGAAGAAGAAGATGAACCAAGAAGAGGTCACAACGCTAACACTGCAGGAGGAGAACCAACACCATCAGGAGATGGGAATGGAGCATTTTCTCCTATTGGAGGGGCTCTTGCATCTTTGAGAGGAGTACCTAAGTACTTGACCTTAAGATTTCAAGGCTCCATATTGAATCATAGGGTTTCTGTGTTGATTGAAAGTGGGGTTACCTACAATTTTATTGATGCCCAACTAGTGCAAAGGAGGGCAATACCCACTAATGCTTTTGAGGGATTCTCTATTTTGGTACCAGGAGATAGAATAATGAAATGCATGCATTGTGTACCATCCTTATCAGTCACCATGGGGACATATACATTAATTGATCACTTCTTTATGGTTTACATACTTGACACCAATATGATTTTGGGTGTTCAATGGTTGATTACATTGGGGAAAGTCAGCACTAATTGGGAGGCTTTTAAAATGGAATGGGTGGATAAGAAGATTGGTGAGACTCAAATGGTCAAAGGCATGCATACATATCCATCACATACAACTTCCACACAGAAAACAGAGATAGATTTGCGCAGTGGAAGCAAGGACCTTACAATCCCATCTATCATGCTCATGAGATTGCTGCATGGGACACTATTATCTAGTGGAAAATCACCTGGGAGGCCACTTGAATCAGATCTTGTGGGATATATCTCACAACATTATGCTCCAAGAATATATCCAAGAGGGATGGGAGCATTGGAAGACAATGATATAGCACTGGGAGTATTGGGTAGGCTCAAGGAGGAGGGAGATATTCTCCCAATATCACCACCACCCACTCTCATTTCAGATTATGTGCTATGGGAGGAGATGCATGGAAGTGATGAATTTCCAACATACACCTTTGGCATGGAAGATTTCAAGGAGTAGACCAGCCATATGACAGAAATTTCTATTGATAGATCATCAACGCTGTCACTATGGGAGGTTGATCCATATTGGAAATCACAATTGTTGGTGGATTACTCCAAAGATCTTCACACATGCATGATACTTGATGAACAGCTACATGAAGAGGAATACTTAGTCCAAGGAGGAGTCATCTACTATCATGGTAGGATATTCTTGTATAGAACCTCCAAGCTCAAGGAGAAGTTACTACAAAGGGCCTATGAAGAGTTCTGTTTTAGCCATACATATTCCATGAGATTCTACAATATCATCATGAGGAGCTACACTTGGAAGGTCTTTGAAGGAGAAATATATCAGCATTTTCAAATATGCATGTACCGTGTGGAGATGGGGCATCAACACAACTCTATGGAGGAGTTAACTCAGCCATATCTTTCTCTTTTTTAGGAAGGGGACAAATCTATGCACCACTCCATTTGTTTGAGGAGAAATTTTGGTGAAAAATATGCTCATGTAAATAATGTTTCATTTGATTATTTTTTGTATTATTTCGCCATGTATATGCAAGTCATAAATCCAAGGAGGAGTATTTTACCTTATAAACTTCATGGCCAACTTTGGCCACAAAATTTTTTGAACATGGCCACTCCCTTGGAGGACAAAGGGAGATCTTGTTTCATGATGGGTGCATTCCTAAAGCACCAAATATATCTCACACTTTCAGCTATAGTGATATGACATGGGTAGCAAGTGAGTGGTGGGGAAACCACTTACCACATCTTGATCTGATGTAGTCAGGAGATGCATTGCGCTAGTTCCACATGTGGGACTATGACCCACCTCCATATGCACAAATTTCTATTTGTATGTATGTAGTTTTGATCCCATACATTGATGATGTACTTGTACTTTTTATGGGAATGAATGGAGGGAGGATGGGAAGTATGTATGTTCCCTATGGGATGGATATTATCCATGTATCTTATGCTACATGTTTCATGGAGAACATTGGGAAAACCATGTTTGTTTCATTTGAGCTATTGTCTCCTCATTATGAGAAATTTGGAGGAGAAATTCATGGAGGGATGGATTGGTGAACACTTAGCTTATGGAGGAAGCTTATCACATACTGGTGTCACCAATGGAGGAGGAGAAGAGTTGCAACACTCACCTTATCAGTTGCTTGAGGACAAGCAACATTTGGGAGGGGAGGACTGTAATATTCCCAATTAGTCATGAACTAATTGGAATATTAAATTTTGTTTTATTACTTTGTTTAAAGAATAAAAGAGAAAAGGAGGTCCATAATACTCCTTAATAATGAATAAATCAATACCAAATGTAAAAAGGCTAAATCTTGGCTACTAAATCAAGCTGGCTACTAAATCAAGAACCCTTAGGTGTGAAAGGGGTTGGACATTTTGACTGAGTCAACCTTGACCAAATCTACTGCGTTGTCATGGAGGAGTGGCCATCAATGAGGCACACCGTAGTTTTAGATGGATATTCCTTGTGTGAAAGAAGTGATCTCATTGGAATTGGTTTAGGGTTTGCAAGCTCTTAACTTATAAAAGGAAGAGGATGGTAGCATTAGAAGGTTGTTGATGTATGTGATATTTTTATAAATATATGGTCTATTTAGACATATATCTTTCTCTTGCTGTTTAGCTAAGATTGAATGTTGTTTAGCATTGGTGTTCTTGGTCGGGAATCCCACCTCTTCCCATTGAGTAGCTCGTGGGAGAGTTTGTACTGCATTTTCCACTATCTGGCTTAGGGACAAGCTTCTTCTTTCAACTATAGCATAGATCCTGTTGAGGGTTTGGTTGTTTTTTCAAGCTGCAACAAGTAGAGATTAGATCTTTCATATCTAGTCCATTTCAGTGCTTCTTTTTAGTGGAGGAGGGTTCTACTTCATTGGGAGGATAGTATTGAAGACATTGAGCATAATTTTCAAATCTTGGGATGAGACCAACCTCATTTTGATCCCTAATGCATAGTATAGATCCATATATATGTTATTTCTATAGGTACAGTTGCAGGGTGTTTCAGCACACCATTTGGAGAGTGATTTTCTAAGTGTTGGGGATCTGCCCTTCACTTTGGAGATCTTTTGGAGGAGGTCATCCTATTTTTTATATCACATCAAATCCACTTTCCAGATTTGAATATTTCTATAGATATGTAGTCTTAGATCTCAGATCTACAAGTTTTACATGGTGTTTTGATGAAAACCCCAAAGGGGTTCATTAGAGGAGCTTGTATAGTGCATGGATCTGCTATAGATCTAACCTTTGGTCCACATAATTGATCTAGATATGATGTGTAATATACATCTATGCAGAGGTAGTAAAATAACGTTGTAAGGCTTGTTCAGTCTTAATATATGGTTGCAACACCTCATTTTGAGGATTTTCTCTCATTGGAGACTTGTATTTTCTTGTCATGCATCTTATGGGCCACTTTTAACATGTATTTTTCTGTTGTAATGACTAATGAAAGGTCTCCATATTGGCCTCCTGCTTTATAAAAGATGATCTGCGTTAGTTTTCTATCATTCTGCATTGTATTGTTGCATACCCCATTTGGGAATATTACAAATAACATATCACATCGTTATTTTTTAAATATTTTTCTCGTTGTTGGTGCTTAAGTGGTGAAAGTCGACTGGTGTGGTTAAAAATATAAACGCACCAGGCGTTTAATTTAGATAAGCACACCGTTTTCTTGATTTTTTTTTTACCTCAAAAGTATGTGATTTATTTATAGAATATATTAATGAATGGTACAGGTTTTATATTGATAAAAAAATTGTTGAGAAGAGTTCAAGTAACAAAAATACTGATAGCAAATCCAAAAAAGAAAAAAAGGAAAGTTATTTGTAAATTATTAACAAAAAATATTATTTTTGAACTATATGTAAGTTTAACTAATATGTATTGTTTAGTGTGTGTCATGTAGAGCCACAAAATGATGAATATCGATAATATTCTCTCTTATATAAGACTAGAAGAGCGTAAAATATTGTTGGAAAATTTGTAGAAGGATGAATCATGTGAATGAAAAAATACTGTTGATCCAATATGAGTTTATTTTTTTAATTTTCATTAATAATATACTTAAAAATATTTCATAACAAGTTTCAAGAAAATGATTAATTCATATATGTTTAATGTTCTACAGGGACCAACAAGGAAGGAAAGGAATGTTGTTATAAGAAAAGAAAAGAAAATAGAACATGCAAATGAAAATGAATTGTTCCTTAGCTCATCTAGAGTAGTGTTGGAGGTTAATGAAAGGGGGAAAATTTTTTACAAAACTTTGAGGGATCTAGTGGAAAAAATGTATAGACATTCTTTCCACTTACAATACAAAATCAATCCAATGATTCCAAGAACGAAATTTTATTTAAACTACAGGAAGAGTTTCCATAGAATTGGTCAATGAGACATGTGAGACTTTTAATAGCAAAAATGTACAAAAAAAGAAGAAGCATTGAACAAGTAATATGTTGGGTGTGGAGCCTGATTATCTTGTTTATTTTGTATCACAGCGTTGGACCCCTGTACCTTAATGGGGCGGAAACGCCGCCCATAATTAAACGCTGCCTGGGGGGTCCAGGGGGGGCGGCTGCGACTTTATGGAGCCCCCCCTGGAGGGGGGTTTTGGGGGAAGCACCCCTGAAGCTAAAAACAGATGTAAATTTTCCTTGTAAAAGTATAATAATTTCTAGTCAATCTGGGCCGTTCATTAGGCAGATGATCTGACGGTAGAAGTTATGTTTAGCTTAGGGTTTTTTTCCCTAGAAGGAAACCCCTTGCTTGTATGAGGGTATTGTATTGCGGCTGTGTATATATGTGTATTCTCAGAGCAAGAAACAGAAAGGGAGACTATGAGAGAGAACAGAGGATATTACAGTGGATCTGTTGTAGGTTGTGTCTCTTCATTTTGCTAGATAATAGAAAGGAAGGACTGGCTGTTCGGGGTGGATGTAGCCCAAACTGGGTGAACCATGTATATCTGTGTCTCTCTGGTTTTTATATGTTTTGTGTGCCTGTATTTTCCACATATTCTATGTGTTTCATTGCTCTGTAATATTTAATTTTCTAACATAATATTCCTTTAAATGTTTTTTCTAGAATTATATGTATATATTACTACAAATCAATAATTTATAAATATCACTTTTGTTGTATTTAGTTTTCATATATCAATATAAAAAATTAAATAGTTTATTGTAATGTTACTTTTTCAGGAATATTATGAAAAACTCAAAGGATGAACAAGTTGATATCAGAAATAAGCTAGTCAGAATGTCCAAAATGGTGTACAGGAGATGGTGAAAGAAATGGACATAATTGCATTGCATGAGGAGCCATCTCAGCAAAAACATGCTTCAAATGTAATATGTAATCATTGAATTTTTCGATTAGGTACAATAAATAAATCATTTAGCATTAAATATTAATTTTCAAGTATTTTCTTGCAGAAAATAAAAGAATATGGAACCCATTCAACACATAAAATAGGATGAAAAGGAAGAAAATAGTTGATATCTAAGTTTGTGAGTAATTGTTACATCCTTATAACAACTTAACTAGATTTCATTTTTGTACATTTTAAGTTGTTTTACATCAATAATAATTGAATGTCTTCAAACAGATGCTAACATACAAAGAAGAACCATCAGAAGAATTGATTGACATTGGGTTAAATATGGGTTGTTAGTATATGTTGGCATATCATAAATTAATTGTGTAATTTGTAAGTATCTATCTAGTTTTACTTAGCTCCATATATAATTAATAGAACAAAAAAATCTTTTATAAAATCTTTTATGGGGTATAAAACTTGCAGGAAACACAGTATGGAACTACGCCAACAAAAGAATTGTTGAAAGAAGTCATGAAATTTGGTTTTGAAATAATGTGTATAGTTCACAAGTCAACTCTTACTATGGTACATTTCTCTTCGATTTACATTGATGTATAATATTTAGTATTGCAATTTTGATTATTCTCACCAATGTAGATACACTCATTACACTTTATTTTTATGTTTGTAGATGGAACTTGAAGAAGAAGAAAACAATCAGCACAATAAACAAAACATTCCTCAAAATAATCCAAGTCATGGAAGTAGCTCGAGCAGTGACATCAGTTCCATCAAAGAATAATGATCAATATGTTTGGATATCAAAGCAGGCGTTGTATTTCTTGAAATATTTGCCTGTGAAATCAGGAATTTTGTTTAATGTAATGGACAGTGTCCCAATTGAAAGACAAAGGGTTACCAATAACTGTACCATTTGGTATGAAAAAGAGTCTCTTATTCATATATATAATAAAATACGTTTTAATTTATTCTATTATGTTCTCCATTTTCACTGTGAAATGTTACACCACTGGTTAAATATATGGTCGATTAAATATTTTAATGAAGAGAAGAAAAATCTGATGATATAACAAGTTCATCCAAACATCACATTCAAATGCACTAATAAAAAATTAATTGATATGACTATTTTTATAAGATATGTGTCAACTTTTGATTAATAATGAATTTTAAAAAATCATAATAATTGTGCTATCACAGGTCGATGTTTCTAAATAATAGAAAATGAACACCAATATGTGTGTATGATACTAGGCACTGGTGTGTTGTTACGACCTATGAGCACTGCACAAAATACCAATACCAATTAGAATGCCCAGTGCGCTTTATCGATGACTACTACCCAGGAAGATATGTGTTGCATGCACCGGTATGGGTTTTCCTTTAATGCAGCGGTGCATCTTTACACCTTAACAATGTGTACACAACCCATATGCACCAGGAGGATATAAGGTGCATGCACTAGTGCATTCATATTTGTAACGCACTGGTACTATTTGCATTAAATGCCTCGGTGATTTACAAATATAATCTGAATAACATTGGTGCATGCACCTTCTATCGACCCAGTGTGTATTTTTTGGTGACATGCACTGGGAAGTTGCGTATGTAAACACCCCGGGGCTTAAAAAATTTTTTTTCCATCCCAGTGCTTGGTATGTTTATAGCATCGGTGCATACCATTTAAAAGGCACCGATGCATTCACACATGAAGCGCACATTTATAAGAAAAAAATCCATAAAAAGCTCCAACCGCCTAGTTTTTTTAGTTGTGTTGAAGTTCCATTAGCAGCTCCATCAAAACCTCCGTTAAAAAAAATAAATATTGTAGTAAATTTTTTTTGACAATAATTTTTGGCCAATTTTATAACACTAAAAACATCCTTTATAACCTCTGCTAGAGGGTCTTTTCCTTATAGTGTAATTCCCCTCCATGTGACATGGGGAGGGGGAACCACAACCAAAGAAGCCATGCTAAATAGGAAAGGGATATGAAGATATGAATGGATCATCCGAATGAGACATGCATGATGTGGATACTATAAGTGACTGGAACCGAACCCATCAAATTTCTAGAACTGCATCTAAGGTTGGAGCATAATCTAAGGTCATCTGGGCATGTGGGGGCTACCTGAAGGTCCATCCCCTTATGAGGTTTGGAACATCTCACACACACCTGGGAATCATCGGTACAATTTTCTAGATCACCGGAACATTAAGTGTACGATTCTCAATAGTGCGATAATGAGCCAGGGTTGAGCATGCGAGAAAAAACCAAGTCAAAGGGCAATGATGATTCCCTTTACTTGATCTGAGGTACCTAATAATGATGAAAGTTGGAACCAAGGTACACCACCCTCTAGGTTGTTTTTCTGGAATGAATGTGCTAAAGTCGACAGAAGAGGGCCTGCCATAGCTGTGGTAATGAGGAATCATCAACTAAGGCATGAAGCATCATAGGAAAGTGTCTGACGGACTGACACCAGGGACAATTATGGAAGTATGGAAAATGAGAGCTAGATTGACAACTTCCCTTGTCAGAGCATAAAATGCATGGTTGACCTGGCGGCAACTGGCTTGATTCCGGAGGGGATGATGAAAGACAGTAAAGGTAGAGGCCAAAAATGGGCAACATGGGATGAATGTGCCGCCAAGATGGATGGAATATTGTAACATGAGATAATGGGATTCAGGATAGACTCCATAAATGCGAGGATGAATCAACGCAGATGCTTTGAACAAGGGTGACTCGATGATGTTGCCACACAAGATAGGCCCAAGGGGACCATAAAAACATGAGTAAATAATGGTTACTCATTAAAAAAATCAACACACAAGGTGACAAGTTCCAAGGTAAAGTTGTACTAAAGTACAAGCGTCTCATATCAATAAATTAGGTTTGAATTGGTGGAAAAGTGAAACTTCATGGAAAAAATGGCTTATGGGTGTAGTGTCAAATTACCAAAATAGAGAAAGAACCATTATATTACTTAGTGAGAACTTTAAAATGGTGTTGACGATTCATCAAAATGAGTTACGGTTTGGTCACAATGGGTGATAGAAAAACTAGCGTTTTTCCAATAAAAGGGATTTTTTCGTCCAATTTAAATTCATTTTCTAAGTGAGATGTGGTGAATTTGGAGAGGAGGAGAAAGCCCAAAATATAGTGGAGATAGTAGCAGAAAAACTGACCTTCAGAATCAGGATCTGCAACTTTCAGGCAGGTAGCCTTGCTTGTCCAAAAATGGCCTTAATGCTTCGTGGAAGAATGGTTCCTGGTGAAGAATCAAGGTAAGAAAAGAATACAGGAATGAACTACTAGATAAGGTCCAGAATCACCCCCACCCATCAATTAAAACATGGGGATCAAGTGGTAAGTTTGGGATTACATATAGTATAATGATTGAAAATATGGTATCAAGCATCTACGATATGCGATGTACATGGCTCACTGGAGAGGCTGGTAGGAAAAACTATCCAAGGAATGAAAGGATAATCGACCATAGCAATATCATCGGGGTCTAGGATGAGACTTTCGTTAATCATGTGAGAAGATGGCCATGGGTTCCATCATGCCCCCAAGCATGGGATACTACCCCTAAGCGTATGTGATCGAGGGGAGTGATATGGTATGCTAAAGGTGGGAATGATGCCCCTAGTGTTAGGATGAATTCTTAACGCAAGTGTACGAAAAGAGATCACTTTAGATTCACATGAAAAATATCCCTAGCAACAAAAATGGCTATCTAACTTCTTAGATCTGCAATAGAGAGTCGAAACAAATGAAAAATAAACCCATATCTATGCAAATAAATCAGTTAAACAACAAAATGAAATAATAGTTTCTCCAAAATATCTAATGGACAAGACAAGAATTATAAACATTTTTTTGCATTATATTAACACCTAAGAAGGGAACTAATACAATTCCCCTCAATGGGATGGGTTATTGGCTGTCCTCAAATGCTTCAGCTTTAGAGTTTCTCTCTCAATGGTGTAGAATACCCAAGACATGTAGAACTCAAAGGGAGCTCAATAAGAAAAAAGAAAATAAAAGTAAATCAGAGTATGAAAATGATAAGAGGATCAAAGTCTGACCATGATAAAAGGAGAAAATGTTAGAAGTGAATGGAAAACCCTCATATTTATAACTAAATATTGAGTTATCCTTGGTAATGGTGCATAGTAAAATATTATTAACCAATATCTAGATCTAACTAGGAATTTTTTTATTATATTTTGTTGGAGGGAAAAGGAATTTAAATCGGTTAAATCCCTTTATTTAGAAACAATAAAAAAATAAAATATTTATTTATCATTTTGAGGATAGGATCAAGGAATAATTTAACAAATAATGATTTATTTTATTATTCCTAAATGATTTAGTCAAATTTAACAAGGAATATTAATTAAATGATTTAATTAATTATTCCTAGAGAATAATAAGATAAATAATGATTTATCTAATTATTTCTCATTAATTGGGTTAAACATGAACAAGAACATTAATAAACAGAGGTTTAATTAATTATTCTTAGAGGAAAATCAAATAAATAAGGATTTATTTAATCATTCCTCATGGGGTTTCCTATTTGGACCAGAAATAATTTAATAAACTATGGTTTATTAAATTATTTCTTACAGGGAAAGCAATTTTACTATGCTAAAATTGGTCTTACATGGTGTATTTCGATCCATCTAATTGTAAATGGTTAGATGACCAAAAATTAGTGTAACGGATTTCCCCCCAACGTGTGAGCATTAGGAGATAATCATATGATCGAAGTGCGTTGTAAGAATACAATTGCTAGACACCGAAGGGGATTCATAGAGAGAGATATATGTAGGCGAAATGAAGCATGAGAGGATGATAACCCTTAGTGGGCGAGACCGACAAATGTAAGTCTCCTCTAATGTTTGGGTACCTGTTCTTAGTGAGGCAGGGGTGGCATACCTATGCCCGTCGAGATGGCAAAGTACAAAGAATAATTGTTTGCCAAGTAAAATGAGACTAAGATATAAAGTACATGATATGTTGGCATAAACATGGGAGAGACAAAAATATAATGGATCCCACATATATATTGTGCTTGGGACAACAACTAGGAATAAATACATAATATCTTAGTACAGGAGATATAATAACAACCAGAGAAGCCCTGTAAATAGGAAAGGGCTCTGAGAAAATGAAGGGATCATCTAAGTGATACATGCATGCTATAGGCGCTGCAAGAGGTTGGGGCTAAACCCATTAAACCTGCGGAGCTGCATCTGGGGTTGTAGAAGAGAATGAGGTCATCCGGGCATGTGGGGGGCTACCTGAAGGGCCACCCCCTCATGAGGTCTAAATCATCTCACACACACATGAGAATCATTGGATCAATCTGTTGGATCACCGAACTATCGAGTATACGAATCTCAATCATGCTGAAGTGGAGTGGATGAGAAACAATCAAGTCAAAAGGTACTAAGGAGTCCCTTTGCCTAATCTGAGGCATTGAATAATTATGGAAGCTGAAACCAAAATACACAGCCCTCTAGACCCATCTTCTAGAATGAATTTGTTGATGTCGACAAAAGGAGGCCCGCCATAGGTGAGGCTATGAGGGTCCTCAACTAAGGCACAAGGAAACATAGTAAAGCGACTGATGGACTAACACCAGGGATGGTGATGGAATGTGGGATATTGAGTAGCAAACAGATGAATTCCCTTATCAGAGCATAGAAAGCATGGATGACCTAGCAGCAACTGACTCGACCCCTGAGGGGATGGGTGGCAGTGGCACTGGAGGCCAAAATGGGCTACATGAGAGAGGGAAAAGGCATAAATGGATGGGATATTGTATCAGGAAGAAAAAAAGGACTCAAGAAAGACTCCATGAATGCGATGATGACTCAACTCGGATGCTCTGATAAAGGGCGACTCGATGATGATGCCACACAAAATAGACCCTATGGGGGCCATAAAAGCATGAGAAAAATATGGTTACTCACGAAGAAAATTGACACATGCATCGACAAGTATGAAGGCTAAGTGGTGCCCCAAGTAAAAGTGGTGCAAGTGAAGAAATTTGATCTTAAGATGTGGCGAAGTGATGCTTCTTGGAAAAAAGGCTTCTAGATGAAGTATAAAATCACCAAAAATGAATGAATACCTATTTTAGAGATCAGTGAGAGCTTTCCAACGGTGTTGATGGTTTGTCAAACGGAGCTACGGTTTTATCGCAATTGGCAAAAGAAAAATTAGGGTTTCTCTTTTAATAGGGTGATTTCCCTCCAATTTGATTCATTTGCAAGTGTAGATGTGGTGAATGTGGAGAGGACGAAAAGGCCCTAAATCTTACGATGTTCGTAGTAGACAAACCGACCATCAAAATTGACATCTGTTAGTTGCAGGTAGGTGGCCTAACCATACTCTTCAATTTCAGCGGCTTAGAATTTATGATTAGATGCCCAGAGCCTGGGAACAATACTCTGCCCCTCCTCTCGGCCGTATCACACCCTTTGGGGCCTTTTCTATGACATGGGTAGTAGGTTTCAGAAGGAAAAATGTGACCTCGTAGGTACATGACAGAAAAAAGTGTGAGTTTCCAAAAGTTGGGTTTTGCCCTGTTTTTGGCTAGGAACTAGGTCTTGATGTTTTTTAGGCAATTTTTCTTTCCTATGAATAGAAAATTGCTGGTTTTGTGTTGTTATGGATGAGTTAAATATCAATAGGGGAGAGATATATCTTGATGCACTTCATTCTGAGATCCGGGGGGATTAGGGTGTTCGAGGCACATTGGAAAGATATGGGGTTCTCAAGTTGGTTGAGAACCCCTTGATGAGGGTAGGAGAAAGCTTGTTAGCCAGGATAGTCAGCTATTGGGAGTCGGACCAGGAGGTATTTATAGTGTGAGGACACCAGATCGAGAATGAAATTTATTTCCTAACTGGTCTCCCACCATTGGGGATGGTGGGAAACATCCAACTAGTATTACCGCGACGGCGGAATATTTATGAGTTTTTGGAACGCCATTATCGACCTGCTGTTCATGTCAAGGGCACGACTATACCGATCAGAGATCTAGAGAGACTAGAGACTCGAGTTGTCGTCACAGCAATGCTGCAGATCTTGGGCAACGAGGCCTTCCACCATGTCACCAGAGGGCAGATGATGATTGTTGAGAGTATATTTAGAAGGACCTACTATGGGTGGGCCCAGATGATGTTTTTCTCATTGAAATGACAACTGTCACTATGAAAGCAACAATCGAACCATGACTATGCTTTCGGTACAGTTTTGTGCTCATTCTTCT
This sequence comes from Pinus albicaulis, assembly GCA_034641835.2. Taxonomy (NCBI): domain Eukaryota; kingdom Viridiplantae; phylum Streptophyta; class Pinopsida; order Pinales; family Pinaceae; genus Pinus; species Pinus albicaulis. Next base: position 1,049,588,509 of record CM076580.1, read on the forward strand.
TAGATAATATCCCCACACTTTGGCCTCATGTACAGATCTAGGATGGGACCCACGAGAGCCCAAGATGCACCGCTAGGGGCAGCTACTGAAGAGAGGAGGAGGCGAGGGAGTCGGGCGAGTGTTCCGACCCGAGTTCTCTACACATTAGGACCAAATGCCGCTATATATAAACGTCTATCCATACAATGGGATGAACTATCAGGGGGACCTAGAATTTCCACTTCCGTCGGGTTGAGCATGGGGACCATATGGTAAGGGAAAAGTTTTATATTTTATGATGCATTTAAATTTTTAGAGTGATGTATGTGGTATTGATTCGTTACTTTTTCTATGCATATATAACACCCGTGAAACCATCTGGGTATATGGGATGACCCACAGCGCTAGGGGATGCAGAGTGTAGTACAGCTAGAGGAGCTGACAGAGCTAATTTAGAGGTACTATTGGAGGGTGTCTACCCTTGATGTGATTTGTTGATGACCGAAGTATCAGAGTGCAGTTGGCAAGATCTATATGACCGCTACATTGAGGCATGTTTCAGTCTACCCTCGAAGTGGCGAGGGGTCATGCGGTGCATGGTGATGGCTGAGCAGGGTATGCGGGATCTACAGGCTACAGGAGCTGAGCCATTAGCTCGAGACCCTCCATATAGTGATTAGATGTAGGGGCATGAAGTGCCCCCAGTTTTTATTTTTTTAACATGCTATGGGTATGTGAGATGTATTAGAGTAGAGTACACCACTGCAAATTTATGATTTGGTGGACACATATTAGGCATATGCATCTTTTATATATGGCAAGTATGTGGCTCGCCAATTGTTTATTTTTATTGTCTTGTGTTAAATGCATGTGATAAGTGCCAATCTAGAATATTGTTTGCAATGTTATCTAAATACTGATTTTGGGCTCTAGGTACATCACTGAAAGTAATGGTTTCAAATTCATGCATTAAGAGTTTCACTCGTAAATATCTTCTAAAGAGGACAGGGTTATGCACACGATAAACACCATTAAATTGTTTGACAAGGAGCAGGGAATCTAAACGAACATGAAGATGAAGGATGAAATGGTCAAGGGCATAGACTAATAAAACTATCACTACATCATATTCGGCTTGATTATTGGTGGCAGATCCAATACATACGCTGTTGGAAAGGACTAACGAATGTATGGGGGTAAAAATGGCCTAGGCTACCAAGGCTAGATTCCATGAATAGCGACTTGCATCATCGGAATAGCTGATATACGATGTGGATGAAGGAAAAATCTCAAACGCGTCATGAGACAACAAAGGATAATACTATGGATAATGCAAGAAACCTGAATGCATGGCAGAAATAAAGCATGCATGGGGGATGCTATGGGTAAAATTTATATTACCCTTACACTTGTTAAAGAGATGGTCAATACATGGTGTAGGGAAGTTGTCTTGGGGACAAGATTTATTCGGGTCACAAAAGTCCATACAAACATGAATGGTGCCTGTTTTCTTGAGAACGAGATAGGAGCAACCATCCTACTTGAGCTTATCGATTACGGTTTGGAGAGCCTCTCGCTAAGAAATGTGTTTCAATTTTTTACGGACAAGGTAGGTATCAGGCCATGTGTTGATATGGTGGTTGATAGTGGCAAGATCATGTCCGGGCCTCTTTGAATAGGACCTGGCAAAAACATTACGGAATTATTTGAGTAGCTTGGAGTAAGTCTCAATTTTTTTCAGGGCACAATGTGCCCCCAAGGAAATGCTTTCTTCGTCGAAATAATTGGGCATGGGAATGGGATTTCTAAACCGATCGACCTCATATGAGATGAAGTCTTTAGACTCCACAACATACTGGTTTTGGGACTGCTATGGAGGGAAGTACGCGCGGTGGTGCATATCATCCCAAATAAAGTCAGGGGTGGTCATTGCTCCCATAATGTCTTCATAATAGTGAAAGATGTGGGGACTGGTAGAAGAAAGACCAAATGACACGGCGAGGCTACCTGACGCATCATCATGAGAGAAATGGTTCAAATATGCATCGCTACAAATGGTAGATGAAGAGATAGTACATGAAACATCTACCGATGTTGAGCCCAAGGTGATCACCGAAGGAGGTTCAATCGAAACAGAAGGGAATGCGCCACAGGGGTTTTATGCCAAGGATCTCATGTATGATGAAAAATAGAGGATAATGGCTGAAGGTTCCGTCATCTCGACATCGAGAGGAAGTATGAAAATTTCCTCTTGTTCAGACTTAGCCAACCGCACGAGTAGAGGAGTAGTGGGCTCACTACGTTCGGCCTCGATTCAGCAGACAATTTCAAGAGTGTCATGAAAATCTTCGAGACAAGGATAAAGGTGAGAATAGTGGCGATAAATATCACACAAATAACAATGGTGATTCGTGCACAACATTTTGATTTTCTTTGCTGAATCAGGCAAGATAACATGGACCTTTGAGATATTAGATTCAGGAAATATTTTGTTCACCACAAGTTTGAGAAGACGAACTTCAGGACAATTTTGGGTAGCATACCCAAAAACATCACACAAAGCACACAGAGGTGTATTATTTTGAGGCTTAGGATGAGAAGGAGTTATTTGGGTAGCCTTATCCTTAGGTTCCTTCTTTCTAGCTTTTCCCCCTTGATAAGATGTTTTCGCAACATGAGTAGATTCTTGTTGAAGTGGCTGAGGCACTGAAGCAAAGGTAGGAGTCGTAGCGATTGATTGGACCAGGGTCAAAGTAGTATAAGTTTTAAGCTGACTAGGCAGGGTTTTGGCTGGGTGATCAATGTACCAGACTAGGATCCACAGGGTCAAATTGGGAAGGCTCAATGTAGCCATAACAGGCATCAAAAAAACTCCAAAGGGGGAAGCTAGAAACGGTATCTGACTGGAGGGGTAATGGCTTGGCAAAATGGCTCCCAACTGGTTAAGGATAGGGGGAACCATTCTTGGTTGAAAAGGAGTGGAAGATACATTAGCAAAAGGGGAAGTTCCTTGAAAGGAAGGCCCTGTAGGCTCTGTCAAGTGGCCACCAGCAGGTTGTGGAGGCGTAGGTTACTGGGCAGTTGAACCGGACTTCTTGTGGCTAGTCCGAGACGATTGCATCATGCAAAAATTCGACGAGTTGGGATCTGTGACAAGAGGTGAGGGACCAGGGAAAGCACCTAACAAGGTGGAATATTTATAGACTCCAGGTGAAACACTATTAAGAGGTGCAACTACTTGTTTATCAATCACCAAAGGTATGGTAGACTCGAGGGAGAGTTGAGAATTTAGTTCGTAATATGTCAACTAATTGATGGTAACAATCTTTCCATTCTGAGGAAAGCACATATTATGGTGAACTGCAGATGCGACAATATACATCGCATAGGTGTAGCTGTGACCTAAAATGATGTTGTGATCCAAGGGGTCATCAATGACTTCAATATCAATACAAATAGTCTCTCCCGCAAGAGTGACATGACAATTGCGGTACATGCTAAGGGGCTAAGAAGAGTGACCGTCCCAAGCACGAAATGTGATGGTGGATGGGGAAAGCTTAGGGGATCTAAGTTTATTCCAAGCATAGGTGGACATCATATAGGTGGATTCTCCCTCATCAATGATACATCACGAGACATGGCCGTTATGAATCTTGACTGGTATTTGGAAGGTGACAGGTGAAGGTAAGGGGGGATGTTATGACTTTTCAACATCAAAGACGATCAAATGATCATCTGAAGTATCCACATCATCCAAAGCAGATAATAGAGCTTTACATTGTGAAGGGAATGACTGGAGGACTTCCACCGTTGACGTAGCAGTAGGAGATTGTGCTAAGTCATCTATTATGCTGAATTATGGGTGGCTTTAGCGGAAGCAGCGGTTCAGTGTAATATCCCTTTAGGATCTTGGGAAGGACTTCTGCTCATTGCTAAGGTATTTTTAAAGGGGCATCAAGTGTCTAGTTGGACTTTGTAGAAACTTTGGTTTGAGACTTGGTTGCAGACGAAGCAGGAGGCTTGCCATATGGACGTGACTAAGTTTGAAGGTTGACATCAACGGTATTAACCACTTCATAATTCATCATGACAATCTGGTAATCAGAGGTACCAGACTATGAGGGTTGAGGGGTGGCCTGAACTTGAGTGGGTTGGGTAGCCACATATCCTTTCTGAGGGATAGGATCAGTAAAAACAACTGGTTGAATAGGCGCAGTATTTGGAGGAGTTGAAACCATGGTTTGTTGTCCTCTATATTCTACTTGTTCTTCCCACAACTGACGCATTTGGGGTAAATGGGGAAAATCATGAGTATAATGGCGATGGACACCACAACAATAACACAAATTATTCATACAAAGAGGCTTGTCTTGCTTGGGGGGATTACCTTGTTGCTAGTTGTTAGTGTTTGGCGGTTTACCTTGGCACCCTTGATTAACTTTTGATGGTTGATTTTGTTTTCCTTTCCTCTTTTTCTTGGAATTTGGAGGATCGATCACTCTCTTCTACGCATACACTTGACTCAGAGTGGGAGGTGGTTGCTACGATTCAGGTTGAGAAGGCATAGGAGGCTGGGGTGCTAATGCCGGAGGGGCTGGAGAACTGGCTTGTTGATAATGATAGGAAGGAGGTTGAGCAAAATTGGGGTAAAAATGTAGAGAAACCATAGGCCCTCACATCAGTTGATGTAATGGGGAAATGTTCTTTGTCCTAGATACATGTTTCCAGGAGGGGAATAAGTTCTAGACGAGCTGGTCCCTCCCTAAGGGAAACCATAATCCATGGGAGGATGAGTATATGGATGTGAAAGAGATCCAATGATACCTTCGATGGCATGATATTCCCCCAGTGTTTTGGCACCACCAGGTCTAGGGAGATCTGGTAAGACGATATAAACATAACCAAACTGGGCGTAGATGAGGTCATATTTCAACGTAATTTGGAGAGATTCTTCCTCTTTCTGAGGGAAGTGAGATGCCACATCTTTATAAATATAGGGAAAAAGTGTTCTAAGAAAAAAATCCATATAGACATGGTCATAGAATGTAGGATCTCCACATAAGCTTCTCCTTCTACGCCATTCTTGGACATGGTCAGAAAGGCAGGTGGCAGAAGTTTGACGGAATGTGGTCAACAACTTCGTACCAGTATCGTATCAAAGAGGTAATTGGAAGTAGCATAGAAACGCTTTAGCAAGAGTCACAGAAGTGGAATGAGAGGCAGAGGCCTGGTCGACATATCACTTTACAGCGTCTCCAGTGAGCGTGCACTGGAATAACCGAAGATGGATATAGTCATCAGTGGTAGAATTGGATGAACACCACATGTGAAAGGAGCGGATGTGATTATTAGGGTCCTCTCTAGAATTTCCTTCCAAACTTAGGGATATCAGAAGGAACCTTATTTTTCATTGCAGGCCAACCTGGATCATGGTGTATAGGGTCGTTGATTAACTGGTTGAAATCGAGGAGGCTCAAAACTTCCATAAAAGTTAGGAAGGGAGTAGTCAAGATGGTTCCGGTATTGGTTCCACTAATACTTGATCTAGAGTTAGAGAAGGAGCCACCACCATATTGAGGACCCGTACCTGTATTTCCACCTAACATGGTGGGAGAATGAGGTAGAGGAGAACCAGGCTCGAAATCAGAGTGAGGGCCCAATGGATGAGAATTAGAGTCGGTATAGGGACTTGGTGGAGGAATAACTCAGCATATATGAGGTGTAATAAATTTTCCTAATATAAACTAAGGATGAAGGCCTATGAGTCTCCGGGATAAATTCCCTGAGGGCACAATGATCACAAGACACAAGTAACCCAATAATGAAGAGAGATAAACAAAGGCAGAAAGGGGCAGATAAATTAATTACGATGTTTATGTCTTGGATTGTCAGTGTAAACCATGCACTCTTCAATTTAGGTGTGTGTGTGTGAAATCTGGTGTTAATTTTAACTAAGCCCAGACGGTTGTGTATAAAGAAAAAGAAAAAATGTTGTATAATTGTAAATAAAACTGAAACGACAGTAAAATAAAGAGCTAAAGATGCATAAATTCTACCCAAAAATAAGAGCTTCCAAGCAACTGTTCTAAGAGGCGGGTGAAATTGACTCAAAACACACAAGGTGGCCAAAATATCTAAGGTCTAAGGGACAGGGATCTAATGGCATAGATATATTGAAAAGGGGTGCAAAAAACAATAAAAAACTAGAGGGAAAATTGTTGCAAAATGGGGGGTGACAAGTTAAAACCCTAGGGGAAGAAAGAGGGACCCTAAGGGAGAGGTAAAAAAAAACTCAAGAGGGAGTTTTGGATGAGATAATAATCGATCTAAATGGATTTGAAAGAAAGAGGGATCAGACCCTGAAAAAGGCTGAAATCGCTGCAGAATATTAAACTACCTACTCAGATAAACCCTTCTTAAAAAGGTGGAAGCACATTGAAGCCCTAAGAGGCTTGTTCCCACATAAAAAATAAAAAATGAGCATATTCAGGCCTAATATGGGAAGAGAAAAAGGTTAGACAACCCTGAATAGTGCTTACGGAAAACCCTAAAAATTACAGAAAAAACCCCGCAAAACACTACAGCTCGCAGGTACTGACCTGCTTGTTGGTGAAATTAGACTTTTTGGCATAAAAGCTGCCATCTGGGCCCTGAAATTGCAGGTTCTTGGCTAAAAAGTGCAAGATTCACTTTTGGAAGTCTTGGCAGCAGGTTGCAGAAACATTTGTCATTTATGGCGCAATTGATACCTGTTACCTGTGATAAATACCTAGAAACATGTGGAAGTTAGATTTTTTACTGTTTTAGGTCAAAAAGGTAAAAAACATTAATAGGCTAAAAAATAGCTAAATAAAAACCCTAGGTACTGAAGGAGATGGTCACACAAGAAATCTGAATAAAACCCTATGGAGTCGTCAATTGTTAGGATGAATTCTTAACGCAAGTGTACGGAAAGAGATCACTTTAGTTGCACATGAAAAACAACACTAACAACAGAGATGGCTATCTAACTTCTTATATTTGCAATAGACGGTTGAAAAAAATGAAAAATAAACCCAGATCTATGCAAATAAAGCAGCTAAATAGCAAAATGAAATAAGAATTTCTCCAAAATATCCAATGGACATGACAAGAATTATAAAGAATTTTTTGTGTTATATTAACACCTAGGAAGGGAACACAGTTCCCCTCAAAGGGATGGGTTCTTGGCTTTCCTCAAATGCTTCAGCTTCAAAGTTTCTCTCTCAATGGTGTAGAATACCCAAGACTATAGAACTCAAAGGGAGCTCAATAAGAAAAAAGAAAATAAAAGTAAATTAGAGCACGGCAATGATAAGAGAATCAAATTCCGACCATGATAAAAGGATAAAAGGTTAGAATAAAATGGAAAACCCTCCTATTTATAACAAAATATTGAGTTATCCTTGATAATGATGCATAATAAAATATTATTAACCAATATCTAGATCTAACTACTTAGAATATTTTATTATATTTTGTTGGAGGGAAAAGGAATTTAAAATGGTTAAATCCCTTTATTGAGAAACAATAAACAAATAAAATATTTATTTATCATTTCAAGGATGGGATCAAGGAAAAATTTAACAAATAATGATTTATTTTATTATTCCTAAATGATTTAGTCAAATTTAAAAAGGAATATTAATTAAATAATGATTTAATTAATTATTCCTAGAGAATAATAAGATAAATAATGATTTATCTAATTATATATTTCTCATTAATTGGGTTAAATATGACCAAAAACATTATTAAAGAGAGGTTTAATTAATCATTCCTAGAGGAAAATTAAATAAATACGAATTTTTTTAATTATTCCTCATGGGGTTTCCTATTTGGACCAGAAATAACTTAATAAACTATGGTTTATTAAATTATTTCTTATAGTGAAAGAAATTTTACTACAGTAAAATTGGTCTTACATGGTGTATTTTGATACATCTAATTTTAAATGGTTAGATGACCAAAAATTGGTGTAACACCTAGCTAGAAGAGTTTGTGGAGCACCATGATGTTCCAAGTACTCAAATAAGATATTCAAGAATTTAGCCCAAATGGCACAATATCCTCAAGAGGATGATGAGGATATGTAGGGTTATAGTTTCCCCCCATGTAACATGCTATTGGCATGCCAAATGTATTTAGAATAGTGGAATCTAAATAGATATTGATAATGTGGTAAGCCATTTGTTTATGTTATGGTTTTCTTCCTATGGGAAGAATGGATAGATACAGTTAGAGAAAGGAAATAATGGATTACCAATCTCATTTGGCACTGCATGTATGCATTAAATGGACTAAATTTATGGGTTCACATATTGTTCCATACATGATGTCACTATACCAAAGAGTGGATTTGGAGATAATGAACTGGTGCTCACCTAGAAAACGCTGTGGTTGGTCAACAACAATGTCTAAGGGACTGGGTTGTTGATGTAAGATGAAGGAATGATTAAGTGTATCATCCCTAGAGTAATCTGAAGTGATATGAGACTCTAGAGGTTCTTCTAAATGGGGAAGAATAATGGTACTAGACTCGACACTACCATATGAAATAGGAGGGGATAATTTCTTCTCCTAGACTCTCAAATATGGGTGCCCCCTTACCCAAACATTAGGTGTCAATGTAATGGCCACAATGTGTATGTGGTTCGAATGCATGGGTTTGAAGTAAGGGTTTATTGAACCAATAGACATCACTATGGATGAAGTCTTTGGAATCCACAACATGTTGATCATGGGTTTGTTGTGAAAGGAAGTAAAAATGATGGTGCATATCATCCCGGGGAAAATCAGGGGTGGTCATGGTTTCCACAATGTCCTCATCTAAATGGAATATGGGATAACTAGAGGAAGGGATACCACATGATGTGGCGGAGCTACTTGACGCATAATCATGAGAGATATGGTTCACATACAAATTGTCACTAGGGGTAGACAAAGAGCTAGTAGATGAAACATCTACTGATGTTGAGACTAATGTGTTCGACAAAGGAGGTTCGATTGAAAAACTATATGAAACTCTAAGGGGGTTCTCCTTTGAGGATATCATGGATGAAAAAATTCAGAGAATAAAAACTGTATGGTCCATCATCTCGCCATTGTGGGGCGATCATAATTGGCGTATTAGAGTCCTCAGGTTCTGGTGGAGCCAGAATTCACAAGTAGAGGAGTAGATGATCTAGTACGACCGACGTATATTTCATGAAGAGCCTAGAGGGTATCGTGAAATTATTTGAGACGAGGACAATGGTGAGAGTAGTGGCCATATTTATCGCACAAATAAAATGGTTGGTTTGTGCATAGCAAATTATTTTTCTTGGTATAATCAGGTAAGCTAACATGGACCTTCGTAATGTTAAATTCGGGAAACGTATCATCGACCACAGGTTTGAGAGGAGGGAGTTCAAGAGAGTTATTGGTGGAATTCCCAACAACTTCACAAAAAGCACATGGTGGAGCAGGATTTGGAGGCTTAGGAGGATTTGGAGTTGTTTGGGGAGCCTTGTCCTTAGATTCCTTCTTTTTGGCTTTGCCCCCTTCACCAGATGCTTTCGCAACAAGAGGGGATTCCTGTGGAACTGAAGCGAAGGAAGGGGTCATAGCGATATGTTGGACCAGGTTCAAAGTAGTATATGTTTTGAGTTGATATGGTAGAGTGTTTGTGAGGGGATTGATGTACCAAACAAGGATCCCCAGGTTCATATTTGGTAAACTCAATGTAGCCATGAGAGGAATAGAAAATATTCCATATAGGGGAGATAATAATGGTATCTGAGCTACATGATAATGGCCTGGAGGAACATATCCCAGATGATTAAGGCTTGGGGGAAATATTTGAAAAAGATGAGGTGAGACATCAAAAGAAGGAGAAGGTCCTTGAGGATTAGATCCTAATGGTTGGGTCGAGTGAAGAACAGTAGGTTGTGTAGGTGCTGGTTGTTGGATGGGTGTATTGGGTTGCTTGTGAGAAGCCTGTGACGCTTTCAACATGAAAACACTAGGCGAGCTAGGCTCAGAAGCAACAAGTGTTGGACAATAGTATGCACCAAGCAATATGGAATCTTTATAGACTCCTAGAGAGGAATTGGTGAGAGGCAAGATAGGCTGATTGTTGGTCATCGATGAGATGGTAGACTTGGGTGATGCCTGATACTTTGGATTGTAATATTTCAACTAATCGATAGTGATGATCTTTCCATTATGGGGAAAGCACATCTTACGGTGAATCAAATATGTGGCAGATAGAATCGCATAGGTGTATCTACAACCCAAAATAATATATTAATCCAAGGGGGAATTGATGACTTCTAGGTTAATACAAATATTCTTTCCTGCAACTTTGACAGGACAATTGCGATACATGCCAAGGGGCTGTGAAGGGTGGTCGTCTGAAGCATGTAAAGTGATGGTGAATGGGGATAGATCAGGTGATGCAAATTGTTTCCAAACACTAGCGAACATCACATATGTGGATGCACCTTCGTTTATGATACACCGTTGGACAGTGGAATTTTGAATGGTGACTGATATTTGGAAAGAAACTAATGAGGGTAGAGGAGTATGTTCTGACTTTTCAACATAAAATAAAATCATGAAATAATCTAAAGGGTCCTCATTTCCTAGAGAAAATAATAGAGATTTCCGTTGGGATGGGAATGTCTGGAGAACTTTCAACATTTACATGGGGGAAGGAGACTACGCCAAGTCATCTACTATGTTGTATGTGTGGGCGGCTTTGGATGAAGCAGCATTACGACGTAATGGTCCTTTGGGGATCTTGGGTAATACCTCTACCTTAGGCTAAGGGATCTATAAGAAACCATTTGGTGTCGGAATAGACTCAGTGGAAACTTTGGTTTGGGAATCGATTGCAGACGTAGGAGGTTGCTTTTCATACTGGCACAACTGGGTCTAGAGGTTGACATCAGAGGTATTGACATCGTTAGAGTTCATCATGCGAATTTGGTAATCAGGGTGACCATACTTCTGAGGTGGAGGTGCGTCCTTACCTTTTAGAGGTTGGGCAATGACGTATCCTTGCCGATGGAAAGGATTAGTGAGCACATCTTTTTGAGGTGGAGCAGTGTTCTGAGGAAGAGGCACCATGGGTTTCTGTTCTCGAGAAGTTGCTTGGGAATTCCACATTTGACGTATCTGGGGTAAAATGGGAAAATCATGTGTATAATGGCCATATACACCACAAAATTCACAAGGATTATTTGTACGAATAGCCTTGTTCTGCTTCAGTTGATCACCCTGGTGTTGGGTTGTGGTATTTGGCTAGTTCCCCTAGGTGCATTTAGTTGAGTATGTTGGAGACCCTACTTACCCTGTAGTTTTTGGTTCTAGTTTACTTGCCCTTTATTATTTTTCTTCGAAATGGGGGGATTAGTCTCATTCTACTGAGAAGACACTTGACCTTGAGGAGGAGGTGATTTTTGTGGAAAAGGTTGAGAAGGTGTGGGAGGCTGAGACACTGATGTCATAGGGGCTGGAGCGCTTAGAAGTGCATAAGGATAAAAAGGATATGGGGAAAAATTTTGGTAAATAGGTTGAGCAAAAACATTCCCTGGCATATATTGATGTGGTTGGGAAAATGAAAAAGACATGCTTTGATTGGGATACAAGTTGCTTGGAGGATGGTGATAAGTGTTAGAGGAATTGGTCCCCCCCTATGGGTGACCATAACCTGTTTAAGGAGGAGCATATGGTGATGGGTGTGAAAGGGATCCAACGATACCATCGACAGCATGAGATGACCCTAGTGCAGTGGCACAACTAGGTCTAGGAAGGTCTGGTAAAACGGTATAAACATAACCTGACTGGGTGTAAATCAAGTCATATTTTAAGGCTATATGGAGAGGTTCTTACTTAGTATGAGGAAAGTGAGATGCGACATATTTTCCTATGGGGGATAAGAGTGTTCTAAGAAACAAATCCATATAGACACGGTCATTGAATGTATGATCTCTACACATGCTCCTTCTTCTACACAATTCTTGTACATGGTCAAAAAGGCGCGTAGCAGAAGTTTGAAAAAATGCGGTCAACAATTCGGTACCGATATCATAACAGAAGGGTAACTAGAAATATGACATAAATTCTTTAACTTATTTTCAAACGTGGAATTATATGCAGAGGGATGGTCAATATGCTACTTTTCAACATCTCTAATGAGCGTGCGTTGGAAACACCGAAGATGTATGGAGTCATCGGTGATGGAGTTTGATGAATGCCACATGTGAACGGAGTGAACGTGATTGGTGGGGTCTTCTCCATTTTTTCCCTCAAACTTAGGGATGTCAGAAGGAAGTTTGGTTGGCATACCTAGCCAACAAGCATCATGGAGAATGGGATCGTTGATTAACTAGTTTAAATCTGGGATACATAGACCAGCCATAAAGGGGAGCAATGGAGTGGCATTGATTGCAGTTGCATCAGTCTTGCTAGTGGAATTTCCCAGGTAAGGACCTGGGATACCACCTTGGGGTCCTGTACCTGCATTGGTGCCAGAAATGGTGGTGATATGAGGATGAGAGGATGTGGAATCAGAGGGAGAACTCGATGAATCAAAAGAATCAGAGTCGTAAGAGGGACTTGATGGAGGACTAGGAGGGTTATTTCTAATCTGACGATGTAATATTCCTATTTTAATAGGAATATTCAATTTGATTTTGTCTTCTTTGTTCAAAGAATAATTATCTAAACGAGGGTCATTAAACTCCTAATGGAAGAATAAATCCATGCCCAAATCCACTATTAAAAACACACTTGAGTGTGAAAAGAACAAATCCACTTGACTGGGTCAATCTTGACCATATCTACAGCACAGTATTGGATGAGTGCTCATCAATGAGGCACATCGTAATTCTAGAAGGAGGTATCATGTATGAAAGAGATAAGTTAATGAAGGTGGTTTAGGGTTTTGGCAAGCTCTCATCTTATAAAAGGAAGGGGAAGGCAACATATTGAGGGTTAATGATATGATTTCTGATTTGTTGTGTGCTTAGACAAATAGCTTTCTTGGTTTTTTAGCCTAGATTGCATATGTTGTTTAGCATTGGAATTTCCTGTTTAGGAGTTCCATCTCTTCCCATTGAGTGGCTCTTGGGAGAGTTTGTATTGCTTAGTCCACTATCTGGTTGGAGACCAAGCTTCTACTTCCAATTGCAACACAGATCCAATGAGGGTTTTCTTGCTTTTGTAAGCTGCAGCAAGTGGAGTTTAGATCTTTTCAGATCTGAAACATTCTAGTGCCTTTTCTGAGTGAGTGTGTATTTTAACCTCCTGGAAGAGTGTATTGGATGATTGGAGCATAATATCAGATCTTGGCATTAGGCCAAACCACATATCAGAGGCTACAGTGCATTTTATCTTCCTAAATTGCGTTATTTGCAAAGGAGAAGTTGCAGGGTGATTTAGCAGTCTTTTGGGAGAGAGATCTCTAGTGTGGGGAATCTTCCTTCACTGTGGTGATCCATGGATTGGCCAACCAATCCATGTTCCTTTCAGATATGATCTATTCATTTCTACATTTTCTTTAGAAATTCTAAATAGATCTGCAGATCTACTGCATAGAAATTCAGATCTACTCCATGTATCTCATTTTCTGCTGAAAACCCCAAGGGGATCTGAGAGAGGAGCTCTTCTAGTGTATGGATCTGATATAGATAAAAAAATTTGCACATAGATCTGCTCTAGATCTAACATGTAATCAACAATAGTTGCAGCTTAATAAAAATAACGTTTTCAAGGCAGCTTTCAGTAATTCATATGGTTGCAGCACTCTTTTGAGGAGATTTCTTCTGTTTATGACTGGTATTTTCATCCATGTATTTGATAAACTTCATTGTATAACCTATTTTATGGTGTAAGTACTATTTAAGGAAATTTCATGATCCTCCTATAACTGCTCTACAGAAACTGCATTATTTTCTGAGCATAATTGTTTATCATTGTTGTAGTCCCTCTTTGGGGCAATTTTCAAGGAAATTAGGTGTGGGATATCTGTTTAACCCATATAGAAGGATTTATGTTTGATACCTTCTTGGATTTAGGACTTAGATACTCAGATATAAGGGATCCAAGTGCTGGTTTTCATTCTTGTCTCATACATTACTGGAAAATGAATTTTCCAGTCATGCATTGCTGACAGATCCCATTTTGGGATATTACAATGGTATCAGAGCATGATCCTTGGCTCAGCCTGTGAGAATCAAGCCAAGATGTCTTTTCAAGAAGGGAGAAGACAGAAGAAGGAGAATGATTTCATGGAAGACACAGAAAGTAAGGGTCAAAACCCTTTTCTCGGAATAATGGGAGGGAAAGAGTTCTCAAGAACTCTGCTCCAAACTCTGTTTAAGCCTAAGGAAAAGAACAGAGAAATAAAGGGGATATACCATGAAGTTTCCCCAACTAGATTCACAAGATCTATGCATGAGTAGAATTATACATCCTCATCTTATGGGTATAAGCACTCAGCCATATCATCAAAGATACCATGTTCTATCATCAACTTCTTCATGAGGAGGAAGAGAGGAGATGTGCCAAAGGAAGGATCTACAAATCCAACTCCACCTATGAAGACCATTGAGGAGAATGTGAACTTGTTTGATACCTTGCCAAGGGCAAGATCCTCATTGGATGAAGATTCTTCTTCTCAGAAAGAAGACATCAAGATTCCTCTTTCAAAGGTAGACCAAGATCTAAGGTCTCCTATTGATGATGAGGCATTTTCCACCATTGAATACAAGGCTAGGGGTGACAACATAGTCATAAAAAAGGCACCTCTAGCATTTCATGAAGAAGAAGAAGGGGCAGCTGCTCCAAGAAGAGAAGCTCTTGCATTCTTGCAAGGAGTTTCAAAGAGTCTCACATATAGAAATTATGGCACAATCCATGAGCAGCATGTGCCATCATTATAAGATGGCGAGATCCCGAATACTGCAGAAGATAAAGAGGAGGGCAAGCTCCATAGGGTAAGGAACATTTACCCCTCTTTATTTCAAAGGAGTGATGTACTAAGAAGGGATGAAGATCTATGCAAGAAAAGAATTAATGACACATCATTCCATACATCTTTCTATCATGATCTATGCCTTGATGTCTCCTTACTTGGAAGAAGCCCACTAGGGAAACCCCCGGATGGAAAGAGAAATGTGTTCTCTCAACCTTGTATAGTGATGATACATCTGGCCAAGAGAGGAACTATCACAATGCTGGAGACTTTTGGTAAGAAGCATGCTTATACAAATCACATTTTACTTTATGATTTCATGCATTCTTTTACTTTACATGTTCAGGCCATGGCTCCTAAAAGGAGTGTCCGACCTTACAAACGTCTTGGCCAACTATGGGCCAGAACCATTTCCAAACATGGCCACTCCCTTGATGGGATAAGGGAGGTCTTGCAGCATGATGGGTGCTTCCCTAAAGCACCAAATATACATTTCACCTTTAGCCATGGTGGAATGATAAGGGCAGCAAGTAAGTGTCATGTAAACCACTTACCACATCTAGATATTTAGTAGGGAGGAGATGACCTACACTGGTTTCTATTGGGTGAGTGTGGGTACCACCCAAAGTTTTTGATTTTCTTGTCTCATGCCTTGTATTTCAAGAAAGGAATGCATAAGAAGAAGGCATGGTTGCCTTGGTTGACAAGAAGGAAGTATGGGCACCTCGTGATGAATTCCATGTCCATACATTTGCTTATGTCTATGATGTATGTACATGTATTTCTGTTTAGAATGAATAACATAATCATGTATGTACCTTGGGTTGGGGGAAAATGTAACCTTCTCATGAGGTGGCATAAGGGAGCTTGTTTATATCATGATGTTAATAATGCTCCAATATTTGTTATGAACATGAGAGGAGGAATGACACATTGGGTGGATGTGTCCATTGGGAATGCAATCCCCCATATTCAGTTGTACTTCAAGAAGAGGATAGGGCCTTATATGACTGCTGCCTTATATACTATGTTTTCTTATGCAAAGGGTCATGTATTGGGCTTATGTCATGAGGAAAGATCTCTCACAAGGGAGCACTTGGAGCAAGGCATGTGTTGCTGAAATCATGTTCAGCCAACACCTATTATCCTCCATCATTTTCAATCTTTGAAGAAGCTTATTTCAGCAAGAAGGTGGTGGGATGGCCACTTATTGCACCATGATTTGAGGCAGCAAGATGATGGACAACGTTGGTCTCAAGGGAAGGACTATTGTCACCATCCAATATATCATATGACACTTAGTCCATGTTTCTTTTGGAGCACATATGGTGAAGATAATCTACTCACTATATGCATGGGAGATTGGGCAAGGAGACTCACTAGAATCAATGAATAAAATAATGAAGTTCCAAGTTCATTTTGGTTTCATGAGGATTATTTTATTGTAGCCCAGGATCAGCAGCTCCACATTCATCAAAAATGGGAAGAGGGACAATATGAGTTGAGTATCCTCATCTCTCATTTCCATGCGTGGAGCCCCTACATAATGAAAATGGGGGGATTTGGTGACTTTTTCTGTGAGCTACCCAAGATGACTCACTTTGTTTGGATGATAGCATGGAGATTCAAGCCTCTCATGGGGTTGGAGTACCCTACATTTACCATCTCTCATGCCTTGAGAAAACCAATGGATAGCACGAAATTGTTTCTATGTATCTCCCACTTCTTTATGATGACAGCTGATTGGTTCATTCACCAAAAGCACACTTATACCCTTGGGAGGAGACAATTCCATTGGAAGATTTTGCAAAATCCTTGTAAGTTGCTTGAGGGCAAGCAACACTCTGGAGGGGAGGACTATAATATTCCTATTTTAATAGGAATATTAAATTTCATTTTGTCTTCTTTGTTCAAAGAATAATTATGTAAAGGAGGGTCATTAAACTCCTAATGGAAAAATAAATTCATGCCCAATGTGAAAAGGGGTAAATCTGGGCCACTTTGATAAACACACTTGAGTGTGAAAAGAACAAATCCACTTGACTAGGTCAATCTTGACTATATCTACAGTGAATTATTGCAGGAGTGCTCATCAATGAGGCACAGTGTAATTCTAGAAGGAGCTCTCTTGTATGAAAGAAATAAGTGAATGAAGGTGGTTTAGGGTTTTGGAAAGCTCTCATCTTAGAAAAGGAAGGGGAAGGAAACATATTGAGGGTTGATGATATGATTTCTGATTTTTTGTCTGCTTAGACAAATAGCTTTCTTGGCTGTTTAGCCTAGATTGCATATGTTGTTTAGCATTGGAATTTCCTGTTTAGGAGTTCCATCTCTTCCCATTGAGTGGCTCTTAGGAGAGTTTGTATTGCTTAGTCCACTATCTGGTTGGAGACCAAGCTTCTACTTCCAACTGCAACATAGATCTAGTGAGGGTTTGCTTGATTTTATAAGTTGCAGAAAGTGGATTTTAGATCTTTTCAAATCTGAGACATTCTAGTGCCTCTTCTCAGTGAGTGTGTCTTTTAACCTCCTGGAAGAGTGTATTGGATGATTGGAGCATAATATTAGATCTTGGCATCATGCCAAACCACATATCAGAGGCTACAACACAGTTTATCTTCCTAAACTGTGTTATTTGCAAAAGAGAAGTTGTAGGGTGATTTAGCAGTCTTTTGGGAGAGAGATCTCTAGTGTGAGGAATCTTCCTTCACTGTGGTGATACATGGATTGGCCAAAAAATCCGTGTTCCTTTCAGATCTGATCTATTCATTTCTACATTTTCTTCAAAAATTCTGAATAGATATGCAAATCTGCTTCATAGAAATTCAGATCTACTCCATGTATCTCATTTTCTGCTGAAAACCCCAAGGGGATCTGAGAGAGGAGCTCTTCTAATGCATGAATGTGATATAGATCAAACCTTTTGCACACAGATCTGCTCTAGATATAACATGTAATCAACAACAGTTGTACCTTAATAAAAATAATGCTGTCAAGGCAGCTTTCAGTAATTCATATTGTTGCAGCCCTCTTTTGAGGAGATTTCTTCTGTTTATGACTGGTATTTTCAGCCATGTATTTGATAAAATTAATTGTATAACATATTTTCTACTGTAAGTACTATTTAAGGACATTTCATGAGCCTCTTATCGCTTCTCTATAGAAACTGCGTTATTTTATGAGAATAATTGTTTATCATTGCTGCAGTCCCTCTTTGGGGCAATTTTCAAGGAAATTAGGTGTGGGAGATCTATTTAACCCACCTAGAAGGATTTATTTTTGATACCCTCTTGGATTTAGGACTTAGATACTCAGATATAAGGGATCCAAGTGCTGGTTTTCATTCACATTGCATACATTACTGGAAAATGCGTTTTCCAGTCATGCATTGCTGACAGATCCCATTTTGGCATATTACAGACAAGTTGGATAAATATGCCCTAATAGAAACTGAGGGTGGAGACTCATATTCTCTGTGAAAAAAACCTTGGGGTACAATGGTGTCAAGACACAGATGACACTAAATAGTAAAGGATGATTGAAACAGAAAAGAAACAAACAACAAGAAAACACCTAGTGTAGTGGTGCCAAGTGTAAAGTAACTATTCTATGAGCTACTCTAATGCAAGCAAGCATGTCTTATCAAAATAAAAATGACCTTTAGCTGAAAGGTAATATAAATCCTAAAAAAATCCTAGATTCTATGGTTTTAGATGGCCTTTCACACAGAAATGTAGGGTAGAGAACTAACTACTTACTACAACTAGTCCTATAAGGAGTTCTCCTAATGTTCTCCTAATATTGGCCACTAAGGTTACTTTCGTCCCATAGGGGTGATCGAGTCTTGAGCTTCTTGGTAAATCAGACAACGCACATAATTCCCTACCACGTGTTGGGTAGCCTCGAGGACAACCGCTCACACAATGTCCTAGACTAACCCCCTCTAAAATGGGTTTCTGATGCACTCCGAAATTTAACACAGGATGGTGAAGGATTTCAAGCTCCCTATTAACTCAACTTTATATGTATCAATGTATGTGATTGATAGGTGTTATTGGAAGCCTATCCCACTGATCCTATAACTAACTAGAAATATTGTTTGTCCCTAATTCCCAAGTGGGAATAATCTATGTGAGTTAGATTTATTAAGTGGTGTGTTTAAGTATTGGCTTGGCAGCTTGAACCAAGCTCTCATTTTCTTTAAGTGTGAGTGTGTGAAAATAAGTGTGTATTGAGGATGAGTTAATTAATCACGTTTTATGATGATGTCAAAGTGTTGTTGAAATAAAACATTGAAAATTGTAAATGAAACTGAAATAATGACAGTAAAATAAACAGTAAATCAAGCATAAACCCCACCCAAAACAAGGCTTTCAAAAAAAGAAACCACGAGAGGAAAAAAAGCAACTAAAAACACACTAAAATGGTCACAATATCTAATGTCTATAGGACTGGGATCAAATGACTCTATACTGCTGAAAATGGCGCAGAAAACAGCACGAAATCGGAGGGGAAAAATGCTGCAAAAGATAGGGCTAAAGCTTTAGAACCTATGGAAAAAAATGGGATCCTAAGGGGGAAGGCCAAAAAAAACTCAAGAGGTAGCTTTGGATGCTAAAGCAGCCTATCTTAAAGGTCTACAAAAAGAATGGATTAGACCCTGAAACAATGGTTGAAAGTGCTGAAAATATTAGACTACCTACTTAGCTGAACTCCTCCTAAAAAAGGTGGAAGTGTACTTAAACAATAGGGGGTTTGTTTCTACTTCAAAGAGACAAAATGAGCATATCCAAGCCTAAGACGGGTTGAAGCAGAGGTCAAACAACCCAAAATAGTGCTCTCGACAAACCTTGAAAATTTTAGAGAAAATCTCGAAAAAATTTCCGAATTGCCGGTTCAGACCTAAAACATGAAGATAACGCAGTTTTTGGGCCAAACAGTGAAATTTGATGCTGAAAATGTAGGTTTGGGGCTGAAAAGTGTTATTTCTCCTTCTTGATTCTCAGGAAACATATTCAGACAGAATTTTCGTCTCCTGTGTGGTTGGTACCTGTGACTTGCGGAAAACACCAAAAAATGATTAGGACTTAGAATTATAAATAAGGGCCTAAAATATAGAAATAAACATCAAGAGACTGCAAAATAGCTGAAGAAAAACCCTGATTTTTTAAGCTATTGGTCACCCAAGAATTTAAATTACAACAATGTAGTTGCCATTTGTTAGCATAAAATATTTTGGAAGGTGTACCAAAAAGGTTTCACTTAAGCTACGAGTGACTGATGGCCCTAACAATAGATATGTCCACCTAATTCTTTAGATCTGTGATAGAAAGTTAGAAGAAACCTGCAAAATAATAGATTTGTACAACAAATGACATTAAACAAAAAAATACTTAACTAATATAAAAACCCATACCGTGGAAAAAGAAATTTAAAAGAATGAATGATATATTATGATTATTGCGTTATGCCTGTTGAAGGAGTCTCATATGATGACTAGAAGTCCCCCTCAAATTGGATGGGTCCTTTGGTTTTCATCTCTACTTTAGCTTTATGGATCTCTCTCTTTGATGTATGAAACCCAAAAATATGTGTTGAACTCAGATGGGAGCTCAAATGAAAAAATAATAGAATAATGACGATGAAAATGGTCATGGTGAGAAATGGATGAAGAGCCCTCTTATTTATAACAAAATATTGGGTTATTGTCAAAAATGGGAAATAATAAAATATTATTAACCATAATATAGATCTAATCGCTTGGAATATTTTATTATATTTCTGGAGGGAAAATATATTTAAATTTGGTTAAATACCTTTATTTAGAAATAATAAATAAATAAATTATTTATTTATTTTTCAAGTGGCTAAGGAATAATAAAAAAAATAAAGATTTGTTTAATCATTCCTGAGTTATTTAGTCAAATTTGACAAGGAATATTAAGTAAATAATGATTTAATTAATTATTCCTTGAGAAAAATTAAATAAAAAATTATTTATTTAACTATTTCTCATGATTGGGTCAAATGTGACAAGGAATATTAACTAGATAATGATTTAATAATTATTTCTAGAGGAAAAACAAACAAATAATGATTTATTTAATTATTTCTCATGGGGTTTCTTGTTTTAACCAAAAATAATTTAATAAAATATTTCTTATCAAAGTATTTCCTATAGTGAAAGAAATTTAACTATGGTAAAATTGGTCTTACATGGTGTATTTCGATCCACCTAGTTAGAAATGGCTAGGTGATCATTTTTTGGTGATAATAGGAGTGAGCTTGATGCCTGTGATTTCAGACCTTGTGCGAACTCCTTCACTCAAACCTATGCGAGCCAAGACAAAATATGAGAGTATAAGATAGCTAGATCATTGTGTGAGAATGAGCTTGAGGTCGCTTCTATTTATAGGCTTTCATGAGGGTCCAATTGGGGTTAAGGACAACTTAACAATTTTCACATGTGCTTAGTCTAACCCATGCCATAATACAATAATAAATAAAATAATTAAAAAATTAACTTCTTCTTAAACAAATAGGGTGATCTTTAGGTCATTTTTTTTCCTCTCGAAAAGAGGAATATATTGTAATTATTATCTTCATCATACGATATTTCCAAAGTGGAATTTGATTGCAGTTGTATAATTTTAACAAATACCTATATCTTGAAGATCATTATGCCATCCTCCAGCCTTAAAACTATCATTTTCTCCCATTAATTCAAATTTTTTGTTATATTATGATTAGTAAGAAGATTAAATGGTGTTTGCCATAATATGTGGTGTTTAATTGCAGGAAAATGAAGCATTTCTTAGGAATTTACTATGCAGGGGCTTAATGGAGACAACCAAGAGAGAATCTAGGGGATTTTCCACCTCCTTAACTCCCTAACTTGGCTTGGGTTCACAACATCCTCTCTCATCAGTTTGAATTCATTGACATTCAAGTCAGTCCTAGTGAAAGTGCATCTCAAGTGGGACTAGATCCACTATTTTCGAGATCAAGGAGGCAATCCCTCCTATTTTCTAGGGAGATGATATGAGCTACCCTTTTGTATAAATAAAAAATATGAAAATCTCATTAGGATTCAAATTTTTGATTCAGGTAGGTGTAGCTATTGATCTCAAAGCTTGAAATTATCGTTTTGACCTTTTTATGTGTTGTATGAGACTTTTGCTTTCTGATAATGAGAAGTTGGTTATTTAGCTACATCTGAGTTAGTTTCAAAGGGTTGAGACCCTTGGGTTTGGGACCAACTGAGAGGCTTAGGTCCCTCTTTTTAAATTGTGTTTTGTTCTTGGTTCTAAGCATTTCATAGATTTATTTCATTTCAGTAGAGGTTAAGATATGAAAATATGTGATTGGAATATTTTGCATCACCTCTCTTGTGGTAGAATGGTTGGAAGGATTCACAATCTCAGTAAAGAAATATTATGTTTATGATTTCTTGCAAATATATGAATTTTAGTTATCCTTATTCATATTTTATTTTTGTATCTTAGAAGTCAGTTCAGTGATTAGAGTAGTGTTATGGCATAAAATCGATGTTATTCAAATTCAACTGAAATTCTCCATCATAGTTTATATAATTTTGTTAAAGATCAATGGATAGAGTACCTCTTTCACCTCCATTATGGAATCTTGCATATTCTCTTTCCATCTCTCATTTTTTTCCCAAAACTCTATTTAAATAGTCACTGTGCCTAGTAAATTTAGGACAATGTGAGAATTCATCTTGTTGTAAGACAAACCTCTTAGAGGCCCTAGGCTTGGCTAGGAGGCTTCCCCACCCCTCCTTCACTCATGCTAACCTACATCCACCTCTTCAAGCCTTTAATACTTCATCTCCACCCTAAAAACACCCTTAGAACCCCTCCTGTAGCATTAAAGGACCTCCTGTAGTAACCCTTGTAGCATGCCTCTAGCACCACCTTCCTTCACCTTCTTTGTCCCCCACTTCAACCATAGCTCAATGAGGATGAATAATGACCCCAATTTTTGATTTGATGATCAAGATAAGCTCCTATACCACTCCAACCATTCCTTTTCCTCATTATAAAATAAAGTAGAATTAATCTTTTAATTACAAGCAAGATACAAGTTAGATTTCTAATTTTCAAGAAAATGTGAAGTAGATAGATGATACATGAAATTATGCTACTAATTTTATGAATTATGCAAGGCAGAATAATTTTCCTTATGAAATTATTTTAGATTTCTTTCCCCTTCATGAATTTATAGTTATCATCTACAAATTGAACAAATGGTAGTTTTAATTTCCTAGTTAGAGCCAGTTTTCAATTGTACTTTCATCAACAATTTTTCACTGTAGACAAGTAGGAGGAATGGTCACTTAACAAGTTGATCTAATGTCATAGATGAGGGTGAAATTATTATAATAAAATCTACTATTCATAGCACTGTTGCCTCTAAGTTTGTACGAACCCCATGTTAAGAATTTGAGTCGAGGAGCCCTTGGGAGTTGCAACACTCTTGGTGCAATATTAGGTCTCACCACTTTTTGGCATATTTGTCAAGGAGGTGTCTAAGTAGATGATTGCTTATTATTACGAATTATTTTATATTTTTCATTCAGTTTTGAAAGAGTTAAAAATCAAGAAAATGTTTCTTTCATGCCTCTTAGGAGTAGGGATAATCAAAGAAAATTCTTACCAAAAACCCCCACACCCTCAATAAGTCAATCATTAGGGAAATTTTGAGGTATAAAATGGGCCTCTTAATGAAATTATAAAATAATAATGGAAATAATAAAATAATATTTGATTACATCATCAAATTTTAAAGGGAGAAAATAAAAACTACTTTTTCAACTCGTATTTTGAAATTATCTCCCTAAGTTTTTACTCAAATTTCGAGTAGGAATACTCGTTGGATGAAAAATTTAATTCCTCATCCAAGGAGTACCCATGTTGCATACTTTTGATGGACTCTTCTACACAAAAAATTATATATACATGAAAAATGTGATTGCAATAATGTTTTTTCATGTATTTCTCATTTTTAGTGTAGCATGGGTCCATCAAAAGTATGCAACATGGGTACTCCTTGGATGATGAATTAAATTTTGAATATAGCACGTATTCCAGCTCAAAATTTGAGTAAAACCTTAGGGAGAGAATTTGAAAATATGAGTTGAAAAATTAGTTTTATTATTTTATTACTTTTTTAATCTTTTTACTTTTTTACTCCAAAAATGGTGAATCATCCCCCATGGTTGACATCATCATATTGAATCCTATTGGTTATTATAAAGTTTATTTTTTTTGTAAATTTTTCTAAAGAGGCCCATTTTAGACCTCAAAATTCTCCTAATGCTTCACTCTTTTTAAGTGACTGTGAACTTGCCTCTTTGACTACAGGGGAGTTAGAAGACCCTCTAGGTGAGAAACTTGAAATTTTTGAAGAGCCTGTTGGGGAAGAAGAAGAACCTATTTCACCTACACAATTTATGACTGAAAATAGGAATGATGAGATTTTCCCCATCAAAGAAACTAATGGAGACACTAGAATGAAGAGTATAAGCCCTTATGGCCTTTGACACTTCCATGGCCTAACCTTTGAGGATATTAACACCTTCATGTTTGAATTTGTTGTTGTTTGTAGGACCTATGTCTATGCCTCTGGTCAAAAGAAGCTAAAGTTGTTCCCCTCTACCCTTAAGGATGCAACCTTGTGTTGGTTTATGGGTATGTCTGGGGGCAAAATTACTACCTGAGACCAAATGCAACATGCCTTCAATAGAAAGTATAGGGACTATTGTGGGTCCAAAGAAACCAAGGAAGAAATATTTAGGATGACTCTCAGACCTGATGAATTCTTAGAAGACTATGAGGAAATATTTAAACTCAGTTATAGGAGGGCCAACTATACCATTGATCCTGAGTCACTCAAGATATTTATTCTCCAAGGGATCAAGGAGGAAGTGTTGGAAACCCTCAACATGCTATATGGAGGAGATATATATCAATTAACCTATGATGACATAAAAATTTTGTTCAATAATCACTCTAGTGCTGTTAGGAAAAAGGGTAGGGCTATTCAAGGCTTGCTCAGTTCCTTTCCCTCCACCACATCCATCAAGAATGATATATGGAAAATGTTGGAATATTTCAAGAGTGAAATGATTAATACCTTTGCATTGAAAAAGGATACCATTAAAATAAAGATAAATCAAGAGGAAGAAGAGAGGTCTCTAGTTATTTTATGTCCTATATGTACTAAAAGATATCCTAGGAATGAATTCCCATTGAATGTCATAGAATTCTTCCTAGTTTGTGAAGAAAACCATGCAATAGAAAAATGCCCGTCTTTGTCTAGTCCCAAAGATGTATACAAATGGGAAGAAGGTGGGTCAGAGAAAATTTACTTCATTAATCAAAGGAGGCCCCAAGGACCTCAGCCATATCAACATGGCATGAAAGTTGCACATTACTCTTATTACAATCAAAATCAGAATGCATCTTCCTAGCCTTCATACTCTTCCACTCATCCATCATGGTCCACACCTCCTTCTTGGATTTATGCTCCTCTATATCCTCCTCATTCTTTCAACCATCCTTTTCATCCAAATCCTGCCCAATCTTCTCAATAGGGAAACCCATCACAAGGGTAGAGGCCTCAAGTCAACTAGCCTCCTTCTTTAATGCATCCACCCCAATCTCAACCATGACTCAATATTCCTATTCCACCTAAGCAACCTCAAATTCCTACTCAACCCAATCTGAACCTGAGCAACAAGAAAACACAATAGGTCTATAACGGAGAGGCATATTATCCAGCTTATGTTGTGGAAATCCAGGAGATCAACCTTCGGTCTAGGAGAGTGCTCTCAAGTAATCATCCACCTTCTCCACCTAAATAGCTTGAATAAGATAAGGAAGAGATTTCTCCTAAATTTAATCCACCTCCCTTTCCTGAAAGGTTGATCCACCCTAGGAAGCACACCAGAGAAGAGAATGAACTTCTGGGATAATTGAAGAATTTGTGTGTTAAGATACCCCTTCTCTAGGATATTAAATATTTTCCCATATATAATAATATTATCAAGGGAAAATATTTTAAAAATACTAGGATAAGAAGAAGAGACACTCCCACTAACAATGTTGTTTGGAAACTATCTTATCTAATGTGGGGGAGGGTGATCTTCCAGAAATACATTGAACCTGGAAGCCCAGTAGTAGATGTGCAAATTTATGGTATTATAGTCCCTAATACCCTCATTAAACTTTGGTATGCAAGCAATGTGATGAATAAGGATACTATACTAAATATCAATGTCTAAGGGGCTTTGAGGAAGACCACCACAGTGTTGCAACTTGTAGGTAGATCCATAGTAGCTCCTGAAAGAATTGTTGAATATTTTATGGCCTCCATTGACTCTTGGGAGTATCCTACCGATTCCCTAGTTTTCTGGACCAAAAAAAAGTTTAATGGATATCCTCTTATCTTAGGAAGGCGTTGGTTGGCCACTGTTGTTACCTACATTAGTTATAAGGTTGGGAACCTGAATATTAAGAATATACATTTATAAAAACAATTGGTATTGTATCCTTCTGCTCAGCCTGCTATTGAACATGACTTATCCTTGTTGTTAGAATAAGAGGAAGAGGATGAATTATATCACACAAGCCCCTACCCAATATTCACTCTATATGTTGTTATATGAGGGGGGCGACCTGATGAAGATGACCTCATTGACCATATCCTTTAGAACCAACCACCCACTTCCATACCAATTGATGAACTGGTGAAATAATTTGGGAGTAGTTCTTAGACTCAATTATGGTTGGTTGAATCGAGTCCTGAACATGTGAATATTGTAGAGTTTTTCCCATTTAAAACTTTAAAGGTCAACCCCTCCCTCTCAGCCAAAGAAGAAGAAAAATTATAAAATATACTGAGGGAATGCTTATATGTTTTTTATTTTAATTATAAGAAAATGAAATGGGTGCATACCCCAGTTTGTACTCATTATATTTACATAAAAGAGGGATGAAACCATTTTCACCAACTTCAGAAGAGGATGAAACCAACTTTTAGGGACATGGTAAAGGAAGAATGAAAAAATATGCTAGATGCAGGGTTCATATACCCCATCTTGGATAGTGAGTGGGTGTCCCCTCTAATTTTAGTCCCAAAGAAGAATGGAAAGTGGAGGGTATGTGGTTACTATAGAGATCTTAATAAGGCCAAAAAGAAAGACCATTTTCCCTTTCCCTTCAATGACCAAGTCCTAGATGGTTTTGTAGGAAAGAAGACAAGCCTAGATTTACATGCACCTGGGGAACTTTTTCCTATATAGTTCTCCCATTTGGTCTGTGCAATTCCCTTGCTACTTTTATGAGGGAAGTTTTAAGTATAATTTTTGAAATTTTTTATGAATCTGTTGAGATATACATGGATTATTTCACTCCTTATGGGTGTGACTGCCAAGAAGCTCTCTCAAATTTGTGCAAAGTATTAAATAAATGTATTGAAATGAATATCTCATTGAGCCCTAAGAAATGTGAATTATTAATTAATGTAGGGAATTTCCTTGGCCACTCCATATCCAAGGAAGGGATACAGGTTGGCCCAAACAATATTTCCATCATCAAAAGGGTCCCTACCCCTCAGAAGAAAAGAGATGTTAGGAGTTTCTTGGGATCAGTTAGGTATTATAGAAGGTTCATCAAAGATTTTAGTAAATTTTCTTCACCATTTTTTAGATTACTGGCTAAGGATTCATATTTTGGGTGGAAAAGAAACCTTCAAGAGGCCCATGAATTGTTGAAATAAAATTTTACCACTGCACCCATCCTTAGGGGTTCAACTGGGAATTGCCTTTGCATGTCCATATTGATGCATCAGACAAAGCTGTGGGGGAATCCTTGGGACAAGTAGAATATAAACTACCTTATGATATATATTTCATTAGTAAGAATATTTATAAAGTTGAGTTGAATTAAATTGTCATTGGAAAATAACCCTTAGTTGTAGTACATTATTTGAACAAGTTCCATAACTGTATCACTAGATATCAAACATTTTTTCATAGTGATGATGCAACCATTAAATATTTGGTGAATAAGCCTAATGCGAATGCTAGGATAATTAGACGATTTTTATTGTTACAATAGTCTTATTTGAATATTATTTACAAACCATGGAAAGAAAATGTGGTTACAGATTTCTTTTCCAAACTAACCTTGCCTATTGGTAATGAGGAGATAGTGGATGATCAACTTCTAGATGATCACCTATTTACCATCTCGTTTCCTTCTTCTTGGTTTGATGGCATAACCAACTACTTGGTTTTTATGAGTTTCCCTCCTAATATATCATCCAGAGAGAAAAGAAATATTGTAAGGAAAAGCACTCCTTTCACTTGGATTGGGAGAAATATTTTCGGATTGGGAGACAATCAAATCTTGAGGAGATGTGTAAGGGAAGAAGAATTATTTGACATCCTATCAGCATGTCATGATGGACCTTGCGGGGGTCATTTTTATACTAAGAGGAAAACCTGTAGAGTTTTACACGATGGTTACTATTGGCCCACTTTACATCAATATGCAAGGAGATACACCACCAGATGTGATCAGTGCCAAATGATGGGAAAACCCACACCCAGGTATGAAATTCCCCTACAACCTCAAGTAGCCTTAGAGTCATTTGACAAGTGGGGCATGGATTTCATTAAGAATTTGAACCACCATCAAGACAAAAGAGGTATATCACTGTGTGCACTGATTACTTGAAAACATGGTCTGAGACAAAGGAAGCCAAAGAAACACCTGAGCAAAAAGTGGCTGATTTTTTAAGAGAAAGAATCTTCTACAATTTTATGTATCCAAGGGAGGTAGTCACTGATCAAGGAGAAAAATTCACATCAAATATGATTGATGATATCATGAGGCAACACCATTTAAAATACAAGACATACAATTCCTATCACCTTCAAGAAAATGGGAAAGTAGAGGTCACAAATAGAGCATTGGGGAGAATCCTCACCAAGATTTTTAGGAGTAGCAGGAAATATTGGGCATATAGACAAGTGGAGGCCACTTGTGCATATAACACCACTTGGAAAACCACCGCTGGGTTCACTCCATATGACTTGGTTTATGGGAATAAGGCTTTGATTTATATTGAGTTTAAATATAACACTTTGAGAAGGGAATCTTGTTGTAGGAAGAGGTGTCATGCTCGCAGGGGGAGTACTTGTGTTGCCATCAATGCCAAAGGGGGATATTTCTGATCAGCGGTTGTCATTGATGTCAACCCAAGCAGCACCAGGGGCTATGCCAATATTGCATGGGAATTTTTACCTACCAAATTACTATATTCTGGGTCAAGAATGTTTTTGATGGTTTCTACTTGTCGAGATATTTCCGTTGATATATGGTACGCCACGCAATTCTTCACGGTTTGACAGATATTCATGTTTGAAGTTTGTAAACCCATTTAGTGGGCTAAAGCCCCATGGGATTGTGGCATGGGTCATTGAAAATTCAATAATTAATAAAAGAATCATTGTACTAAGTCATTGTAAATACAATTCCAAGAGATCTGTCAAATATGAACCTCCTAGGGCTTAACGAAACATCAATAGATTTGAACATTTAAGAAATAATAGTGAATGTTAAAAATGTAAAAAATTTGGACACATAGCCAGAGGCTACAGACTTGAAAATCCTCTAGAATAATCTTTGAAGCCACAGAATGAACGAACATGGAAGAAGAAGAAGACTGATAATTGTGCTCTCGCTCTCAAGGCTCAAAACAACAAAGATGTGTGGTATGTTGATAATGGTTGCTTAACGCATATGACTGGAGATAGAAAGAATTTGTATCTCTGAAAGAGAAGAAGGATGAAACCATGTCCTTTGGAAATGATGGATCTTCAAATGTTGTAAGATCAGGTACCGTCACTCTCGAAAGAAAAGATGCTCTAGCCAAGAATGTTCTATTGGTTGAAAACATGAATCACAATCTGCTCAGTGTTAGACAAATGTGTGATCAAGGACACACAATACTATTCAACTCCAAAAAATGTGAAGTCAGGAAAGGCAGGTATGGTTAAATTGTGGCTTCAGCAAGTCGAGCTCCAAATGACATATATGTTCTGGATGAAGCAACTAAAGAACTTCTAATAGCTAAAGAGGATGATATAATATCTGGTAGCAATGATGATCGACTAAGTAAGAATTTTTCTACAAAGATGCAAAGTGATTTCGAGATGTCTTTACTTGGTGAGTTGACATACTTCTTAGGGCTTCAAATATCTCAGCAAGAGAAAGCAATATTTATATGTCAAGCCAAGTACATTAAGGAAATGCTCAAGAAATTCAAAATGGAATATTTCAAACCCATCCTTACTCTGATGGTAACAGGTTGCAAATTGAGCATAGAAGAATCATCTAAGGATGTGGATAAAAGGTTGTATAGATCTATGATTGGTAGTCTTATATATGTAATAGCCTCTCGGCCAGATGTTATGCAAGTAGTTGGAAAAGTAGCAAGATTCCAAGCAGCACCAAAATAATCACATATTATTGCCATCAAAAGAATTCTTCGATATCTAAAGGGAACAACAGAATATGGCTTGTGCTATCCCAAGGGTAACAATCTCATTATTAATGCCTTTAAAGATGCAGATTAGGCAAGAAGCATTGATGATTGTGAGAGTACTCGTGAAGCATTGGAATATCTTCACCAGAAGCTTGGGATTCTCCCAAGTTCTCATTAGATTTTCCTTATTCAGAATATCAAGGGGGAGTGGAAGTGTGTACAGGTCCGCAATATGGTTGTGTTTTAAGGGGAGTTACCCTTTGCCATTGATATTGAAGGGGGAGAGAATTTTGTAGGAAGAGGTGTCATGATCACAGGGGGGGTACTTGTGTTTCCATCAATGCCAAAGGGGGAGATTATTGATCAACGATTGTCATTGATGTCAATCCAAGCAGCCCTAGGGGCTACCACAATATTGCATGGGAATTGTGACCAACCAAATTACTATATTCTAGGTCAAAAATTCTTTCTATGTTTTCTACTTATCAATATTTTTCCGTTGATATATGGCATGCCACGTAATTCTTCACGGTTTGAGAGATATTCATGTTTGAAGTTTGTAACCCCATTTGGTGGGCTAAAATCTCATGGGGTTGTGGCATGGGTCATTGAAAAGTCAATAATTAATATTTTTTAAGCTCATAAAATCCCTCCCATATTCACTTGTTGAAGCCCCTCTCAACCTAAACATTTATATAAATTGTGATGCTCATATCCTCCTTATGTAGGGATTTCGCTATCTGAAACATGTCATCGTGGAATTTTCGCTCTAACTTTTTTTTCTACGAAGATTCAGAAGCTGAAATGTTTATGAGGAAAAGAAAAAATCTTGAGGAAGCTCCTATAAAAATTTTAGATCAATATGTGCAATATTTTCGGAGATATGATTTGTGGAAGTCAGTGTTTTTGCAGGCTCCTAAAATTCATCTCAAAGAAGTGACCTTGGGAAAATCGTCATAACTCTCTCTTTTAGTATCAGATTGGAATTTTGTAAAAATTGACAGATATTGCATGGAATTTTTTTTTTTTTGTGTCAATTTCAAAGTCGAATGAAGAAACAGTGACATGTGGCACTTCGTACAAGTTTGCTCTACTGAAACAATCCATAATTAGGGCAATGGAGATATTGGGCATAAATCTCTCTTAAAGAATCCAAATTGGGTCAGACCTGTGGCATTGGAAAGAAGACTCATAGGAATACTACAAGGCCTAAAATCACATATTGGGGATCTAAAATAACAAAGAAACACCGGATTCAATATCGAACTCCTAGAAGGCAAGAAAAAGCTGGAACATGTGTTGTCAAGGGCTGCAAAGGACCAGACTTTCTAGGGAAGCAAAGCAAAGCAAGGTGCAGCAGAGGGTAGCATGAAAAGAGTAGAAATCAAGGTGTAGAACAACAAAAAGAGGTTCATCACATGAATTATTCAAGTGGGCAGCACTACATACAGTCACTGTAAAGTATTAACAAATCTCAGTTGGACTAAGACTTCACTACAACACAACCAGAAAGGTTGCTCCATGTTAATGGCTTAGATGAGTTCAAGATGCAATCTCTCCTACACACTAAGGTCACAAAATTGCAAAGAAATTTCTAG
Organism: Pinus albicaulis; assembly: GCA_034641835.2. Taxonomy (NCBI): domain Eukaryota; kingdom Viridiplantae; phylum Streptophyta; class Pinopsida; order Pinales; family Pinaceae; genus Pinus; species Pinus albicaulis. The sequence goes on from CM076580.1 coordinate 1,049,620,642, forward strand.
CATGACAAGTGTTCCACCAATTTTTGGTCATATAACCTGTTACTATTAGATGGACTAAAGTACACCATGTAAGACCAATTTTACGCTAAGTAAAATTTCTTTCACTATGAAAAATAACTTAGTAATCCTTAATTTATTAAGTTTTTTATGGTATAAACAGGAAACCCCATGAGGAATAATTCAATAAATCCTTATTTGTTTGATTTTCCTCAAGGGATAATTAGTTAAACAACAATTTAATTAATATTCCTAGTCATATTTAACCCAAAACAAGAAAATTAATTAGATAAATCATGATTTATCTTATTATTTTCTAGGAATAATTATTTAAACATTATTTAAATAATATTCCTTGTTAAATTTGACTAAATCATTTATAAATAATTGAATAAATCACTATTCATTTAATTATTACTCAACCACACTGTTAAAATAATAAATAAATCATTTATTTATTTATTATTTACAAATAAAGGGATTTGACCAAATTCAAATTATTTTTCCTTCCAACAAATATAATAAAATATTCCATAAAATTTGGATCCAGATTTGGTTAATAATATTTTAATTATGCACCAATATCTAGACTAACTGAATATTTTGTTATAAATATAAGGGTTTTTCCATTCATTCACTACCTTTTGTTGCCTAAAGATTACTCTAGATCTATACTTTTGGTCTGACTTTGATCCTCCATCATTGTCATATTTTTTCTATATTTTTTCTTGTGAACTCCCTTTGAGTTCTATTTTTGTCTGGGTTTTCTACACCATCAAGAGAGAGAAATCTTAGATTTAAAGCGTTGAGGACATACAAGAACCCATCCCATTAAGGGGGACTGGTAACATCTTTATATGATCCCTTCCCAGGTGTCATAAATACAAAAATTCTTTAAAATATTCTTGTCTATTTGATGCATGGAGTAACTCTTTCTTTTATTTACTGCTTAATGTCTTTAAATGCATAGATCTGGATTTTGTATCATTTTTCTTGGTCAACTAACTACAGATCTAAAGAAATTGGCAGTCATATTTGATGTTAGGGTTTTTCGTTATGCACAACTAAGTTAGCCTTTTTCCTACGCTTGTGATTAGAATTCACACTAAAAACTGGCAACTCCACAAGGGTTTATAAATACGATAGTTGTCGTTTTTTATATCCCTGCATGACCAGCTACTTCAAACCCTAGGGTTTTTCTTTAGCTTCTTGTTTTTCTTTTCTTGATGTTGCTTTTAACCTTTAAAACCCTAAAACAATAAAAATTCTAACTTTAGTTTGTTTCTAGGCCTATTGCGCAGGTGACAGGTATCAGTCGCAGTTGAGATGACACATTTTTCTTAAACCTGCTCCCGGGAGTGCTGGAAGTGTAGCTCACACTTTTTGGGCCAAAACTTGTGACCTCAACCTTTAGGACGCATAAAACAGCCTCAAACCTATGACCTCTGCTGAAAACAGGTCAGGAATTGTGACCTGTACTTTTTACGGGAATTTTTCTGTGATTTTTTTGTGTTTGTTTGGGCTACTGTTCAGGGTTGTCTGACCTCCGTCTCCATCTGTTTTGGACTTTTACTTGATCTATTTTACTCTTCGAAGTAGGAACCAAGCCCCCTAGGCATTAGTGTGAATTCTAATCACAAGTGTACGAAAAAAACTCCCTTTAGATGTGCATAACAAACAACCCTAACATCAAAGATGGTTTCCAATTTCTTTAGATCTGCAGTTAGTTGACCAAAAAAAATTCTACAAAATCCAGATCTATGCAGTTAAAGACATTAAGCAGTTAATAAAAGCAAGAGTTTCTCCATGCATCCAATAGACAATACAAGAATATTTTTAAAGAATTTTTGTATTTATGACACCTGGGAAGGGAACATAGAAAGATGTTACCAGTCCCCCTCAATGGGATGGGTTCTTGTATGTCCTCAACACTTCAGATCTAAGATCTCTCTCTCTCTTGATGGTCTAGAAAACCTAGACAAAAAAATGGAACTCAAAGGGAGCTCACAAGAAAAATGGTAGAAAAATATGACAATGATGGAGGATCAAAGTCAGACCAAAAGTATAGATCTAGAGTGATCTTTAGGCAACAAAAGGTAGTGAGCGAATGGAAAAACCCTTCTATTTATAACAAAATATTGATTTAGTCTAGATATTGGTGCATAATTAAAATATTATTAGCCAAATCTGGATCCAACTTTTATGGAATATTTTATTATATTTGTTGCAGGGAAAAAGAATTTGAATTTGGTCAAATCCCTTTATTTGTAAATAATAAATAAATAAATGATTTATTTATTATTTTAAGAGTGTGGTTGAGTAATAATTAAATAAATAGTGATTTATTCAATTATTTATAAATGATTTAGTCAAATTTAAAGAGGAATGTTATTTAAATAATTAGTCCTAGAAAATAATAAGATAAATAGTGATTTATCTAATTAATTTTCCTGTTTTGGGTTAAATACGACCAGGAATATTAATTAAATTGTTTCTTAACTAATTATTCCTTGAGTAAAATCAAACAAATATGGAAATATTCAATATTTCCTCATGGGGTTTCCTGTTTAGACCATAAACAACTTAATAAATTAAGGATTACTGAGTTATTTTTCATAGTGAAAGAAATTTTACTTAGGGTGAAATTGGTCTTACATGGTGTACTTTGGTCCATCTAATAGTAATAGGTTAGATGAACAAAAATTGGTGTAACAGATTGGCCCCCAGCGTGCGAGCATTAAGAGCTAATCATATGAACGAAGTATGTTGTAAGAACTCAATAACTAGACACCGAAGGGGAAGTCAGAGAGAGAGAAATGTAAGGTAGACTAAAGCGCTATAGGACAAGACCTTGAGGAGGCGAGACTAGAAGGTGCAACAAGTCTCTTTTATGAGTGAGTACCTATTCTACGAGAGGAAGGGGAGGCATACCTATGCTCGCCGAGACAAAGTACAAAGAATAATGTGTCCAGTAAACAAGGGACTGAACTATATAGTACATCCTGGCATAAACATGGGCTAGATAAAAAACATGATAATGGATCCCACATACATATTGTGCCTAGGATAATAGCCAAGACTTATACAATAATATTTGAATACATGAGATATATAAGTATAACCAAATAGGCCCTGTAAACAGGAGAGCACTATGAAAATCTGAATGATAAATGCAAATTAAAAGGCGCTGCAAGTGGCTGAGGCGGGATGAGGCCGAAACCATAAAATCTATGGAGCTGCATCGAAGGCTGTAATGAAGAGGTCATTTGGGCATGTGGGGGGCTACCTGAAGGGCCACCCCCTCATGACGTCTGCAACATCTCACACACACTAGGGAATCACTGGTACAATCTATTGTGTCACTGAACCGTCAAGTATATGGATCTTGATCATGCCGTAAGGAGCTGGAGCTAAGAAAAAATAAAGTCAAAGGGTGATAAGGAGTCCCTTTGCTTGATCCGAGGAACCAAACAAGAGTGGAAGCTGGAACCAAGGTACACTGCCCTCTAGACCTGTCTTTTGGTATGAATGATTTGATGTCGATAAAAGGAGGTCTGCCATAGGTGAGGAAATAAGGGGTCCTCAACCAAGGCATGAGAGATAATAATGGAGCCACTATCAGAATAACATCAGGGATGATGATGGAATGGGTATTACTGAGTAGTGGCTTGACGACTTCCCTTGTTAGAGCATGAAGGGCTTGGATGACCTGCCAGCAACTGACACAATATCAAAGGGGATAGGGGACAGTAGGACTGAAGGCCACAATGTGCGACATGAGAGAGGAACCAAGCAATGAATGATGGGGGAATATAGCAGGATACAAAGGGACTCGGAATGGACTCCATGAATGTGATGATGACTCAACTTGGGTGCTCTAAACAAGGGAAAATCGATGATGTTGCCACACAGAAAAGGTCTGGTGGGAACCATAAAAGCATGAGTACAAGATGGTTACTCACGACAAAAATTAACACGAACATGGACAAGTATGGAGGCAAAGTGGTGCCCCAAGTACAAGTGTTGCAAGTGAATAAATTCGATTTTGAGGAGTGGTGATGTGATCCTTCTTGTAAAAAATGTGTCCGGGTGAAGTATCAAATAAAAAAAAACTAACAGATACCCATTTTAGAGCCCAGTGAGAGCTTTCCAACAGTATGGATGGTTTTTCAAACTGAGCTACAGTTTGGCCATAGCGAGTGAAAGAAAAATCTATGGTTTCTCTTTTAATAAGGAATTTTCCCTCCAAATTCACTTATTTGGAAGTGTAGTTGTGGTGGATATAGAGAGGAGAAAAGGCCCTAAATCTTGCGATGATCGTAGCGGAAAAACTGATCGTTGGAATCGAGATCCGTTAGTTGGAGGTAAGAGGCCTAACCATACTCTTTCATTTCAGTGGATTGAAAGTTCATTTTAGGCACCCAGAGCTCAGGAACAGACCCTTGCTCTTCTTCATGGCTGGGTCACACTTTTTGGGGCAATATCTGTGACCTGGGTAGCAGGTTTTGGGTAGAAAACCGTGACCTGTCCCAGGATTTTCCTGAAAAGCGCGACCTATCAGAGAGGGGGATTTTGATTTTGTTTCTTGGCTAAGAGTTGGGTTTTTGCAATATTTCCTTTCTGTACACTGAAAAATATGATGGTTTTGTGAAGATATGGAAGAATTGTGGATCAACTAGAGAGAGAGCGACCTAGACACATTATGGTCGGAGATCCGAGAGGATCATGGTGTCCATAGTGCATTGGTGAGGTTTGGGGTCCTGAAGTTTGTGGAGAACTATTTGATGAGACTGGAGAGCCCTTGCTGGCCCGGATTGTCAGTTATTGGGATATGTACCATGAGGTATTTATAGTGTAGGGGCACCGAATCAAGTTGAATATCCAGGATAGATATTTCCTTATTGGTCTCCCACCACTTGGGATGGTGGTGAATATGCAGCCAGTGTTACCACGAGGGCAGAAAATCATGGAGATTTTATAGCGCCATTTCCAACCAGGTCTCCAAGTCAAGGGGACATGGATACTGATCGGGGATCTAGAGAGGTTAGAGACCCGTGCTGTGGCCGCATCGGTGTCGTAGATCCTGGGCAACCAGGAACTCCACCACATCACTGGGGGTCAGATGATGCTTTTTGAGAGTGTGTTGAGTGGGACCTACTATGGGTGGGCCCAAATGATGTTATCGTCATTGAAACGACAGTTGTCGCTATGCAAGTGAACCATGACTGTGCATATGGCACAGTGTTTTGCTCACTCTTCTTTGAGAAGATCCCGACACTATGACCTCGCATATAGATCTAGGATGGGGGCCTGAGAGAGCCTAGGATGCACCATTGGGGGCAGCTACTATGCAGAGGGGGAGGTGGGGTAGTCGGAAGGGTGTTCTGACCCAATTTTTTCGCTCATTAGGATCATATGCCACTGTACATAGACGAATATCCCTATAGTGGGTTGAGTTATCATGGGGACCCATAATTTCTACTGCTGCCTGGTCGAGTATGGGGGCTCGATGGTAAGTGACATGTTTCTGATATTGCATTTTAAAGTTTCAGAAGATTGTATATGGTACTAATTCATTTACTTTGGGTATGCATATAAAGCACTGGTAAAACCGGTCAGGTACATGGGACGACCTGCAATATCAGGAGCTGCAGGACCTAGTGGGCCGAGGGCACCGTAGAATGAGGATGCAGTGGCCCTCCTCGAGGACATCCGTCGTAGATGTGAGAGGCTTATGATCGATGTTTCAGAGTGCGGCTGGCAAGACTTGGATGACCAGTACATAGAGCCATGTATTGGTCTACCCTTGGAGTGGCGAGGGGTCATGTGGTGCATGGTGATGGCCGGACAGGGGATGCATGATCTATGAGCTGTAGGAGCAGAGCCATTGGATCAGGATCCTCTAGATAGTGATTAGGTGTAGGGGCATGTGGTACCCCCAGTTTTTAGTTTTTGTAACATGCTATGGGCATGTCAAATGTATCAGAGTGGATGGACTCTAAAAAAATTTGTACGACACATATAATGGATATGCATTGTTTTTTATGATGTGTTATTGTCTTGTGTTTAATGCATGAGCTAAGTATCAATCTAGAATATCGTTTGCAATGCTATCTACATAGTGATTTTGTGCTCTAGGTACATGACTGAATGCAATGATTTCAAATTCACGCATCAAAAGCTTCACTCATAGATATCTTCTAGAAAGGATAGGATTATGCACACAATAGACACCATTTAATTGCATGACAAGAAGCAGGGCATCTAAACAAACATGAATGTGGAGGATGCAATGGGAAATGGAATCTGATAATAAACCTCACACTGCATCATATTCGTCCTGGTTATTGGTGGCAGTACCAATGCATACGCCGTTTGAGAGAACAAGTGAATGTAAGGGGGTAAAAATGGCCCAACCTGCCGAGGCTAGATTCCGGGAGTAATGAATTGCACCATCGGCATAACTAATATAAGGTGTGGACTGGGGTTCCAGATGAAAGGTTTCACAAGAGAACAAATGAGAGGGTGATGAAAAATTCTGCAACCTGAATGCAAGGTAGAAATCAAACAAACACTGTTAGAGGGAGTGCTTTGGATAAGATGTCTACGACCTCTACACTGATAGGTAGGTGGTGTGTGGGAGCTACCTTGGGGGTATCTTGTGATTAGGTCATGAAAGTCACCATAGACACAGATGGGGCCATTCCTCTCATGGGAGAGAAAGATGAAGTCAGGGGTGAAAACGGCTTCCATGATGTCATCAGCATAGTAGAATATGGGGTGGCTAGAGGAAGAGAGACCACATGATGTGGTGAAGCTCCCTGACTCATCATCATGAGAAGGAAGGTTCACATGTGCATCATCACGGGGGGTGATTAAAGAACAAGAATATAAGGGATCCACTAATGTTGAGCCCAGGGTGACCACTGAAGGGAGGTCAAGTGAAACAACAGGGGAATTCTCAGAGGGAGCTTCCACCGTGGATCTCATGAATGATGATAGGTAGAGGATGGTGGCCTAAGGCTCTGTCATCTCAACATTAGGAGGGGGAATGTCAATGGGAGTGGGTAAATCCTCAAGTTGGCTCGAAGCATACTGCACAAGGACGGGAGATGTGGACTGGTTCTGTTCAATCTTGTACTCCCAAACTACCTCCAAAGAGGCGTGGTAATGCATGAGGTGGGAAAAATGGTGGGTATTGTTGTCATTCCTAGAGACAGCCTTGAGTTGTGAAAGACCAGTGCCTAGGTCATCTTATATAGTAAGGAGCATAAGGTATAATTCAATACTTTTTTTAGAACGAGGCTCTTTACTACTTCAACTTTTACAAGGGGGTGTAATATAAATGGAACCAGAATATTCTTAGAGTCAGAAAAATAACAAGATGCTGCAGAGGCAAGGAGTGAGTCCTCAATACAGATGCATCAGACAACTCAAAGACAACCTTCTTTAAGGAGGGTTGGGTTCTAAAGTGCTTTACAGAGATTTTAAAAATCAGATGAAGTTTGCTGCGTAGAAAGTATAGAGAGGATATTAACTACTAATGAGAGGGAATTCCATAAACATATCTAAACATGAGATGGGCTTAAAATGATAAGAATCCATACATGTCAATAGCTTTGAAAGAATAACCTCTCACAGTATTTAATATAGAGGAATAATGAGTGAAGTGGAAAGTGAAACAACATACCATGCCTGAGCCATATTTAAAGCGCTTGACAAGCTTAGTATAAGTATCAGTGGTGATAAATTTATACCAAAACTAGTGAGCCACTCGCATTCCAGAACATGATATAAAAGAAGTGGAAGCAGCGAAATGAACAGTAAAACAATATCACATAAGGAAGAGTTACACACTATAAAACGTTAAGACCAGAATCCTCACTTTAAAGTAAAACTCCTTCTTGCTGAGACCCAATGGGCTCTTCGCATTTCTATTAATATTTCAACAAAAAACATACAACAATTCTTTTACAGAAAAATTCTTTTGAAAATCTAGAACATGTTTTTCTCTTCTGACCTTGCTTATATAGAGGCCTCAGTACATGAGCGAGAAGATATTTTTTGGAAAAATATCTTCCTCGCATGCCAGAAATTTTTTAGAGGTCTTTATCAAAATAACCAAAACTTATGATGAGGAATAAAGGCCTCTCATCATTTGTAGTTAGGCACTCGGCCGTTTTGAAACAAAATATTAAACTACAGTCTTGGCAGAAAGTAAAATGCTGGAGTGGAATATAAATTCTACCTGAAAATTAAAATTAATTAACTAAAGTAAAAATAAAAAGGCCACTAGGGACGAATCATGAATTGACAGCATTTCATTGATGAGAAGGGGTTGAGGAGGTCGCCGACACTGGTGGTGGAACATTAGCTGACGAGCTGGCGATCTGACTGGCAAACTGGGTGCATCTTTGCTGACTATCCGCTGATGGTTTAGACATTGCTGCGAATCCTTCCACCTTGATGTATGCCTTAGTGAGGTCACCGAAACTTGCCTCGGTGGGGATCTTATGTTTTATTAGATGAAGGAGAGTGAATTCTTGGCGGAGCGATGAAACAATTGTCTCAGCTTTTAACCAAGCAGTTTTGTCTGACAAGATATCCGCTCGGTCCCTTTCTTCTTGGAGATGTGCTTCATATTCTGTTAATGGTTGGAGCATGGAAGGAGTGGTAGAATCCCAGCATGATGGGAGTCCAGCTGTTGTGATCTCGGCCCAAACTACATCGAACTGATCCATGTTGGTTGCCACCTGTTGTAGGGCCCTTGAAGCTATAACTCTAGCAGACTCCTTATCAATAATCTTCTGACATTCGACGGCTTCCTTGAACAGACTCGGTATGCCATGCTGCTCCGCCTCACCAGCTTTCAACACTTTCAAGAAAGAAATATATCCCCTAGCGTGTTGGGCTCTACTGAACAAGTTGATATCTCCCTCCTGAAACTTCCTTCTGAGATAGAGTACAGAAGATTTTGTTTCCTCGATGATTTTCAGGAAATCCCACTGCTCTGTTACTGCCGAAATGATCTCTGACCAAATTATCCTTCTTCCATCCCTAAGGGTGATATTACCTTTCAGGCGGCTGTTGAGATCAGTGATGGTCTTCTGCTGGTCAAATTTTGCCTTCTTTTCCTGCTCAATCTCCTTCTGCAATATCTCTATTTTTCTGGTATTCTTAGCCAAGGAGGTTTCCAACTTAGTGATTCTCAGCCTCGCGGTGGAAGCATGCTTTTCTAGTACATCATTTGCAGCCTTCGCTGTGGTCAGCTACTTGGTCAGTGAAATATTCTCTGAGTTGTAGTTGGCACACAGCTGTGCGTGTCCTAGGTAGTTTGTAGCTCCGTCAGCCTGCTCTGAAGAGTGGCCATTGTTTCTGCCATTTTTTCTTTTTCCTCTTTCTCCTTCACTAGTGAGTTAGCCAGGTCTACTTTTTCTCTCTCTTCCTGCGCTAATTCGGCCGTCTGAACATGGTGAGCTACCGGTATGCTAACCTTGCGTTTCAGAGACGTGACCTCCCTCTGCAATTTCTCAATCACATAGCGCTGCGGATTTGAGTCTTCAGTTTCTTTTCCTTTGATCGACTCTGTGAGACCACGTACTTGATTTGAAAGAGCGCGGGAATTTTCCTGTTCCTTCTTCAGGGTCGCCCTCACCTGTTCATGATTTTTCTCCAATTTTCTCAGTGCAATAGTGACCCGCATTACCTCGTCTTTCAACAGATCACCCACCACCTGGAACATGTTTCATTTGTCGAGTGTTGGTACCTTGGCCATGTCAATTGCATACTCAAGAACCCTGTAACTAGTGGTACCTACATTAGGATCCAAGATGGCCTCAGCCATAGACAATACCAGGTCTTCTGTGTCCACATTCATGGAAGTTGAAACCCTGGTATGATATTTTTCCATATAACCTTCCAGCTCGGCCTTGTATTTATCCCTGATCGTTCTGTTTTTCGGGCTCCTTTCAATTACAGCTGGTGAGGTATAATCTCCGATGGCCTGTGAGACTTTAGAGTAGTTGGAGGAGTTGATACTGTCTCTCAACACTTTAATCCCAGCCTTTCTCCCATTAGGTTGGCCATATGGTGTAAACGGCTCAAGCAGTTGTTCTTCCCCTATGACTTCTTCCTCGCTTGAGACTGTTTTCTGCTTTTTACGAAGGGGGAAACCTGTTCCTGAGGGACCCACTTCTTCTTCTTCTTGGCCTCTACTGACTTCTCCTCCTTCCCCTGTGGCAGATGAATCTGTCTCCATCTACGAAATCAAAGGCCAAGATTCAAGGTTAGCCCTCCACTCTATAAACGGTCTCGATTCATGTGCGTAAGGAGTAGACTTGTTCCTCCTTCTACTATTAGAGATAAATTCCCGAGGATCATAGCGCCAAGTATTCCCCTGTCTTAGGTCCATGCCTTGCAACATCTTCTCAACAATGGGGAGGGCGTGTCTTGAATTCAAAATAAAAGGGCCAATAGTGATAGGGAGTTTCAGGATGAAACCCTTCTTTGCAGGGACAAAGTGGAGTTGGTCAGACTTGAGAGTCTGCCGAATATACTCCAGAGCATAAACTCGTCGAGCAGGAAACACAGGCAGCTGGTAAGGGGGAACCTCGGCTCCATAGACTCGAATTTCAGTGTAATTGTCAAATGGGTACCAATCCCTCAAGTACTGGTTTTATTGAATAGATCCTCAGCCTTCGGTTTCAAAGAAAGACCTATGGAGATGAGCTTTGGACGCATAGTAAATAGACAACAATGGAACTCATTTAAAAATCCTGAATAACCCACACCATTTGGTAATTGGTGTACTGCAAATTTCTAGTCGAAAACTGTTCGAGGTTGCGAATTTACATCGTATACCCTATCTAAACCCAAACCCTCGAACTTATCAGCATGTTGATATAAGAAGAGGTAGAGGACCATCGAACAAAAGTGGAAGTGACCGGTTTCCGAAAGCTCTTGGAACTGGGTATGAATGTTAGCAGCCAAGAAGGCATGGATATCTAGAAATACCCCCGTTTGAGACATTAACTGCAAGAAATAAACACATGCCCTGGAAACTTCCCCCAGACTGCCTACACCTAAGAGACCTGCGATGAGGGCAAGGATGGGCTGCACTTCTTCTTTGAACAGAATCAACGGGAAAGGCTCTGCAGAAGGAAGAGAAGTAGCCTGGTTGCTGGTTATAGAGGAAATGAAGTCTCTTTGGTGCTCCCATGGCAATTTAGTGAACTGGGAGGTTAAAGTCATTTCACTGAAACTGGTATAGCTGGCGCTGGTGGGAAAGTGAAGGGCTTGCCTAATGATGTCGAGAGAAAGAGAAAAAATATTATTCACCTGAGCCGAGGTAAACATGCCTCGACGCTCGTCGTAGGCATCTCTGAGCCAGCAAATAAACTCGACCACCGGGTAGACTAGGGGGGTAATCTGATGATATAAACCTAATACAACCACCTGATATCGATCCCTATTCTCGACATGTCGCATAAAAAGCTCGGGTTTTATACTGCTGATGGGAAAAGGGTATTGGAGATCACAGATTTCGGTTTGCAGGTCAATGAAAGGCTCGAACCCGGGAGGGTTTCTGGTTTCACGGACCTAAGGAGTCTTTGGTTCAGTTTTCTTGGGTGTTCCCTTTCCCATGACTGACATGAAAAAATTTTAAAAACGAAAGGAAAGCAGAGGGAATATGAGGGACGGAATACCTGTGCAGTAGAAAATTTGCTCGGGAAAACGACACGGGGGTACTGACAGTGACCAGGTAGACTTGGCACTAGCTCCCACTTAGTTTATACTGTAGATGGAAGACCTGTAAATTTTACTGCAGTAAAATACGAGAGGACCATTATCTAAGACTGAAAGTTCTGAGGTAAAAGGTGGAGAGGTGAAGTAAGTAGGGTGAGTGTCGTAAGGACACTGACAGTAGAGCACGCAGCGTATAGGGATTGGGCGTCAGTTGGAAGTAGGTGAACACCGCGTGCCAGGTTTAATACTGGTACAGGCCTTGGTACCAGCTCACCTAGAGACTTACCTTACCTTTCTGCCTCATAAACCACACGGCTCTTGAAACGTATTCTTCGTAAGACTGGTTAAATACAAAGCATACAAGCCTCTAGGGCCCGCACTTCACTCTGCCACATCACTCTTGCCCGCCCTTTGCTCTACCACATCACCCTTACCTTGGGTCCACCCCGTGGCACGTCACCGTAATTCTGCGGGGGTACGGGTCTCTTCCCCCTTCCGCTTCTTGATCCCCTCGGAATTTCCCATACGAAGAGTTCCCTCACGTGCATATTATGAGAGCGGCAAGCCTTTTAATAATTTCGTTTTGCGTCCTTTGCACCATACCTTTGCCTTTTTGCATTACCTTTACCTTTTTGCTTTATATTTGGACCTTTTCCGTACATATTCTTCGGTTTTTAGGCAGGTGACTTGTCTTACATCGTTTCTCTTCAACCATCTCTTAAATGTTTCACCATCTGTCATAACATTCGATACATGGCTTCTCAAGGTTTAATTCTAAAATGACTCATGTTAATTAATGATCAACATTGGCTCCACCTAGGGATGGCACATTCATTCTTGAGCATGTCGAGAACTTCGCAGACCACCTATTTGTCTTCTGTGGACACCATTCTTCAGCAATTTTAATTCTCCTCTTCATGATCCATCACAACACACACATTATTCAAACAAAGACGAAAACAATAACTAATATACAATATGATACATTAGGATCTCTCGGCCTGACTCAGAACTGGAAGTAAGGTTTGAGAAACTGACCATTTACAGGGGCATCAAGCAAAAATCCCTGTAAATTTTCCAACCTGAAAATATTGTTGCCCCCTTGTTCTACAATTTTAAAGAGGCCGAACCAGAGGGGGTCGAATTTACTGTGTTTCCCTTTATCAACCCTTCGAATGTCCCATCTGAGCACTAAATCCCCAATCTGCAACTTCCTATCCTTGGAATTTTGATCGAAAATATCCTTCATTTTCTCCTGATATTCAGTTAGCCTCTAACTTACCTGGTTCCGTGTTTCTTCTAGCTCCACCAACTGGTTGATTCTCCTGGTCACATCATCGGGCTCTTATTGGATTTATTGCATGAATCAAGCTACTGGTAGTGCTAACTATACAGGGAAAAATTCTGACCTCCCGTATACTAATTCATACGAGGAATTCCCGGTTTCTCTCTTGCTGGTAATCCTATTGGCCCACAGAGCGAATTTCAGCTGAGAATCCCAATTTTTCTTGTTTTCGTTGATAGCTTTCTTCAGTGCTCTCATCAGCATTTTATTTGAAGACTATGCCAGGTTGTTTCCTTGTGGGTAATAGGTTGTAGAGTGACCTACTGCAATATTATACTGTTGGAAGAAGCTGAAAAACTTTGCAGATTTGAAGGCCTGAGCGTTGTCAGTCACTATCTTGGTAGGGCAGCCAAATCTGGATATGATAATTTCTTCCATAAATTTTATTACCACGGTATCTGTTGCATTCCTGGCGGGTATAGCTTCCACCCACTTTGTGAAATAATCCGTGGCAATTAGTATCCACTTATGCTGACCACTTGATGGAGGATGTATTTTTCCGATAAAGTCAATTCCCCACTGCTGAAAAGGTTCATCCACATGAACAAGGATCATGGGCAGAAGTGCTAGCTTCTGTCTTTCAACAAATCTTTGGCATTTCTCATAAGCTCTGACTCGGGAAAACACATCCCGCAAGAGTTTAGGCCAGTAGAAACTAGCTTTCAGGATTTTGTGAGCAGTAGCCCTCCAACTATAATGGCCCCCATAGATTCCTTCATGAAACTTAGCCATTATACTCTCTACCTCTTCTTTTGTGAGACACAGGAGCAGGATTCCTGAGGGGTCTCGCCAGTACAGCCGACCGTTTGCAACAACGTACTTCTGTGACTTCAACCTCAGTGTTCTATATTTATCTTTGTCACAGCTGGGTGGGCAACTGAGTGTTAGAAGATATTCCACTATCTCCTTCTACCACGGGCTGATGAGGTACTTCATATGTGTCTTCTGGGAAGCTATCTCTACTCCCTGTGACTCTTATTTCTTCTTAGACTCCTCGTTTGCTATCATAGACAGATTTATGCCCAGATCCTGACCGTTTGATTCAGATAGGATTTTGGCTAACCCTTGTCCCTTGATTAGTTTGGTAGGGTGGATGTCTAGCTCATACTCTTGTATTTTGGCAATCCATTTCCCTCTTTTTCATTCACTATCTCCCTGGATAAGGATATCTTTAACAGCTGCTGTGGGCACAAACGCAGTGACATGGGACTACAAGACATACATACGAAAGGCTTTAAGAGACTTCACTAGAGCATATGACTGCTTTTCCAATATGTTATATTTCAGCTCAGCATCACGAAGTACCTGACTGAAAAAGGCGATAGGCTGCTCATACCCTTCTTCATTTTTCTGCAATAGAACCCCTGCCACTGCGTGAGGTGATGCAAAGGAAAAGATCATAAAAGGTTTGGCATAATCTGGTCCCGCTAGCCCAGGGGCTTCGGAAAATGCATTTTTAATCCTGGAAAAGGCCTCTCATGATTCTTGTGACCACTTTACCTCATTATCCTTCTTCAGCATGTCAGTTATATGCCTAACTATCTCAACATAGTTAGGGATGAACCTCCTCAGAAATTTTATATGACCTAGGAACACCTGAACTTCCTTTTTATTTCTGGGAAGGGAAATGCCATTTATAACATCTACTCTCTTAGGGTCTATCTTTACTCCATATTTGGTTACAATATGTCGCAAAAGCTTGCCCTCTTCCAGTGCAAACAAAGACTTCTGTGGGTTGAGGGAGAGGCCATACCTTCTACAGTTCTTGAAGGTTCTACGCAAATGTTCAATGTGCTCTGCATCATTTTTTGAAAACACAGTAATGTCGTCTAAATATACCACAACAAAATTATCTTGCTCCCCAACAAAGGCAATATCCATGGCCCTCTGAAAAGTGGCCCCTACATTAATCAACCCAAAAGGCATCCTGGCATACATAAGCGTCCCCCATGGAGTGGTAAAGGCAGTCTTCTTCTGATCTTCTGGTAGTACAACCACCTGATTTTACCCAGAGAATCTGTCCATCATCGACATTCGAGCAGCTCCTACCACTTTCTATAGGATGTGATGCATCTTTGGCAATGGATAATTATCCTTTAAGGGTGCTCTATTCAGATTCCTGAAATCAGCACATAGCCTTATTTCTCTGTTCTTCTTCCATACAAGGACTAAGTTTGCTACCCACTCAGAATATCTCAATGGTACAATGATTTTGGCCTTCAACAGTTTCTTAATTTCTTTCTCAATAGAGGGTAGCAGCAGGGGATTTATCTGTCTAAGCTTCTGTTTATGTGGTTTCACATCTCCCTTCAGTGGAATTTTATGCTGCATGATGCTGATATCGAAGGTGTTCAGGTCTTGATAAGACCATGCAAACACATCTTTATATGTCTGGAATAATTTCTAGTAGAGCTCTTTATATTCTTCTGGGACTTTCTTGGACAACTTCACGATTTTGGGGTCAGCTTCAGTGCCAAGATTCAGATCTTCTACCTGATTCTCCTCCATAACTTTGTTTGGCTGCAGTGGAACATCATTCTTGTTAAAAAAACTTTCTAAGGGTGCTAGTCCTCGAAGAATGAAATTCCCTTTCAGCTGCAGAAATTTGTGGCCAGCCACTTTTTCTTCCCATTTATCTCCTGAAGTGTTTTCAGCCTCCTCTTCTTCACAAGTATCAATCTCCATGTTGGAAAATTCCCCAACTATTTCCAAGAATATTTTCACCTGTTCTTCATCTTCAAACACTTGCCAATGTTTGATGTTGTCTGGGATTGATGGCCGATATCATACCTCAATTTCATATCTCAAGAGAGGGTTCTGAGGTGGATGGAAAGTACTGGATGCCACTGCAAGGGAATCTGCCATCCTATTATGTTCCTGAGGCATGAACTGGATATTGAATGCTAAGAAGAAATTCTCCACTAGATCCCAAACTATGTTCCTATAAGCCCTTAGCCTAGGATGTTTGGCTTGGCACTGATTCTTCACTTGTCTGACTACCAGTTATGAATCTCCCAGAACCTTTAGACTTTGTATGTTCATGCTCCTGGCTGTTTGCAGCCCCAACAGAAGTGATTCATACTCGGCCACGTTATTGGTGGCTTCAAACTCTAGCTTGAAAGAAAAAGGAACCCATTGGCCTGCAGGAGAAATCAATAATACCCTAGCCCCATTACCTTCTCTGGAGTTTTCCCCATCAAAATGAAGTGTCCAGATTTTGGATTCAGGACTCTCTATTGACTGATCTATCTTGATCTGGTAGAATTATGGTTCATGAGCGTACTCCTGATCTTCCTCCAACATCAAACATGAAAAATATCCCTCCCTGCTATAAAATAGAGAGTTAACTGAGTCATCTGCCTTGGTAACTGTCTTAACAAATCTAGTTTCCGGGTACAGTATCCTCTCCTGGCCACCAAAGATAGGGATAGTGGCATAGGTCAGGTCCAGCTTGATTGATCCACCAATTTTAGTCCCCCAAGATCTTGATAGTAGCATGTCGAAGCGAGCTGGAATGTCAGCCACCACGATGTCCATCACTACACTTTTTTCTCGGATCTGAGCCAGATTGACCACTAAGTCCTTTAACATGCCCAGGAACTTAACTCTTTTGGAGTCAAATGAATAAATGTCTTTTTATGGGCGGGTGATCTGTAGTCCTAGTTGTTCCATGACTGAGAGGGGAAAAAGGTTATGAGAGGCTCCTAAATCTAACATACAGTTATGCAGCAACAGGTCATGTATTACTAAAGACACATAAAATGGGGGAGTAGCGGCATCTAATTCTTCGACATGTGGGCCAAATACAACCATAGGCCTTTCTTCTTGAAGGTTCAGACTGTTTGGAATGTGTATTACTTCTGGAGGGAGCATAAAGGATGTGACCTGGGACTGATATGTAGGTTGTTTTAACAACTCGGTCAAGGGAACTGGGATTTTCACCTTCTCAAGCTCCTTTTGTAAACTGAAGGTAGAGGAGGACCTATCTACTGACACTTCTTTTGATTCTTTATCTTTGGAGTCTTTGTTCTGGAGGAGAGGTTTGACTTCTTTTAAGATTGGCTTGACATTAGGGGGTGTAGCCCCTTATGAAGATGAAGGAATTTGATCAGCAGACTGCAAGGATTGGTTAAGAGGCCTCTTACCTTTGTCTGGGGTCCTTTGAGATGTTGCCTCTTTCTGTGTAGGTGCTTCCTCTTGAGGTGTATCCTCCTCCCGATCCTGATTGCGAATTCTCTTCCTGGAAGATCTGAGGTCATATCTTCTATTGAACTGAGCTTGCATGAAATCGACGAACTGCTTGCAGTGCTTTCATTAGCTTTTCCTTCTGTGTGTGCCTGCACCTCCACTTTGTCACTTTCAAGTAGGGGGCATTCCACTTCATCACTGTTTGAGAAAGCAAGGTATGCCTCCTCTTTCTCATAAGTGGTGTCTTCGGTAGGACCATCTACTTGTCCTTCCAAATACAGAGGATGTGGTACCTGGTCTTGCTGCTCCTTCCTTTCCCTTTGTAGTATCTGCAAGGGTGCCTTCCTGTATTGAGGATTATAACCTCTGTTTGGAGCATTTTGGAAATTCTTGGAGGGTGAATTCTTGGCCTCCATTTCAAGTTTAACCAACTTACTTGAGAGATTCTTGATCATCTTGTTCATCTCCTCAATCCTGTCATTAGCTGAATCTCTATCTTGGCTCGAGGTGGATACCTCTTCTTTTCCCCTTCTTCTAGTATCCTGTTTAGGTTTTCCCTTGGATTTACCAGTAGAGGAAAAATTTGCCTCCAGCTCTAGAGAATCTGTCTGGGGATCATCTAGGGTGGCTAGATTTCTTTCTCTCAGAGAGAAGCCTAATTCTGAGTCAAAATCTGCCACGTAAACAACCTTGGCAGTGGTCTGATGAGGCTTCATATCTGCGGGAAGGCTTAGGTACAACTTGTTAAATCTCTTAATAAATTCAGCCACCCCTTCATTATGTCTTTTCTTGAGTGTGTTAAACTCAGTAAGACAATGTCCATGATCTTTCTTCTCTCCCCATTTTCTGAGAAAAGTGTCCTCCATTCCTTCCCAAGTGGTGACGGAATGGTCTCCTAGTGTCTTGAACCATTTTCTGGCTTCGCCATCAAGAGACTACACAAACAGTCTTAGGACTACGTCGAGATGTTCCACATTAAATTTCTCTGCAAAAGAGTAGAAAACCTCGAGATGCTTTTGAGCTTCGATCTCATTTTCCCCATTGAATCGTGGCAATATCTTTAGATAGTCCTGTGGCATATCATTCAGCACTTGAGGTAATGCTAGGGGGCATATTTATTCAACAAGAATCCCGAAACATTTTCCATTGGAGGAGGAGGTGGAGGTAATAGAAGGGTTTGATGTGTAAGAGGAGGGGGAGGTGGAAGTGAGTTGTGAATGACAATGGGAATGTATTGAATAGCAGCTTGGGGTGATGACGAAAAAGGCGGAATATTAACAGTGGATATTTCAGTGACTTCTTTAACCTCTTCAGCCTCTGGAGTGGGATGGAACGTGTAACGAGTGGTATCTATTGATTCTGCCTCGTATTTGATTTAGATGTTTCCCAGAGGTAGACTATCTGAGTAATAACCGGTTTCTCCCACAGAAAAATCAGAACCTTGCACTTGGGCTACTTGAGAAGAAGAGGACGGGAAGTCTTCTAAGGAAAATTGCAGGATCTCAGTATGGATGAATTGTCTTCCCCTCCAATTTCTTCTATGTAGGATTCTCTCTGGGTCAGACACAGAAGGTGTCTTTGGCTGAGATGTATCTGACCTCAGGTGTGGCTTCCGAGGAGCCAGGACTGCAAATAAATTTATCTGAAAAATGAATGTGGAGTCGCCAAGGTGAGAGATATAAAACTCTCAACTCTCCATGCCCACCTGATTGAAGAGTGAATAAGGTTTTGTCGAGGCCCACGGATTTTAATTTCTCTCAACTTCAGTTCCCCAGAAATGGCGCCAAAAAGATGTTGTCATTCCTAGAGACAACCTTGAGTTGTGAAAGACCAGTGCCTAAGACATCTTATATAGTAAGGAGCATAAGGTATAATTCAAGACTTTTGTCAGAACGAGGCTCTTTACTACTTCAAATTTTACAAGGGGGTGTAATATAAATGGAACCAGAATATTCTCAGAGTCAGAAAAATAACAACATGCTGCAGAGGCAAGGAGTGAGTCCTCAATATAGATGCATCATACAACTCAAAGACAACTTTCTTTAAGGAGGGCTGGGTTCTAAAATGCTTTACAGAGATTTAAAAAATCATATGAAGTTTGTTGCGTAGAAAGTACAGAGAGGATATTAACTACTAATGAGAGGGAATTCCATAAACATATATAAACATGAGATGGGCTTAAAATGATAAGAATCCATACATGTCAATAGCTTTGAAAGAATAACATCTCACAGTATTTAATATAGAGGAATAATGAGTGAAGTGGAAAGTGAAACAGCATACCATGCCTGAGCCATATTTAAAGCGCTTGACAAGCTTAGCATAACTATCAGTGGTGATAAATTTATACCAAAACTAGTGAGCCACTCGCATTCCAGAACATGATATAAAAGAAGTGGAAGCAGCGAAATGAACAGTAAAACAATATCACATAAGGAAGAGTTACACACTATAAAACGTTAAGACCAGAATCCTCACTTAAAAGTAAAACTCCTTCTTGCTGAGACCCAATGGGCTCTTCACATTTCTATTGAGATTTCAACAAAAAGCATACAACAATTCTTTTACAGCAAAATTCTTTTGAAAATCTGGAACCTGTTTTTCTCTTCTGACCTTGCTTATATAGAGGCCTCAGTACATGAGCGAGAAGATATTTTTTGGAAAAACATCTTCCTCGCATGCCAGGAATTTTCTAGAGGTCTTTATCAAAATAACCAAAACTTATGATGAGGAATAAAGGCCTCTCACCATTTGCAGCTAGGCACTCGGCCGTTTTGAAACAAAATATTAAACAACAGTCTTGGCAGAAAGTAAAATGCTGGAGTGGAATATAAATTCCACTTGAAACTTAAAATTAATTAACTAAAGTAGAAATAAAAAGGCCACTAGGGCCGAATCATGAATTGACAATATTTCATTGATGAGAAGGGGTTGAGGTAGTCGCTGACACTGGTGGTGGAACATTAGATGACGAGCTGGCGATCTGTCCGGCAAACTGGGTGCATCTTTGCTGACTGTCCGCTGATGGTTCAGGCCTTGCTAGGAATCCTTCCACCTTGATGTAGGCCTCAGTGAGGTCACCGAAAATTTCCTCGGTGGGGATCTTATGTTTTATCAGATGAAGGAGAGTGAATTCTTGGCAGAGCGATGAAACAATTGTCCTACCTTTTAACCGAGCGGTTTTGTCTGACAAGATATATGTTCGGTCCCTCTCTTCCTGAAGACGTGCTTCCTATTCTGTTAATGGTCAGAGCATGGAAGGAGTGGTAGAATCCCAGCATGATGGGATTCCAGCTGTTGTGATCTCGACCAAAACTGCATCGAACCGATCCATGTTGGCTGCCACCTGTTGTAGGGCCCTTTAAGCTATAACGCTGGCAGACTCCTTATCAATAATATTCTGACATTCGACGGCTTCCTTGAACAGACTCGGTATGCCATGCTGCTCTGACTCACCAACTTTCAACCCTTTCAAGAAAGAAATATATCCCCTAGCGTGCTGGGCTCTGCTGGACAAGTTGAGATCTCACTCCTGAAACTTCCTTCTGAGATAGATTACAGAAGATTTTGTTTCCTCGATGATTTTCAGGAAATCCCACTGCTCTATTACTACCGAAATGATCTCTGACCAAATTATCCTTCTTCCATACCTGAGGGTGATTTTACCTTTCAGGCGGCTGTTGAGATCAGTGATGGTCTTCTGCTGGTTGGCTCTTGCCTTCTTTTCCTGCTCAATCTCCTTTTGCAATATCTCTATTTTTCTGGTATTCTCAGCCAAGGAGGTTTCCAACTCGGTGATTCTCAGCCTTGCGGTGGAAGCCTGCTTTTCTAGTACATCATTTGTGGCCTTCGCTGTGGTTAGCTACTCGGTCAACGAACTAGTCTCTGATAGGGTTGTAGTTGGCACACAGTTGTGCGTGTCCCAGGTAGTTTGTAGCTCCTTCAGCCTGCTCTGAAGAGTGGCCATTTTTTCTGCCATTTTTTCTTTTTCCTCTATCTCCTTCGCCAGTGAGTCAGCCAAGTCTGCGTTTTCTCTCTCTGCCTACGCTAATTCGGCCGTCTGAACATGGTGAGATGTCGGTATGCTAACCTTGCATTTCAGAGACGTGACCTCCCTCTTCAATTGCTCAATCACATAGCACTGCGGATTTGAGTCTCCAGTTTCTTTTCCTTTGATTGACTCTGTGAGACCGCATACTTGATTCGAAAGAGCGCAGGAATTTGTTTGTTCCTTCTTCAGGGTCGCCCTCACCTGTTCATGCTTTTTCTCCAATTTTCTCAGCGCAATAGTGACCCGCATTACCTCATCTTTCAACATATCACCCACCACCTGGAACAGGTTGCATTTTTCGGGTGTTGGTACGTTGGCCATGTCAATTTCATACTCGAGCACCCTATAACTAGTGGTACCTACATTAGGATCCAAGATGGCCTCAGCCATAGACAATACCATGTGTTATGTATCCACATTCATGGAAGCTGAAACCCTGGTATGATATTTTTCCACATAACCTTCCAGCTCGACCTTGTATTTATCCCTGATCATTCTGTTTTTCAGGCTCCTTTCAATTACAACTGGTGAGGTATAATCTCTGATGGCCTGTGAGACTTCAGAGTATTCATATGAGGTGATACTGTCTCTCAGCACTTTAATCCCAGCTTTTCTCCCATCAGGTTGGCCATATGGTGTAAACGGCTCAAGCAGTTGTTCTTCCCCTATGACTTCTGCCTCGCTTGAGACTGTCTTCTGCTTTTTGCGAAGGGGGGAACCTGTTCCTGAGGGACCCACTTATTCTTCTTCTTGGCCTCTATTGAATTCTCCTCCTTCCCCTGTGGCAGATGAATCTGTCTCCATCTGCGAAATCAAAGGCCAAGTTTCAAGGTTAGCCCTCCACTCTATAAACGGTCTCGATTCATGTGCATAAGGACTAGACTTGTTCCTCCTTCTTTTGTTAGAGATAATCTCCCGGGGATCATAGGGCAAAGTCTTCCCCTATCTTAGGTCCATGCCTTGCAACAGCTTCTCAACAATGGGGAGGGTGTGTCTTGAATTCACAATAAACAGGCCAATAGTGATAGGGAGTTTTAGGATGAAACCCTTCTTTGGAGGGACAAAGTGGAGTTGGTTAGACTTGAGAGTCTACTGAATATAATCCAGAGCATAAAATCATTGAGCAGGAAACACAGGCAACTGGTAAGGGGGAACCTCGGCTCCATATACCCGAATTTCAGTGTAATTTTCAAATAGGTACCAATCCCTGATGCACTGGGTTTTACTAGCTTGTAGCCAACTCTTCATTTCAGGAAATACCCTAGGTGAGGGTGAGTCATGGATGATAGTGTAGACAATGGACATGAACTCATTTAGAAACCTGGAATAACCCACCCCATTTGGTAATTGGTGTACTACAAAGTTCCGATCGAAAACTGGTCAGGGTTGGGAATTTACATTGTATACCCTATCTAAACCCAAACCCTCGAACTTATTAGCATGCTGATATAAGAAGAGGTATAAGGCATAGAAAAAAAGAGAAAGTGACCGGTTTCCGAAAGCTCTTGGAACTAGGTCTGAATGTTAGTAGCCAAGAAGCCAGGGATATCAAAAACTACCCCTGTTTGAGACATTAACCGCAAGAAATAAACACATGCCCTGGAAACTTCCCCCAAACCGCCTACACCTAAGAGACCTGCGATGAGGGCAAGGATGGGCTGCACTTATTCTTTGAATATACTCAATGTGAAAGGCTTTGCAGAAGGAAGAGACGTAGCCTGGTTGCTGGTTATAGAGGAAATGAAGTCTCTTTGGTGCTCCCATGGAAATTTAGTGAACTGGGAGGTTAAATTCATTTCACTGAAACTGGTATAGCTGGAGCTGGTGGGAAAGCGGAGGGATTGCCTGATGATGTCAGGAGAAAGAGAAAAAAAATTATTCCCCTGAGCCGAGGTAAACGTGCCTCGACACTCATCGTAGGCATCTGTGAGCCAGCAAATAAACTAGACTACTAGGTAGACTGGGGGGGTAATATGATGATATAAACCTGATACAACCACCCGATATCGATCCCTATTCTCGACATGTCACCTAAAAAGCTCGGGTTTTATACTACTGATGGGAAAAGGGTATTTGGGATCAAAGATTTCGGCTTGCAGGTCAATGAAAGGCTCAGACCCGGGAGGGTTTCTGGTTTCACAGACCTGAGGAGTCTCTGGTTCAGTTTTCTTGGGTTTGCCCTTTCCCATGAATGACATGAAAAAATTTTAAAAATGAAAGGAAAGCAGAGGGAATATGAGGGATGGAATACCCGTGTAGTAGGAAATTTGCTCGAGAAAACGACGCGGGGGTATTGACAGTGACCGTGTAGACCTGGAACTAGCTCTCACTTAGTTTATACCATAGCTGGAAGACCTGTAAATTTTACTGCAGTAAAATACGGGAGGACTGTTATCTAAGACTGAAAGTTCTAAGGTAAAAGGTGGAGAGGTGAAGTAAGCGGGGTGAGTGTCGTAAGGACACTGATAGTGGAGCACGCAGCGTATAGGGATTGGGTGTCAGATGGAAGTAGGTGAACACTGCGTGCCGGGTTTAATACTGGTACAGGCCTCGGTACCAGCTCACCTAGAGACTTACCTTACCTTTTTTTTGCATAAACCACATGGTTCTTGTAACGTATTCTTCGTAAGACTGGTTAAATACACAACATACAGGCCTCTAGGGCCCACACTTCACTCTGCCACATCACTCTTGCCCGCGCTTTGCTCTGCGACATCACCCTTACCTTGGGTCCACCCCGTGGCACGTCACTGTAATTCTGTGGGGGTACGGGTCTCTTCCCCCTTCCGCTTCTTGACCCCCTCGGAATTTCCCATACGAAGAGTTCCCTCACGTGCATATTATGAGAGCGGAAAGCCTTTTAATAATTTCATTTTGCATCCTTTGCACCATACCTTTGCCTTTTTTCATTACCTTTACCTTTTCACTTTATATTTGGACCTTTTTCGTACATATGCTTTGGTTTTTAGGCACGTGACTTGTATTACATCGTTTCTCTTCAACCATCTCTTAAATGTTTCACCATCTGTCATAACATTCGACACATGGCTTCTCAAGGTTTAATTCTAAAATGACTCATGTTAATTAATGATCAACAATTATAATGGCCATGGAGATCACATAAAGCATAGGGCTAGTTGGTGTGGATATTCTTGGGGTTCTTGGCTGTAGTTGAGGAAGAAACATAGGTTTTAGGGATCGTAGACTTACGGAACGTGTCATTGACCATGGGTTTGATACGAGGCAATTCACGACAATTATGGGTGGCATGACCGACAACATCACACAAAGCACACGGGGGGGTACACTTTGGAGGATGAGGAGGAGAGAGGTTTGTCGGGGCGACCTTGTCTTTAGGTACCTTCTTGCGATCTTTTCCCCTCTCTCCCTAAGCTATCACAACAGGAGTGGGTTCCTGTTGAGGTGGCTGAGGCACGAAAGCAAGGGGAGGGGTCATGGGGACCGGTTGAACTGGGGTCAAAGCAAGGTAAGGTTTGGGCTAACCAGGCAAGATGGCGGTTGGGGGATCAATGTACCAGTATGGGATCCCCAGGGTCAGGTTAGGAAGGGATAAGGTAGCCATAACAAGTATCGAAAATACTCCAGGAGGGGGATCTTGGAACAGTATCTGACCGAAGGGGTAATGGCCAGGCAGGATAGCTTCGAGATTGTTAAGGCCTGGAGGAACCATGTTAGGAGGGTATAGAGGCTCATGGATACCAGCTGCAGGTGAGGGGCCTTGAGGAAGGGGTCTTGAAGGCTGATTTGAGGTGCAAGGAGCAGGTTGCAGAGGGCGAGGCTGCTAACTAGTTGAAGCGATCTGCTTAAGGTCGGACCAGGGCGATTACGTCATGCAAACTTTGAATGAGCTGGGATGAGAGATAGGAGGAAAAATACTAGGGAAAGAACCAAGAAAAGAGGAGTCTTTGTAGACTCGGGCTGAAAAACTGATCAAAGGTTCGATTGTTTGCTTATTGGCCACTGAAGAGATGATGGACTTAGGGGAGGTTTGAGACTTCGATTCTTAATATGTCAGCAGGTCGATGGTGACAATATTTCCATTGTGAGGAAAGAACATCTTACAGTGAACTGTAGATGGGACAGAAGACATCGCATAAGTGTACCAGGTACCTACGACCCAATAGAATTTTGTAATCTAAGGGGGCATCAATGACTTCTACATCAACACAAACAGTCTTTCCTGCAAGAGTAATGGGAAAATTTCGGAACAAGCCAATGGGATGGGAAGAGTGGCCATCCCATGCTCGAAGGGTGCTAGTGGAAGGGGCCAACTTAGGACGTCTGAGTTGCTTCCAAACCGAAGTAGACATCACACAGGTGGAAGCACCGTCATTAATGATACAATGGGAGACGTTGGAATTTTGGACCTTGACGGGAATTTCGAAGGTGACGGAAGAAGGAAAGGGAGGATGTTCTAACTAATCAACATTGAATATGATCAAATGATCATCTGAAGGATCCAAAACGTCCATGGAAGTTAGTAGAGATTTTCATTGTGAAGGGCATGACTGGAGGAGTTCCATCGTTGAGATGGCAGCATGGGATTGCACCAAATCATCTACTATTCTATATGAATGGCTAGCCTTTACAGAAGCAGTGTTTCGGTGTAATGGTCCCTTGGGGATCTTGGGATGAACCTCTGCCTTAGGCTGAGGGATCTGTAAAGGAACATTGGTTATCGAAAGAGGCTCTATGGAACCTGAATAATGGGGCTCAGGGGATCACATAGTGGGAGGCTTGTGGTACTGACGGGACTGAGTCTGAAGGTTGATGTCAATGGTAATGGGTTGGTCAGAGTTCATCATGAGAATCTGGTAATCAGAGGTACCAGATGGAGGAGGTTGAGTCACCACCAACCTTTAGGGGGTTTGGTAGCCATGAAACCTTACTCGGGGAAAGGATTAGTAAACACAACGGGCCGGATAGGTGCAGCATTGGGAGGAACCGAAGGGGAGGCTTGTTGTACTCGTGATGTTGCTTGAGTCTCCCACATCTGATGCATCTGTGGTAAAAGAGGACAATCGTGGGTGTAGTGACCATAGACACTGTAACAAGAACAAGGCTTATTCGTGCAAACAGGCCTATCCTACTTGGGCTAAGTGCCTTTTTGCTGGTTAGCAGTGTTAGGTGCATTCCTTTGGGGATTAGGTCCTTGATTACCTGGGGCATATTTATTTTGGGTGCCTTTCCTCTTATTTTTGGAAGTAGGAGGATTGGTCGCTCCCTGTTGTGTATACACCTGCCCCTGGAGGGCTGGTGGCTGCTGTTGCGGGGGTTGAGAAGGCAAGAGAAGTGGGGGTGCTAATGTTGGAGGAGCTGGAGCACCAGGCTGTGGATAAGAATAATAAAGAGGTTGGACAACACTGTGGTAAATAGGTTGGGCAAAAGGAGGAGGCATGTAGTATCCCAGATACATGCTACCGGGAGGGAGAAAAGTGCTGGAGGAGCTGGCCCCTCCTTGAGGGAAACCATAACCCATGGGAGGATGAGTGTACAGATGAGAAAGGGCTCCAAATGGGATGCCCCAGGTGCATTGGCACCATCGGGTCTAGGGAGATCATGTAAGACGGTATAAACATAACCAGACTGTGCGTAGATCAGGTCATATTTTAACGCAATCTGGAGAGAAGCTTCTTCGGTCTGGGGGAAATGAGATGTGACATCTTTGCTGATAGCAGGAAAAAGGGATCTGAGAAACCAGTCCATGTAGACATCATCTTCAAAGGTAGGGGCTTGACAGAGACTCTTTCTCCTCCACCATTCCTAGACATGATCGAATAGGTGGGTCGCAGAAAATTGATAGAAAGAGGTCAAATGTTTGGTACCAGTGTCATAACGAAGGGGAAGCTTGAAGTAAGACAGAAAATCCTGGGCAAGAGTCACAAAAGTAGTATGAGAGGAGGAGACCTAGTCAAAATACCACTTAGAAGCTTCTCCAGTAAGCATATATTGGAACAACCGAAGACTGACAAAGTCATTGGTGATGGAGTTAGACGAACACCATATGTAGAAATATCGAACATGGTTTTTAGAATCTTCTCTAGCAAGACCTTCAAACTCGGGGATGTTGTAAGGGAGCTTGGTTGGCATAGCAGGCCAACTAGGATCATGATGTATGATGCCATTGATCAACTGGTTAAAATTGGGAATACTAAGACCTTCCATATAAGGGGGCAAGGGAGCAGTCGGGATAGTTCCTATTGCGGTCCCAATAGTAGTATTCCGAACATTAGGGTCAGGGATACCACCAGCGTTAGGTCTTGAACCAGAAATGGTGAAGGTGACAGGGGGAGAACTCGGGATAGAACTAGAAGGGGAACCTAATGAACCAGAAGTAGAGTTAGAATGGGGATTCGGTGGAGGACTAACTCAAATCCTACGCGAAGGAGTAAGTATTCCTAACGGAAACTGAGGATGAAGTCCAAGAAGTCTTTGAGATAAACACCTTGGGGGTAGAATGATGGAAGAACAAACACAGATCACAAACAAAGGAGAGACCAAAAAGGGAAAGGAGGTGCAAGATCAAATGATTAAAATGTCAAAACAAGGGTAGAGAGGTGCAGGATCAAATTATTACAATGATATAGTCTTGGCTTGGCCGTTTCGACCAGGTGCTCTTCACTTAGGGTGTGTGTTTTAAGTGTGCTAATTTCAATTTTTAAACCCAGACGTGTGTAGAGAAAAAAAAAGTGTTTTGTATAACTGTAAATAAATCTAAAAATAACAGTAAAGTAAACTAAATATAACAAAAAATAAACAGCTAAAGATGCATCAATCAAAACCCAAGGAGGCGGGCTTCCCAACAACTAGTCTATGGGTGGGAAAAAATCTTTTCAAAAGACACAAAAATAGAAAATGGATCTAAATTCAAGAGAGAAAATGATCTGAAGGTCAGATCTGCTAGAAATAGGTGCTGAAAACAACAAAAAGATAGAGGGAAAAGTGCGGCAAATGAGGTGGCGAAAGGCTACAACCTGAAGGGAAATAGAGGGGACATTAGAGGTGGAATAAAAAAAACTGAAGAGACATGTTTTGGATGGATGAATAAGCAATCTAAAATGGATCTAAAGGTATAGGATCAAATCTGAAAAATAACTGAACACAATGAAATCTCAGATGACCTGCTTCAGTGAAACTCATCCTAGAAAGGTGGAAGCATACTGAAGTCCTAGGGGTCTTGGTTCCTACTTCCACGAGTAAAAAAAAGCAAGTACAGGTCCAAGATGAGTGGAGACGGGGGTTAGGCAACCCTGAACAGTAGCCCACACAAACCCAGAAAAATCGCAGAAAAATTCCCGCAAAAATTACAGGTCACAGTTTTTTACATGTTTTTAGCAGAGGTCGCAGGTTTGAGGATGTTTTTTGCATCTTGAAGTTTGAGGTCTCAAGTTTTGGTCCAAAAAGTGTGACCTGCACTTCCAGGACTCTTGGGAGAATGTTTCAGAAAAAAGTGTCGTCTCAGCTGCAGTTGATGTCTGTCACCTATGCAATAGGTCCAAAAACACACGCAAGTTAGAATTTTTACTATTTTAAGCATTTAAAGGTTAAAAACAACATCAAGTAAAGAAAAAAAAGAAGATGAAGAAAAAGCCTAGGGTTTGAAGCAGTTCGTCATGTAGGGATCTGAAAAACGATAGTGGTCATAATCATAAACCCTTGTGGAGTCGTCAGTTGTTAGTGTGAATTCCAATCGCAAGCGTACGAAAAAAGCTCACTTTAGCTATGCATAAAAAACAACCCTAACATCAAAGATAGCTACCAATTTCTTTATATCTGCAATTAGTTGACCAATAAAAATTCTACAAAATACAGATCTATGCAGTTAAAGACATTAAGCAGTAAATAACAACAAGAGTTGCTCCATGCATCCAATAGACAAGACAAGAAAATTTTTAAAGAATTTTTGTATTTATGACACCTGGGAAGGGAACATAGAAAGATGTTACCAGTCCCCCTCAATGGGATGGGTTCTGTATGTCCTCAGCACTTCAGATCTAAGATCTCTCTCTCTTGATGGGGTAGAAAACCCACACAAAAAATGGAACTCAAAGGGAGCTCACAAGCACAATGGTAGCAAAATATGACAGTGATGGAGGATCAAAGTCAGACCAAAAGTATAGATCCAGAGTGATCTTTAAGCAACAAAAGGTAGTGAGTGAATGGAAAAACCCTTCTATTTATAACAAAATATTGAGTTAGTCTAGATATTGGTGCATAATTAAAATATTATTAACCAAATCTAGATCCAACTTTTATGGAATATTTTATTATATTTGTTGGAGGGAAAAATAATTTGAAGTTGGTCAAATCCCTTTATTTGTAAATAATAAATAAATAAATGATTTATTTATTATTTTAAGAGTGTGGTTGAGTAATAATTAAATAAATAGTGATTTATTCAATTGTTTATAAATGATTTAATCAAATTTAACAAGGAATATTATTTAAATAATGTTTAAATAATTATTCCTAGAAAATAACAAGATAAATAGTGATTTATCTAATTAATTTTCCTGTTTTGGGTTAAATATGACCAGGAATATTAATTAAACTGTTGTTTAACTAATTATTCATTGAGGAAAATCAAATAAATATGGATTTATTCAATATTTCTTCATGGGGTTTCCTGTTTAGACCATAAAGAACTTAATAAATTATGGATTAGTAAGT
Source organism: Pinus albicaulis (assembly GCA_034641835.2). Taxonomy (NCBI): domain Eukaryota; kingdom Viridiplantae; phylum Streptophyta; class Pinopsida; order Pinales; family Pinaceae; genus Pinus; species Pinus albicaulis. The sequence goes on from CM076580.1 coordinate 1,049,650,659, forward strand.
TATTTTTCATAGTGAAAGCAATTTTAATTAGGGTAAAATTGGTCTTACATGGTGTACATTGGTCCATCTAATAGTAACATGTTAGATGACAAAAAATTGGTGTAACACTAGGGCTTCAATACGCTTCCACCTTTCTACGAGGAGTTTAGCTGAAGGAGGTCGTCTGAGATTTCATTGTGTTCAGCCATTTTTTCAGATCTTATCCTGTACCTTCAGATCCATTTCAAATTGATTATTCATCCATCCAAAACATCTCTTTTCAGTTTTGTTTGGTCCTCCTCTAGGATCCCCTCCATTTCCCTTCTGGTTGTAAATTTTCGCCACCTCATTAACAACACTTTTCCCCTATTTTTTTGCTATTTTATGCACCTATTTCCAGCAAATCTAACCTTTAGATCATTTTCCCTCCCGAATTTAGATCTGTTGGCCATTTTTTGTGTGTTTTGACTAGATTTTTCCCACCCATAGACTTATTTCTCGGAAGCCCGCCCCCTTGGGTTTAGATTGATGCATCTTTAGCTGTTTATTTTCTGTCATATTTAGTTTACTTTACTGTTATTTGCAAATTTATTTACAGTTATGCAACACATTTTTTCTTTTTCTCTATACACGTCTTGGTTTAAAAATTAAAATCAACACACTTAACACGCACACCCTAAGTGAAGAGAGTCTGGTTTACACCGCCAGAAAAAGACACTAAAATTGTAATCATTTGCTCATGCACCTTTCTTCCCTTGTTTCGACATTGTAATCATTTGATCCTGCACCTCCTTGCACTTTTTGCTATCTCTTCCTTTTGTGATCCGTGTTTGTTCTTCCATTATTGTGCCCCCAAGGCATTTATCCCAGAGACTTCTTGGCCTTCATCCTCAGTTTCCGTTAGGAAGACTTACTCCTCCGCATAGGATTCGAGTTAGTCCTCCACCGAGGCCCCATTCTGACTCCGCTTCTGGTTCATTTGGCTCCCCTTCTGGTTCTATCCCCGGTACTCCCCCTCTCACCTTCACCATGTCTAGTTTAGGACCTAACGCTGGTGGTAGCCCCGACCATAATGCTGGGAATACTACTAGTGCACCCACAATAGGAAATATCTTGGATTCTCCCTTTCATCCTTATATGTCAGGCCTCATTCTTCCCGATTTTATCCAATTGATCAATGACCCCATACACCATGATCCTGGTTGGCCTACTATGCCAACAAAGCTCCCCTTCGACATCCCCAAGTTTGAAGGTCTTGCTGGAGAAGATCTTACAAACCATGTTATATCTTTCCACATGTGGTGTTCATCTAACTCCATCGCTAATGACTCTATCTGTCTTTGGTTGTTCCAACGTACGCTTACTGGCGAAGCTTTTAAGTGGTATGTTGACCAGGCCTCCTCCTCTCATACTACCTTTGCGACTCTTGCCAGGGATTTTCTATCTCACTTCCAGCTTCCCCTTCATTATGACACTGGTACCGAACTTTTGACCTCTTTCCGTCAATCGTCTGTGACCCACCTATCCGATCATGTCTAGGAATGGAAGAGAAGAAATAACCTATGTCGAGCCCCTACCTTCAAAGACCATGTCTACATGGACTAGTTTCTCAAATCCCTTTTTCCTACTATTGGTAAAGATGTCGCATCTCATGTCCCTTAGACCGAAGAAGTCACTCTCCAGATTGCATTAAAATATGACCTGATCTATGCACAACCTGGTTCTGTTTATACCATCTTACTTGATCTCCCTAGACCCAGTGGTACCAATGCACCAGGGGCATCCCATGCCTTCGATGGTATCGTTGGAGTCCTTTCTCATCCGTACACTCATCCTCCCATGGGTTATGGTTCCCCTCAGGGAGGGGCCAGCTCCTCTAGCACTTTTTCCCCTCCTGGTAGCATGTATCCAAGATATGGCAAGCCCCCTCCTTTTGTGCAACCTGTTTACCAAAATGTTTCCCAACCTCCTTGTTATCTGTATCCGCGGCCTGGTGCTCCAGCTCCTCCAGCATTAGAACCTCAACCTCCCTTGCCTTCTTAACTCCCGCAACAACAACCACCACCCTCGAAGGGGAAAGTGTATGCAGAGCAGTGCGTGACTAATCTTCCTACTTCCAAAAATAAAATGAAAGGAAACCAAAACCAATCTTCCCCACGTAATCCAGGACCTAATCCCCAAGGGAATACACCTAACACTGCTAACCAGCAATAGGGCACTCAGCCCAAGCAGGAAAAGCCTGTTTGCACGAACAAACCTTGTTATTGTTGCGGTGTCTATGGTCACTACACCCACAATTTTCCTCTTTTACCTCAGATGTGGTAGATGTGGGAAGCTTAAGAAGCATCCCGAGGACAACAAGCCTCCCCTTCGGTTCCTCCCCATGCTGCACTTATCCAACTGGTTGTGTTTATCAATCCTTTCCCCCAATAAAGATTCATGGCTACCCAACCCCATAAAGGCCAGGAAGCCACTCAACCTCCTCCATATGGTACCTCTGATTACCTAATTCTCATGATGAACTCTAACCAACCCATTACCATTGACCTCAACCTTCAGACTCGGTCCTGTCAGTACAATAAGCCTCTCGCTACATCTGCCCTCGAGCCCCCTTATCTAGGTTCCACAGAGCCTCTTTCGACAACCAATGGTACTTTACTGATCCCTCAGCCTAATGCAGAGGTTCATACCAAGATCCCAAAGGGACCATTACGCTGAAACACTGCTTCTGGTAAGGCTGCCCATTTGTATAGTACAGTAGATGATTTGGCGCAATCTCTTACTGCCATCTCAATGCTAGAAATCCTCTGGTCGTGCCCTTCAAAATAAAAAGATATACTAACTGCCATGGGCATTGTGGATCCTTCATATGATCATTTGATTGTCTTAAATGTTGACCGGTCAAAACATCCTCCCTTACCTGCTTCTGTCGCCTTCCAAATCCTCTCAAGATCTGGAATGCCAATGTCTCCCATTATATCATTGATGAGGGGGTGTCCACTTGTGTGATTTCCGCTTCGATTTGGAAGCAACTCGAATCTCCTGAGTTGGCCCCTTCCATTATCACCCTCTGAGTGTGTGATGGACACTCTTCCCAGCCCATGGGCCTGTTACACAATTGTCCTATTACTCTTGCAGGCAAGACTGTTTGTGTTGACATAGAAATCATTGATGCCCCCTTAGATTACACATTATATTGGGTCATAGGTACACTTATGCGATGTCTGCTATCCCATCTACGGTTCACCGTAAGATGTGATTTCCTCACAATGGAAATATTGTCACCATTGACCAGTTGATGTATTACGAAGTGAAGTCTCAGACCTCCCCTGGGTCCATCATCTCTTCGGTGGAAAATAAACAAATAGTCGAACCTTTGACTAGTGTTTCACCTGGAGCCTAAAAAGACTCCTCTTTTCTTGGTTCTTTCCCTGGTATTTATCCTCCTATTTCTGACCCCAGCTCATCAAACATTTGCATGATGAAATCGTCCTGGTTTAACCTCAAGCGGCTAGCTTCGACTAGTCAGCATCTCCACCATCCACAAATTGCTCCTAGCACTTTGAATCAGCCTTTAGGACCCCCTCCTCAAGGCCTCTCATCTGAAACTGGTATCCATGAGCATTCCTACCTTCCTGGCATAGTTCCTCTTGGCCTTAACCATCTCGGAGCTATCCCACCTGGCCATTACCCCTCCGGTCAGATACTATTTCTAACTCCCCCTCCTGGAGTATTTTCAGTACCTGTTATGGATACCTTATCCCTTCCTAACATGACCCTGGGGATCCCAGTCTGGTACATTGATCCCCCAGCCACTATCCCGCCTAGTCAACCCAAACCTTAGCTTGCTTTGACCTCGGTTCATTCGGTCCCCATGACCCCTCTGTTTACTTCCATGCCTCATCCACCTCAATAGGAACCTACTCCTGTTGAGAAAGCTTCAGGTGAGGGGGGAAAAGCTCGCAAGAAGGCACCTAAATACAAGGCCACCTCGAAAAACCCTGCTCCTCCTCAGCCTCCAAAGCGTACCCCATGGTGTGCTTTGTGTGATGTTGTCGGTCATGCCACACATTATTGTCCTGAATTTCCTCGCATCAAGCCCATGGTCAACAAAGCGTTTCCTGACTCTGATATCCCTGAAATCCATGTTACTTTACCTGATGCAGCCAAGAATATCAAGACTTTTCGCACAAATCACCCCTGTGCTTTGTGTGATTTCCATGGCCACTATACTTCCCTTTGTCCCTACCTCGAATAGTACCATTCCTCTTTGGAAGAGGTTCGCCAATTCGAGGCCAAGCGTAACGAATCCACTGCTCCCTTGTTTTTATGTTTTGCTTTAGTAGAACCATAGCACACATCCACTTCCATTGACATTAAACCTCCTGATGTCGAGATGATAGAGTCTTCGACCACTGTCCATTACCTGGAAGTCCCCCCTATAACTTCCCCTTCTGTTTTTCCTGACCCCACTTCAGGGATCACCTTGGGCTCATCATCGGTGGATCCTTCATGTACTTGTTTTTCGGTCACCCTCCCTAACTATGGGCATGGGAACCTCTCTTCTCATGATAATGAGTTACGTAACTTCACCACATCATGTGGTCTTTCTTCCTCTAGTCACCCCATCTTCTGTTACGATCATGACATTATGGAAGCATTTACCACCCCCGAATTTATCTCTTCCCCCTTACATCAAAACCATGCATTCGAACCACATACACCTTTTGGTCATTACAATAACACCCAATTTTTTGGTAAGGGAGCACCCATATTTGAGAGTACAGGAGAAGAAATTCTCCACAACCCTCATAGTGCATCTAGTCATGTCAACTCTAGTACCATCATTCTTCCTCATTTTGAAGAACTTATAGGGATGATCACTCTAGGGATCATCTCCCTCTAGGGAACTTCTAGGGATGATCACTTTAGATCACTCTAGGGATGATCTCCCTTATCATTCCTTCCTCTTACATCAACAACCCAGTTCCCTAGACATTGTTGTTGACCAACCTATGGGTTTTCCAGGAGAGCACTAGTTCATTATCTCCAAATCCACTCTTTGGGATAGTAACACCATGTATGCCAACCTAGAAACTTAAGTCCATTTGCTTCATATATGAAGTACCAAAAGAGATTGGTAATCCTCCATTCCCTTTCTTGAGCTGTATAACCATAACGAAAACAAATGGCGTACCACATCATAAAAAATTGTTTAGATTCCTCCTTTCTAAATACATTTTGGCATGACCATAACATGCTCGGGGGCACCTACGCCCCTCAACCATAAAAATCCCAATTCTCAGCCAAAAACAACATTGAAACCCCACTTTTCAAGTCATTTCCTGGGACAGGTCATATTTTTCTACCCAGTACCTGCTACCCAAGTTGCAGAACAAATCCCAAAAAGTGTGACCTGCCCTGTTCATGAGATCTGGGTGCCTAAAATAAATTTTGATCCCCTTAATTGAAAGAGTATGGTTAGACCTCTTTCCTACAACTAGCGGACCTCGATTCCATCGGCCGGTTTTTCCGCTACGATTACCACAAGATTTAGGGCCTTTTATCCTCTACATTCACTATTGCTACACTTGCAAATGAATTAAATTGGAGGGGAAATGCCTTATTAAAAGAGAAACCCCAGATTTTTCTTTCGCTAGCTGTGACCAAAACGTAGCTCTGTTTGACAAATTTTTAGCACTATTGGAGAGCTCTCACTGAGCTCTCAAATGGGTATCCTTTAGTTTTTTGTGATTTTATACTTCACCCGGACACATTTTTTCCAAGAAGGGTCAATTTACCACTCCTCAAAAATTGAATTTCTTCACTTGCAACACTTGTACTTGGGGCACCACTTTGCCTCCATACTTGTTCATGCTCGTGTCGATTTTCGTCGTGAGTAACCATCTTGTACTCATGCTTTTATGGTCTCCACTAGAACTTTTCTATGTGGCAGCATCGTCGAGTCACCCTTGTTTAGAGCATCTGAGTTGAGTCATCATCACATCCATGGAGTCTATCCCAAGTCCCTTTGTATCCCACTATAGTTCTCCATACTTCATTGCTTGGTTCCTCTCTCGTGTCACCCATTGTGGCCTTTAGTCCTACTGTCCCCTATCCTCTTTGATATTGTGTCAGTTTTTTCTAGGTCATCCATGCCCTTCATGCTCTAACAAGGGAAGTCGTCAGCCCGCTACCCAGTACCCCCCATTCCATCCTCATCCTTGGTGTCAGTCTGTCATTCGCTCTACTATTATCTCTCGTGCCTTAGTTAAGGACCCCTTATTGCCTCACCTATGACAAACCTCCTTCTGTCGACATCAACTCATTCATTCTAGAAGAGAGGTCTAGAGGGCGGTGTACCTTGGTTCCAGCTTCCACTCTTGTTAGGTGCCTCAGATTAGGAAAAGTGACTCCTTGTTTCCATTTGAATTTATTGTTTCTCATCTCCAGCTCCTTACGGCATGATCGAGATACATATACTTGATGGTTCAGTGATGCAACAGATTGTACTAGTGATTCCCAGGTGTGTGTGAGATGTTTCAGACCTCATGAGGGGGTGGCCCTTCAGGGAACCCCCCACATGCTCGGATGACCTATCCATTATGGCCTTTGATGAAACTCCATAGATTTTATGGTTTTGGCCTCAGCTGCTTACAACGCCTTTTAGTTTTCATGTATGATTCAGATTTTTAGAGCGCTCTCCTGTTTTACAGGGCCTCTTTGGCTGTACTTATATCTCATGTACTCAGATATTATTGTATAACTCCTACCTATTATCCCAGGCACAGTAGGTATGTGGGATCCATTATCATTTTTTTATCTGCCTCATGTGTATTCCAGCATGTACTATATCGTTCAGTCCCTTGTTTACTGGACGCATTATTCTTTGTACTTTGTTATCTTGGTGGGTGTAGGTATGCCTCCCAGACATCTTGTAGAATAGGTACTCACTCATAAGAGATACTTGTCACACCTATAAGTCTCACCTCCTCAGGGTCTTGTCCTCTAGTGCTTTATTCTACCTTATATTTCTCTCTCTTTGACTCCACCTTCGGTGTCTAGTGATTGAGTTCTTAAAACATACTTCAGTCATACGATTAGCTCCTAACGCTCACACTCTGAGGGGCAATCTGTTACACCAATTTTTGGTCATCTAACCTGTTACTATTAGATGGACCAAAGTACACCATCTAAGGCTAATTTTACCCTAAGTAAAAGTGCTTTCACTATGAAAAATAACTTAGTAATCCTTAATTTATTAAGTTGTTTATGGTCTAAATAGGAAACCCCATGAGGAATAATTGAATAAATCCTTATTTGTTTGATTTTCCTCAAGGGATAATTAGCTAAATAATATTTTAATTAATATTACTGGTTTCATTTAACCCAAAATAGGAAAATTAATTAGATAAATCACTATTTATCTTATTATTTTCTAGGAATAATTATTTAAATATTATTTAAATAATATTCCTTGTTAAATTTGACTAAATCATTTATAAATAATTGAATAAATCACTATTTATTTAATTATTACTCAACCACACTGTTAAAATAATAAATAAATCATTTATTTATTTATTATTTACAAATAAAGGGATTTGACCAAATTCAAATTCTTTTTCCCTCCAACAAATATAATAAAATATTTCATAAAAGTTGGATCTAGATTTGGTTAATAATATTTTAATTATGCACCAATATCTAGACTAAATCGATATTTTGTTATAAATAGAGGGGTTTTTCCATTCATTCACTACCTTTTGTTGCCTAAAGATCACTCTAGATCTATACTTTTGGTCCGACTTTGATCCTCCATCCTTGTCGTATTTTTTCTATCTTTTTGCTTGTGAACTCCCTTTGAGTTCCATTTTTGTTTGGGTTTTCTACACCATCAAGAGAGAGATATCTTAGATCTGAAGCATTGAGGACATACAAGAACCCATCCCATTGAGGGGGACTAGTAACATCTTTCTATTTTCCCTTCCCAGGTGTCATAAATACAAAAATCCTTTAAAATATTCTTATCTTGTCTATTGGATGCATGGAGCAACTCTTGATTTTATTTACTGCTTAATGTCTTTAACTGCATAGATCTGGATTTTGTAGCATTTGTCTTGCTCAACTAACTATAGATCTAAAGAAATTGGCATCCATCTTTGATGTTAGGGATGTTTGTTATGCACAGCTAAAGTGAGCTTTTTTCATACGCTTGCGACTAGAATTCACGCTAACAACTAGCGACTCCACAAGGGTTTATAATTATGAACACTGTCGTTTTTCAGAGGGTTTTTATTCAGCTTCTTTTTTTTCTTTTCTTGATGTTGTTTTTAACCTTTAAAACCCTAAAACAATAAAAATTCTAACTTATGTGTGTTTCTAGGCCTATTGCGTAGGTGACAGGTATCACCCGCAACTAAGATGACACAATTTTCTGAAACATGCTCCCAAGAGTGCCGAAACTATAGGTCACACTTTTTGGGCCAAAACCTATGACCTCAAACTTCAAGACGTAGAAACAGCCTCAAACTTGCAACCTCAGCTGAAAATAGGTCAGAAACTGCAACTTGAACTTTTTGCGGGAATTGTTCTATGATTTTTCTGGGTCTCTCTGGACTACTGTTCAGGGTTTTCTGACCTCCATCTCCACCCGTTTTGGACCTGTAATTTCTCTGTTTTACTCGTTGAAGTAGGACCCAAACCACCTATGGCTTCAGTATGCTTCCACCTTTCTAGGAGGATTTTAGCTGAAGTAGGTCGTCTGAGATTTCATTGTGTTCAACCATTTTTTCAGATCTGATCCTGTACCTTCAAATCCATTTCAGATTGGTTATTCATCCATCCAAAACACTTATTTTTAGTTTTTTTTGGTCCTCCTCTAGGGTCCCCTTTGTTTCCCTTAAGGTTGTAGCCTTTTGTGACCTTATTTACAACACTTTTCCCTTGGTTTTTTTCTATTTTCTACACTTATTTCCAGCATATCAGACCTTTAAATCATTGCCCCTCTCGAATTTAGATCCATTGGCCATTTTTTGGCCTTTCTGACTAGATTTACCCACCCATCGAATTATTTTTGGGAAGCCTGCCCCCTTGGGTTTAGATTGATGCATCTTTAGCTATTTATTTTCTGTCATATTCAGTTTACTTTACTGTTATTTGCAGATTTATTTACAGTTATACAACACATTTTTTCTTTTTCTCTACACACGTCTAGGTTTAAAAATTAAAATGAACACACTTAACATGCACACCCTAAGTGAAGAGAGTTTGGTTTACACTGCCAGGCCAAGACTATAACATTGTAATCATTTGACCCTAAAACGTTATCCTCTTGTTTTGACATTGTAATCATTTGATCCTGCACCTCCTTGACCTCATTGGTCTCTCTTCCTTTAGTGATCCATGTTTTTTCTTCCATCATTGCGCCCCCAAGGCATTTACCCCAGAGACTTCTTGGCTTTCATCCTCAGTTTCCATTAGGAAGACTTACTCCTCCGCATAGGATTTGAGTTAGTCCTCCACCAAGTCCCCATTCTGACTCTGCTTCTAGTTCATTGGGTTCCCCTTCTGGTTCTCTCCCCGATTCTCCCCCTATCACCTTCACCATGTCTGGTTCAGGACCTAACGATGGTGGTAGCTTCGACCCTAATGCTAGGAATACTACTAGTGGGACCGCAACAGGGACTATCCTGGCTGCTCCCTTTCTCCCTTATATGGCAGGCCTCAGTCTTCTCAATTTCAACTAGTTGATCAATGACCCCATACACCATGATCCTGTTTGGCCTACTATGCCAACCAATATCCCCTCTGACATCCCCAAGTTTGAAGGTCTTGCTGGAGAAGATCCTACAGACCATGTTATATTTTTCCAAATGTGGTGTTCATCTAACTCCATCATCGGTGGTTGTTCCAGCGTATTCTTACTGGCGAAGCTTGTAAGTGGTATGTTAACTAGGCCTCCTCTACTCATACTGCCTTTGTGACTCTTGCCAGGGCTTTTCTATCTTACTTCCAGCTTCCCCTTCGTTATGAAACTGGTACCAAAATTTTGACCTCTTTCTGTCAATCATTTGTGACCTGCCTATTCGATCATGTCTAGGAATGGCAGAGAAGAAAGAGCCTATGTCGAGCCCCTACCTTCGAATACCATGTCTACATGGACTGGTTTCTCAGATCACTTTTTCCTGCTTTTGGAAAAGATGTCGTATCTCATTTCTCTCAGACTGAAGAAGCCACTCTTTAGATTGTGTTAAAATATGACATGATCTATGCACAATCTGGTTATGTTTATACCATCTTAGCTGATCTTCCTAGACCTGGTGGTGCCAACGCACCCGAGGCATCCCATGCTACCGAAGGTATCATTGGAGCCCTTTCTCATCTGTACACTCATCCTCCCATGGGTTATGGTTTCCCTCAGGGAGGGGCCAACTCCTCTAGCACTTTTTCCCCTCCCTGTATCATATATCTAGGATATGACATGCCTCCTCCTTTTTCCCAACCTCCTTGTTATCCATATCTACAACCTGGTGCTCCAGATCCTCCAGCATTAGCACCCTAGCCTCCCTTGCCTTCTCAACCCCCGCAACAACAGCCACCCCCCCCCCCAAGGGAAAGTGTATGCACAGTAGGGTGTGACGAATCCTCATACTTCCAAAAAGAAGAGGAAAGGCAACCAAAAACAGTCTACCCCAGGTAATCCAGGACATAATCGCCAAGGGAATACACCTAAGACTTCTAACCAACAATAGGGCACTCAGCCTAAGTAGGACAGGCATGTTCGCATGAACAAACCTTGTTATTGTTGCAGCTTCTATGGTCACTACACCCACGATTTTCCTCTTTTACCTTAGATGTAGCAGACGTGGGAAGCTCAAGGAGCATCCCAAGGATAGCAAGCCTCCCCTTCAGTTCCTCCCCATGCTGCACCTATCCAGTCGGTTGTGTTTACCAATCCTTTCCCCCAACAAGGATTCGTGGCTACCAAACCCCCTGAAGGTTAGGAGGCCACTCAACCTCCTCCGTTTGGTACCTCTGATTACTAGATTCTCATGATCAACTCTGACCAACCCATTACCGTTGACCTCAACCTTCAGACTTGGTCCCATCAGTACAACAAGCCTCTCGCTACGTTTTCCCCAGAGCCCCCTTCTTTAGGTTGCACAGAGCCTCTTTTGACAACCAATGGTCCTTTACTAGTCCCTTAGCCTAAGCCAGAGGTTCATAACAAAATCCTTAAGGGACCATTACACCGAAACACTTATTTTGGTAAAGCAACCCATTCGTATAGTATAATAGATAATTTGGCACAATCCCCTGCTTCCATCTCAACGCTGGAACTCTTCCAGTCATGCCCCTCACAACGAAAATCTCTACTAAATACCATGGGTGTTGTGGATCCTTCAGATGATCATTTGATATTATTTGATGTTGACCGGTCATAACATCCTCCCCTACCTGCTTCCGTCACCTTCCAAATCACTGTCAAGATCCAGAATGCCAACTTATCATGTTGTATCATTGATTAGGGGGCATCCACCTATGTAATGTCCGCTTTGGTTTGGAAGCAAATCAGATCTCCTGAGTTGGCCCCTTCCACCATCACCCTCTGAGTGTGGGATGGCCACTCTTCCCAGCCCATAAACATGTTCCACAATTTTCCTATTACTCTTGTGGGAAAGGTTGTTTTTGTTGACATAAAGTCATTGATTCCCCCTTAGATTACAAAATTCTATTGGGTCATAGCTACACTTATGAAATTTCTGTTGTCCCATCTACAGCTCACCATAAGATGTGCTTTCATCACAACGGAAATATTTTCACCATCGACTAGTTGAAAGAAACATTTGAGTAGAAACTGGATGAGTTTTTACGAGAAATAATCTTCTACAAGTTTGTGCATCCAAGGGAGGTAGTCACCGATCAAGGAGAAAAATTCACATCAAATATGATTGATGATATCATGAGGCAGCACCATATAAAAAAAAATACAAACACTTCCTATCACCCTCAAGAAAATGGGAAAATAGAGGTCACAAATAGAGCATTGGAGAGCATCCTCACCAAGGTTGTTAGTAGTAGCAGGAAATATTTGGCATATAGACTAGTGGAGGCCACTTGTTCCTATAACACCACTTGGAAAACCATCACTGGGTTCACTCCATATGACTTGGTTTATGGGAATAAGGCTTTGATTTCTATTGAATTTAAATATAACACTTTGAGAAGGGAATCTTAGTTTGACTTAAACTTCACTACAACACAACCAGAAAGGTTGCTCCATGTTAATGGCTTAGATGAGTTCAAGATTCAATCTCTCCTACACACTAAGGTCATACAATTGCAAAGAAATTTCTACCATGACAAGCATATTAGGGAAAATAATTTTGAAGAAGGAAACTTGGCCCTGTTATATGATTCTAGGTTTAAAGATTTTAGAGGAAATATAATGACAAGATGGTTGGATCTATATATAGTAGAAAATTTTAATGAAAATGTATCTTTCCATATTAGAACCATTGATGAGGAAGGTATTCCATTACCTGTAAATGGTTGTTGGTTAAATCTATATATAAGACCTTTGTCCAAGTAATAATTTATTAGTTCAGACAAGAGATAATTAAATTTGATTGGTAGTTTCATAGATTTTTGTCCACAGTATTCCTAAAATTTTAAAAAATAAAATAAAAATAATAAGAAGGCTTGGATGAAAATCTCTATGAGGCATCTCAGGCCAACACCAGGGTTGAAAACCTCTCTGAGGAAACCTAGGAGCAAGAAAGAAAAAAAGGAAAAAATAAAGATCCCTAGGTGAAAATATCCTTTGAGGAGTCTAGGGAAGGCATGTAGGTTGAAAACCTCCATAGAGGAAGCCTACTTGTCTGAAAAAAAAAAAAAAACAAAAAAAAACAAAAAAAAAAAAGAGGAACGCGAGGAAGCTCACACCATTTCTACTTCCTTTGTAAGATTACATATAGTTGGAAGATTTTATGGCTACAAGAAAAAACCTATAAAATCTCATCCATCCTCCCATCCATACACCTCATATCTAAAGTATTCACTCATATAACCATCACTCTCCACCCTCCAATCAACTATAAATTTGAATTTCACCTCCTCTCTGTGATGCTACAGGAATGTCCTGTAATGCTATAGGAGGATCTTATGCAACTATAGGAGGGGGATCTAATGAGAAGAACAACCCAAAATTCCATAATGCCTCTAGGAAAGGATAAGGGGGTCCTACAATGATTTACTCATCACCCATCCATCCGCATCTATTCTACTTCACCAAGACTTGCTCAAAATTTCCACTCTGTCCTACCTCTAAATAACACATAGGCCACTATTATATATTTGTCCAATCTCGACACTACCTCCTCACTACTCCAACATTTTTCACATGGATTTTAATCATTTCCCTCAACACCATCATGCAAACTATGTTGGAAATATGATCCAATATGTTGTCCTTGATGGCAACCCACTCGATGAGTTGTCGTTGTTGAGTTGAAGATGTGAAAATGATGTATCTACAAGTCAATTCAGATGTGGCAAAGAAAGGAAATCTAGTCAGTATTAGAGAAATGATAAATGTACTATTTCACAATGTATGTGTAGGTTTTATGAAGAGAAGTCACGTATACACATGCGTGCAAACAAGCCATGTCACATATACACACTTTGTTTATGATACCAGAGGTCCTTACCATGGTATTAGCCCACATTATTGAGTGTTGTGTCGTCTAGGTGATTCCATCCAAGAATACCATTGGCACTTGTGTGGTTTTGGCTCATGGTATTGGGAAAGGATTAAACTATATAAGGAGAAGAAGATCATAGTGCAATGTGTGCATGTGTTTGGGCACTAAATGAATACTTCACTCTAAAATATATCTGCATGGAATAGGCTACATTTTATTGATAGATATGAAACAATAATGCACCTATGAATACAATGATGGATCAGGATCTCTAGACCTGAAATGACTATGTATTTTCTTGATCTGTTTATAAAATGTTTAGATATTTGATCTTGTGAATGTTTGCTGAAGTGAAGGGTAATATCTAAACTAATTATTTATTCTAAAGAGTAACGTAGTCCTAAAATAGTTGCAGATATATACGCAGTTTTGTCTCTGTAAAAGCGCGTATATACGCAGGTTCATTTCAGCAAAAGCGTGTATGGAATCTATGGTTTTTCTGAATTATGTGGAAGGAAATTTTTGATTAGTTTTTCTATATTACTATTGTCTGTTAATGATGTCTTCATACCGATCTGGGTTGTTTGAATACTGATTATGTTTCTAGTTGATTATGATTAAATATTAGTAGTTAGTTGGTTCATTGATGATTAAGTGAATGATTTGATATGGTTATGAGTTTCATTTTGATATATCTTATTTGATCTTAAATGTGTGGAGTGGGTCCAGTCTAAAAATATGATGAAAAAATTCCTGCAAATAGTGTTGTGTTGAACTTGTTGGATCGAGTGTGAAAATTCATGAAACGTGGTCTACAATGGGTCTGAGGGTTGGAGCCTTTAGTGAGGGGGTAGTAGCTCCCTTCCAACGGTGGCTGGTAAATGAGATTAGGGGGTAGCAGCTCCCTTCCAGGAGTGGCTGGTAAATGAGAGCAGGGGGTCATAGCTCCCTTCGAGTGGTAGTTGGTAAATGAGATCAGGGAGTTGGAACTCCCTTCTAGTAGCAACTAGAGAATGAGAGAAGGTTGCAGCCTTCTGCAGGTGGGTGTCTGCGTGATGGTATGAGTCTACACCAATACAATATTCTAAGTAGTGTTCTTTATAATAAATATTTAAGACATAGATGACAGAAGTGGTGGTTTCCTCCCGACTTGGGTTTCCACCTTAAATCATGCCATGTTCATGTGTGTTTCTTATGTGTGATGATTTATTTTGTTCTTACTGCACATGCTTACTTCTTACTAAAAATCTTATGAATGAATGATTCACTGATCTAAGTAAATATTTATCTGCATAATAATATCTTTGGACATACACAAGTTTCATTAAAGATAGCCACGTGTATACGCTAGTTGGGTTCATTAAAGTCGCGTATAGAAATCAATATATAAAATTAAAAGATTATAGCGAGTTATAAATACTGATTCACCCCCCCCCCCCCCTTCTTAGTATTTTTCCCAATAATTGGAATCAGAGCAGGTCCTTCAAAATAAGCTTGATCACTTTAAGGAGATCTTTCGCAATGGGAATTCATGAAGTAGTATTTTCTATCAAGACACCATTGTTCAAAGGAAGTAATCTATTATTCTCGAAGATATGAACAAGACCTTATTTGTAAATTCTTGGATCAGACATATGGGGAATCATGGAAGAAGGTTACCAGTATCCATCAAGTTTTCCTACAGATGCAACAGAAAGGAAGAGATATGAAATCAATGCAAAATTTGCCAATACTTTATTAGGAAGTCTATCAGAAAAATAATTTTTCAAAGGCATGTAGCTAAATTCAGCAAAGGAAATATGGGACAAGATCATTCAGAGCTATGAAGGTGATGCAAAGGTAAAAAGTGCCAAACTTCAAACTCTTAGAATGCAATATGAAAATTTCAGAATGCACGATGATGAAAATATTGCAAGTTTATTCCTAAAATTATATGAGATTGTGAATTGTATGAGGAATATGGGTGAAGATATTAAAGACTCAACTTTAGTAGAGAATATTTTGAGATCTCTAACTCCAAATTTTGAGTCAAAAGTTTCATCTATTGAAGAAAATTAGTATCTTCAAACTCTTACTGTTATTCAACTACACGGTATCCTGGCTGCTTTTGAAATGAGAAAAGGAGGTCCCTCACAAGTCAGAGAAGTTTCTTTTAAGGCCTGTGCAAAAGGAAAAGAAAATGAAGTTCTCAAGGAATAAAGTTATATATCAGAAGAATAAGAAGCAAAATTTGTGAGAGGACTGTTTGGTCTCAACCTAGTCTCCTAAATTGAGTTCAATTTAATTGTCAACCAGGGTTGGTAAACTGTTGAAGTGAAGTGCACCATATGTGCCTAAGTAACCTCTTCCTACTTCGTTGTATTTAGTGTTTTGTGATTTTTTTAGTCTTTTGTAATTATTTATGATGTTTTTGGTCTTTTGGTGGTTTTATGTTCATAAGAAAGATGACTAGAAAGCTAATGGAAAGGAACTAATGATTAAAAACAGAGTGAAGCCTAATTGGTTGATGACAAATGTCAAATGCAATTGCAAACACTAAAGCAGAATCAAATATAAACTATGACTAAGCAAAAGCAAAGCTTGATAATGAATTTTAAACAAATGATTCAAAACATAAACTCAACTTGAGAAATGATCAACTAAATATGCAAATCCTCCTAACTAAACAGTTTAAACAACTAACTTATAATGATGCAACATTTCATCCTTGATTAGAGATTTGTTGAAGCAAATTTGGAATAAAACATTTATACCATCATAAGATATTCTATTCTAGGACTAGTTCCTAACTCTATTCTGCAATTTAATTGAATGTCACAAAACCTTACTCAAGAGTTATTGATTTCTTTTCAAAGTAGTCTTTTGAGGGAGGGCTCTGTTTATGAAATGATAAGGAAATTGCAGAGGTACTTCAGGCCTTAAAATGATATTGTCTTTTGTTCATGTAGTTATGAAGCAATTATAGATTTTAGAACAAGAAGAGGTTTGTGAATAATGAAGGTTGTTTTGTTAAGTTTAACAACTGAAGTAATCTAATATGCAGTGAATGACAACTGAATATGGAGTGCAAATGCAATGAGTTGAACTACAACTGAACCTAAAATGTCACTAGCCTAAAACATTGTTGAACTACAAGTCATTATCAAACTTAAAACAAAATAACTGAGCATGAATTAAGTGCAATTAAACTCCGGAGTATCCTAACTATGCTATGCAAACATAAAGACTGAAAGCAATTAAAAACTAAGATATCATGGCTATCTCCCACTCATCATTATGATATTTTGGACAAGCGTTTAAGAGCAAGGACAACTATGGTACTTAGTACAAACACACAAATGAAGCGTTCAGGATCACAATCATGCTTAAAACATTATAAATATTTCTTGGAAGAGTTTCTTCTTGTGGAAGAGTATTTAGCATAAGTATAACTGTGATATTGAACAAAAGAGATTACAATTAAATCCTACAATACTATAGCCAATTCCCATTCATCATTATAATATTTTGGAAGAGCTTCTTCTTTTGGAAGAGTTTTTAGAATGAGTATAACCACAGTAGCTAATGAAAACAACTACTAATTCAAATTCAAAAACGTAAAGGTAGCTAGAATACTTATCTAATTTACGCAAATAAATCCGTGCAAGAGGCAGGGGCCCTCTACCACCTGACGGAATTCAACTCCAAATTAAATCAACACTTCCAAAACAACACTGTCTGCTTCATTAAAAGAGAAATAACTTGAACAGAGCAATCTGCGTCTTCAGAAATGTAGCACAGAGTCTCAGCAAAATCTAGAACAAAAATCTCCAGCCTAGCTCTCGGTTTCCCAAGTGTTTATATAACAAATGTTCATAACAGAACTTGCAACAATTCAAGGATTATTGTCTTTCCTTATCGAAATCATACTAGGACTCTTAAAGTGGCTGCGTGAAAAGGAAATGGACATCTGGACTGAGACACTCCTACTAGAAGTCTACTTTCTTAAATATGTTCCCACGTATCAAAACCATACACAAAATTCGTTTCTTCCTTCATGGTGAGCAACGAACCATGTAGACATGACGTGGAATATGCCCATATGCGGTTTTTCTTGAGACGACACCTGTAACCCACTCAAACTGTAAAACAGCTGCGGAATGCGGGATCAGCTACGGAATGCGCGGTCAGCTACGGAATGCCTGTATTCTGTAGCTATTTTGCAGAAAATTGTTAAAATAGAAAAAATCATGAAAATACAATATGTTAATCAATTTCATGTAACCTTTAAGCAATCATAATCATTCTTCATTGATTTTAGGCTTATGAAGTGATAAAATAATGATGAAATGAAGTGAAGATTTGTAAAAGAGAAGGCAATTCTAAGGCTCAACATACCCCCACTGCAAGACTATTGCATGTCCTCATGCAATTTCATCAAAACTTATTCCATGTGCTTTGAAACTTCTGTTAGAACATCCAACCTTATCCTTCTGCTTCTTTTGGCCCTAATCTATTTTCTAATCTCTGTTAACTTTTTAGAGATTAGTTCTTCATCTTCCTTTTGTAGTGGAGTGTCAAGTTTATTTTCAATATCCATGTCAGTTTCTCTTCTTCTGCTCCATCAAAATATTTGACAAAAGATTTTGTAATCTCCTTATGGAAGCCATCAAATTTCTCTATAAAATTTAGCCTCCCTTCTTATTGTAGTAGCTCCTTGACTTGTGGATATCCTTCCAAATACTTGACTTCAACTGATTCTGTCCTGACAATTAGCCACATTCCTCCTCTATGCAGATTATCTTCCTTTCAGAATTACTTTTCTATGCTTGAAGCTAGATTGACTACAGAGTATAATGCTTTATTTTGAAACTGTATCTCTGTGTCTGAAGATGGATTAGTTGAAGAATGATGCTTCACCCTTAGAATTACCTTTCTGCACTTAGAGATGGATTGGCTGCAAAGTGTAATGGAAGTGAATGGATGGAGGTGATTAAGCTATAAGGAAAAATGAAGTGGCTATGGATCTGATGGAGAATTTATGATGACCTTGTGGTGAGATATGGAATGTTGGATAAGGGATATGGCTAATCAATTCGAATGATAGGTTGTTTGGGAAACACATGATTATACACATTGTATCTATTTCATGTTTTAACTTTTTGCTATTAAAATAATTTTCACAATTTACCTCAGAATTTTGACCTTGTTAATTGCTGTGCTTGATGCTGTTCCTTTGGTCCTCTTTTAGCTTGTTGATTTTCAAAACAGAATCCTTCAATTTCCTGTAATCATCATCTCTTTGTAGGCTGTACAATTATGTCAGAACTGCTGAATAAGATGTGGCTGCAACATGCAATCTGTAAGAAGAAATGAGGTATGAATATGGAAGATGGATGTGAAATGTAATGGAGTGAAAGTGGAATGGGCTTGTGAAATGAAATGAAAATGGCGTGAGATGGAGTGGAAGTGGAGTGAGATGGAGTGGAATTGTAGAATGAAATGAATTTTGCAATTTCTCTCAAATGGTACATCAGACTTCCCTGAAATTTTCTGAGGTTTTCACCAATATTATTATGCATTTTCCGACGAAAAATCTCTGCCATTGGTTACACGGATCTCCTGGAAGATGAGGAATGGCTGTAGGTGAAAGTGGCCAATTTCTTGAAAAATACACACTGAAATTTTCTGAAATTTTCTGTGTTTATTCACCCTACCTCAATGCATTTACCATAAAAATTTTAGGACCAACGGATGCACGGTTTGAAAGTTATGATAAAATCAATTTCTGCCCTGTTTCATCCTTCATTTTGCCCAATGTTGCAACAAAAAAGTACACCACGGACTCATTTTAAGGCCAAATTGAGTGATTCCAAAGGTAAACTATGTATTTTTACCTTCTCTACTGCCAAATGCTTCCAGAATTTCATTTTGATGAAGAAAAGGCACTGCTGTGCAAAAATACTCAAATCTGTCCTATTCTGTCCATAATGCTAAAAATTGAAAATCTGCCTGGAAAACCCTTCTGAAATGCCCTTAAAAATTGTTTTTTTCCAAATTATGTCCGCATCTTACTCAATTTATCATATTCTGAGAAAACCCAGAAGCTCAGAATTTTTTATTTCTGCTCCAATCTCTTGCAATACTTAGCGTAGCGCCACTTTAAATTATTTGTTGTTGAATTGAAAAGAAGATGAACATGCTGCTAAAATGCACTGCTGCAAGTTGTTGTTGATTCCATAAAACCATTAGTCTTCATCAAAGCCAACATTCATGGTACAATTCTTACCATGCGAATAGATGTGTCGAAGTCGAGCATGGGAAAAAATCATTGGATTACCGATCAATAATGAAAATCATTAACCAATGCGAGACAACGCACTGATAATGTAAATGAGTGTCAAGGTACCTCAGTGCATCTTGACAGGGACGAATGAATGTGTCGAAGTCGAGTCACCTGCAAGATTTGACAATCATGAGACATTGTTGTATTCTCATTGTTATCAACGAGGAGGCTTGCCATTGATGAATGCAAGCTCCAAGGCACTCCAAATAATCTCTAATCTTGATCTCAGATAAAGTGTTGAGTTCGATGGGACAAGATCTGTTGGAAGGTGGACCTTAAGGAATTCCACATCATCCAACTCGAGCATAGAACCAAGAATGATTTGAAGAACCATGAAAGATTGAAACCATCATGAAATTGCAGAACTTATTGTGAACTTTGCCCGCCAATTGCCTGGTTTTCAAACAAAGCTCATGTCCAATTGTGCCAGCAAGCTGGTTTTCACAATAGGACTTATTTTTCTCTTTACTCTTTTTTTTTCTTTTTTCTTTTTTCCTTTTTTTTTCTCTTTTTTTTTTTATGTCCTACTCTACTTGAAAAAGAAAATCTTGTTCAAGTATATGAGTACTTCCAATGGAACCATGTTTGTAACAAGATGATAGATAAACTCATATGCAGGTTTGAAAGACACTCTTTGATATGTACCTGTATAGGAGATGCCAACTGTCTTGATTTAGATGATGTCAGAAGATATTGAATAATTGAGCATTGGAATCCGATGACTGAATTGAACCAAGATTCAATGTAATCTTGTCTTTCTTGTCTTTCCTCTATCATGAAATGCAAGTCTTCAGAGATGTGATCTTCATTCGTAGAATCTGGTGATAGGCATGCATGAGACTTTTCAATCTCTGGTTCCAATATCTTCTCTCTATCAATAGACATCCATGATTCTTGGACCTCATCTGAGTCTTCTTCTTCTGGTTTTTGTTCTTCAATGATAGTTGATGAATCATTTTGCAATACCTCAGAATTGTAAGTTGATTGAGGTGTTTTATTGTTGAGGATATGAAATGGTTGTGGAGGTAGTGGAGTGGGGAATATTTGGGGTGCTTGTGTGGATGATAATGGGAAAGGTTGAATTGAGGTAAAATAAGGGTGATATTGATGTTGTAGTGGAGATAAATGGTATGGATAACATTGATGATGGTATTGAGGATAGAGAGGGAAATATTGAGGATATGATGGATTTCCTTGATAGGGCCTTTGCCAAGATTGGTTTTGAGGTTGGGATTGATATGGCCAAGGTTTCCAAGGTTGATTTTGAGGTTGGGATTGATATGGCCAAGGTTGCCAAGGCAAGGGTGTTTTCAAATTACCTTGAGGTTGTTGTGCATAACCTTGAAACTGTGCATAAGGATATTGCATCATATTGGGTTGATGAGGCTGCCATAGTCCTCTTGGAGCTACATAACAAAGTTGCTCTTGTGCTTGATTTTCTCCATTATCCTTCTGGTAAATTGCCTTCAACCCTGGTAATGATGGGCAATCTTCAGTAGTATGTGATCCTACACAAATTTTACACATTTTAATGTTATCAAGTGGACATTCATGCAAAGCATGTTTCTTTCTACATCTAGGGAAAAATATAAATGAAGAAGATTTCTGCTTGTTTTGCATTCTTAGCATGTCAGTTTGTTCATTTAAATTACCAAGAATGTTTAGCAGATTGTTAGGTTCAGTTTGACTTACCAATCTTGAAGCTGACTTACTTACTCTTGCCATAAATGGATCTTGAGGGGATCTTACACACTTTGCTTTTCCTCTTGATATGTTCTTACACATTTCACAAATTTCTTGAAATGGCAATTGATAGACATCTCCTTTTCCCACAAGATTAAGAAGATCAATCCATTCATCCTTTATAGCATTTAGTAGGAGAGTTTTTAATGCATCTAATCCTAAATTATGCAATTTAGATCTTTTGATATTATAAGTAAATCTCTCTACTAAATCTTCTAGGCTTTCATCCTCTTTTTGGTTCATGTTAAAGACTTCATTTCTAAGGTCATGGTGCATACAATAACCTTTATATTTTTCCAAAAAATACTCTTTTCATATCATCCCATGTCCTTATAGAATTTGTTCCTAAATTCATGAACCATCTAAGAGCTCTATCCTTCAATGTTGCCGGAAACAAATTCAATTTTTGCATGTGCAATGAGTAGCCATAAGATCTACAAATTATTTCAAATTCAAAAAGAAAGGTTTCCGAGTCTTCTGATCTCATACCTTTGAAGTTAGGAAGCACAGATGGATGGATGTTCTTCATTTGAATGTTGATATCAGTTTCTTGAATGGGAAATCCAAAAGGATCTTCCTTGTCATCATCTCCATCCATTTCTTCAACCTGCTTTATCACCTCTTCTTCTACCTACAAAAATATGAATTCATGATGTGGATGTGTGGCTCTTACTACACCACATGATATAGTGGGTGTGGTAGGTGATTGAAGTTTTTGTTTTTGTTTTTGTGGATGTAGGAAATCAGGATACCTAGTTACACTTCCCCGGCAACGGCGCCAAAATGTTTGGTCTCAATCTAGTCTCCTAAACTGAGCTCATTTAATTGTCAACCAGGATTTGTAAACTGCTGAAGTGAAGTGTACTGTATGTACCTAGGTGCTTGTTTCCTAATGCGTTGTGTGTAGTGTTTTGTGATGTTTTTGGTCTTTTGTAATGATTTATGATGTTTTTGGTCTTTTGGTGGTTTTATGTTCACAAGAAAGATGACTAGAAAGCTAATGGAAAGGAGCTGGTGATTAAAAACAGAGTGAAGCCTAATTGGTTGGTGACAAATGACAAATGAAATTGCAAACACTGAAGCATAATCAAATCTAAACTATGACTAAGCAGAAATAAAGCTTGATAATGACTTCTAAGGAAATGATTCAAAACATAAACTCAACTTGAGAAATGATCAACTAAATATGCAAATCGTCCTAACTAAACAATTTGAACAACTAACTTATAATGATGCAACATTTCATCCTTGATTAGAGATTTGTTAAAGCATATTTGGAATAAAAAATTTATACCATCATAAGATCTTCTATTCTAGGACTAGTTCCTAACTCTATTCTGCAATTTAATTGAATGTCACAAAACCTTACTCAAGAGTTATTGATTTCTTTTCAAAGTAGTCTTTTGAAGGAGGGCTCTGTTTATGAAGTGATAAGGAAATTGCAGAGGTACTTCAGGCCTTAAAATGATATTGTCTTCTGTTCATGTAGTTATGAAGCAATTATAGATTTTAGAACAAGAAGAGGTTTGTGAATAATGAAGGCTGTTTTGTTAAGTTTAACAACTGAAGTAATCTAATGTGCAGTGAATGACAGTCTGAATGTGAAGTGAAAATGCAATGAGTTGAACTAAAAATGAACTTAAAATGTCACTAATCTAAAACAGTGTTAAACTACAAGTCATTATCAAACTTAAAGCAAAACAACTGAACATGAATTAAGTGCAATTAAACTCTGGAGTATCCTAACTTATGCTATGCAAACAGAAAGACTGAAAGCAATTAAAAACTAAGATATCATGGCTATCTCCCACTCATCATTATGATATGTTGGACAAGCGTTTAAGAGCAAGGACAGCTATGGTACTTAGTGCAAACACACAAATGAAGCGTTCAGGATCACAATCATGCTTAAAACATTATAAAGATTTCATGGAAGAGTTTTTTCTTGTGGAAGAGTATTTAGCATAAGTATAACTGTGATATTGAACAAAAGAGATTACAATTAAATCCTACAATACTATAGCCAATTCCCATTCATCATTATAATCTTTTGGAAGAGCTTCTTCTTTTGGAAGAGTTTTTAGAATGAGTATAACCACAGTAGCTAATGAAAACAACTACTAATTCAAATTCAAAAACGTAAAGGCAGCTAGAATACTTATCTAATTTACGCAAATAAATCCGTGCAAGAGGCAGGGGCCCTCTACCACCTGACGGAATTCAACTCCAAATTAAATCAACGCTTCCAAAACAACAACTTTTACGCAATTGAAGAGAAATATGGCAGACAAAGAAGCTTAATCTGCGTCTTCAGTAGCCACGAGTCTCGGCAAAATCACAAACAAAAAATCTCAGCCTAGCTCGGTTCCCAAGTGTTTATATAACAAATGTTCATAACATAACTTGCAACAATTCAGAGATTATTGTCTTTCCTTATAGAAATCATACTAGGACTCTTAAAGTAGCTGGCATTAGAAGAAATGGACATACGGGTGAAAGGCAGTCCTACTAGAAGTCTACTTTCTTAAATATGTTCCCACGTATCAAAACCATACACAGAATTCGTTTCTTCCTTCATGGTGAGCAACGAACCATGTAGACATGATGTGGAATATGCCCATATGCGGTTTTTCTTGAGATGACACCTGTAACCCACTCAAACTGTAAAACAGCTGCGGAATGCGGGATCAGCTACGGAATGCGCGGTCAGCTACGAAATGCCTGTATTCTGTAGCTATTTTGCAGAAAATTGTTAAAATAGCAAAAATCATGAAAATACAATATGTTAATCAATTTCATGTAACCTTTAAGCAATCCTAATCATTCTTCATTGATTTTAGGCTTATGAAGTGATAAAATAATGATGAAATGAAGTGAAGGTTTGTAAAAGAGAAGGCAATTCTTAGGCTCAACAAGGACTTCAACCATGTACTGGAAGATTTAGAGGTAAACTTCCCTTCAAGTGTTTTTCTTGTGGTAGAGTTGGTCATTATGCTACTAAGTGTCCTTATAAAGAAATTCATGATAAAGCGAAACAATTTGAAAAAGGAAGGAGTTATTATACAAATGAAGATAATGATGGATTTTCAAATGAAGAAGAAGAATATTATGATCAATATCTGCAATTTCTCATGGCATGTACCATGGATGATGATAATTCCCTAAAAGAAAGGGATTTGGTTATTGAAGAATTGCATAGATAAAGAAAGAATGGATGATTTCATGGATGTTGTTTTTGTTGTAACTCATTTTGGAATAAGGCCACTGATTACAGGTTAAGTATGATGAAGAGAGCTGAGAATTTCTAGCACACAATAATAAATTTCAAGAAAAGATGGAAAAAGAAGAAGCACTGGTCAAAAACGTAGTTAATATTGACCCTACTGCAGTCATCTGTTTCTAAAGTTTACTTCTCATAATGACTGTAGGAGTAATGTGAGATAAATTATAGGAATCAGTCATGCATCATCACAAGGGGAGAAATATATGGCAATTCCCATGGTTGGTTTGGTAATTATGGTTGTGTTTATTTGTAGCACTGCATCTGATGTGACAACAGAATATAGGTACAGTCTGTATAAATCTAGGGGGAGATAGAGATGTGAAATTTCAGTATTTCACTTTATGTACGCGGTTTGCATGAACTAAATCTGCATATATGCGTGAGTTCTATTGTAGACAGTTGTATATGTTTTTCTATGATAAGAAAAATAGCGAGACAGACTCAAGAATAATTTCTGATATACTGCTGATAGTAATAATTTTCTTGATCTGGTGTTGATGGTTATATATGATGATATGTAATATTACCAAATGGGGAAGCTGCAATATATGAACACAAAACTGGAAATAGAAATGTAAAATAACTCATTAACATTGGAGACCAATATGGAGTCATAAAATCATGTATTAGATCAGCAAATCAATACAAAATAGTGAGGCATGAATCATATACAATGAGGAAAAAAGCCTCCCATAAGCAACCACTCCCAAATATGAACTGTTGTTACAATACAAAATGCCGGAGAGAAATTACAGCATAGTCATATGAAGCATAAATATAGCTGGAGATGATACAATGATATAAAAATACTGATATAGGCCCCAACAGAGTCTAGACATACAGATCTGGGCATTAGATCAGCTTTCCAAGACAACCCAAGAAGGTTTCTGGAAAATGCACACAATGTGCCAATGTAAGCTGCAACCCTAGGGCTGAAGATATACTGCAAAAACAGAAATTAAAAGATATGGCTGAAGATGATGTAGAAAACTACATATATTCTCCAATAGATCTGCCAGATGAAATAATAGCTCCTCCACTGAAGAAATCACCCCTCAAAACAACCACTGAAACTACCCTTGCAACTCCTCCCTAAAATAATGCAGATCTAGGTTGAAACTGCGCTGTAGGGGATAAATATTCCTTATCCTACTTCTAAATGTGTCAATAAATATCAAGGGGCATCTTTACAGGCCTTCTAAGGGATGGAAACCTTCCTCCACAGCAAAACTAGCTCTGAGGACACCCATTCTAATTCTCCACTGCTGCACCCTGCAACACAGCACAATATTCTGTAGAAACTGCGCTGTAGATGAAGACTGAAGCTTGGACCTAAGCTTGAGTGTGGAAATGAAGTGAAATGATCCTCCAAGATGCCTCTCAATGAAATGTATGGTATTCCTGCTGAAGAACACCCTGTGCTAAATAGCACTGCAAACTCAACTAAACAACTAAAGAATGCCAAAAGTCTAAACAGACCATATACAAAATAATAAGCCAAAAACATAACCCCATATGGCTGCCATCCTCTTCCTTATATAGGTTATGAGATTCCTTACCCTTGGCCCCACCTAATTAGGTCATTTCCTCCACGCAATCAATCTCCCTCCAAAACTTCGGCATTCCTCATTTAATGTCCACTCCTCCATAACATCGCTCTTGATTTGGTCAAAGTTGACCTTTTCAACATGATCCAACCCCTGTTCATACTCAAGGGTGCTTTATTTGGCTTCTTAGAAGGTCTCCCTTCACACTTTAAGTTTTTTTATTGCTTCTAAGGAGATTTATGGACCTCCCCACCCATTTATTCACCTACCTAGTGACAAATTAATCTATAATATTCGATTTAGCTAAAAGCTAAATTTTAGGAATATTACAGTCCTTCCCTCCAAAATTTTGCTTATCCTCAAGCAACTATAAAGGTGGAGAAAAATTCATCCCCTCCTCCTATTGTGGCCTCCTCATCAATAGTCCCCACCATTGCTTTAGATATTCTATAATAATCATGTCTCCCAATGGTTCCTCCCACATGTGCAAGTTGGCCTTTGGTGAAATAACCAAATGGCTCTCATCATGAGAAAGTGGAAGGTCTATATGGAAACCTTCTTGTTTTCAAATGGAATCCTCAAGGTAGGAGTGATGAAAAACACAGGGGGCCTCATTCCCAATGAGAAACTCCCATCTCCATGCTATCATCCAAATGAAATGAATCACCTTCCAGCATGGTAATTCATAGAAAAGTTCCTCCCAATTGTTTATGAGAGGCATATACCAAGTGCTCCAAGCAATCATATGTCCCACCTCATAAAGAGACAAGTGATCTACTGTAGTGACCATACCATCTCCCATTCTCCCCTTGAAGCATGAAGCATAAATGGTCTGGGAAATTTCTTCCCCCATGGACACATCCAACCAATGTGCCTTCCTTCCAATCATGTTCCCAACAAAGATAAGAACATCATCAACTTATGGAATCAAAATCAAATTCATGCTAGCTACCATGTGTAGTAAAGGAGAAGGAAAATGGTCCCTCATGTGAAACCAGTGCAATTTTGCACCTAACTGCCATAGAATGTGATATAACAAGTGTCTCTCCCACCACTTGTTTGCTTCCCCATTCTTCTTGCATGCTTGGAGAAGGTGTATGATGGTTGGTGTTAATGAAGAACACCATGAAGAATACATCATCTCCCAAAAATATTCTAGGGAATGGTCAACATCATCATTTCTCATGGCCCCAAGTAGCCCATGAAGCCAATAAGAAAGAGTGCCCCCTCTTGGAGAAATTCCCTGCACATGAGTGGTAAGAAAATGCAAGTACATAGTAAATATATCATGATGCTCATAAACAAAATCCTTACCATATACTTGGTTTAAATCAGTGAGGTAGCTCATGGATGAGCTCCCTCTCACACCCCATGAGTAAGGAGGTTGTGATGATAAATCTTCCCAAGAGTCGTGTTTCTCCTCACCCTCTAGAGAATTCATGCACTTCCTCATATGATAGTGCATCTCCTCTTTGAAGTCTTCCCACATGAATCCCTCCAAAATAGTATGATATGTTCTAATGAAACTAGTGGGATTGGAAAGAAATATATCATAGGCTTCATGTAGTAGTTTATCCTTGAGCTTTGAGTCTCTAGTCAAGTAGATCTTATCATGGAAATAAATGACTCCATCAACCACTCTATACCTCTTATATATCACTTGCCCATCAAGAACCTTACATGTGAAGAGGTTCTTGGAATATTCCACTAATAGTTGGGACTCCCAATATGGATCTATGATTCCTAATAATGACAGTGTTGTAGAAATCTGAAATGAAGTATCTGTCACATCATAAATCTCCCCTTTGACATGTTCAATTCCAAAGCCACATGTTGGAGTAATGTTACCCCAGCTTTTTTGCCTCTCTTGCAGCTGATATTGCCCAAGACAAGATTGGAAGTCAACCTCCTCTTGAAAGGTATCTCTCCTCCAAAAATTCCATAGTTTGTTCAATGCATACAAGAGTGTCATTAACATCTTGTCATTTTTAGAAATATTCCTCATGTGTGGGAGTATCATTTTCTTCCCCAAGGTTATGGAGTAGCCCTTTGGCACCATGCTCATGTCATCATATATTTCTGAATCATCATCTTTCAAAGCAAATAGCTGAGTGGGAGATAGCAATGTCCATATCCGAAAATTGTTCACCCCTCCTTTGAACCCATCAAAGGTCCTCTGCATTGTGCTAGCTCCTCCCAAGGCTTATTCCCTAGCCAAATGCATCAATGTTGCACCATGTTGAGATAAATTTTTATTCATCTTCCAATCAAGGGGTCTCCCTGGTAGAATGCTTGTATGTAAAGAGACATCAAAATTTAAAGTATACTGTATAGGTGAGTGGACTGATTTGTCCCTTCCTTCACTACATAAATAAGCCTCCTTCTATATATAAATCCCTTGAAATAAATAAGGGTGCATGCTCCCCATCTTTTGATGTTGATCAACCTTTTCTTCTCCTCCCTTGATCAAGGTCTTACTACCCATTACTAATGTCACATGTTGCTCCTTGGGAAATTTTTGCAAATATGAAAAAGATCCTCTAATTGAAGCAATAGCTTCATGCCCATCTCCATGTGGTGATGGTTCTCCTCCTGAAGTGACAACACTGTTAGTTCCTCTCTACTCTTCCTTCAATATTTGAGAATACCTCATCAACAATGAGAGACCCTAGATCTTGGTCTTCCTTTGAAGGAGGAATATCCATGTCTTCCTTTTGAGAATAAAGCTCTTCATGCAATGGCGATCTTGCCCTTGGAAAGGTATCATACAAGTTTTTATCCCCCTCAATAGAAATCTGAAGTGGAGTTGGTGCAATGGATATTTCCAACTCATGCAAAGGTTTTGAATGTTTATGTTTTGCTAGCTCAATCAAAGATGTTTCAGATTGTTTTACATCAAATCTATTCACTAATCTCTTAGTGAATCTTGTATAAGTAGCTATATTTGCATGATTAAATGAAGAAGATTCATAAAACCACCAAGTATGAGCCTTAGCTTCAAGATGCAGCGTTGCTATCCTAAGGGCTTCCATTTTTGAAACTTGATGTAGATGCAAATATGAGTCAAGCTAATCTATCCAATCCTTGGCTGTGCATGTGGAGGACCCATGAAAATCTGGCAGAAAGAATCTACCTCTTCTTCTTCTATTGTGATTACTGGGTCTTCTTTCCTCTTTGAGTTGGAAAAACTCTTGGAAGTTCAAGTGCCACTTGAATCTCCAAGATTGATATTCATATTCCTGAAGATAGTCACTCAAAGTCTCCTCCTTTGGTGCATCTTCTTCCTCCATCTCTCTTGTAATAAATATGGGCATACTACTGCACTGTGGATCAGATTGTGTGGCTGAATTCTCACACCCATCATGTAAAAATATAGGGCTTGCTTCATATTCAAACCCCCTTAGAGATTCCCAGCACATCTCCTTTCTCATCTTCTTGATATATCCCTTGATGCTCTGCATAGTTTGAAGAAGAAGCTTTGAGAGCCCCTCTTCCTCATTTCCTCCAAATAATGGAGTCTTTTCTTTGTTTCTTCTGTACATCTCCTCTTCTTATGAGAAGCTTCTCCTTATGGTGACATATTGGTTGAATGCACAGGCTGAGCCAAGATTATGCTCTAATACCACTATAATATTCCCAAATGGGGAAGCAACAATATATGAACACAAAACTGGAAATAGCAATGTAAATCAACTCACTAACATTGGGGACCAATATGGAGTCATAACATCATGTATTATATCATTAAATCAATACAAAATAGTAAGGCATGAATCATATACAATGAGGAAACAAGCCTCCCATAAGCAATCACTCCCAAATATGAACTGCTGTTACAATACAAAATGTCGAAGAGAAACTACAGCGTAGTCATATGAAGCATAAATATAGCTGGCGATGATACAAAGATATAAAAATATTGATATAGGCCCCAATAGATTCTAGACATACAAATCTGGGCACTAGATCAGCTTTCCAAGACAACTCACGAGGGTTTCCGGAAAATGCACACAATGTGCCAATGTAAGTTGCAGCCCTAGGGCTGAAGATATGCTGCAACAACAGAAATCAGAAGATATGGCTGAAGCTGATGTAGAAAACTATAGATATTCTGTAATATATCCTCTAGATGAAAGAATAGCTCCTCCACTGAAGAAATCACCCCTCAAAACAACCGCTGCAACTACCCCTGCAACTCCTCCCTAAAATAACGCAGATCTGGGCTGAAAATGCTATGTAGAGGATAAATATTCCTTAGCTTGCTGCTAAATGTGTCAATAAAGATCAAGGGGCTTCTTTACAGACCTCCCAATGGATGGAAACCTCCCTCCACTGCAAAACTAGCTCTGAAGACACCCAATCTAATTCTCCACTGTTGCACCCTACAACACAACACAATATTTTGTGGAAACTGCATTGTAGTTGAAGACTGAATGTAATATTCCCAATTAGTAGCAGCTAATTGGAAATATTAATTTTGACTAATTTTTCCTTTATAAAGTTAAATATAAATAAAGTCGGTGAAGGAGCACTTAGCTCACACTTAGGATAAAAGAATTCCCTAAAGTCACTAAGGAGACATATCAAATTAGCAAGGTGGGGCCTAGTGGCCAAGTGGAAGCACAGGGATTGGTGGGGCCTAGGTGAGGGAGAGGTTCACCAAGCATAAAAGGAGGAAGGGTGCCCTCATTCTCATTCATTCTGATTATGCATTTTGAGGATTTTCTTCTTGACACTGAGCATGCTTGTTGTTTAGCAAAGTCTGCACGTACTGTTTAGTACACCGGGTGTCTTCGTTCGGAGATCCCAACCTCAGCCCTGGGGGACTTCGAGTGTTTTCTTGGGTGAGGAGTTCCATCCTTATTTTTTCAGTGGGAGTTGCAGCTATCATGGGAGGAGCACCCACGCAGAGACAGCGCAGTCAGTGAGAGGGAGGATGCAGTCTTGTGGAGAGTTTGTTCCGAATTGGGAGTTTGAGGTGGATTAATCCCAGGATAGTGGATAAGGGGCCAACCCTTTCCTATTCCAATGTTTTGGTAGAGTTACGGACCAGATTTTGGATCCATTCATTCAGAGCCAACGTCCCTCCTTAAGGAGCAGCACAGAGCCTCAAGGGAGCTATTTTCGGGGGTCGGCCATTTCTGAAAATATTTTTGGGTTTTTCTGAGGTTTGGAAGCAGAGGCCATTCCCAAATTTTCAGAATTTTCCGAGGTGGGGAGCAGCCCCAAAGATTCAATCCATTCTAGTAGTAGTAGCAGTAGAAGCAGCATGACAACAACACCAGCAGCTTGGATATTACACAGTCATTGAGGGAATAGCCATTTCAGGATATATTCTAAGATTATTTCTATGCTTTCCTAGTGCAAGCCAAGGTTCCATCATTCTGATCACCTTTATATTCATTTTGTCTTTTAGTACTTAATAAAATGGCTCAGTGTTCTCCATATTGTATCTAGTTCATGTGATGCCTCTCTATTTGTTGTAGTTTCTTGTTTATGTGCTTTATATTACTGTTTATTTCTATTTGTAATATTACAGTGGTATCAAAGCTGAGGTCTCGAGGTCAAGACTCGCAGAGTGTGGTGGGATGTAATGTCCCGTGTGTGGGTAGGGCTCATAGCCACGTGTCCGGGGTCTGTGTAATGAGGGGTACTACGTAAGGGTCCCCACCTTCAGATGCTCCAATGGGTCTTAAGACACCACCCTTAACACCATGGGATGTTGTCCTCACTAACGGGCCGGTCTTTTGGTGTAGTGTTTGGGCCTAAGGGTATCACTGTAATATTCTGAATAGAAATAAACAGTAATATAAAGCACATAAACAAGAAACTACAGCAACTAGAGAGGCATCACATGAACCAGACACAATATGGAAAACGTTGAGCCATTTTATTAAGTACTGAAAGATAAAATGAATAAAAAGGTGATCAGAATGATGGTACCTTTGCTTGCACTAGGAAAGCATAGAAATACTCTCAGAATATATCGTGAGATGGCTGCTCCCTCAATGACTGCGTAATCTCCAAGCTGCTGGTGTTGTTGTTGTGCTGTTGCTACTGTTGCTACTGCTGGAATGGACTAAATCTTTGGGGCTGCTCCCCACCTTGGAAAATTCTGAAAATTTGGGAATGGCCTCTACTCCCAAACCTCAGAAAAACCCAGAAAGCTTTTCAGAAATGGCCAACCCCCAAAAATAGCTCCCTTGAGGCTCTGCGCTGCTCCTCAAGGAGGGACGTTGGCTCTGAATGAATGGCTCCAAAAGCTGGTCTGTAACTCTACCAAAACACTGGAATAAGAAAGGGTTGGCCCCTTATCCACTATCCCGGGCTGAATCCACCTCAAACTCCTAATCCGGAACAACCTCTCCACAAGACTACGTCCTCCCTCTCACTGACTGCGCTGTCTCCCTATGTGGGTGATCCTCTCATGATAGCTGAAACTCCCACTGGAAAAATAAGGATGGAACTCCTCACCCGAGTAGGCACTCAAAGTCCCCAGGGGCTGAGGTTGGGATCTTCGAACAAAGACACTCGGTGTACTGAATAGTACGTGTAGACTTTGCTAAACAACAAGCATGCTCAATGTCAAGAAGAAAATCCTCAAAATGCATAATCAGAATGAATGAGAATGAGGGGACCCTTTCTCCTTTTATGCTTGGTGAGCCTCTCCCTCACTCAGGCCCCACCAATCCCTGTGCTACCACTTGGCCACTAGGCCTCACCTTGATAATTCGATATGTCTCCTTAGTGAATTTATGGAATGCTTTTATCCTAAGTGTGAGCTAAATTCTCCTTCACCCACTTTATTTATATTTTAACTTTATAAAGGAAAAATTAGTCAAAATGAATATTTCCAATTAGCTGCTGCTAATTGGGAATATCACAGTCCTCCCTGCCAAAAATTGCTTGTCCTCAAGCGATGCTTGAACAAGCCTCCTATATAGCTGATGCTCCCCACCATCACTGTAAAATGTGCCTGGGTCCCAGATGTGCCACTGAATCTTCCCTGTCCTCTGTATCACCTTGATATGGAGGGATCTCTCAATGTCAGGATCCCAAGCCATCCTGTCCAACATGAAGCTCCACTTGCTCCACTCACCATCCTGCCATGCTAATGAAGTCCACCACTTCATTAATGACTCGATAAATCCCAATGGAAGATATACATGATATCCCCATGTAGTATACAGCTCACCCCGAGAGTTTATCGAGCTGTGTAGAGTTGTAATGCTCAAGTATCCTGCTAATCTCTTAGATGTACCACCATGATGATGTTGTGCTACTTTGATCATGAGAATCTCCCTGTCATGTGCAGGCTGTATCCTCCTCTCCTCGGACCTAGTGGCAGGATATCTATGAGAGACAAGCTCATCCAGACCAGGAATCGCCATGATGCCAATACCTACCCCTCTAAATGCAGCTCTGAATCTATGTAGCAATAGATAAAGTTTTCCTTGCCATCCGATGAAGGCCTATGTGTACCCCCATGTGCCAACCCAACAGTGAAATAGATCACTCTCTGTCCTGACTCTGACCATCATGAGACAGAATGGGCTATCAATCAATTGAATCTCTGCATCACATAGTCGGACCTGCTGCACCATAGCTCTGACAATTACGGGAATCCCTCTATGCCTCATCTCTAGTCCCTGCTCGTGACCAATATAGAGGGTCCATATATCATGGGAAAATATGATGCATGCTAACTTTCCCTGTGTTAGCCACTGTGTAGTATCGATGACTGCTGGAAGCCATATGTGACAAATAGTCACCCCCTGAATGCAATCAATATATAGATATATAATACTCGCAATTGACTAAAGGTGTGTGGATCCCTCCTGTCCTTGCCAACCATCTCCACTAGATCTTCTATACACCCTCTCGATAATGTGTTAATACATTTTCTAGAGCCCAAACACATACTGGGATGCTACCTCTGTTGTACCCAGTATCCTGTGCTCATGCATGGTCTTGACATGCCCTGAGAAAAGAGTGACGCATGTCTCCCTCATGACCCACTCCCCAAGCGTAGGCTCAGTGATGACTGATGTGCCACCCCTGTAGAGGATCATCCCATCCTCTAACATGTGGCTATCAACTAGCGCACCGACCTATTGCCACTACTGAGAAGTCTCTCCCCTAGTGTGCTGAGTGTCATCCAAATATCTTGGGTGAGCCTCGTGTACCCCGTTGCTCATGCCCAAAGTGCCAAAGGACAACAAAAAAATCGACTGTGCCCGTGAGTGATGTAGAAGAGGGTCAAGTGTGTGATTCCCCACAAATTCCATCAAGTATCGCTCATATGTCTCCCCATCGATCCTGGGTGAACTACCCCCAAAGATAAGTCCGGTGTCCTTGTCCATGAGTCTCCCTGGAGGAAATACTCTAAGACCCTACTGTGAAACACCGTATGCCCTCGCATACCACTGATCATCCATGTACTCCTCGACATGCCACTGCACACTGAGGCATACCCCTATACACTATTGGATACCCCCTACTACTGTTGTACCACCCTGTACCATCTCGTGCTTTGTCTGTGTCAAGGAATCGGTCACTCCTTGCATATTCTCAATGTGATGTAGGACACTCCTACTCCACAATGCAGTCCCACACATTACGGTACACCACCATGCAACTCCATGTCCACCAGTAGTCCACTGCTCAATGCTAGAGGCTCCCACACATCCTTGGATGTGATGACCTAGAGTTGTGTCTCTACATGTCGGACCACCCCCAATCGGTATCATCACCTCCACTATCACATCGCTATACTCACCAACGAATCAATCATCACTCTGAACCCTCCCTAAGGGGTTCGAGAAGTGAATCTCCCTATGTGTCAGTAGTGATATCACCACTGCTCGGCTCCGATGTGACCTCTGTGCCCCACACAAAGGTGAAAAATCCTTGGCTCCATATAAGGCACCATCTAGTGGCCTGCCAATGCCACCTCCTCTAACAAGCTCCTGCCAAGGTATGTTGATCACCTTGTGACCCCGCGTATAAGTGTCATACCAAGAAAACCTAGGGAGTCTGCCCTTAAACTGGTTGGCCACTCGAGCTGACCGAAACTCCCCTAGCGAATGCACATGCTCAACTGCTAGGCCAACTGTACCCTCCAAGACATAGTCAACTGACCTGCCTGGGAAGCGACAGGTAGTCCCATCTAGATCCCAATGCCAGTCTGGGGTTTCTGTATTCCCAACACCTGGAAATTCCTGCTGAACTACACCCGAGTCCACCACTATCTCCATAACCCACTCCACCGGGTACCAAATCAAAATCTCTCGCCATCCATCCTCAACATGTGGATGTTGTACCCTGTGCAACTCCGACCATCTCATCACGCTAACCAAGTCAACGTATGAGATCTGACTAGGTGGCTCCACTTCTCTCTCTCCAATGGAAAGAGGTGACCCAACAATGTTGTTAGCCCCGTTTATGCATGCCTAAAGGGGGTTTCTCTGACACTCCAATATTCCCTCTAGTTGTACCATTAGGGAATCCATCCGTTCCCCAATGTGGGCCAACTTGGCCACTGACTTGGCACAAACCACTCTCATGCCCTCTAGCTCCTCGTTCTGTAACAAAATAGACTCTCGTACTGATGTGGCCTTCCCTTTCAAAACTAGAAGGTCGGCTGGAAGCTTATGACACCGTTGTGTGAGACCATCGTCCAATAACTCTATATCTCCTAGTGCCTCATAAAAGGTGGATACATCTCTTGACACCTCACCCATATTTCATGCGCTGCTACCACCCGAAGACTCGGACACTACCCCAGTCATCACCTCAATGGATGGCACTATTGGGGTAAGCTCTACTTTCTCTACTAAGACATCAATCGATGTTGTCAAGGAAGTCTCCAACACAGGTGACGTCTACGTCATACTAGGTGTATCCACATGCTCCCCATGATCATGTGTGCCCTCATCCTCCAAGTGTGAGGTAGTCATTTTGATGGCTTCCCCCTCCATT
Source organism: Pinus albicaulis (assembly GCA_034641835.2). NCBI lineage: Eukaryota > Viridiplantae > Streptophyta > Pinopsida > Pinales > Pinaceae > Pinus > Pinus albicaulis. Next base: position 1,049,687,223 of record CM076580.1, read on the forward strand.
ATTCGGTCAAGCTGGAAAGAGGTATCCAGCTTTTCCACCCGATCCCAAACCATGCAATCAGTGGATCCATCATATGTGGGAAAGGTGTCCTCCCAGTGGTATGCTGCAACTCTGAACTCTGTGTGCTAGACCCCCCATGGTTCCTTCCTCCTTCATCCTGCCTGAGCTGATATTAATTTTTGAGCCCTAAAGAAGTCCTTTCCTTTCACCAAATTTCACTTCATTCCATTTGTCCTTTATTATCTATAGGCTTAAAATATCAATAGGAATGATTCAAATCACTTTAAGAATGCATGCAATGACTGACTTATTATACTTTTGTGGTTTTGTTGTCATAGTGATTTTTGAGCAGACTTAGCTATAGAATGCAGTCATTCTGTAGCTAGTCGCATGTTCCGTAGCCATATTTATGTTTACACAGGTTACAGGTGTCATTTGAGGGAAAGACGCATATGGATAAAATCCAGAACTCTCCTACATTATTCCTTGTCCTCCACGAAGGCTGAGCACAAATCTGGAAGTGGTTATGCACGTGGACAAAGCCAAAACCAAGAAGCAGACTTCTACAAGGATAAGGACTCTGCAGGTGTCTTTAGCAAAATACGAGTCCTCAATAGGAGTTCTAGTTCGATTTTGATTATAAAAGACACCTATGCCTATTTCTACTCAATGACAGTTATGTATTTTCTTATAAAAATAACTCGATGAATCGAGAAATAGTTAGTTGATGTTTTGTTGTTAGTTCTCAAAGACTGTGATACTCTGTTTCTGAGTGTTTTTCCTTTAATGAAAGAAGTATAACTTTGATGCATGATCTGAAGAAACTTTAAGGAGTTAAGGATTTGTGTGCCAATCTGATGGTAGAGGGCCCCTACTATCCGAGAGGCTTTGTGCATATTTTCTAGACAAGTGACCTTTAACTCTGTTTTGTTCTTAACTTAGGCAGTTTTCTGAGTTTATTCTCTTGCATCATACTTATGTCATTTACTTACATCGAATATTACAGTGAATCTTTTTCTCATGAGTTGTTCCAATATATCACTAATGCGTGAATGAGATATAGCTGTAGTACTCTTGAGTTAATTGCATTATAATTCATTTTTGTTCATTGCATTTCAGTCCTATTAGCTAATTGCATTTCAGTCCTGTTAATTAGACTTAAAAGACTCTCATTATTTTATAAGATTATCTTGTTCTTAACTTCTTCTAACACATCATTATCATATGAACAAGAATTAGTTATATCATTTTGAGCTCTTGACTTTTCTGCAATTTCTCATAATTTTACAAACAGCCTTTTTCCCAAGTTGTTCCAAGAGATCTCTAACCTTTGAACGAGGCTTAATAGTAACATTTTGAGTTGCAGAATGAGTTAATTTTAGTGTCATAATTTATTTTAGCATAGGGTTCCTTACTATGTTGCAGATAATCTTTTCTCAAAATGTTCCAACAAATTTCTAACAACGGATGAGATTTTCTCTGTGATGTTTTAAGTTGTTGTTTACTAAAGAGAACCTCATTACATCAAACTAATCCTTTTCTCAGTTTGTTCCAACATACCTCTAATGAAATGAATTGGACTGAGTTTAATGTTATGAGTTACTTTTCTTATCAGCTTTACAATTTGTGGATTAGCATTTTCTGTTCTTAGGTGCCATTCATAGTTTAGAGTAGATTTTATTCTGTTTTAGTGTGATTAGTAACTCCTCTTTGCTAGCAATTCAGTTCTTTTCCCCTTAGTATAAAAAAACAAAACCAAAAACACTAGAAAAACACTAAGCACAACGAAGTAGGAAGAAGATACCTAGGCACATATGGTGCACTTCACTTCAACAGTTTACTAGCCCTGGTTGACAATTTATGACATTGATTTAGGATCACTAAGTTGATTAGACAGTAATCTCTGAAGGGAAAAGCCACTCTGAATTTTTCCCCCATGGACTGACATTTGCGGAAATAATCTCCAAAGGGTATATGATCATGTTGCCTACCATTATCACTCGGTACTAGAGGTAAGAATGTAGGCATCGTGATCCTGGTTGGCCTACTGAAGGTTGATGGGTGAGTGGTTGGTAAAGGGTGGTCACACTGTTGTGAAACCCCCAACGTCTCCCCAACTAGGGATTCTTGATGGATGCTTTCATTATTATTCTGTTGTTTGAGTCTTTTGAACATTCCCTTCTGTCCTTTGGCTAAATCATTTAGGGCCTTAAAAATGTTACCAAAGGTTTCTTCCCCTTTTCTCTTTGACTCCCCCATATTTTCCACCTCTACTGCCTTTGGTGGGTAAGATTCTGCCTACCCTCTTTTTTCATAGAAAAATATCCCCATGGTTGAGCCAAGAATGAAGCTCTGATACCACTGTAGGCCCAACCACTACACAAAAATACCGGCCTGTTAGTGAGGACGACATTGCATGGTGTTAAGGGTGGGGTCTTAAGACCCACTGGAGCATCTGAGGGTGGAGACCCTTGTGCAGTACCCCTCATTACACAGACCTCAGACACGTGGCTATGGGCCCTACCCGCACATGCGACATTACACTGAAGCTTGGCCCTAAGCCTAAGTTTGGAAATGAATTGCAATTCTCCTCCAAGAGGCCTCTCAAGGAAAGAGATGGGACTCCCACTCAAGAACACCCTGTGCTAAAAAACACTGCAAACTCAACTAAACAACTGAAGAATGCCAAAAGTATAAACAGACCATATACAAAATAATAAGCCAAAAACATAACCCCATATGGCTTCCATCCTCTTCCTTATATAGGTTATGAGCTTCCTTGCCCTTGGCCCCGCCTAATTAGGTCATTTCCTCCATGCAATTAATCTCTCTGCAAAACTGCATTATTCCTCATTAAAATATCCACTCCTCCAAAACAACGCTGTTGATTTGGTCAAAGTTGACCTTTTTAACATGATCCAACCCCTTTTCATACTCAAGGGTTCTTTATTTGTTGCGTAGAAGGTCTCCCTTCACACTTGAAGTGTTTTTATTGCTACTAAGGAGATTTATGGACCTCCCCACCCATTTATTCACCTACCTAGTGAGAAATTAATCTATAATATTCCATTTAGCTAAAAGCTAAATTTTAGGAATATAACATGATATGATATTAAGTTTTGATTATCTGATTAATGAATATTATTTTATGAATAAGTTTCTTTAATGATCAGGAGCACAATTTTAGGGAGAGTATTATCCTTGCTAAGAAGAATGCATTGTTGGCATTATTATGGTTGTTGAAATATGATCTCTCTCTTGAGGTATTTTGGTCTTGGTTATACAAAGTCACATATGTTATTTGTTGAAAAGGTCATATTGAGGCCTATGATGTAAAGTTGTTATATTCAGTCATGTAAGGACTTGTTCAAATTTATAAACCTACTTGGTTGCGTAGTTGAGTAAAATTTATAAACCCACTTGGTTGGGTAGCTGAGTAAAATACGTAATTCCAATTGGTTGGATTATTGATGTAAGTATGAGTCCTTTGTTATAGAAAAGGTCATACTCAGTTGTGTTATAAAGTCATGTACTTCATTGAAAAATCTTTTTTAATATTCAGCATGAGCTCATGGGGAGCATGGTCAAATCAGTGCACATAAGATCTACAAAGCTTTTCAAGGAAAGAGAAAACGTGTTCCGGTATTGATCCGTCCTTTTCCCTTGATGTCAAAGGCGGAGAGTAACTTGGGTTTGAATAATGTTTATAATTAATGTATCTATCAGTTGTTGTAATCAAACACCAACATGGTTGCCATCAAGTCCAAAGGGGGATATTGTTTGCAATATGATGCAATATGTTGTCCTTAATGGCAACCCACTCGATGAGTTGTCCCTGTTGAGCTGAAGATGTGAAAATTATGTATCTATAGGCTAGTTTAGATGTGGCAGAGAAAGGAAATCTAGTCAGTATCACAGAAATGATAAATGTAATATTTCATAATGTATATGCGAGTTTGATGAAGAGAAGTCGCGTATACACGTGGGTGCAAAGAAGCCAAGTCACGTATGTACTTACGCACTCTGTTTATGATACCAGGGGTCCTTACCATGGTATTAGCCCACATTATTGAGCGTTGTGTTGTCTAATTTATTCCATCCAAGAATACCATCGACACTTGTGTGGTTTTGGCTCATGGTATTGGGAAAGGATTAAACTATATAAGGAGAAGAAGATCATAATGAAAAGTGTGCATGTGTTTGGGCATTGAATGAATACTTTACTCTGAAGTATATTTGCATGGAATGTGTTACAATTTATTGATAGATCTGAAATAATAATGCACCTATGAATACAATGATGGATCAGGATCTCTAGACCTGAAATGACTATGTATTTTCTTGATATTTTTATGAAATGTTTAGATCTGAGATCTGGCGAATGTTTGCTGAAGTGAAGTGTAATATCTAAGTTGATTATTTATTCTGAAGAGTTGCACAATCTTGAAAATGTTGCAGATCTATATGCAGGTTTGTCTATGTAAAAGCATGTATATACATAGGTTCATTTCAGAAAAAGCACGTATGGAATGTAGGGTTTTGCTGAAGTATATGGAAGGAAATTTCTAATCAATTTTGTTGTATTACTGTTGTCTATCAATGATGTCTTCATACAAAACTCGGTTGTTTGAATACTGATTATGCTTCTAGTTGGTTATGATTAAAGATAAGTGGTTAGTTGGTTGATTAATGATTAAGTGAATGATTTTATATGGTTATGAGTTTCATTTTGATGTATGTTCTTTGAGCTTAAATGTGTGGAGTGGGTCTAGTCTAAAAATTTGATGAAAAGAGGCCTATAAATAGTGTTTTGTTGAAGCTATTGGATCCAGTGTGAAAATTTATGAAACGTGATCTGCAGTGGGTCTGAGGGTTGGAGCCTTCAGTGAGGGGGTATTAGCTCCATTCCAGTGGTGGTTGGTAAACAATATCAGGGGTAGTAGCTCCCTTCCAGGAGTGGCTGGTAAACGAGAGCAGGGGGTCATAACTCCCTTCCAATGGTAGCTAGTAAACGCGATCAGGGGGTTGGAGCTCCCTTCCAATATCAGCTAGAGAATGATAGAAAGTTGCAGCCTTCTTTAGGTGGGTGACTGTGTGCTAGTATGAGTCTGTGCTAGTACAAGATTGTAAGCAGTTTTCTTTATAATAAATATTGAAGACAGAGACGACAACAATGGTGGCTTTCTCCCAACTTGGGTTTCCACCTTAAATCATAGTGTTCATGTGTGTTTCATATGTGTGATGATTTATTCGATTCTTACTTCACATGCTTAATTCTTAATAAACATCTAATGAATGAATGATGCATTTATCTAAGTAATTATTTATTTGCATAATAAGATCTCTAGACATACACAAGTTTCATTAAAGATAGTCGTGTGTATAGGCTAGTTGGGTTCATTAAAGTCATGTATAGAAATCAGTAAAGAAAAGTAAAATATTATATTGAGTTATAAATACTGATTCACCCCCCCCCCCCTAGTATTTTTCCCAACAAACTAAAGAATTCAAGGGAGGATTAAAAGACTGCTACATGGAGAAAACACCTTCTGTAATAACATGTCCAGTCACGACAGAAATCTCTAAGTTCTTCTTTCCACCAACGGAAAGCATGATGGAGCCATGTATGGACCTAGGAAGGGACAAATCAGCCTCAGGAAATAATTCCACCAACATCAGTAGCCTAGAAATCATAGAGACACCTGCACACACACAATAAAATTGTGATTCACGGTATAATAAAGTTATGAAGACATGCACAAGGAACATGAAAAATAGTGAACTCCCTTTGAGATAATTCTACTATATGGCTCAAATCCAAAATGAAACCATCTCCAACAATTTGATCCACAGGTAGGCTTAGGTATGGAAACCCTCACCTCTTCCCTGTGTATAAAATGACTAAAATGTGTAATGGTCAATAAAGGGGTTTTAATAAGTTGGATGTGGCTAGTGAACTTGTCCACCCTCTTCTAGTAAAATTAAGTTGGTATTAGTCACTCATGCAACATGGATATGTCATCTCAAAGTGAGTTCGTGTCACAAATAATGGAGTGATAATCACTATGAGAGGATAATGATTTCAAAAAGTGGGTGACAATGGTACAAAAAAACAAAAATCGTGTAGATAGCATGTCACGACAGCACTCCCAACTTTCACCTCAAAAGATAATATTATGTACTCAAATCCACTTACTCCACTTATTTTGCACCATAGCTCATTCCAGAAACAGTTAGAGGGAGGACAGGTTATTGTATCAAAAAACCTAGGGTGCCACCAAGGAGTTTTGAACCCTATCTGTAAGTGCTACATGAGGAAGATACAAGCAGGTATACAAGTGTTATGTGAGGGAGGAGAATAAGATACAAGAGAAATTAAAGGGTGAAAAGCGAGCCGAAGTGGCTCGAAATTGTCTCAAAACCATCATACACATACAAAGTTGTTTGAAAAAAATTAAGTGACATCCACCTTCCTTGTTTTACATCCAATTGCATGAAAAGTTTTCTTGAAATTGATAGCATATAGCAGTCAATTCAACAATAGGAGGTCTTTCTAGAAATTTTTGTGTTTAGAAACAAGGAAAATAATTTGTAGATAGGAATTCGAGCATCCTTCTCCATCACTACTACCAAGTAATTTAACAATGTTTCGCCACTGAGATTTTTTAAAAATATTTTGAATCCCACACCTAAGTAGCACCAAGTAGTGATAGTAGAAGAAATGGGGGGAGGATTTAACAGAAGAGAACCCTCAGGCACCAAGAGGATCCACCAACACCTTCATGTAGTGAAAATCTTCAGAAGACACCAATGGTTGGGTTTTTTTGAGTTGTTAAAGTAGTATGATGATGATCTCACTGATGAATTTTCCATGTCATTCCATTATCAAGGAGAAGATAGTGCCACCATTATTGTCAGAGGGTTAGCCATATCTCTCAAACTTGAAACCACAAGAATAGTGACCACATTACCTCTAGGGATTCGATGGAGCAAAGTAAACAAGGGAGTGAGTGTCACAACTAGGAAAATTTTATTCATTTTGAAGGAGAATCCTATGGATGATAAGAATGGAGTCATAAGAGAAATCCTACCTTACCCCTAAGATTAGGTGTCTTACCATATCCTCAAGTATATATATTTTGAAGGGAGATTGAGTGTGGTATATGCTTACCACTTCATATTTATCCATGATTTGATATTCAAGGAAGAATTTCCTCTCCCTCAATGGCTTAGTGTTCCCCATTTCCTCCTACATTCAATCATTGAGATGAGTTGAAAGGCGAGGGAAGGGATGCACCAACACTTAGCTCACCATGGCCTCATCAAGTTAACAATGATGGATAATTTGAGCCAATTAAGAATCAATATTCTATGGACTAAATTTGTGGACATGTTGATGAGCTCCATCATTAGGTAAATTTGGAGGGGTTAATGGTCACATTTATGCCTTATTAAGTATCTTTTTCTTGCATTTTAATTATATTATGGTCTTATGATGCTAGTGTAGGTGGTGATTGAAGCTTAACATACTTTGAATACCTAACATAAGATTAAATGCAGGAAAATCATGAACATATGGAATTTTTTTGGATATTTTGTCATAAATACTTGGAGTGGACATCAAGGAGAGATTATAGGGGGTTTTCCACACTCCTTGACTCTCAAAGGCAGCCAAGGGATCCTTTAGATTCCCTCCAACATCTTGAAATAAAAGGCAACCAAGCAAACTCAAGACCAAGTGTACTCAAGCAATACTTCACTTGCAGTCAAGTGGACTCGTCACTTATTTTCCAGGGAGCTATTGGTAGTTGCACTTTAGGTTAAATAGAGCTAAGAAAGAGCTCATTAGGATTCAGATTTTGGAGAAAAACATTAGGCTCTTTGCTCTTATAATCATTTTTTCAAGACTTTTATATTAATGTAATGAGACTATATTTTGAAATGAAATGAGTATTCAGACTTTTCCTTATTGCTCTAGTTCCAAAGAGCTAGGCTTGTGGGTTAGGGCCCAATCCATGTGCCTCAGATTCTCTTATGTAATCATTCTTTCCTTTCATTTCATTTAGCTAGTTTTTCTTATGAATAGTTAGCTAGTTTGTTGGTATTTCCATTTACTCTTTTATTTTTCTTCCAATTGTCTTTTGCTGTAGATTTAGTCTGCTTACATGACTGGTATAATAGGTGATAAAATCCATAAAGCTATGAATCAAGCTTCCCCCTCTCACCTCTGTCAATAGAGCTTGAGGAGTGTAGACCTTCCCCACATACCAAAAATTATTTTTAGTTTATGATTTCTTGGAATAGATGAGATTATTTGTTGTAATTACATGAACATGTTCAATATGTTGTGCTAGATATCTATTCTAGATTAGGATAGATTTTCTTTAAAAATTAAAGTCATCTTTTCCATTGTCTTTATCATGAATTTGTCCATATTTATTGCGTGAATAGGTAGTTTTATTGCAGGTATAGGTAGCACAACCAAGGAGAATTTCACCAACACCTCTAGCTCCATCTCTCATCTCCCTTCATCTCTTTGTTCATCAAAATCATCATTAGCCCTGTTTTCGGATTTTCCTTCCCTACACCATGAGAAAACCCTATAGGTGAAAGATAGGCCTCCGAATAGGCCCTGAGCTTGGCCAAGGGGTGGTACACCCCCAAATCATCCTCATCGACCTTCACACCGCCTTTCCTACCCTTTTTCCACCTCTTTTTGGCCTCGAAGTTCCCTCGGCCTGTGTCCTGTAGAAATTCAGGACTTGCCTGTAGCACTACATGAAACCTATAGCAGCACTTGGAATAGCACCTGTGGGCCCCTCCTTAAGCACAAAAACCACCATGGCCACCTTCTAAACCTAAAATAACCACTCATACACTTCCATAATTTCCCCCATGTGTTCAAGCCTTCCATCAACCACCTTAGCACTTTCTTCTCCTAGCTACAAAAAAACACATTTTCAAGCACAGTTAGGTCATGAATAGTTGCATGAATAAAATCATGATAGATATAGAATAGGGTAAGTAGAGTATGTTTAGCCATTTCGCCCAGCTAAGTGTGGTTATATTAGTTTCCTTTTTGACATTTCAATTCAACAATTTACTTCATGCAAGGTAGCTAGGTTGCTTTTAGAATTCTTATCATAGTTTAAGAAGTATATTTATTTCATTGCAGAATAGTTAGATGTACTTGGTTACTGTTGTGGCTCATTTGCAATATCCTTTATTTTAAAATTTTCAAAAATACAAAAATACAAAAAAATAGAAAACTATGAAAATGTATGTTAAAGTACAAAGTTTCTCATACCTTAGCATAAAAGATCTAATATTTTTGTATAAGTTTAAAAGTTTAATATTTTAAAGTTTTCAAGAAAGCGGGTCCGAATGCTTAGTTAATTAACCAGCAAGTTGATGAGCGGGATCCGATGATTCGTCTGGCAGGAAATAAAAGTGGCAACCCGCAGGCACATTGAGCACGTCGGTTAACTAAGAGGGTGCCTCCACATTTGACCTAGTTGACTTTGGGGCTGATCAAGATCTATGGCCATAATTAACTACAGGGGCATGATCCTCATAAGCTCTCCATACCTTCGAGGCTCCCGCTATGACGTAAACAACTGGCGACAACTAGTATCTATGTCATGGTACCATTTAATGGTATTTTGGCACGTCAACTCAACATTTAATTCACAAACCCTCACCACTTATTTAAAATTGGTCGTTATTTCACAAGGTTATTTTTATTCCTCTGCGCTTGTCAATTCGTATGTGTCTGTGATTTTCATTGTTGTTCGCCACCTTGCCATTGTTCACCACCCCAATCAGAATTATGGCCAAGTGTCCATCTCTATTAGGTTCATCTAGTCATATTCCTCTCATGGACATTGAGAGGGATATTCAAGATACTATTTGTTCTTTAGATCATCTCCAGTTTTTTCAACAAGTCTATCTAAATGACAAAACCTCTCCAATTTTCTCGGCCATGATCAAGACAGGTGTATTGTCTACATGCATTCCAAAAACACATCTTTTTCCTGAGTTTATATATTGGCTAGTGTCTGTCATGTACCCTAGCAAGTGTTTTGTAATCAATTTTCAAGGAGAGAATGTCTTGCAAGTTTCAGCCCTATTAATTCCTCAAGCTCCGTGTTACCCTAAATCAGAATCCTATGTCCAATTTACTGATGATTCATTGATAGCACATTATGATAGTCCTGCAGGTCAAGAATTCAATCAATTTGTCTTTATTCTGAAGCTAGATATGAAGCAGTTTGTACCTGACAGCAAAGAATTATCCATGGAAATTTTCGGTGCAGAAGTCCGATTGGTGCTAAGGTGTATTTCAAAGATATTGGGAAAAGAAGATGACAACAAAATTGACAAATCAATTTTAGGAATGTTTGCATTGATGATGAAGCTAAGGGTAGTGCTGGATATTCCTTCATATTGGCAAGAAGTTGTCAATACTCAACTCATGAGCTTATCATTCAGGTTCCCTCTCTTATGACCCTCATAAAGTGATTTCTAATAGGAGAATTGAGAATGAATATTCAGCATTTATTCATGAAAGAATACCTGACATAGAGAAGCTAGCAAATAAAGGTTTTGCAGGTTCTGTTTGCTCAAATATTCAAACCCTATCATATCTGAGAAATCTAACAAGAGGGCTAAAGAAGTAGTGATTGATTCAGAAGATGAAGAGCAGAGAACTTAAAAGAGAACAAAGCTTAGTGAAGACTTATCAGGTGCTCAACCTGGTTTCACACTACAATTGGGAGATGAGAAAAATGTCCCAGCCTCACCAAGAAGACATGAAGATGTTCAAGAGCAAGTGCCCTTGATTAAACAAGTATTTGCTCAGATTGCTGAAATAAATCAAAAGATGAAGGCTATCATGGAGGCACAGGCTGAATATCAAATAACTCCAGATCAAACAAGATTGATGACTGCCATGGATCTTGAAAAAGATCATTTTAAGATTTCTCTTTCTCATCCCTCTCGTATGACTATAAGGTCATCCAATAATTTCAATACTGTAAATCTAATTGTTAATTTAAGAAAGATTCCCCTTCTTGATAAAGTGAATTTACATATGCAAACAGGTCAACTTATAGTAAATGATTTGACCAAAACTAATGCAATGCCTCTTATATTTGAGAACATGTTGGGGAAGGTCATCAAGCAACTAAAATTGGAAAAATCCAACTCTAGGGCTTTGAATACACAGAATGAAGAACTTAAGAAGATAATTGTAAAGATTGGAGTAGATCCAAATGACAGGTTTGCTGTACAGAAGTTGTTATAGAGTGCAGAACCAGAAATTTCTGTGTTGAAGACAAAATTGAAGTTGCCCACAGGGGAGAATTCTATGGCAACAGAAGTGGAAGAAGTGGAAAATGAGAAAGAGAACCTTCTTCAACATCTTCTTCAAAAAGAAGAAGAAATTACAAAGTTGAAGGAAATTGTGCTATCATTACGGAATCATATTGATTCTCATACCTACAATGTTATTTTTCCATATGGAAATGAGGATATAGCATCAAAAATAGCTGAATTGAATACTGAATTGAAGATGGAAGAGAGAGATCTCAAAAGGGAAAAAAATGATCTGGAGACAGTAACAAAGATTATGCAAGGCAAAGATGGGGAAATCAATAAATATAGGAAATATTGCCCAATAGCAGATGCTGAGATCAAAAGTCTGAAGGAAAATTTAAAGGGAAATATATCTCTAATATAGGCTAAAGATATTATCTGGAAGGATATTATTGAAGAGATGAAAGAAATTTGGGGTTTTTTTTCTATTGTATTGGAATAAAGAAGCATTATCATGGATTTCGAGGAGCAGGTTATGGAAGACAAGCATAAGACAATTAATAGAGCTATCTGGGAAAAGAGATTTATTGATGTCATTGATTCCCAGACTGACCAAGAGTTGGAAGAGAATGATATTAAATATATGATTTTATATGCTGTAGAGGTTAACAAATTGATTGTTAAAAATGATTGCAGGAAGGCTACAGAGAACAGGTTGACAAAGATCAAAGAAGCAGTCAGCAAGTTCGACAATTTATATGAAAAAAGAGCCAGAGCAGGTTTTCCATCATGCTGGGCCTTGGAGGTAGTATTTTATCATGGGATTCCTATGAACCACTACTAGTATTGGAAAAAAGAAAAGTTGACAACACTCATGAAAAAACTCAGATTCTAAAAGGAGCAACACTGATTAATTTTCTTCAAAGGAATTTTCAACTGCTATGGTTGGTGAAAACCATGTTTACAGAGAGGCCAACATTTAATAGGATCATTGATTTTAGATTGGAATATCACAGGCTAATTAATTTACCTAAGACATACATTGAGGTTTGGAAAAAATGAAGAGCCTGGATCACTGTTTTTCCTAAAGATCCCTCAACTTCAAAGAAAGACAAGGCAGCAAGTCGAGAATACAGTAGGAGTAGGACGAGTTCATATTCAATAAATATATGAGGAATTTAAGTTTTATTTTATCTCTTTTAAGAGAATGTAATTGTAATAAGATATTTTGATGACGTGTGATAGGTAGTTTACGAAGTCTCAAGTAGTTTGAGCAGTTAGGAGTAGTTTCAGCAGTTACAAACTGCTTTACTTTGTATTTAAGGAAAAATACTTGAGAGAAGAGGGTTCCGAGTTTTGGACATTCAGGCTGCAAATTTTGTACTTAATTTTCAAATTATTAAGGAATGAAGATCAATATTCTCGCATCTGTTTGATATTGATATGTTTTCCAGTTTCCATTCTGTACTTTCTTTCAATGAATAAAATGAAGTAATGAAGTTGCAGGTCTCTTTTTACATATGTGAATAAGAGTTAAAATCCTTAATGGGCACTCCTTCATTTTAACTATTACTTGTCTTAAATTTCTTCTGAAGTTTGAAGTGATAGATTCTATTTATCAGCATATCAGTTTGGGCTTCCTTTCTTCATGTTCTTTTTATAATTCCATTTTATATCAGAAGATAATGGCATTGTGAGGCATTCATTGCATTTGATTCTTGAGGGTTTAATAAAAAATATGTCAAGGTGATTAAGCAAATACCATTTGACTTAATATTTCTGAGACACACACACACACACACACACATATATATAAATGTCTTGAGCTCTGATTCCTTACCGCAGCCAAGGGATTGTTTCTTAACATACAACATTTTTTGGCGCCATTGCCGGGGACGAAGAAACAAAGTTCATTCCCTGGGTTTTTATTCATATTTCCTCTGGTTGTTCATAGAGGAGGAAATATCAGGCTGTATTTTCATTTCATAATTCTGGCGTATAAAAGGCCACATACGAGGTTAGACACCTCACAACAGAAAGCACCAATTCTGTCAGATCCTGAGAAATTGGTTTATAGAAAAGATCAGAAGCCAAAGAAGTTTACACCTAAGCCTACACTGCCTGCACCTGACAGCATTTCACATAACCCCTCATCCAAGGATATTTCCTAGAAACTCATTTTCTCGGAAAAAGAATCCTTCTCCCCACCAATTCATTTTCAAGAACCAAGGTTAGAAGAACAATCTTTTGAGTATGTTTCATTCACATTTCTGAGACTCAACCAAATAAAGTTATTGTTTCTTTTGTTATTGTTCATTAACCCCTTCCTATATCAGTTGTTTCTCCCCATTCATCCACATCCTCAACTGGTTCACAATCCCCACCTATTGAAGGAGTGGTTAATCAAGGCATAGACATGGCAACCCCTGCTTTCTTGATGAACATGTATGCTCCATTAAATCTTCCACAACCTAGTAATGCCATGCCCCAAGAATATCTCAAGTTACTTCCTCGTTTTACTGGTGAAGATGAAATAATTGTAGAAAAAAACTTGCCATTGTTTTTCACTTTCGCTGAGAATCTAAATGTTGAACATCTTGATGTAGTGATGAGACTTTTTGTACAGTCTCTTAATGGAGAGGCAAGAAAATAGTTCAAAGGTTTTCCTAATGCCTCAATTAATAATTGGGATGAATTAGCAACACATTTCATTTGAATATGGGGTGAAAAAATAGATCATGGTTACTCGTTGATGGAGTTTAATGCAATCAAGAAAAAATTAGACGAGAACATGACTGATTTTATTAAAATATTCAACAAATTGTATAATATTTTACCTGCAGAAATGAAACCTCCTCCTGTTGGAGCAAGGGTAGTTTTTGCTGGAGCTTTTGAGTCAGATTTTAGTTTCACGTTCAGAGCGAGGATATCTCCTACTCTTGAACAAATCCAAACTAATTCTTTGGAGATTGAGGCAAATATGACTGCTACTGAGAATACACAAGAAAAGCAGTTAGTTAAGGAGAAAGGTAAGGCCAAAGAGGAATCATCACAAGATCAGAGGATTGATGACATGACAAAGGTTATCAAGAATTTGTCAAACAAATTAGTGAATATGGAGCTAGATAGTAAAAATCCTATACAAAAAAACACAGGAGTTTTCAATCCTCAATTTAGAAAACAACCCCTACAGATTTTGCAGAGGGAAAGGAGAGATCAGGATCAAGTTCAGGCAACATTGTATATAGAAGTAGCACCTTCACAGTCTGCTGATGATAATAAAAAAGAAGTTGAAGTTCAGATACCTGTTGTTTACATGGAAGATGATGAGGAAGAAGAAGAATGTGAAGAAGAATACATCGAAGCTGAGGTGTCATTTGACTAAGAAGATATGGATGAGTATTGTTAGAAATTCATAGATTTTATGTAAGCAGAACTGCATAAGAAGTATGATTTAAGATCAAGGAAGAGATCAAGGACTCAGGATGATGAGGAGAAAGATCTAGAGTCAGTCCCTTATCCAATGGTGACTCCACAACCAAAGAACTCAGTAAAACAATCAGATAAGGGAAAACAACCTATGAATCCAGTGAGTAGAAATGAAAAACAACAGGTTGAGACTTCCCAAAATAAGTCTATTGATACGAATAACTTGGAGAAGGTTGTTACTGTACCTGAATAGATTGCTAATCCTAATAGAAATCAAGAAGAACCTGAGAATATTTTCAAACAAAATAAGGCGTTTAGTCTATCTAAAGAGTTAGAAAAGATAAAAATTCAAGTACCCCTACTTGAGCTAGCTAAGACCCCAGGTTACAAGAAGGAAATTGTTGAATTCATTAATATTTCTCAGTTTGATGATATTTGTGATACTGTGAATTTCCAAGAGGAAAAACTAGTGGTAACTTTTGGTCCACATGTGGAGGAGGTAGATTCTTCTATTCCCCCATTTTATATATCACTGCTTCTTCATGATTTTATTCTTCATAATTGAATGTTGGATTCTGGTGCATCACGTAATCTCATGCCATTATCTGTAATGAAAGAATTGAATTTAAAAATTACTAAGCCCTATAGAGACCTATATTCATTTGATTCAAAAAGGGTGAACTGTGTTGGGCTAATCAAAGACATGGTAGTATCCCTGGCCCAAATTCCTACCAAAAGTATCATGATGGATGTAATGGTTGCAGATATTCCAGCTAGATTTGGTATGATTTTGTCCAGATCTTGGGGAGCGAATCTTGGAGGTTTTTTAAAATTGGACTTCACATATTCTATTATTCCTGTATTTAATGGGGAAGAAAAAAGGTTATACAAAGAAACAAGATTTGTTAAAATTACCACAAAGAAAGATGCAGGAAATTCCGTTATCTATGGTCAAGAGAAGGAGGATATTTCTTGTTTTATGTTGCATGAAGATGGAGAGTTTGCTGAAGACTCAGACAAGCAGCTCTCTTCAGCAATTGTACATAAGGAGTTGGGTTCAAACAAAATTTGGAAGTGTTATTTTGATGGTGCCTATTCAAAAGATGGCACGGGAGCTAGATTTTTACTGATATCTCTAGAAGGTAATAATTTTCCTTTTTCTTTTAAACTGGAATTTGAATCAAAAAATAATGTAGCTGAGTATGAAGAATTAATTTTGAATCTTCAAACTGTTAAAAAAATGGGAATCCATTGTATTTCCATTTTTGGTGATTATGAGTTGATTATTAGACAAATTAAAATTCTTTGTCAAACCAAGCATCCAAGGCTGAGATCATATAGGAATGAAGTATGGGACCTGATTGAGAATTATTTTGAAGCTTTGAATCTTCAATTCATTCCAAGAGAAGAAAACAGAATGGAAGATTCACTGGAAGTTGTAGCCAGTACTTTCAAGCCACCTAATAATCCGAAATTGAGGTATGAAATTGAGTTGAGGCATAGACCCTCAATCCTTGACAATGTTAAAAACTAGCAGGTCTTTGAAGATGATGAGCAGATAAATCATTTCCTGACAATGATTGAAAACTTTGAAGACAATAAAATAGATCAAGAAAGTGAATAGACTAATCAGAATGAAGACTTGAAAAATCTTAAGAAATTTATAGGTGATCAAAAGATAATCCAGTTGAAAGACAATATATTGCCCAGAGGATTAGTTCCTCTTGAAATACTTTTTGATTCAAATGATGTAGCACTGGATCAAAATAAGGTATCTCAAGAGGGTGAGATGGAGGATTGTAATCTGGGAACTCAACAAGAGCCTAAGGTTGTCAAGTTATTAAAAGGAGTTCCTAAGAATTATAAAGAAAGGTACATTGATCTTTTCAAGAAATATATGGATTTATTTGCATGGTCCTATGAGGATTTTAAGACATGTGATTTGGATATTATTCATCAAAAAATACCATTGAAGGATGGGGTCAAGCCTCACAGACAGAAACTTAGGCATATTAATCCATTGCTTCTTGCTCCAATTGAAAAGGAAGTGAAGAAATTGCTACAGGAAAAAATCATAGTCCCACTTAGATATTCAGACTGGGTTTCTAACCTAGTTCATGTGAGGAAAAATAATGGAGAGATAAGGCTATGTGTTGACTTCAGAAATTTAAACAGAGAATCTCTTAAAGAAAATTATCCTTTGCCTAAGATGGACTACGTTTTACAGAAAGTGACAGGAGCATATAGATTGTCAATGGTTGATAGTTTCTCCGGGTATAACCAAGTAGTTGTTGAAAAAGAAGATCAAAAGAAAAAAAAATTTACCACACCTTCGGGAACGTTCATGTATAATGGGATGCCATTCAGTCTTATGAACACAGGTGCCACTTTTAAAATGGAAATGGACATAGCATTTGTGGGTGATAAGTTTGTAGTCATATATTTGGATGATGTGACTATTTTTTTAGGTTTTGATGATGAACACTTGGAGAATTTACAGAAAGATTTCCTGAAATGCGAAAAGTTTGGGTTGTCTTTGAATCCAAAAAAACCCCTTTTTGCCTTGGAGGAAGGAAATTTGTTTGGGAATATAGTTTCAAATCAAGGGGTGAAGATTGATCCAGCAAGATTTGAAGCTATACAGACAATTCCTTTGCCTAGGAGTAAAATGGATATTCAAAGATTTCTAGGAAAAATTAATTTCTTGAGAAGATTTGTCCCAAATTATGTTGAAATTGTTAGAAACATAACAGATATGCTGAAGAAAAATGTTGAAGTAAAATGGGACAAGGATGCAAGATAATCCTTTGTCGGGATTAAATAAGCTCTTTAGGAAGCTCGTGTTTTGATCAATCTAGATTATCAAAAGGCTTTTTAAATATTTTCATTTGCATCACCTTCTACCATTATTGTTGTGCTATTGCAGAAGAAGGAAGAGGGCAAATAACAACCTGTGGAATTTTTCAGTAAAGTTCTAAGGGATGCTAAAATTAAGTATAACATTTTGGAGAAACAAGTACATGATTTAGTTAAATCATTAAAAGAATTCAGGACTTATGTGTTGCAATCTCAGATAGTTGCTTATGTGCCTAATTCTGCTGGGAAGGATGTATTGTTCAAAGTAATGTTGAAGGTAAAAGAGTAAAATGAATAGCTAAGTTTCAAGAATATGACTTAGACATAAAACCTACCAAATTGGTCAAAGTACAAGGATTGGAAAAGTTATTAATAGAGTCTAATTTTGAAGCCTTGGGGATTAATTTGCTGACACCTTTAGATGAAGCTACTGAGGAAAGCAGTCAGAGTAGTACAAAGACAATAATTAAATACAATTATTTCATGTGTTCTGATTGGTATAAAGATATTGTCCATTACTTATGTTTTTTCTCTTGCCCAGCCACACTAAACAAAACAAAATACAGAGCTCTTAAGCTCAAATCTCAGCCTTATGTTATAATTGATGCTAAGTTGTATTGGAGGGATCCTGTTGGAATTTTGTTGTTGTGTTTGATAGAAGGAGAATCAATGGAAGTTATAAAAGAATATCATGCAAATCTATGTGGACGCCATTATAGTTGGAAAGTTACTACACATAAAATCCTCAAATCAGGTTTTTACTGGCCCTCCTTATTTGATGATGTATACAGATTGGTTAGAAGTTGCCAGAAATGTCAATTGTTTGCAAAAAAGAAAATGTTAGCTCCTCTACCTCTTCCCCCTGTGTTTTTTGAAGAGCCCCTTAGACAATGGGGATAATATTTTATTGGGGAAATCAATCCACCATCAAGTGGGTAGTTTAGATGGATTCTAACTTCTACTGACTATTTCACAAAGTGGGTGGAGGCAATACCTACTAGAAAGGAAAATGATTAGGTAGTAATGAAGTTTCTAGAAGAAAACATCTTCAGCAGGTTTGGGTGTCCAATCAAGATTGTAATTGACAATGCCCAAGTATTCAATTTAGTCAGATTCATTAATTTTTGTCAAACATATAATGTCATCCTCTCTCATTCTACAACATATCATCCTCAAGGGAACGGACTAGCGGAATCTTCCAACAAGAAATTGGTTAAGATCTTGAAGAAGATGATTAGTGAAAATAAAAAAAATGGGATTCAAAATTGACATTTTCTCTTTGGGCAGTAAGAGTGACCACTAGAAGATCTACATGTAAATCTCCTTATGAAATTGTTTATGGCACTCAAGCTTTATTTCCTACTCAATTAGCTAGACCAGTGATTTCTTTTCTTCAAGAAGCACAAGAAGAACCTAATGCATTTTTGAGAAGGATGAACAAGGTCATAGAATCAAGTGAGAGTAGGAACAAAGTCAGAGAAAATTTGATCACCTAACAAGAAAAGATGAAGTCCATTTTTTATAGAAAAGCAAAAGAGATTCTTTTTCAAACTGGAGATTTGGTATTAAGATGGGATACCAGAACAAAAGAGAAGGGGAAGCATGGTAAGTTTGATCCACTCTGGTGTGGCCCATACAAGATTGTTGAGGCTAGATCAAATAACACATTCATGTTGGAAGATCTTGATGGAGAAACAGTGGAGCTGCCTATGAATGGGCAGTACTTGAAACATTATTTCCAGCATTGAGATTTTATGGCTCACCATTCTACATATTCTGTTTATTCATTGTTCATATTTCATCAAAAAAAAATTGACTCCACGCCCGGAGTGAAGGCACTAATCTACAGTTATTAGTGTTTCATGGCAAAAAACACTATCCCCAGGTGGAGCCAGATGTTGTGGCTCATTTGCAATATCATTTATTTTAAATTTTTCAAAAATACAAAAAATAGAAAACTATGAAAATGTTTGTTAAAGTACAAAGTTTCTCATACTTTAGCATAAAAGATGTAATATTTTTGTATAAGTTTAAAAGTTTAATACTTTAAAATTTTCATGAAAGTGGGTCCCAGCGCTCAGTTAATTAACGAGAAAGTTGATGAGTGGATCCGATGATTCGTCTGGTAGGCAATAAAAGTGGCAACCCACGGGCACATTGAGCATGCTAGTTAACAAAGAGGGTGCCTTCGCAATTGACCTAGTTGACTGTGAGGCTGATCAAGATCTACGGCCATAATTAACTGTGGGGGCATGACCCTCATAAGCTCTTTGTACCTTCGAGGCTCCCGCTATGACGTGACTGACTGGCGACATCTAGTAGCCATGTCATGGTACCGTTTAACGATCTTTTGGCACATCAACTCAGCATTTAATTCACAAACCTGTGCCACCTATTTAAAATTGGTTCTTATTTCACAAGGTTATTGTCATTCCTCCGCACTTGTAAATTTGTCAGTGTCTGTGCCTTTCATTTTTGTTTTCCACCTTGTCAGTGTTCACCACTCCAATCAAAATTATGGCCAAGAATCCATCTCTGTCAGGTTCATCTAGTCATACTCCTCTCATGGACATTGAGAGGGGTATTCAAGATACTATTTTTTCTTTAGATCATCTCCAGTTTTATCAATAGGTCTATCTGAATGACAAAACCTCTCCAATTTTCTCCGCCATGATCAAAAAATGTGTACTGTCTGCATGCAAAAAACACATCTTTTTCCTGAGTTTATATATTGGCTAGTGTTTGTCATGTACCCTGGTAAGTGTTTTGTAACGAATTGTCAAAGAGAGAATGTCTTGCAAGTTTCAACCCTATTAATTCGCCAAGCTCCGTGTTACCCTGAATTAGAATCCTATGTCCAATTTACTGATGATTCGTTGATAGCACATTATGATAGTCTTGCAGGGAAAGAATTAAATCAATTTGTCTTTTTTCTGAAGCCAGATATGCATCATTTTGTATCTGACAGCAAAGAATTCTCCATGGAAATTTTCAACGCAGAATTCCGACTGGTGCTGAGGTGCATTTCAAAGATATTGGGAAAATAAGATGACAACACAATTGACAAATTAGTTTTAGGAATGTTTGCATTGATGATGAAACCAGGGGTAGTGCTGGATATTCCTTCATATTGGCAAGAAGATGTCAATACTCAGCTCATGTGCTTATCACTGATTGGGTCATTCAGGTTCCCCTCTCTTATTGTTTATCTCTTTTTATATCACAATGTAGAAGAATTCTTGCATCTGTGGTTAAATATCATGGATATAAATAAAAAGAGGCAGTCAGTAGTGTTTTGGACACACATAGTAAGAAATGAACAAAATGAGGAGGGTTTGTTTGATTTTTTAAACCATTTTATGTCTACTGCATATAAAATTCTAAATGGGATTTCTCCCCCATACTTCCTACCAAAGGCTCAAGAGTTCTTGCAGCTGGGAGCTAATTGTAAGTTTGGTGATTGGTACATTTTTGAAGACTATTCTGAAATTAGACTTTATGGGGTTGGGGAAGAACCATATAGAATTCTTGTATTAGTGCCCATGATATTATTTTCTTTGGAATTCATTAGGAAGAGTTTAAATGTTGACCAAGTACATTTTGTGCCTATGAAGAAGGGTCATATGTTTAAGCTACCTATGTCTGTGTGTCCGTTTATAGTCAATATGAGATAGGCAGGTGATAAAGTCACTGTGATGCTAGATGGAATGCATTTGCTGTTAGGATATAAATGGGCTTATGGCCCTCATAAAGTGATTTCTAATAGGAGAATTGAAAATGGATATTAAACATTTATTCATGAAAGTATACCTGGCATAGAAAATCTAGAAAATAAAGGTTCTATAGGTTCTGTTGGCTCAAATATTCAAACCCCTATCATATCTGATAAATATAACAAGAGGGGTAAAGAAGCAGTGATTGATTCAGAAGATGAAGAGCAGGGAATTGAAAAGAGAACAAAGCTCAGTGACGACTTAGAAAGTGCTCAACCTGGTTTCACACTACAATTGGGAGATGAGAAAAATATCCCATCCTCACCAAGAATACATGAAGATGCTCAAAAGCAAGTACCCTTGATTAAACAAGTATTTGCTCAGATTGTTGAAATAAATCAGAAGATGAAGGATAGCATGGAGGCACAAGTTGAATATCAAATAACTCCAGATCAAACAAGATTGCTAATTGACATGGATCTTGAAAAAGAGCAGTTGAAGATTGCTATTTCTCATCTCTTTGATATGACTATAGGGTCATCCAATAATTTCAATACTATAAATCTAACTGTTGATGTAAGAAAGATTCCCCTGCTTCATAAAGTGAATTTACATATGCAAACAGATCAAATGATAGTAAATGATTTGACCAAAACTAATGCAATGGCTCTTAAAGTTGAGAACATGCTGGGGAAGGTCAGCAAGCAGCTGAAATTGGAAAAATCAAACTCCGGGGATTTGAATACACAGAATGAAGAACTTAAGAAAATAATTGTAAATATTGGAGTAGATCCAAATGACAAGTCTAATGTGCAGAAGTTGTTACAGAGTGCATAATCAGACATTTCTGTGTTGAATAAAAAATTTAAGTTGCCCACAGGGGAGAATTCTATGGCAGTAGAAGTAGCAGAAGTGGAAAATGAGAAAGAGAACCTTCTTCAACAACTTTTGCATGAAGAAGAAGAAATTACATAGTTGAAGGAAATTGTGTTATCATTACAAAATCATATTGATTCTCATACTTGTACTATTATTTTTCTGTCGAGAAATGAGGATCCATCATCACAGATAGCTCAATTGAATACTGAATTGAATATGGAAGAGAGAGATCTCAAAAGAGCACAAAATGATATATAGATAGTAACAAATATTATGCAAGCCAAAGATGGGGAAATCAATAAATATAGGACAGATTTCCAAACAGCTGATGCTAAGATCAAATGAAGGAAAATTTAAAGGGAAATATATCTCTGATACAGGCTAAAGATATTATCTGGAAGGATATTATTGAAGAGATGAAATAAATTTGGGGTTTTCTGAATATTGTGTCAGAAGAAAGAAGCATTATCAGGGATTTTGAGGAGCAGGTTATGACAGACAAGCATAAGACAATTAATAGAGCTATCTGGGCAAAGAGATTTATTTATTTCATTGATTCCAAGACTGACCAAGAGCTGGAAGAGAATGAGATTAAAGATAGGATTTTATATGCAGTATAGATTAACAAATTGATTGTTAAAAATGATTGCAGGAAGGCTACAGAGAAAAAGTTGACAAAGATCAAAGAAGTAGTCAAAAAGTTCGACAATTTATATGACAAAAGAGCCAGGGCAAGTTTGCCATCATGCTGGGGCCTTGGAGGTAGTCTTTTATCATGGGATTCCTATGAACCACTACTAGTATTGGCAAAAAGCAAAGTTGACAACACTCATGAAAAGCCTTAGATTTTAAAAGGAGCAACACTAATTAATTTTCTTCAAAGGCAGTTTCAACTACTATGGTTGGTGAAAACCCCATTTATAGAGAGGCCAACATTCAATAGGATCACTTATTTTATATTGGAATATCAATGGATGAATAATTCACCTAAGAAAAACATTGAGTTTTGGAAAAAATGCAGAACCTGGATGACTGTTTTCCCTAAATATCCCTGAACTTCAAAGAAAGACAAGGCAGCAAGTCAAGAGAATACATCAACAACAGGACCAGTTCATATTCAACAAATAGATTAGGAATTTAAGTTTTATTTTTATCTCTTTTAAGATAATGTAATTGTAATAAGAAATTTTTATGACATGTGATAGGTAGTTTACGAAGTCTCAAGTAGTTTGAAAAGTTAGGAGTAGTTTCAGCAGTTACAAACTGCTTTACTTTGTATTTAAGGAAAAATACTTGAGAGAAAAGGGTTCCGAGTTTTGGACTTTCAGACTGAAAATTTTGTACTTAATTTTCAAATGATTAATGAATGAAGATCAATATTCTTGCATTTGTTTGATATTGATATGTTTTCCAGTTTCCATTATGTACTTTCTTTCAATGAATAAAATGAAGTAATGAAGCTGCAGGTCTCTTTTTACATATGTGAATAAGAGTTAAAATCCTTAATGGGTGCTCCTTCATTTTAACTATTCCTTGTCTTAAAATTCTTCTGAGGTTTGAAGTGATAGATTTTGTTTATCAGCGTATGAGTTTGGGCTTCCTTTATTCATGTTCTTCTTATCATTCCATTTTATATCAGCAGATAATGGCATTGTGAGGCATTCATTGCATTTGATTCTTGAGGTTTAATAAAAAATCTCTCAAGGTGATTAAGAAAATACCATTCGACTTAATATTTTTGTGACATATATATATATATATATATATATATATATATTGAGCGCTGATTGCTTACTACAGCTAAGGGATTGTTTCTTAAGATACAACAGTTACTATGGTATAATTTTGTACTTACTGATAGTTCCATGGATTTGAATCATTTGTAGCCCTAGTCCTAATTCCAGAAGTGTGATAGACTTCACCTAGAAACCCTAGAAGTAACACCCTTTCGTAGAGGTCAGAAGAGGATGATATGAGTAGAATGCATATGTTGTGTATATAGCACATTCACCTCAAAGTTTGTATGAACCTCGGGTTGATAAAGTAAAGTAGGAGAGCCTCTGGGAGTTGCAACATTCTTGGTGAAATACCAGGGCTCACCATTTTTTGGCACCGTTGCTGGGGAGGTGTCTATGTAATATTCCAAATTAGGAAAAACAAGAATATAGCACATAAAACTGGAAAATGCATTAAAATATCAATACATCAATAGGATAAGATCATAGAGCCATTTTAATTCATATTATAGCAGAGAAATGAGTACAAGATCTTTAGAAAAAAGACACTCAAGCTAGGCAAAACAAGCCTCAAATGATCCAGTACATGAAATATGAAATTTTTCTGCTACATAGAATACCAGAGAACATATGATTGTGCAGTCCTATGGAGAATAATTGTAGGGTGAAACTAAAAATGCAAAGAACTGCTGATGTAATTATTAGAAAATGTTGCGATCAAAGAAGTAGGCTTTCTAGCACATTTCCAAGACAACCGAGAAGGGGTTTCCGGAAATACATCGTATGAAAGTTAGAACCCTAGGGCTGAATAACGCATTGTGTAATATTCCCAATTTTCCACAAGATAATTGGAATATTAGAGTTACTAATTTTCATAATTAATTAAGTAAATAAGAGGGTGGAGGGACCCACAAACCCCATAGATAAATAAAATCCACTTTTGATGTGTGAATGTGGACATTTCAGATCTAGATCTAAATAATGGAGTAGTGGAGAAACTACTTAATGTGAAAGGAGTGGAGATCATGTCTCATTAATGAGAAATATCATGGAGGTTGAAGGAGTCAACTAAGATCATGGAGGGAATCAAATGTAATATCATAGAGCATTCATGATGAGATGATGGAGAAAGTGGTGCATTAATGCACACATGATGGAGAGGGTGATCCTTACATGCACACATGATGGAGATCATGGAGAGACAGTGTAGTCAACATGGAGACCTATGTCCACATGTACAACGCAATTATGAGGTGGGAAAGGGCATGGGAAGGTTCACAAACTATATAATGAATATGAAGGCAACATTAGAGGCAGACTTTAGATTATTTATGTGTGATTTGTTTAGATCTGGATTTTTCATTTGACATTCCAAGCATGCTTGAGTTGTTTAGCTAATTCTGTAGTGTTGTTTAGCACAGGGTGTTTCCAAGAAGAAATCCCACCCTTACCCACGGGGTACTTGTGTGCCTACATTGGGAAGGTTTCCTATTGAGCTTATTCATCATCAGGCATTGGTGCCACACTATTTCCACTCTGTGCAGAACATATACCTTCAAGAATTACACATTTCTAAAGATCATTTTGGGAGGAGGAGGTTGTCCTTCAGTATTTCAACTGAGGAACCAATGAAGAGCCCATCCTTTCACTTTGTGCTTCAAGATCAACCTTCCAAAAATTCATATCTGTATCAGGCATCAAGCCATCTATTATTCATCTCCCAATAGCAACATTTCCATCAGGAAATGCGTAGTCCATTCTTGTAGATGCAAGGGAGAAGGGAAGTTGTTATCATTTCAGCTAGTAATCCAGTGGAGGACCATTCCTTCACATTGTATACATTATTTCCATCATTTTTTATCTAATTTTCATACCTTAGTAGCAGGCTAGAGATCCTCCATCCTATATAGCGTAGTTTTTGTGAGCATTTGTGTAGGAGCAGCTACAATATTCAGAGGAGGATTAAGGAGCTAGATCTTGAGCTTCTAGCTTGAGGATCTAGTGAAGGGATCAGCCCTTCATGCATAGATCTGATTTTGTGACATATTGCAGCCATCTATTATTTAGATCTAGCTTCAAATCTGCATACCCAGTAGTTTCATAGTGAAACCCCAAGAGGGTGATTTTCTTAGATTGACAGATCTAAGAAATCCTTTCTAGGTTATCTTGGGTTGCCATCATAGAGCCCAAATCTACAATCTTGGCATCATCAGAGCTCCATATTTCCATAGATATGCATTTCCCTTTTCAGCCAGCAGTTATATTTACATCATCAGCTGAAGGGATAGCACAGTATTTCTTCCAACATCTCTCTAGTTACTCAGTGCCTGCTTCGGCATGTTTTCAGGGTAATTCTAGCCTCTGTATTTGGCTTGAGTGCATCTATTTGAGCACCGTTGTACTGTCTATCCATCTCCAATGATAATAAAAGGCTCAACCATGTAAATTTTATGTGTTACAAATATTTTTTTTGTGTATCAATGCATTATTCCATTTTGGGATATTACAGTGGTATCAGAGCATGATCTTTGGCTCAGCTTGTGGACATTTTGACAACATATGAAAAGTAGATAGTAGAGATCTAATATGGAGGGATTAATTTTTGCCTCATCTTTCTTTAGATCTATGAAGGATATCTCCAAATAGATCAATCGAACAAGGAGAGAAAGGAAAAGAGAAACCTCAAGAAGGTTTCAAGATGAAGAAGGTCCGAGTACTTCTTATCAGTAGCAAACAAGACTAGAGAAGCAAAGAGCTTCACATTATTCCACTAGATCCACTTTATTTAATGAGAAATAGGACTGATCTAAATATGTAGAAGACTTGTGGCATGAGACCCTAAGTAAAAAAATTTTTGAATAGAAAGCACAGCCTAGAGCTTTGAAGGAGAATCTCTCTCTCCAACAGTTTTTGCAAATCAAAGAAGAGAGGAGATCCAAAAGCAGCAATAGAAGGAAGATGCATAGATTCTTCTTTCCTACATTTGTTGGATCTTCCACAAGCACCTTGAGGACTTGGAGGGAAAAATTATTTACATTCTTTCTGAAATATCCTATATCAAAAAGAGAGGCTGTGGAGTTTGCAACGCTACACCTAGAAGTTGAAGCAAGAGATTGGTGGTTCAGTCACTTATTTGATATGAAAGTTTTTTCTTATTCAGATTTTATTCAGATACTGAAGAAGAGGTATGGTAGAAAGAAATCAGATACATCTCACATAGTAACATCTCCCATCATCAAGGAGACAGTACATGAAGATCCAATAGAATATGTCATCATTATGACTCAGGAGGAGCCTCGACTAGCCCCACCAGTTGCAGATTTACTTACATCAAGATGAGGGTCACTTGCATCTTTTCAAGATGGTCTTCAGTTATTGAAATTTGGAGCCCCATGCATGATTGATGATATGCATGATGAAGAGGAGATCAATACCAGCATTGGTACAGTTGCAGAGATAGAGCCATCACTCTTACCAGCAGTTGGAGGCTCTATTGTTCCGGTTGGAAGAACTCTTGTGGTCTTGCAAGAGGTTCCCACACATCAATTGATATAAGGTATGCATCCACTTTCATCTCATATTGTTTCAGTACCTCTTATTGAAACTTATGGGAACATTCCATCAAGGCTATTGCATGACCAAGGGTTAGAACAACATGCTGAATTGGAGCAGAATCATATCTAGAGGACCCTTGATCTAATCAAGGAAGGAAGGAAGAACCATCCTATTTTGTCATTGATGGACTAAATTCAACCCTTTAATTTGAAGTGTAGAGTTTCATAAGATGGGATGAGTATGATCCTATGTACAATGGCTCACTATGAGTTCAAAATTGTGCCTTGCTTTGAGACAACACATGTATCACCTTGCAGATCTACATCACTATTAATGAGAAACAGTGATGAGAAGAGGACCCATTCCTTATGGGAGAAATCAAATGGAAGCTTAGCTTATGAAGAAATGGAGAATAAGATGATATATGGTAGACATATTGAGATGGGAAATCCTTTCCCCTTTCAAGATGACTCTTTCTCAATGAGCATCTCACAACTCAAAGAGAAACTTCTACCTGCAAAAGATCCAGAACCTTATTGGTTTTGCAGGGCTATTGATGAGAAGAGGATCTCATGGAGAGACCTCAATGGAGGTGCACTTCAACATTTCATGAAGTGCAAATCTATTCAATTGGAGGATGTTGGTATTCAACATTGGGTGGATACCAATTTTGATATTGGCATGATTCATCATCCACATTGGGATGAATGGATCCGGATGAGAAGCAGGAGGTCTCCTACCTTCCTGTAGATGTATGATACCAGGGAGAAATAAGCATGGTTGCACTGGTTACTTTTGGCTGAGTATGGATACTACCCAACATCTCACATTTCCAGGATCCATGCCATACATATCACTGATGACATGCAACAGCAGGAGACATGGTTGCGCTGGTTATTGATGAGAGAGTTTGGACATCACATGATATATCTTATGTCACTAAAATTTTTTCTATTTGGGATATGTCTCATGTCTGTATATGTATTTCTATTTGGGATATATCTCATGTTCATGTATGTACTTGGGTTTTGGAGAAAGCATAACTCTCACATGATGTTACATAAGGGAGCTTGTTTGTATTATTTTGATGAGAATTTTCATATGTCCATTACTTTGTTGTTGCTCCATGACTTGCATCATGATGATGTAAGAAAGAAACAGGAATCCTTGTTGCCTTGGTTTCTTTTGGGAGAGTATGAGCTAATTTCTTCCCATACATTGCTTGACATTAATGGAGGATGGCAACATGAGACCTTACAACATTGGCCTCTGTTGGGGGATTATGGTCATTGTACATTGTATGATGAGGATGTGACGGGGCATCAAGATTCCTTACTACAACGACTTCTCTTGAGAGAATATGGGCACTACATTTGGTACAATGATGATGTGGTGTGGCAGCAAGAGGAATTGCTACAGTGGATTCTATTGAGAGAGTATGGCTCTCATATTCTCAGTGATGTTGATTTGGCATGGTAGCAAGAAGCATTTCTGCGATGGCTTCATTTGAGAGAGTATGGCTCTCTTACTTGTTTTCATGATGATATAGCATGGCAACAGATGGATTTCCTGCAGTGGTTATTGGGAGAATATGGTTTGACATTATACATGTTCATCCATATGTCTCTACTTCTTGTTTTTCACTATGTTGATGTACTTATGTTTGATTCCTACATGGCCAACGGGGCTAATGATGAGGGCATTGATAGATTCAATCTACTCTATGTATCATGGGTTGGAGAGATAGTTCATGAGTGGGGACTTTCCACTTTGGGAATGAACCACTTCATTTAATGTATCTCATGTATAAAGCAGATCTTTGTACATAATATGGTTGCCACTTCGAGGTTCATTGATGAGGAAGGGTATCTAACTTTTCAGTTGGAGGCCATTCTAGACATTCTAGAGAGGCATCTTTGGAGCTAGACATGCATGACGCATTGTGACAGATGGGAAGGCCTTCCACATGAGGATTCCATTTAGAGGGAGGATGTTTGCTGTAGCATCTACTTTTGCAATTGCTTGAGGACAAGCAACATTTTTCCAAGGAGGACTATAATATTCCCAATTTTCCACAAGATAATTGGAATATTAGAGTTCTTAATTTTCATAATTAATTAGGTAAATAAGAGGGTGGAGGAATCCACAAACCCCATAGATAAATAAAATCCACTTTTGATGTGTGAATGTGGATATTTCATATCTAGATCTAAATAATGGAGTAGTGGAGCAACTACTTAATGTGAAAGGAGTGGAGATCATGTCTCATTAATGAGAAAGATCATGGAGGCTAAAGCAGTCAACTAAGATCATGGAGGGAATCAAATGTAAGATCATAGAGCATTCATGATGAGATGATGTAGGAAGTGGTGCATTAATTCACACATGATGGAGATCATGGAGAGACAACGCAATCAACATGCAGACCTATGTACACATGTACAACGCAGTTATGCGGTGGGCCAAGGCATGGGAAGGTTCACAAAATATATAATGAAGATGAAGGAAACATTAGAGGCAGTCTTTAGATTATTTATGTGTGATATATTTATATCTCATTTTTTCATTTGGCATTCCAAGCATGATTGAGCTATTTAGCTAAGTCTGTAGTGTTTTTTAACACAGGGTGTTTCCGAGCAGAAATCCCACCCTTACCTATGGGGGACTTGTGTGCCTACTTTGGGAAGGTTTCCTATTGAGATTATTCATCATCAGAAATTGGTGCCACACAATTTCCACTATCTACAGAACATATACCTTTAGGAATTACACATTTATAAAGATCCATTCAGGAGGAGGAGGTTGTCCTTCAGTGTTTCAGCCGAGGAACCAGTGAAGGGCCCATCCTTTCACTTTTTTCTTCAATATCAGCCTTCCATCACTTCAAATATGTATCAGGCATCAGACCATCTATTATTCATCTCCCAGAAATATCATTTCCATCAGGAATTGCGCAGTCCATTCCCGTTGATCCAAGGGAGAAGGGAAGTTGCTATCATATCAGCTAGTAATCCAGTGGAGGACCATTCCTTCACATTGTATCCATTATTTCCATCACTATTGAGCTTATTTGCATTTATTAGTAGTAGGCTAGAGAGCCTCCATCCCTTACAACATAGTTTTTGTGAGCAGTTGTGTAGCAACATCTGCAATCTTTAGAGGAGGATTGAGGAGCTAGATCTTGAGCTTCTAGCTTGAGGATATAGTGAAAGGATCATCCCTTCAAGCATAGATCTGATTTTGTGACATATTGAAGCCATTTTTCTTCAGATCTAGCTTCAGATCTTCATACCCAGTAGTTGTATAGTGAAACCCCAAGAGGGTGATTTTCTTATATTGACAGATATGAGAAATCCTTTCTAGGTTATCTTGGTTTTCCATCATAGAGCCCAGATCTAGAATATTGGCATCATCAGAGCTCCAGATTTCCATAGATATGCATTTCCCTTTTCATCCAGCAGTTATATTTACATCATTAGCTAAAGGGATAGCACAATATTGCTTCCAACATCTCTCTAGTTATGCAGTGCCTGCTTTGGTATGTTTTCAGGGTCATTCTAGCCTATGTATTTGGCTTGAGTGAATCTATTTGAGAAATTTTGTACTATCTATCCATCTTGAATGATAATAAAAGTCTCAACTATTTTGTATATTCTACGTGTTCAATCTTTACAAGTGCATTTTCTGTGTTACAAATATTGTATTTGTGTATCAATGCATTATTCCATTTTGAGATATTACACATTGAAACTGTGTAACTGATAGGAGGTGTCTGAAATGATATAAAAATGACTGATACTCCTCCAATAGATCTTCCAGATGAAGGGCCTCCCCTCACTGGAAAACCAACTCTCAAACTTGGGCACTAAGCCCTCCACACAACTACCCTACAAAATAATGCAGTTTCTGAAGGACACTGCATTGCTGAAGATGGATGAGTATTGGCCTAATGCTGGGTGGTGGAAATGAAGCTCAAGGAGCCTCCCAATAGGTCTCCCAGATGAAGGGTTTCTCCCCTCACTAGAAAATAGGCTCACCAACTTGGGTACTTGACCCTCCACTGAAACTGCCCTACATAATAATGCAAATCCTGAAGGAGACTGTGTTGCTGATGAAGGGGGAAGCTTATCCTGATGTCAGATAGTGGAATGAATATCAAAAAACCTCTCTCGAGTGGGCACTCGAAGTCCCCTAAGGATGAGGGTGGGATTTCCGCTAAACAACTGAAGCATGCAGAAACTCATAAAAGACCAAGACATAAATAATAATCAGAATTCCTTCTATGGCTGCCATCTCCTTCCTTATGTGATTTTTGAGTCTCCTCACCCTTGGTCCCACTCATTAAGGATTATACTCTCATGGAGAATTCCATACTACTATGACTGTGTTTTCCTCCAATAACTCGCCACTACCTCCATGAAAACGTTGTTGATTTGGTCAACCTTGACCCCATCTACATGTTTTAATCTCTATTCACACCTAAGAGTTCTTTATTCAGCTGATAAGATGATCCACATTCACATTAGAAGTGGTTTTATTCTTACTAAATAGATTTATGGGTATCTCTACCCTCTTATTCATCTATCTAAATGGAAAAAGAAAAAATTAATATTCCAACTAGATGAAAGCTAATTATGAATATTACAGTCTAGTAATTGCTTTGATATTTTTTTAACATTCTTTTATGCTTTCCTTTTTCATGTTGTTTTAGAAATATTAAAAAACAAATACCAAATTTTTTTTATTTTCATTCCTTGTAGGAATAGGGATACTCAAGGAAAGTTTTTACCTAAAACCCCCACATCACCACATAGTCACCCTTCACTCTTTTTCAGTGGCAGCGAGATTGAGCACACCATGGGTGAGCCTTTTGAAAATTTTGAATAACCTATTGGGGAAGAAGAATATATTTTTTCAACTGAGGGACCTAATTCACCTATCTTAACCATGGCTGACACTGAAACCCAGGAAGCCTTTCCCATTAGAGAGGCAGATGGGGAAACTAAGATGGAAAAAATTATCCCCTAAGCTCTTCCACACTTTCATGGAATTACCTCAGAAGACCCTGACACATTCATGTTTCAATTGTTTTTTGTCTCTAGGACATATGAATATGCCTCAAATGATTAGAAATTGAAGCTATTCCCATCCACCCTTAAGGATGCAACCTTGTGCTGGTTCATGGGTCTACCTAGGAACAACATCACTACCTAGGCACAAATGCAAGATGCCTTCAAAAAAAAATAGAGAGACAACTATAGGTCCAAGGAAACTAAGGATGAGATATTTAGGATGAATCTAGGGCTTGATGAATCCCTAGAAGACTATGAAGAGACGTTTCAGTTAAATTATAAGACAGCCAAATATACTCTTGATCCTAGATCAATTAAACTTGTACTTCTCCAAGGGATCATAAAGGAGGTGATAGAAACCTTAAATATGTTATCAGGAGGAGATATATGCCAACTTCCTTATGAAACAATCAAAACTATATTCTGAAACCATTCTAGGGAAGTTAGGAAGAAAGTCAGAGCTAGACAAAGTACATCCAATACCCCTTCCTCTTCCACCTCCATCAAACATGAGATTGGAAACATGATGGAGGACTTCAAGAGTGACATATTGCACACATTTGATTTGAAAATGGATACAATGCAGGTCAAAAGGAACCAAGAGGAAGCAGGAAGAGCCTTGGCTATATTTTCCCCTAGATGTACCAAAAAGTGCCTAAGAAATGAATTTCCACTAAGTGTCATAGAGGTTTTCTTAGTCTGTGAGGAGAATCATGCCATATACAAGTGTCCCTCCTTACATAGACTTAAAGTTGTATATCAAGGTGGGGAAGTGGGGCCAGAGCAACTTTGTTTCATCAACAAGAGAAGGCCTCCAGGCCCTAGGTCATATCAACAGGGTATGCAAGGTGTACCTTACTCTTACTATCACAATAATAATAGTGCACCCATGCAGCCTTGATACACCACCACTCCTCTATCCTAGCCTACACATCCTACTTGGCCTTACAACCCTCCATATCTCCCTCATCTTGTGAACCAACCATTTCAGCAGTATGTTCCATAACAACCTTAGTGGAACAATCGATCCCAAGGGTGGAGGCCTCAAAACAACCAATCGCATGATCTAATGCCTCCACCCCAACCTCAACCTCAACTTACTCATGGTTCTCCACCCAAGCTGCCTCAAATGCCTGCACAGCCAAATATGAACCCAAACAACAGACATGCACATCAGGTTTACAGTGGAGAGACATCTTATCCAACTTATGTTGTGGAGATACAGGAGATTAATCTTAGGTTGGGGAGAGTACTCCTAGACAACCACCCTCCATCACCACCTGTGGAGGTTGAGGAGGAAAAGGAAGAAGGTAACACTTAGATCCAACAACCTCCTTTTCCTGAGCGCTTGATCCATCCTAGCCAACACACCCTGGAGGAGACTGAAATTATGGGAGAATTGAAATTTTTTTTTTTAAAGATACCACTTCTCCAGGCCATTAAGGATGTCCCTATTTAAAATAGGATCATCAAGGAAAAGTTCTTCAAGAAACCTGGGAGAAAGAAGAAATATAACCCCACCATCAATGTGGTAGGATAGTTGTTTGACTTAATGCTGGGAAGGGTGATATTTCCAAAGCATCTAGACTCTGGAAGTCCAGTTGTATATGTGCACATAGATGGTTTCATAATCCCCAATACTCTGATTGATCTTTGGGTTGCCATCAATGTCATGGCCAAGGAAACTATGTTGAAACTTAACTTCCAAGGGACTTTGAGGAAAACCACAATTTTTATACAACTTACAGATCGGTACACAGTAAATCCAGAAGTAATTGTTGAGAATGTTATGGTTACAATTGACTCTTGGGAGTATCCTACAGATTTCCTGGTTCTACAACCAAAAACCAAGTTCAATGGATACCCTCTCATATTAGGGAGACCTTGTTTAGCCACTGCAGATGCTTAAATTAGTTGTCAGGCTAGAAACATGACTATTGAAAATGGGCCCTTGTTTAAACATCTAGTATTATATCCTCCAGCCCAGCCTTCCATTGATCATGATCTACCTATCAGGGAAAAATTTAAGGGTGGAAAATCATTTTAATGTTTAGAAACCTTGGTGAATCTTAGTAGTCCTTAATATGCAAACTATATATTGCTTGGCAATATGTTTGTAAAAATATTCAAATTTCTAATAATTTTTTAAAGCCTCTATAAAAAATTGGCGATTTTTAAATTAAAATAATTTTATACTTTAAAATTTGAGCGAATCATTCTTTATAAAAATGGAAATTGGTGAATATTTTTTTTGGAAAAAACATGAAAAATTAGCCCACTTACAAATATTAGCCCCAAAAATTTTCCCTGCTACCTATATGGTTGGAGGATGAAGAAGATGAGGTATATAACACTACCCCTATCTTTACCATAGATGTTGTTATTAGAGTGGGACATCTTGATGAAGATGAACTCATCAACCATGCCATTCAAACTAGTCCCCCACTAACAGTCCTCTTGAAAACGTAGTCAAAGAGTCTGAAAGCCAACCTTGGATGGAAGTGCACTCAGTCAATACAACCTCTGAAACCACCAAGGCTATTGAATTTGGCCCATCCAGATCTTTTAAAATCAACTCAAACCTCTTGGATGAAGAATAAAAGCAGCTATCCTATCTTTTAAAAGAAAACCTAGATTCATTTGCTTGGGATTACAAGGACATGAAAGGGGTGCGCCCTTCAATATGCAGACATCATATTTACATCAAAGAAGGATGCAAGCCTATACGAAAACCCAAAATAAGGATGAACCCAGCTCTGAAGGACATAGTCAAGGAATATATGTAGAAATTGTTGGATGTATGTTTCATTTATCCTATATCAGACAGAGAGTGGGTATATCCTCTTGTCCTAGTCCCGAAGAAGAATGGAAAATGGCGAATTTTTGTTGATTATCGGGAACTTAAAAAAGCCACCAAGGACCATTTCCCTTTGCCCTTTATAGAACAAGTCCTGGATGGCCTTGCAGGGAAGCAATTATTTTCCTTCTTAGATGGGTTCAATGGGTACAATCAGATTCAAATGAGCCCTGAAGACTAGGATACAAATTATTTCACCTGCCCTTAGGGTACCTTTGCTTACAGAGTCCTGCCCTTTGGGTTGTGCAATGCCCCAAATACCTTCCAAAGAGTTGTCCTGATCATTTTCTCTGAGCTAGTCCATGAATCTCTTGAAATATGCATGGAAAATTTCACACCATATGGGGATGACTTCCAGGAAGCTCTCTCCAATTTGGGTAAAGTACTGAGAAGGTGCATTGAGATGCATCTCTCCCTGAGCCCAGAAAAGTGTGAATCCCTGAAGAGAGCAGGAGTTGTATAAGGACACTCAATATCCCAAGCAAGAATATAGGTGGACCCAAGAAAAATCACTATTATCAAAATGGTACATGCTCCTCCAAAGCAGAGAGATGTTAGGAGATTATTAGGGTTAGCTAATTATTATAGAAGATTCATCAAAGATTTTAGTAATATGGCTTCGCCACTATTTGGTTTGTTGGCCAAATATTATGAGTTTATTTGGTCTGGTCCTTGTCAAGAGGATTTTGAGCTCATTAAGGGAAAGTTGACTACTGCCCCCATCCTCCAAGGTCCAAATTGGACTCTGCCTTTCAATATCCACACAGATGCATCCGAAAAAGTTGTGGGGGCATCATTAGGATAGTTAGAAGACAAATTATCCTATGCAATCTATTTCATATGTAATAACTTGTCTAAGGCCGAGCTAAATTATACTGTCACATAGAAGGAGATGTTAGTGAGTGTCCATGCTTTAAACAAATTTAGACATTAGGTAACTAGGTATTAGACCTTTGTTCGCACTGACTGTTATCACCCAAAAAATTTCAAAACATTATTATGTCAAATCTGTTTTTTATCATGGTCTCATAAAAGGTTTGAAAGTCATTTTAGGATTTTCTTAAGGGTAGGTCATATTTTTTATAAGTTTAAAGGTCATCATTTGAATTCAAATAAGGTCTTTACAGGTCCACTCCATGATCAAATGCTCACATTTTCCATTTAGAATTCATTCCATTAGGTTTCGGGTTAAATTCCTACAATTAGCCAAGAATTATTCGTTTCATAGCGTCACTAGTTCAAAAAAGAGGTTTTGTGCTACGAAAGCGCTAATACTTTCATAGTACAAACTGCAAAAATTACACTATGGGCGCTACGAAAGCACGGTTTCTTAACCATCATGTCAATCAAGCCAGAATTTGTCATAAATCCATTAAGAAATGATAGGATAAGGGTATGGTGAGTCACTTAGAGTTCAGATTCAAAGTACTTACCCATGTCATAGTGATCATCATCATGATAGAGGCATCATTCAGTCATAAGGTGAGATTTCAAATTCAAAAGAATCTTGCCTAATTTGGTCATTATTTTTTTCATATGCCTACACAGAACTGTCTAAGCTCTGAATCAGTTAAGCTAAGCCTGTGGTTTTTCTATACCAAGGCTATCTTCAACATAATCAAGCGAGGAAGTTAATTTATTTCAAGTGAGGCTGTTCATTTCTTGATCAAGCGAGGTTGTTTTAAGGAATCTAGAGAAGCTGACAGTTTTTCAAAGAAGCATGGCAGAGGAGAAGAAAGTCCATAGAGGAGGACATTGTTTAAGATATGAGCCTGAAAATGTGAAGGCCATAGTTGAGGATCAAACAGTGATGGAGGCTTTTAGCAAAGCAGGCTATCTCTGGTTTTTTGAAAAGCTACAGGGTTGCCACACTCAAGTGTCTAAAGAGTTTGCCTTACACTTCAGTGGAACAACTACCAAAATTGACATGTTAAATGTGCCAATCACACCTGAGATCATTGCTTTTGTAACATAGATACCAAGGGGACAAGAGACTTGGTTTAAAGGTTTTTAGTTTGACATGGAACCATGTAAGGAATTCATGAAACCTGAATATGCAGATATGGACCTGAACAATGCAATACCTAGAAGCTGTATCAAAGACACCTATGCCAAGCTCTTGTTCAACACTCAAATATACTTCACATGTGAAGGCAAGTACCATAAATTTTATATAAACTTTATGGTACCTGCCTTCACATGTATACTTATCATTTCAAGCTACTTTTGCATTTCACAGGTATGATACCACTAGATTTTCCCTTCTACTTGAATAGAAGCCTTGCCAAAATGTCTGATAAAGTACAAGCTAAGTCTGATGGTTGTGAAACATATTTGTTTCACCATGGTTTGATAAATCTATTGGTTTTCAATGAGCTTCATAAAATAAGCAGAGATTGGTATTCCTTTTTGTTTATGAATGGATTTGAATTAGAGAACCTAACCCGAGCTAGAAACCCTAAACCTAAAGGAACTACTTCAACACCGGTAGTAGAGTCTAGTCAGCCTGTCGTTGCAAGAGCAAAGAGGTTTGTAAAGTTGAAACCAAGGAAACAGGTTGAAGATAAGACAGAGAAAATTAAATTTCTTGTTACAGAAACTCCATCACCTAGAAAATAGTGGTCAAAAGGTGTCAAAGAGGCTAAACAAAAACAAGTGTCTAGCAAGCAGGAAATCCAGAGAGTGATGAGAAGCCAAGCAGTGGCATCAAAGGGAAAAATAATTGTTTTAGGTACAGAGGAAAACCCAGTGATAAAAGGAAATTTAGATGAAATAATTCACGCAATTGATATAGAGGAATCACCCATTGTGCAATCTGATTTCATTGGAGTAGATGAACACAAACAGAAAAGGGTTAAGTGAGCTAAAAAACTTGAATTTGAGGGTGAAAATGAAACCTTTATCTTTCAAGCAAGGAAGCCTTTAACTAGGCATGCAAAGAAACTCAAGGAGGGTCGTAAAGAGGTCCAATAAACTTTTGAAATAGCCAGAGTCCATGAAGAGGTGGTTGATATCTCATCACCAATAGTGGAGCATGCAGCCAGCAAGATAATGAAGGGAAAAGAACACATGAAAGAGAGTCAAAATCTTGAAGAGAGATTGAAGCTAGAAAAAAAAGAGATTGAAATGATGAGGAATAGGGCCAAAAAACATATCATTGAGAAAAAAAAATTCAAGAGAATGAAGGCAGTATGGGAAGGCCAAACTAGTTCTAGGTCTGAGATTCCAAGTAGTACAGAACAATTTTTCACATGGATAGTGCCAGCTATAAAAGAAGATAAATTTGTTAGAGTAATCAATAACCAACTGAGAGCCATTAATAGAAGACTAAGAGGTAAATTGGAAGATTTGGAGCTGCAACTGAAACTGTCTCAGGATGAACTAAAAAACAAAGGTGCAGAATGACAAATTCAAAGGAAAAATCAAATGGAAAATTAAGAATAAATCTTATGAAAGTTGTGTTTTTAGTTCATATGGCTGAATGTTTTAATGAAACCAGTTGTTTTTTGAATTTTTGGAAAAATTTTGGTTTGAATTTTGAAGAAATCTAGACAAACTACTCACTCAGCAGTTTCGTAGCGCAAATAGTGCAAAAAGGGTGAAATGTGCTACGAAACTGCTGTAGCGGCTTTTTAAACCCTTTTCCATCCATTTTTGAAGGGCAGATTTGTGTATTTTGACCTGAAATTTCTAGGAAGGATGTGTTAAGTAAATATGAAGATAAATTTGGAAGAAATAAGCCAAAGTTTTGAAGAAAAAATGGCAAAAACACTACACTACAAAAAGCGCTACGAAACTGTGTTGTTTTCGTAGCGCAGTTCTGTTTCTGCTATTTTGGACAGTTCGATGGTGATTTTGTATAGCTGGCACTTAAGGGTTATTTTGGGCATATGTTTTTTCAGTTCCTTATAGTAAATACCTTCGAATTCATGGGTTAATGGTGGCCAGAGTGTCTCAAGAACATAAAGGATCCAAAGCCTAGAAAACAGGGGACAGTTTCCTAATTTGCAGGAGATTAGCATTAAGGTCATAAAGTGCTAAAGCTTATCATCTGGATTCAACCTTAAGGGAATACAGTTGGAAAATGATGTAATCTAGTTTAGATAAGGTTTTTAATATTAGAGTTAAAGAGTTTGAGTCCTATTTGTAGTAGGATTATTCATTAGGTTTGCAGCTGTCATTTTGTAATAAATACCATGTATCATGGTTAGGAAAGGTGTCAAAATGTAGGAATTCGATGTATCTAGATGAGGATAATATTATCCTATGGTTGTAAATGATCTATAAAGATGAAGAAGTCGAAATGCTAAGGGTTGGACATTTTTTAGCAAAATGACTGTGTTTATTGTAAGTGACAGTTTTCTACTTAGCCAACTCAAGATTCATAAATATTTTTAGTGTGTTTTTGTTCTAATGGAATCATTTTACTATCCTATTGCAGTGGTGTTTTCTTATGTTACTCAAAATTCATCATTGATGCTCTGACTTCCTTCATAGACAAATTGACTGTGTGTTTTACAATTTCACGTGTATCTCTGGACTAAAACTTTGATATGCCTTGACTTCCATGCTGAGTAGATTTTTCTTTTTACTGAAGCTATTAGGACTCCATAAGCCCAATGTGCACTTGCTAATGTGATTTACAACCAATTTCTATCATTTATATGCTTATTACCCCACATAGAGTTAGCCATCTATATTTCTATGAAAAATCATTAACCCTTGAGAGAGCCCTCTCAGGTTGAGGAGGCTAAGCCTCAATCAAAATATTGGTTTGAAATAGTTACATGAGTTTGATTTGATTGGCATCCTATCAGGTCTGATTTTGTGATAACATTGATCATGAATCCATCAAATATTTAATGAACAAACTAGATGTTAATGCTAGGATAATTATATGGTTGTTACTTTTACAGTATTTTTACCTAACCATTGTTGATAAACCTTGAAAGGAGAATGTTGTTGCAAATTTTTTATCTAGGTTAGCTCTATCTCTAGGTGAAGAAGGAGTGGTGGATGACCAGTTGCTAGATGAACATCTCTTTGCTATATCAGCACTCTCACCATGGTTTTATGACATAGCTAACTACTTGGTTGCTGGAAATTTTCCTCCTAATCTTCCATTCAGGGAGAAAATAAAGATCATCGGAAAAAACACCCCTTTCACATGAATTTGGAGATATCTTTTCAAGAAAGGTCATCACCAAATCCTCAAGAGATGTGTAAGGGGGGAAGAATTTTTTTATATCCTCTCTACATGTTATGATTTCCCTTGTGGAGTCCACTTTTTTGCAAAAAGGACTGCTTTCAAAGTTTTGCAGGCAAGATACTATTGGCCTATGTAATATTCCCAAATGGGAAAATCAGGAATATAGTGCATAAACATGGAAATAGAAGTGAATAAATCAATAACCCATTATATGAGACAAATGTACAACCATCTTATTAAACATATCAGCAAATAATAGGCACAATATCTTGAGGATCAAGTCACCCAAGCAATACAAAACAAGCCTTTACTAAGAAAACATGTCAATACATGATAAATAGCTGCCATACAAATGCCATGAGCCAAGACAACATAGTATTAGGGCATAAAATGCTACAAAAATGATATAATAATGTAGATATTTTTTTATATAGCTCAAAATGTGTTAGGGCTAGATATTTATTCTCCCAAACACATTTCCAAGACAACCCAGGAAGGGTTTCCGAAAATACGGCAAAGTACAAAATGTTGGAATACAGCCCTAGGGCTGAATAGCAGCTGCAAAATAAATACTGGAATGAGGTGGCTGAACTGATAAATAAATGAATATAACTCCTCCAATAGAACCTCCAAGTGAAAGGTTTATCCCCTCACTGAATATCTCACCCTCCCAATCAAGCACTGAAACCTCCACTGCAAATGCTCACTAGAATAACACATTCAAAGAGGTAATCTGCGTTGTAGGTGATGGAAATACGTTGGCTTGGTGCCAAGATATGAAATAAGACTAAAGAAACTTCCTTGCTAATCTACCAATGGGAAGAATGCTTCCTCCACTGAAAAACTAGCTCAGAAAGTGGATTTCTCAACCCTCCACTACAACACCCTGCAACACAACACAAGTCTGAAAAGAAACTGCATTGTGGCTGAAAACTGAAGCTTGGCCAAAATGCGAGAATTTGGAAATGTAGTGCAATACTCTTCCCAGAGGCTTCTCATGTTAAGAGGTGGTATTTCCTATTAGGAACACCCTATGCTAAACAGCACAGCAATCTCAGCTAAACAGCTGGAGAGTGCAAGAAGTCATACAGACCACAAAATCAATAATCAACAACATAACCATCTATGGCTGCCTTGCCCTCCTTATAAACAATGTGAGCCTTCTCACCTTGGGTCCCACTGATTAAAGTCACTACTATCATGGAAACTTTCTCCCATTCACACTGTGTTGTCTCTCATTGATGATCCACTCCCTCAATACCAGCGCTGTTGATTTGGTCAAACTTGACCTTTTCCACATGCATTATCCCCTATTCACACATGAGGGTGCTTTATCCAGCTATTAAGGTGATCCCTTTTCACATTAATAGGGGTTTTATTCCTATTAAAGAGATTTATGGGTCTCCCTACCCATTTATTCATCTATCTAAATTCCAAAAGCAAAAATTAATATTCCAATTAGTTGTATGCTAATTTAGGAATATTACAGTCATCCCCTCCCAAATGTTTCTTGTCGTCAAGAAAATACAAGGATAGAACTGAGGAGCCTCCTCTCCTCCTCCTGTAGCATCCTCATATGATAATATCCTCCAATGAACAAGATGTTATCTCATCAATAATTCTCCAAGTTGCTCCTCCCAAGTGTGCAAGTTATATTTTGGTGACAAATCCAAATAGCTATCATCAAAAAGAAGTGGAATATACATGGAGGAAAAAATATGTTGTCTAGAGGCCTTCTTGAGGCAGTGAATCGGAAATATATTGGGAATCATCATTCCCATGTGAAGCTCCCATCCCCAAGCTATCATCCACACAAAATGAGTCACCCTCCAGAATGATAACTCATGGAAAAACTCCTCCACCTTTGGCTCCTGAAATGTAGGTGGGATTCCTATATGAACAAGATAGACCAAATGGCCTACCCCACGTTGTATTTATCTCCACTTATGGAAAGTGTAGAGTTGCAGCTGAATTTGGGCTGCAATAGTGTTGCCCTCAAAAGATAAAGGGACAACTAGATCTTCAAACACCCCTTCTCTAGTATCATGACCCTTGCTAGCCCAAGCCATCTCATACAAAGTGAATAGCACATCATCACCATATGGCATCCAATTCAGAAATATCTTGAGTGTTATGTGTAATGCTGGATGGTACCAATGGTTTCTCTAGTGGATGCA
The DNA here is from genome assembly GCA_034641835.2 of Pinus albicaulis. Lineage (NCBI taxonomy): Eukaryota > Viridiplantae > Streptophyta > Pinopsida > Pinales > Pinaceae > Pinus > Pinus albicaulis. The sequence continues at coordinate 1,049,730,022 of CM076580.1, forward strand.
ACACAATTTTACTAACTGTTGTTTCAGAACATCATGTGGCAAGTTGTCTTCCATCAATTTGCTAGATGTGCATGTTTTCTCATCTACTAAGAAGTAGTAAATGGAATTATATATCAGTTGATCATAACAAGAATAGCAGAACACATGCCCAAAGCCATCCAAGGAAGGGATTCCTCCATCACTTATATTGGTCTTAGGAATACCATGTAGAAAAAATAGAAACTTTCCCTCTTGTGGAGAAATGCACTATACATATATGGCAAGAGAATGAAAATATTTTGTTAGATGAACAATAAGTACAAACACACGATTATTTCCATGCATTATGAGTAGGAAAAAGATGAGCTCCATGGATGAGCCCTCCCATGAGAATCTCCTCATAATGGTCTGAAATGTAAAGTGATACATACTCCCATTGGGACACTCCATCAATAGATGCATACTCACAAGTAAAAAAATTGTTGCCTTAGTGATAAGGCTCTTGTCACCCCATGACTCCATTCTTTGACATGCCACATGACAACAAGGGGTAGTGTTGCAATCTCAACAACTTCTTTCTCTACCATTGGATGTAGCAGAAAGAATGAATCCAACTTCATTCCCCTGTCCTTGCTATGCATGTGGATGGCCCATCAAATGTAGACAATAGAAATCTATTGATGCAAAGTCTTCTTTCTTCCTTGAGCTAGATGAACTATGGGAGAGTTGTATTCTCCTTGAAATCCCTTGCTTGAGATTTGTATTCTGAAAGATACTCACTTAGAATCTCACAATCTAAGTGTCCACCGTCTCCATACCTTTTTTCTTCTTCTTCAAAAGAAAATGGCATAGTATGTTTATTTGGAGCTCTATGCAATACCAGTTATTTCTGCTGATAGGAAGTGCATGGACCTTCCTCATCTTGAAACCCTAGTGTGGTTTCATTGCCTTTCTCCATTTTACTTTGCTTGACCTCCTTGGTGAGGTCCCTCTTAGATCTAAAAAGAGATGAGATAAAAATCATTCCTTCCATCATTCTGATCTAGTTCTTGTTCTCTTCTTCTTCTTATAGCATATTGGCTGAGATCCACAGGCTGAGCCAAGATTATGCTCTAATACCACTGTAATATTCCCAAATGGGAAAATCAGGAATATAGTGCATAAACATGGAAATAATAGTGAATAAATCAATACCCCATTATATGAGACAAATTTACAGCCATCTTATAAAACATATCAGCAAATAATAGGCACAATATCTTGAGGATCGAGTCACCCAAGCAATACAAAACAAGCCTCTACTAAGAAAATATGTCAATACATGAGAAATAGTTGCCTTAGAGATGCCATGAGCCATGATAGTGCATTTTTAGGGCATAAAATGCTACAGAAATTATATAAAAATGTACATCTGTTGTTATATAGCTAAAAAGGTGTTTGGTCTAGAGATCTATGCTCCCAAACACATTTCCAGGACAACCCAGGAAGGGTTTCCGGAAATACCCCAAAGTACAAAATGTTGGAATACAACCCTAGGGATGAATATCAGCTGCAAACTGAATACTGGAAGGAGGTGGATGAACTAATAAATAAATGAATATAAATCCTCCAATAGAACCTCCAAGTGAAAGGCTGATCCCCTCACTGAAGATCTCACCCTCCAAATCAAGCACTGAAACCTCCACTGCAAATTCTCACTAGAATAACATAGTCAAAGAGGGAATCTGTGATGTAGGTGATGGAAATAGGTTGGCCTGGTGCTAAGATATGAAATAAGGCTCAAGAACCTTCCTTGCTAATCTCCCAATGGGAAGAATGCTTCCTCCACTGAAAAACTAGCTCAGAAAGTGGGTTTCTCAACCCTCCACTGCAACACCCTGCAACACAACACAAGTTTGAACAGAAACTGCGCTATGGCTGATGTTTGAAGCTTGAAAAAAATGCGGTAATGTGGAAATGTAGTGCAATACTATTCCTAGAGGCTCCTCAAGGGAAGAGGTGGGATTTCATATCAGGAACACCCTGTGCTAAACAACACAACAATCTCAGCTAAACAACTAGAGAGTGCAAGAAGTCATACATACCACAAAATCAATAATCAACAAAATAACCATCTATGGCTGCCTTTCCCTCCTTATAAACAATGTGAGCCTTCTCACCTTGGGTCCCACTGATGAAAGTCACTACTATCATGGAGACTTTCTCCCATTCACATTGCGTTGTCTCTCATTGATGATCCACTCCCTCAATACCAGCAATGTTGATTTGGTCAAACTTGACCTTTTCCACATGCATTAGCCCCTGTTCACACATGAGGGTGCTTTATCCAGCTATTAAGATGATCCCTTGTCACATTAAGAGGGGTTTTATTCCTACTAAAGAGATTTATGGGTCTCCCTACCCATTTATTCATCTATCTAAATACCAAAACCAAAGATTAATATTCCAATTATTTGTATGCTAATTTACGAATATTACAGTCTACGCTTCACCAAGATTCCATAAGATACACTAGCAGGTGTGACCAGTGCCAAAGGATGGGAAAACCTATACAAAGGGATGAGGTTCCTTTGCACCCTTAGGTGGCACTTGAGCCATTTGATAAATGGGGCATGGACTTCATTGGACCTATTGATCCACCATCTAGAAAGAAAAAGTATATCATAGTCTGCAGTGACTACCTGACAAAGTTGGCTGAAACAAAATTTGTGAAGGTAGAAACTGAGGAGAAAGTAGCCCAGAGAAGTGTTTTACAATTTTGGGTACCCCAGAGAAGTAGTCAATGATCAGGGGACACAATTCACTTCTCATATCATTAAAAATATTCTGAGGAGGCATAAGATTAAGCATAAGACTTCTACTGCCTACCACCCTCAGGTGAATGGCCAATTGGAAGTTACTCACAAAGCCTTAGAGAGCATCCTCACCAAGGTTGTGAGCAACAACAGGAGAGATTGGGCATACATATTGGTAGAAGCTACTTGGGCCTACAAAATTACCTAGAAAACAACAACAATATTCACTTGTTATGATCTAGTCTATGGCAAGAAATCTTTGATTTCAATTGAATTTGAATTCAAGACCTTAAGGATGACAACTAAGCTATACCTAGACATTTAAAATTCCCAAAAAGAAAGGTTGTTTCAATTAAATGGATTGGATGAGTTTAGGATGTAAGCACTACTCCACAAAGAGTTAATTTAGCCACAAAGGAAGGTCTTGCATGACAAGAATATTAAAGAAAAGACATTTCAAGAAGGAGATTGGGCGATGTTGTATGACTCAAGGTTTAAGGACTTCAAGGGAAAACTAATGAAAAGATGGATGGGACCCTACAAAGTGGAAAAATGCTATGATAATGGTTTAGTTCATATCAAAACCATATATGAGGAAGGAATTCCCCTACTTGTCAATAGTTACAGACTCAAGGTTTACAAGGAGCCCCAGTCTAGGGTAGAATTTATAAATTCCACAAGCAGGGAATTTTACGTCAAGGGAAAATCCATAGTTTCCAATGATTCTGTTGTAGCTCCTAGAAATAGGCTTGAGTTGCAAAATACCAGTGCTTAGGACATCTTAAAATCAGAGGTCAAATGTGGAAAATTGTATAAATGCCTCTGACAGAATATGGGTCAAAAGAATAATGGTTTTGGTGGTTCAAGAAAGGAGAATACCATTTGAGCCTGATTCATGTGAATTCCCCAAATCATGAGAGGGCTTGGGAGGCTATGAGGCTAGATGGATTTTAATTGGGCCGAGTATAAAAAAATGAGAATAAATCTTAAAAATATGTAGAGGTGTTGAGAAGGAATGGAGAAGGAACCCACGAGAGATAGGCTTAAGAGATTTAAGAATATGTCCCCTATGAACTCAGACGAAACAAATATGAAGGAGGTATGGACAACAACAAAGGTTTGTGGAGCTCAAATTAAGAGAGTGCAGCAAGCTTAATACATGAGTGTTAACACTTGAGCATTATACAGACATGAATTCATGAATAAAATTGTAGACCACCTATAGCTACATTACACAAAACCTTCAAAGCAGCATAGCATGAAAGATGATTACACATAAAAAAGGAAATTACCAATAATAGAAGGAAACATATACATACTACTCATTGCTCCATCTGGAATCCAAAAAACAACTCTGTATCATATTAATTTTAAACAACTCTCCCAAATATGTGTCTCAGAGCACATGGAGCACAATCATACAAAACTACAGTTGATTTCTTCAAAATTCCAGAACCTTTTTTTTCATCTTAGAACTCACTACATATAGGGTTCTCCTCGAGGTTTTACGATCAAATATTTTGTCATGATCGACCCAAACAGGTGAAAACCAAAATATCCTAACAAACTAGCAGAGTGTGCATCAAGCAATCACTCCTTCAACAGAAAAATAAAAACAAATTGGGTAAAATTGGGATTTTACTAGCAAAAAATCACTATCTAATCAGTAAAAAGAACAAAACAATTTGCTAGGGAGGCCAAATTCCAGAATCTTCAAAGGAGTGGCAAGGAATGGCTGAGAATGGATGAGTTGTCTGGCCTTCATAATATGATTTCTCCTACTGTTTGAAGACCTCCGCTCTCCAATGCTCATGATTTCCACTTCTCATTGTGAAATAGCCAATTGTGTTGTGTGTGCTGAAATATTTAGCGAAGATTGTCCTGTGAAAACTGAATAAACCATACTGCAAGTTCAACCCAAAATCCCATGATGTGTTTTAAATTGAAAACCAGAACCAGATTTTAGAGGGGGCATGAATGGCAGAAGCGGAAATGAATTTAGAAAGACTTTTTATCACTGAAATGGGAAAAAGATAGGGCGCAGGAGGGATATCGATGACGTGGCAAGGTGGTGGGACCCGTGCTCACAGATAACAACATTTATGTGCACGCAGTGAAAGTTAAATAGTAAATAGTGTGATGCGCGAAGTGTGGGGAAGGTGACGTGGCACAGATGGTGGTGGGACTGCGACTGCAGATAGCAGGTCGCAAGTTTTATGTGGGAATAGGCGGAGGTTAAACGTTAAAACCTGTGATGTGTGAAGCGCAGGAGCAGGGAAGGTGACATGGCAGATGGAGGTGGAGCCCCACATCACAATTTAAACAAAATACTTTGTGGGTGCTTAAAAGGTGAGTTACAAACTAGGCGAAGCGCGAAAAGTTATAATCGTTGATCTGTGAAGTTTATATTTAGCAATGTGTGATGGATGGTGGGTGAAATGGTGATGTGTCAAGGATAAATGGCCCCACTTTAATCACAATTGGGGAATCAGGAAGGTGGGCGGTAAGTGAAAACAATGATATGGTGATGAAAAAGGTAAGGTAGAAAGATGAAGTGAAGAGGCAGAAAGGTAAGGTTTAATGATTTTTAAAGGGGAATGAAATGAAACGAAGTGTGGCAGGTGAATGGGTCCCACTTTATTTCATATCATGTTCTAGAAGGTTTGTAGGAGATTAAAATTAAAGGATTTTTGTATTTGGACGATGTAAAAAGCAATTTGAGTGTGCGATCATGAAATAAAAACAGAATGACTTAGGGAAAAAAAAAAGGATAAATGGTATTTAGAGCGTTGGAGTTCAGAATTAGGATAAATGAAGGGTAGGAAGGGGGTATATGGAGTGAATGAGGGTAGTATGTATTTCTCTCACCATCACACTTGCTTTAGGTGATGGCTAATCAGCGACACTTTCCTCTTTCAACTGAATTAAAAGGTAGATAGATTCATTTGAAGCTCTTTAACAGTTTGGATTTCCCTTCCTTTCTCCTTCTCCACTTTGTGTGTGATCACAAGCCAATAGGTTCCTAAAGAAAAAAAGAGAAAAAATAATAAAGAGGCATGGGTGAAAATATATCTGAGGTGCCCTAGGCCAACTCCAGGGTTGAAAGCCTCCATGAGGCAGTCCTGGAGAAAAAAAACAAAAAAGTAAAAAAGAGAAAAAGAGAGAAAAAAAAGAGAATAAAAGATCCTTGGGTGAAAACCCCTTTGGGGCACCCAAGGCAGGCCTTTGGGTTGAAAACCTTTGTGGAGGTAGCCCACTTTCCTTCAAGAAAAAAATAAAATAATATAAAATACCTATGCATTTATGTGTTTTTCTGTTTTGCAAGTTCACAATTGAAGATGGTTTTAAGGATCTAGAGGAGTGATTTCTCTTCATTATTTCTTATTCTTTGCTTTCACACACCATAATCCACTCCATAATCCATCCCTTCATCCATTTCACCCACCATATAGGCAAAAAATTCATTTTTTTTCCCTACCTGAAATTGCTACAGGCAAAACAGGCAGCTACAGGATTCCTGTAGCACTACAGGAAACTCCTATAAATGCTATAGGAAACTCATTTATGAAGAAAAAGGTTGTCTAAGTGGTTTCTAAAATTCAATTAGGGCATTATAATATGTGTTTTTCCTATGCCTACAATTCCCAACACCCTATTTAACTCCATGCATAAGGTTTCCCTATCTAAACCCTATGTTTCACCTTGGGCAGCTAAATCATTAAAAACTTGGCATACGAACCATTTCTCTTGCCTATCCTCTACTCCATTCATCCCATGACTTCCCCCATAGACTCCATAACCCATATCCATCCATTATTGAACAAATTGAAGCAAGAAGAGCCAAGGAACAAACTCCTAGAGGTATTAGAGAGTTTCCTGTACCAAATCTGTGTGTGGCACAACAAGGCCAAAAGATGAAGAAAATCTGATGTAGATGACTCCAAGAGACCACTAGCAGAGTCCAGAGGGACAAGCGCACCAGCCATGGCATCTGAATCCCTATATGCATTACCTACAAAAGAAATAAAACAAGAAAATGGTAAGCAACTCACTCAGAAAAGATAAGAAGCTCACTTAGAAAAAGTTGTCCATTTAGAAAAAAATGAGGACACAACAAATCAAATACTTAGGCTGCCACAACTAGCTCCAACTCCTTGTACCAGCTCCTATAGCACCTCACCAACACCATGTAAGCTCAGGTATGGCCTCTCACCCCTCGCTGTGCATCCATAATGGCCAAAATAGTTAAATGTCGAGATTTAGAAGTTTAAAAGGAAAAAAGGTGGCCAATTAAGTTTCTCACCTTCGTAAAGTAAAACTGGAAGAAAATTGAAAGTGCATGACACCTGGGAAAGTCAAATAGAGTCAAGTTATGATGGATGAGTATGAAGGGGAGTGATCACGAGGTCAACAATGATTAACTGAAGTGGGGGCCAATGATCTCTAAGAGGAAACTGGAGTTGAGTATGAGTCACCACAACACTCCAAATCTGGTTAAAAAGTCCAATAAAGCTAAGATTTGTCTCATTTCCACCATTGTGTTGAGCATTTAAAAAAGCATCAAGTGCAGGAGAGAGATGGGAGCCATCAGAAGAGCAACATCAATGTTTGGTCTTGCATGCACCATCGTGCTACAAGAAACATCATTTTTCTACAGGCAACTTCAGTAGCACACCACCAGAGGATTAGAGGGCAACACAGAGTTACCAGTGGGTGGATTGGCTTCCCAAAGTCCCCATATATCAAACCAAAATAGAAAAGTACCAAGGTAAGTGGATTTTCATCCTCCAGCACAAAAAATTTCTCCATGTAATTCACACTCAACAAAATTATATGTGATAGTTAAAGGGTTTTTTTTTTTTTCTTCAAGGCTTCCATCTCAAGGAATTACCTCTAAAAACATCTCACCACCTTCATCTCACAACATTAAAATGGGAGGGAGATTCAACAAGAGTGAGCCTACAGACATTAAGAGAATTATGCAACACCCTCAGGTTATGGAAATCTTCCGAAATCACTAATGGCTAGGGCTCTTCGAGCTATTGAAAGGTTATGATGATGAAATAGATAAATAAATTGTAGTGGCCCTACAATCACATTCGAAATAAAGAGCCACCAATGTGATAATAGGACTAGCCATCACTCTATCACCTGAACTCATAAGTAGAGTTACCACCTTTCCCTTAGGAGTCAAATGGGTAAAGGAAATAATGCCTAGAACTACAGCCAAAAATAATTTCTTCCTACCTGGAGAGAAGTATATCGAAGATAAAAAATTTGTGACAAGAGAGAGCCTCCTTTACCCCTCAGATGAAGTTGCCTTCCACACCAGGAAATTCATCTCTTGTGAAGGCAGATTAAGTGTGGTTTATGGGTATCATTTCAGGTTGTTAAATGAATTGAGGTTCCAAGGACAGCTTCTACTCGAACATAGATTAAGTGTCCCTCACTTCCTCCTAAGCTCCATCACTAATATATGCCATAAATTGAGACCAAGGAAATATCATCACTTGGCCCATCATGGCCTGATAAAATTAATTGTAGATGATGCTTTGAGAAGGCTAAACCTAGATGTATCCTAGTCCTCTTTTATAGAAATGGATAGGGAAGCCTTTATAGCTACCGAAACAGGAAAACCTTTGCTTCTAGCCCTATAGAAGATGTAGTAGAAGAGGAGGAAGAAGGAGACGAAGAAGAGGCAGAAAACATAGAGGAAAATGATGATATGGAAATTGAGATAGAGAACATAGAGACAATAGAAAGAGAGCAAGAAGAAGTTGAAGGAAAGGAGGAAGTAAAGATTGAGGGAAAAAAAGATATGGAACCTATCTTAGGCCATGAAACCTCCCCTCAAGACACAAGCATGTCACCTGACATCACAGACCAAGAGGTAGCTACCACTTTAACTACATTGAGCACACCTGTTAAAACAAAAAGAAAGAGGCAGACACCTATGTAATTCAGAACTAGGAAGAGTCAGAGGGTGAGATAGGGAAAACCACAAACTCCCACCAAGAGCCCTATCACCATTGAATTTTTTTTAGGTTTTAACCCTATACAGAAATTACCTACAAATGGATCTTAAAAACAAAAACTAAACAATAGCGAGAGCATAAAACATAAAACAGATAGACACAGATATTTTCCCTTGGATCCCAAATCGGGACTACTAGCTTGATTTTTCATTATATTCCTTTTAGTGTTAAAACACATATATATACATTCCAAAGCATTCATAAACCCCAATCCATTAACCCTGGATTAGAACATAACCATAGTTCTCTTGATGCGATCTACAAAATACCAGGGGCCGAAAACCATCATGCCCCAAAACCATGTGCAAACCCATGCACAAAACCATGGGTGGGTCTGCCCACCAAAAAATAGGGTCCAATTTTTTTTCCCAGGGTGATACATTGGACCCCGAACAGGGGGGGTTTCCTCCCTCCTGTGACCCCCCTGCTATAACCGACGTGATATACAGGGGGTTCTCTCACCTCCCCCCCCCCCCTCTCGCCGCACGTGCTACTAATCGTGGAAAGAATATAAAACATACCCAACATTCTCCCACTTGTTTTTTTCTTTCCACAAGGGGCCACAAAAGAGCTTAGTCATTAGTATAGCCCTACAACACCCATTGTTTCTCTACACCAAGAGAAATTTTGAGTGCTCACACACTTTTTCAATGCATCTGCATCATTCTTCAAAGTGTCCACCTTTACCAGCAACACCCTTTTATCCTCAACGATATCTCGCACAAAGTGATATTGAACATCAATGTTCTTTGTCTTTGAATGATAAGCAAGGTTCTTAGCTAAGAAAATTTCACTTTGGATATCATAGTCTATCCTTATAGCTCGTTGCACCAACCCTATACTTGAACAAAATCTCTACAACCAAACTTCTTCCTTGCTTGCATGAGTGGCTTCCATCTATTCTGCCTCTATAGTTTAAAGAGCCACTACAGATTGTCTTTTACTCATCCAATTGACGGCACCTCCAAATAGGCTAGACACATACCAACTTGTAGATCTTCTTTGGTCCAGATCTATAGCCCATTCTACATCAACAAAACCAAGGATGTCCAAAACTCTACCTAATCCTGGTCTTCCCTGGTAGCATAAACCATAATCACTAGTGGCACGCAAATATTTGAAAACCTGCTTCACTGCTGTCTAATGCTCCTTCCCTGGTTTTGACATAAACCTACTCAATACTCCCACTGCATGTGCAATGTCTGGTCTAGTACAGACCATTTCATACATCAGGCTACCCACTGCACTTGAATATGGAACACTGGACATATCCTCCTCTTTTTCTTGTGTCTTGGGACACTGTTCAATAGATAGATTTACACCTACAAGAATAGGAACCTTCATTGGTTTAGTATCCTCCATATTGAACCTCTGTAATATTGTCTCAAAATACTTCCTCTGGTTTAACCAGAGCTTCATCTTTTCCCGATATCTCTTAATTTCCATTCCCAAAATATAGTTTGTAGTACCAATATCCTTCATGTAGAATTTGGAGAACAATTGGGTCTTCAAATCCTAGATAATTTCTTTGTCATTTCCAATCAGCAACATATCATCCACATACAAGACCAAATAAATAACATGATCACCAATTAATTTAAAATATACATAGTGATCCTCTTTGCTTTTGCTGAAGCCAAGTCCCCGTATATAGGTATCAAATTTCTGATACCACATCCTTGGTGATTGTTTTAACCCATAAAGAGACCTTTTTAACCTGCATACTAGTTCTTTCTTACCCTTCAACATAAATCCTTCAGGTTGCTTCATGTATATCTCCTCTTCCAGATCCCCGTGAAGAAATTTTGTCTTCATATCGATCTGTTTTACGTCAAAATCAAAGGCAGCAACAACAAATAAAAGTAATGTAGTAGAAGTAACCTTGGAAACAAGAGAAAAAATATCACCAAAATCAATTCTCGACACCTAGGAATAACCTTTTTCTACCAATCGAGATTTGTATTTCTCCACCTTTCCTTCTACATTCATCTTCTTCTTAAACACACATTTTCTCTCGATGGGCTTCCTTCCAGCCGACAACTCCACCTGATCCCATGCCTCATTTTTATGCAAGGATGCCATTTCATCAACCATGGCCTCCTTCCAGAGTTTTCCATCCTCTCAATCTACTGCCACCATGACATTTCTAGGATCAGTATTAGTTATAGTTAAGGAAAAATTTGAACATAAATCAGATGGACTATACATTTCTAGTTACGTTCTTTCCCTAACTGATATTCTCATAGCTGGATTTTGTGGCTCTTCCTCTTCTGAATCTTCTTCGGTTGTAGATTCTGATTCATCCTCCTTTAGCTCAAACTCTATCTTCTCAAGTTCCTTTGTTAGGAATTCATGTTTAACAACATCTTTTACCTCTCTAAACACCACATCTAGATTGTACACAACCTTCCTTGTTTCTGGGTTCCAAAGCTTGTAACCTTTTAAACCATCCTTATACCCAATAAAGATGCACCTTTCAGATTTATTAACCAACTTGGTCCTTCTCTCCTTTGGAACATGTACATATGCATCACATCCAAATACCCTCAGATGTGAAAGAGAGGGTTTCTTACTAGTCCATACCTCATGTGGATTTTTATCCTCCGACGCTGTTGAAGGTGATCTGTTAACCAGGTAACATGCAGTCTCCATTTCTTCTGCCCAGAAATCTTGTCCTAACCCAGTACCACTGAGCATGCTTATTTCATTTTCCATCACCGTTCTATTCATTCTTTCCACAACTTTGTTTTGCTGAGGTGTGCATGGATTAGTATTCTCCCATGATATACCACACTTACATAATTCTTTAAATTCATTCTTGAAAAACTCTCCACCATTATCTGTCCTCGGCACCTTTATCATCTTCTTCTCTATCTGGTTTTCCACCAAAGCCTTAAATTATTTACATCTGTTAAAGACTTCAGATTTTTTCCTCAAGAAATATATCCATGTATTCCTTGAGAAGTCATCTATGAATGAAACATAATACACAGACTTTCCCAGTGATGGAACCGACACAAGTCCAAACACATCACTGTGCACAAGCTCTAATATCTTTTTTGCCCTCTTAGAACCAGAAGGAAAACTCACTCGATTCTGCTTCCCATATACACAATGTTCACAGAAATAGAAATCCAAAGAGAAATTAGACATACCTTCTACCATACCATTTCCATGCAGTATCTGAAGGCCCTTCTCTCCAATATGTCCAAGCCTTTGATGCCATAGCATGGTCTTTTCTCCAGAGACTGCTAGGCTTTCTGCTCCACTTTCAAGAACCATATAACTGTTGCACCCATTAATAATAGTGCTACCCTGAAGCTTGTACAAATTTCCAATCCGAACTCCCTGCATTAATACCAGTGCTCCCTGAACCATCTTGCAGGTATCTTTCTCAAACACTATTTTTACACCCGCGTCATCCATCTTACTTACAGAAATCATATTTTTGGCCAATGTAGGAATATGAAGAACACTAGGAAGTGTTCTAATCCTTCCACCTTGCATCTTCAGCTTGAATTTTCCACGTCCGACAATTCTAGCCTTCCGAACATCCCCTAAGAAGAAATCACCACCATCATACTTCTTATACTCGCAGAACCACTCCCTATGGGGAGTGAAGTGAAAGGAGGCACCTGATTCAATCAACCATGCCTCATGATCTACATGTGTATTTGAAGAAGAAACCAAATACAGATCCCCACCTCAATTCGAGGTGGTTTTTGCCTCTACAGAAGGAGCATCATCAGGTCCCTTTCCTTTCTTAGGAGCTTTAGATCTGCAGTACTTTTTGTAGTGCCCTTCCTTTCCCCATTTCCAACACACCTTTACAAAATTTCCTGGAGATCTAGATCTCCCTCTAGATTTAGATCTCCCACTCAAAACCTTATTCTTGTTTTTGTTCTAGGACCTTCCTCTTACAGATAAGGCATCTCCATTTTGTACCTCCATATTTCTCCGTCTCATTTCCTCAGACAGTAAGGCTGAGACAATGTCATCAAAATTCAAGGTAGTTGTATTGCTACCTATTGCAATAACTAGACTGTCCCATGAATCTGGTAGAGAACACAAAAAATTGATGCACTTATCTTCATCTGAGATTTTAATATCAATAGATAACAGATGAATTACCACAGTATTGAAGGCATTCAGATGCTCTGTCACTGAGTCTCCATCATCCATTATACAACTTTTTCCATAGGAACAATTTATTCACCAGAGACTTAGATTGGTACAAAGTCGCTAGCTTGTCCCACAAAGTATTCAGTATAGCTTCCCCAAATACATTCAACAATATTGAATCAGAGACACACAACCGTATTGTGCTCTTTGCCTTTTGATCCAACTTCTTCCAGTCTTCATCTGACATTTCCATTGGTTTAGTACCTAGATATACCGTGATCCACTGATCTTTATCCACCAGTAGTTCCTCCATATTGAGCTTCCATAACTCAAAAATATGACCATTAAATTTCTCGTTCTCTATCTTTCCACTATTCGCCATCTTTTTTCACTGCAAGAATCGATCCCGCAGATCTCCCACTAAATAGTGTCTACCATAGGCCCAAGAAAAAAACCCCTCATCAGCAAAGGCATCCCTTGAAGCCGAAACATCTCTGAAACCAAGTGTAGGTTTTAACCCTGTACAAAAATTATTTTCAAATGAGTCTTAAAAACATAAAATAAACAATAGCGAGAGCATAAAACATAAAACAGATAGACACAAAAATTTTCCCCTGGATCCCAAATTGGGACTACCAGCTTGATTTTTCATTATATTCATTTTAGTGTTACAACACATATATACATGACGAAGCACTCATAAAACCCAACCCATTAGCCCTGGATTAGAACATAACCATAGTTCCCTTGGCCGGATCTACAAAATACCAGGGACCAAAAACCATCATGCCCCAAAACCATGGGTGGGTCTGCCAACTGAAAAATAGGGTCCAATTTTTTTTTCCCGGGGCGCTACCCTAAACCCTAATCAGGGGGGGCTGTCGTCCCCTTGTGACACCCCTACTATGTCTGACGCAACATACAAGGAGTGATGTAACCCCCCCATGCGTGCGACTAATCGTGGAAAGAATATAACATATACCCAAAAAAATCACCATAGAAGGAGGAAGAAATCATATTAGAAGAAGGAAGGGTAAAAGAAGTCACTTCAAAGATAAGGACACCCGTATCATATATCAGAAGACATTAAGCCAGATTGGAAACCCACACACCTCATGCAACCTCCACAGACCCTCCAAGGAGTGAAAAGAATGAAAATAAAGGAGAAGAGATTCTTCGATAAGAAAAATAGATTTTTCTATAGGAAACACTATTTTTGCTACAGGAAACTCTAGCAAGCACAAATTTGGAGAAAAATTCTTTTGTGGATGAGGAAAAGACAGCCACAAGAGTGTAAGAGGTCAAGGAAGCTGAGGGCAAGGCACAAGAGAAAATAGACGCTAAAAAGGAGGGAGGAAGAGATAATAAAGAAGAGGCCAACTCACCAAAATCAAATTCCAAAGATGTTTCAATGGTGCCAAACCCTAGCCCTCAACCCAATTCAACTCTTACTACACCTACATTGAGGGGGGTAGATTAATTCCTCAAAGAATCACAATTCCTTTGTTCTATCAGTTGGAGGAAGAAAGGGAACACACTCATCATTTGATGAAGCTAGCGCCATTTAAAGGAGTGTGTGATATAGGGGTTATGGAAGGAAAAGTAGTTGAAATAGGAAAATATTTATCTGATGTGAGGCTCAGAGAGCCAGTTTTGAAGGAGCATCTTCATAAAGCACAAACAAAGAATGTATCACTACAATATCAGCTTCAACAAAAAGGTAAACAAGTGACCACCATGGCAGACTTGTGCATGGAGGCCATTCAACACAGGTATCCATAGATTCATATGCAGTTTAACTTAAGGAGTAGTGACTCCTCTTTCAAATCAGAACTTTAGCCTCCCATGGATCCTCCCCTTTCCAAAATTCTAGACAGTTCATTGATTTCTTCAATCAAGATAGCATGGTTGACAAGGAAAAAATGGAAGATTTTTATATTCATAGCATTGTGTTAACATATTTAAGTATTTGGGACCCCAATCCTAGGGTGGGGGATATGAAATTAATAGCCTTAGCATCATGGATGGTAAATGAGGAGACAAAAGCAAAAGAGATGAGGAGGGTTATGAGAAGAGAAAGAAGAGAACCATTACACATTAGGGTTGAATTGTTCAGCCTTAGAGGAGTTATTAATAACTATCTTAAGATTGAAAGGGTTCCTAAAATAGTTGAAAGATACCTCCATACACAAGCTCAAGAAATAGCCCACTTTAATGATGTTTCTAGGTTGTTGGGAGATGACTGCATTATGGTTAGCTAGAGAAGATTGAACAACCTCCCTCACAGCCTTAGAAACATGAGACACCATATACCAGAAATATTAAGGGGTGCCTTGGAAAGGACACCATTACAGAAGGGGACCATGGAGGCCAAAAAGATCCAATGGCTTGGTCTAAATCTCAATAGACCCTTGCTACTGGGGCTGAGTGATGGTAAGGACCAATATGAACAGAATAGAGAATGGGAAGAAGCAAAAAATAATTTTGGGGCTTACCCTCCTGAGGGGACTCCTACACTTTTTCCTTGGGAAGTCAGAGGGTCCATCAAGGCCTTAAAGCAAATGAAGAAGGAGGATTAATTGCTTAGAGGATGAGTAACCATTTAGTCTGGGGGTGATGTAGCTCCATGATTAGGTACATTTGGAGGGGTTAATGGTCACCTTTTTTCCTTATTGAGTCTCTTTTTCTTGCATTTTAATTATATTATGGTATGATGATGCTAGTGTAGGTGTTTATGCTTAACATACATTGAGTACCTAACATAAGTTTAAATGCAGGAAAATCATAAAGATATGGAATTTTTGTGGAGATTTTGTCATAAAGACTCTGAGTAGAGAACAAGAAGATATTATAGTGGTTTTCCCACCCTCCTTATCTCCCAAAGGCAGCCAAGGGATCCTCGAGATTCCTTCCAATATCTTGAAACCAAAGGCAACCAAGAAAACTCAAAACCAAGTGCACTTAAGCCATACTTCACTTGGAGTCAAGTGGAATCATCACCTATTTTATAGGGAGTTGTTGGTAGCTGCCCTTTAGTTTAAATATAACTGAGCAAGAGGTCAATAGGATTTGGATTTTGGAGAAAGCCATTTGGCTCTTTCCTATTGTAATCAGTTTTGCAAGACTTTTATATTGATGTAATGAGACTATCTTTTGAAATGAAATGAGTATTCAGACTTTTCCTTACTGATCTAATTCTAGAGAGCTAGGCTTGTGGGTTAGGGCCCAATCCATGTGCCTCAACCTCTCTTGTGTAATCATTCTTTCCTTTCATGTCATTTAGCTAGTTTTTCCTATGAATATTTAGCTAGTTTGTCAGCATTTTAATTTACTGCTTTATTTTTCTTCCATTTATCTTTTGTTGTATATTTACTCTTCTTACATGAGTGGTATAATACTAGTTATAAACTCCATAAAGTTGTGGTGAGCCCCCCCTCACCTCTGTCAATAGAGCTTGAGGAGGGTAGACCTTCCCCACATACCAAAAAATTATTTTTAGTTTATGATTTCTTGGAATAGATGAGATTGTTTTTTGTAATTCCATGAACATGTTCAGTATGATGTGGTTGATCTTTGTTACTAGATTAGGATAGATTTTCCTTAAAAATTCAAGTCATATTTTCCACTGACTTTATCATGAATTTGTCCATATTTATTGCATGAATAGGTAGTTTGATTATAGGTGTAGGTATAATAACCAAGGAAAATTTCACCATCACCTCTATCTTCATCTCTCATCTCCCTTGAGCCCTATGTTCATCAAAATCACCATCAGCCCTGTTTTTGGATTTTCCATCCCTACATCGTGAGAAAACTCTAGGGGTGCAAGACATGACTCCAAAGAGGCCCTGAGGTTGGCCAAGGGGTGGGACACCCCCAAATCATCCTCATTCACCTTCACACCACCTTTCCTACCCTTTTTCCACCTCTTTTTGGCCTCACATTTCCCTCGGCCTGTATCTTGTAGCAATTCAGGACTTGCCTGTATCACTACAAGAAACTTGTAGAAGCACTTGGAATAGCACCTGTGAACCCCTCCTTAATCCCAAAAACCACCATGGCCACCTCCTAAACCTACAAGAACCACTAATACACCTCCAACCTTGCCCCCATGCGTTCAAGCCTTACATCAACCACCTTATTACTTTCTTCTCCTAGTTACAAAACAACACATTTTCAAGCATAGTTAGGTCATGAATAGTTGCATAAATAAAAGCATGATAGATACAACATAGGGTAAGTAGAGTGTGTTTAGCCACTTCACCCAGCTAAGTGTGATTATATTAGTTTCCTTCATGCCATTTCAATTCAGCAATTTACTTCATGCACAGTACCTAGGTTTCTTTTACAATTCTATTCATAGTTTAATAAGTAGATTTATTTCATTGCAAAATAGTTAGATGTACTTGGTTACTATGATATAATTCGCTACTTAATAATAGTGTCATGGATTTGAATCGTTTGTATCCCTAGGCCTAATTCCATAAATGTGACAAACTTCACCTAGAAACCCTAGAAGTAACACCCTTTCGTAGAGCTCAGAAGAGGATGACATGAGTAGAATGCATCTGTTGTGTATATGAACCCCCTCAAAGTTTGTATGAACCCTTGGTTGATAAAGTAAATTAGGGAAACCTCTGTGAGTTGCATCACTATTGGTGCAATACTAGGGCAGAGGATGGATATTAATTGGATATGACTAAAACTTAGTCCACCCTTGCTACTAGGCTTACAAGAAGAAATTAACCAAACATAAGAGCAGAAGGAATGGACTGAGATATAGAAAAAGGAATGTTTTTACCCACCATAAGGCACACCATTTAAGGTGTCTTTGGATGTTTGAGTGGACACTAGGGCCATGAAGGAGCTTCACATGGATGGCTAAGTTAATCAGATGATGAGAAACATCTTCAACAAGGGGGTGGTGATGATGAGTCCCATCAATAGGTATATCTTGAATATCATTATGCCATCATCCAGCCTTAAAAATATCATGTTATCACATTAATTCACATTTTTGGTTATATTATGCTTAGTAAGAAGAGTAAAATGTGGTTTTCATAGTATGTGGCCTAATGTGTTTTAATTGCAGGAAAATGAAGCATTTTTAGGAATGTACTATGCAGGGGCTTGATGGAGACAACAAAGAGAGAATCTAGGGGGGGTTTTCCACATCCGTAACTCCCTAACTTAGCTTGGGATAACAAAATCCTCTCTGGTCAGTTCAAATTCATTGACAATCGAGTCACACCTAGTGAAAGTGAAGCTCAATATGGACTAGATCAACTATTTTCTAGATCAAGGAGGAAATTACTCCTTTTTTCAAGGGAGCTGCTATCAAATGCCCTTTTGTATAAATAAACAAGATGAAAATATCATTATTTTTTGAAGTTTTGATTCAGCTAGGTGTACTTATTGAGCTCTGAGATTGCAATTGTCATTTTGAACTTTTTATTTGATGTGTGAGACTTTTACTTTCTAATAATGAGAAGTTGGTTATTTGGTTGCATATGAGTTTGTTTTAGAGGGTTCATACCCTTGGGTTTGGTTCCAACCTAGAGGCTTAGGTCCAAGCCTTTCATAGATTTATTTCATTTCAATATAGGTTAAGCTATACAAATATGTGATTGGAAGCTTCTGCATCACCTCTCCTTTGGGAGAATGGTTGGAAGGATTCACAATCTCAGTAAAAAAAATATTTTGTTTATGATTTCTTGGAAATATATGAATGTTATTTATCCTTATTCAGAGTTTCTTTAAGTATATTAGAAGTCAATTCAGTGATCAGATTAGTGTTATGGCATAAAATAGAGATTATTCAAATTCAGATCATCTTTTCCATCATAGTTTATATCATTGTGTTAAAGATGAATGTATGTATGCATGTGGTTTGTTTCAGGATTATTTTTCTCTGTAGGAAAGGGCATCCCTTTCACCTCCATTATGGACTCCTCCATATTCTCTTTCCATCTCTCAATTCTGCCTCAAAACTATGTTTCCAAAGTCACTATGCCTAGTAAATTTAGGAGACTGTGGGCATTCATCCAAGTGCAAGACAGACCTATGAGAGGCCCAGGGCTTGGTTGGGAGGCTTCCCTAGCCTTCCTTCACTCTCTCTAATATCCATCCACATATTCATGCCTTCATGACTTCATCTCCACCCTAAAAATACCCTTATAACTCCTCTGTAGCATTACTTGACCTCCTGCAGTAGCCCTTGTAGCATGCCTGTAGCACCACCTTCCTTCACCTTCTCTCCACTTTAACCTTAAATTAGCTAGGATGAATAATGACCCAAATCTATGATTTTATGGTCAATATGAGCTCCTATACCACTCCAACCATTCCTTTTCCTCACTCCAAAAAAATTCGAATTAGTCTTTTAATTACACGAAAGATACCAGTTAAATTTTTGATTTTCAAGAAAGTGTGGAGTAGATAGATGATACATGAAATTATGCTACTAATTTGATGAATCATTCAAGGTAGAGTAGTTTTCCTTATACAATTATTTTAGCTTTCTTTCCCCTTCATGAAATTATTGTTAGTGTATATAAATTGAACAAATGGCAGTTTTACTTTCTTATTTAGAGTCAATTTTCAATTACACTTTCATCAATAAGTTTTCACTGTAGACAAGTATGAGGAATGGTCTCTGAAAAACTTGATATAATCTCATAGATGAGGGTGGAATGTGTATAATACAATCTACTGTGCATATAGCACTTTCACCTATAAGTTTGTACGAACCCCGGGTTGATAATTTGAGTCGAGTAGCCCTTGGGATTTGCAACACTCTTGGTCAATACCAGGGCTCACTACTCACCATGTACATTGGGTCCCTACCAAAAATTTATTGATATATCTATGTGGTACTATTAACCCTAGACTGAGATATGTTGTTGGATATGTGTTGAGGGTGTTGGACCCGCCAAAATTCATGGGATCACCCCGATATGAAGTCCCAACTATACCTCACACCATTTGGAGTAGGAGTTCTAGTAGTGGGGTGTTAATGATAAACCTTGGTTTGGAAAACACATATAGTGGTGCACAATGTCTTTGGTGAGAAAAAGTGTGTCACCCTGGAGAAATTCAAGTCAAACGTATGATGGTTCCAACACATGAAGGGAAAGGAAAGTACGCCCCTTAGAAGCCTGTAATAGTACACAACTTAGAAGGATCACACGAAACATTGTTACCGATGAAATAGGTAACCTCATTGTTACCTACTTTTTGAAGTATTAATAAGAACACTTGATTTTGAAAAAGTGGCGATGTAGAATCAAGAAAAAAAAATTTGAGCATGTTTTTGGCACTTTAAGTTTTTTTCATTTTGTTTTTTTTTGTTTTTTTTTGTTTTTTTTATGTGATGTTTTTTATGTCGATTTTGAATAGTGGTGGTGTATCATCACCAACGTTTTTTTATAGGATTGATTTTGACACTATAGATTTTCTAATGTTTTCTTCTTCCGTGAGATGTTTATTTTTATGTGCATTTATGTACTTGTGTTTAAAAAAAAAAAAAAAAAATATATATATATATATATATATATATATATTTTAAATAAAAACTTGTAATGATATCTTCACTTTTTCACATAGATAAAAGATGGAAAAGGGTGAATATTCTAAAGTTTATATTTTCTACATGTTTATGTATTGTTAAATAATTTTTCAATGCACATCAAAAAATTGTCGCTAAAAAACCAATATTTTGAACCATATGACAAAAAAATACAATTTTTCAATATAAATACAATGCAAAAAATACACTTTTATAGACTTTTTGTTGGAAAAAACATGTTAAATAAACTAATTTTTTGGGAGAATCTTATCAAAAAAACTTAAGAAAATAACATTTTTATTGAATTTTATGTCAAAAAATAATAGCAATCACATGTTTTTTGCAAAAAATAAGGGTTGTTCTCATAAAATGTCAAAGTCTAAACATTACAAGTAAAATTGATTAATAGTTCTCAAAAATAAGCTTTGTTTGCAAGAATAACTTAAACATCATCAACAATATCAACTAATACATCTTTAACATCATCTAGAACAACATTGATGGCTTCTTCCGCAACATTTTCTTCTTCATTTTGATCATTGTCATCTTCTAATGGATCTTTCATGTCAGAAAATCTTCCAAAGTGTCCCTTTCCAATAATTCCATATAATGGTGGTTGAGGTTCCTTTTCTTTTTTTGCCACACATGATTCATTAAAATCTTCTTTCCTCAAACCAACTTCTTGCTTTGCTTCTGGAAGGAATTTAAGAGCGTTAATTCTTTGTTGAATAAATTTGCATTGAACTGGGTCTTTCTCAATGGCAATGCAATTTCTTCCTTTTAGTAGGCAACATGCTAGTGTTGTACCTAATCATCAAGCACAAAAGAAATAAGTAAGAAAATTAGTATGGAGACATAAAAATTAAAAAAGACAATATTTAAATTTAAATTTTTATAATAAAATTTACCTGAACCTGAGAATAAATCCAAAACCCATTCTCCTTCATTTGAACATAGATCTATAAGATAGTTAATCAATGCTTGTGGTTTTTGATAAATGTTAACTATATCTCCCTTTGCATCTTTATCCTCATATGTTAGTTTTCTTACAACTGCATCATAAACCAATACTTGACTATGACTCTTCCCATCTACTCGATTCATAATAATATGCTTATAGCTATCGTCTTTTGTCCAACATTCAACATGGATGAACTCACAATCATTTATAATAGGCTGATCTTCAGAAGAAACAATATTTGACTTTTTCCCATAACATAACATAGTAAAAGTTCAATTAAATTTTACATGAATAAAAAAATTTAGGAGTAATCAAACATACAATTTCAAAGTCTTACCATGTAAGTTGTATCCTTGAGTTTGCTTTACCCTTGAAGCTTGTTAATAACATTGGAAACTGTGTGTCTGAATGAAATGTCACATATCGCCAAAGTGGTGATGTTGTCACTTCTTGAAAACCCATAACCACTTTACTAAAAGCTTGATAAGTATATGGTTCTCTATCATATTCAATGTCTAGGAAATTGAAACCATGAGGAATATCTGCAATAACTAGGCCATATTCCCTTTTAGGTATTAGTGATGCAATGTCTTCATAGTCACCTTGTATTATTTGATATTGGACACTGTCGAGCCCATTCCAAATGTAATGATTAAGAGTAGGATCAAGTTCAACATTCATAAGATGTTTCCTTCTCATGTTCTCCATCTTAATTTTTTCAATAAAGCTTTTGAAAGTATCTAGTACTCCATTTCCCATCTTCTTCGACATCTTTAATGACATTGAAATATATATATATATATATATATGTATGTATGTATGTATGTATGTATGTATGTGTAATAAAATAAAAATATTTTAAATATGAATAAAATGAATTTATAAATCAAAATACCTTACTGAATGCAATATAAAACTCTTTTAGTGTTGATGTAGAACTTTCTTCTGGGTATTTTCATACAAAATCATCTCAACTGTCTTCATTCAAAATTTTAACCATGTCTTCTTGTATTTTCATAAAAAAAATTTGACTGAATAAATCAAGTTAAAAGCGTTAATATATTGACATGTATAACAAATTCTACCAACATCATTATGCTTTATTTAAAAGAAAATTATAATGAGAGAAAAATAAGAAATAATTCAAGAAACTTACTTTTGAAATTCTGCACACATTTCTTCCATTGATAATTCACCCGACTTCACACGGGCCAATACTGATTTGACTAATTTATCATCCTTCACACCTTGCATTGTTCTCCAAGGTGTGATAGTCATATCCTCTGGAAGCTGCTCCATTTCAGGACCCGCCTTATTGTTGGTACATATTATGGGTTTACTCTTTCTAACCTTTTGATTTTTTATGGAAATATTCTCCCACCGATCAAAAATCTCATCAATCAAATCCCATACCTCCCCAGCTCTAAATTCCAACTGAAAAATGTTATCTGTGCCTCTGAATAAATTTGTATTCAATTTTCCATCTTTTGCTTTTTTTTCATCAATTTGATAACCTGGTTCCATTAAACATTCCTTTCGAAATGCTACACTAACTTGTGTCTTATCCCCACCACATTTTTCTATGAATTCATTATGAATAAATCTGACCCTTTGGATGAAATTCATTTTCATTCTATACTCATTATCTGCATTATGATCCCATGCCAATAACTTTGATTCTATTTCTGTTAAGCCAGCATAAATGATGCATTTCACTGTTTGAAAAAGATAGTTATTGGGATATTCTGCAATCAATTGTTTCTTAGCCTCTATCGAATGGTTCCATCCAATTACATAATATTTATAATCAAAACATTTTGTCTTGTCAAATGCTTGTTTGTTGGGAACCTGACGTGGATCGACAAGAACCACATAATCCACCACATGTGCATATGGATTGAACCTGAACAATGTTTTCAGATTATGTACATGTAGGTGATGGGCCTTTCTAATTTGATATTGAGATTGTCCTTCATCTGGGCTATAAAATTGGTTAACATTAAGCTCAAATGTTTGGCCACCAAAAATTAATTTATTCTTCCTCAACTCTTATCGAATAGAATTTTGTTTTGTTTTGATAATGCCATCCTCTAACTCAGCACCTGGTGTTATGATTTATCTACTTCCGTGAGAGCTTTCAGTTTGTTCTTCACTACTGCTCATGACCTTTACAGGTTTACCAATATTTGATTTCCTAGTCTTATTAGATAACATATCAGTTTTTTTATAAACAAGCTCTCCTTCATGAGGTAAAAGAGAGACATCTTTGGCGATTTTTCTTTTTGGTGTCTGACCTGTTTTCTCCTTTTGCACAACAGTTCTAATCTCCTCCTCACTAATTCTATCATAATTTTATGTTTCATGTTCGACACCTTCAAAAGAAACATGTTTAAGTTTACTAGATTGACCCACCTTAGTGACTCTTGGTTGATCCCCTCTTTGTACTATTGCAGTGTCACGAGCTATTGATATTTGATTCAATCTCCTTTCCTCTGCTTTGTCTTTGTGGAAAGTGTTGATCACATCCATAACATTTGGCACCAACATATAAATACCTTCAAACATGTTTGAAAGACTCAGAACAAAATCCTATGAAAAAAAATAAAACATGTCAATGATCAATAATTTATAAAAAATTGAATCATCCTTACAATAATGCATAGAGGAAATAAAAATAAGCATACTTACAATGTTATTTGCAATGTTGCTTGATACTTCTTCAGAAAATTTTGAAGATATTTCATCTGTGTCATACTTGACGATTGATAGATGATATCTAACCTTCTCACGTTTCTGAGCCTTCCTTGCAAGAACATAAATAGTGTTTGTATTCGAGACCATACATATGTCTCGTACTCTGCCCATCACATCATATGGCTCATTTAAGTCAATCATACCACAAATCAGATAGATGTGTATATCAGCCTCCGTTTCACTGTCTTCAAGATACCATGAGAAATCAGTTTTATCTATTTCCTCGGCGTTCTTCCAATCAGAAATAAGCTTTAATGAACCTAGTGCCCCACTTGCTTGAATTTTATTAGTGTGTGCAACAATGTCCTTATTGCGTCCAACAGTGTCCATAGTGCGTCCAGCTGCAACTTTAGATTTGGGAGTTGTATCCATAGTGTGTCGAGTTGCAGCTGTAGATTTAGGAGCTACTTCCCTAGGTGCAGAAACATTCACAGAAATCCTTTTTGATGCCATTTTCCTGATATATATATATATATATATATATTAGTTAATGGAAAAATAATGCGGATAAAATAAATTTAATAAACAAAATTTATTTCTAAAACTAAATAGCTTGAAATTAAAGCAGTAAAATTAACTATAAAAATTTTCATTTAAAAACAAAATATTATAAATCATATGTATATATATCTATATAATATGTTTTGAATACATTTTATAAAAAATTTAAAAATGTGTTTAAATTGTATAAAACAATTAAAAAAAATAAACTATTATTTTCAAACTTCAGTTTTTGTTTAATATTTAATAAAAAAAAAAATTACTAACTATTTATAACAAATGTTAAAATTAATTTTTTTTTTTTTTTTTAAGGCAATGATTTTATTAAAAAAACTTATAATCTTTTAATATATTTTAAAATTTTAAAAATTAATTTTACATTACATAGCAATTGAATAAAAATAAACAAAATAAAATAAAAGAAAAAATTATTTTACTTTACATAGCAATTAAATAAAAAATTATAAACTTAAAATTATAAAAAAATAATATAAAAATTTATAAATTTATATAATCTTTTAATATATTTGAAAATTACAAATTTCTATTTCACATTACATAGTAATTAAATAAAAATAAACAAAATAAAATAAAAGCAACTAAACAAAATAAAAGAAAAAATTAAATTTTTTATAATGTTGTATTTATACTTAAATTTAAAATATATATATAAAAAGAAATTTAAATATTTAAATGTTAAAAACAAATGTTATAATATTATATTTTTTTTATTTTTTTAATTGTATTGTTATATAGTTTTTTTTTAATTTATTGTATTGTTATATTAAAACAAATGTTTTTTTTTTTAATTTATTATATTGTATTGTTTTTTTCTTTAATTATATAATGTTTAAAAAAAACATAATTGTTATTTAATAATTTTTTTTTAATTATATTTGTTATATTTTGATATTTTTAACAATTATTATATAACAATGTTTTTATTATAATATATAACAATTTTATTATTATTTTTATATATAACAATGTTTTTATTAATTTTTTATTGTTTTATTAAAACAAATTAAAAATAAAAAAATTTAAATAAAAAATTAATTTAAAAAACAAAATTAAAAAAAAAAAAAATTAAAACGTCGTGGCTAGTGCCCGCGAACGCTGCCCAGCCGGCCCCAAGGCCCCCGCTGCGGGCGCTGGAGGCCGGCGAGCGGCGCCACGGGCGCTGCCCAACCGACCCCAAGGCCCCCGCCGCCGGCCTCCAGTGCCCCACGAGCACTATCCGAGAATCGGCCCCCCCGCCCAGCGAGGGCCCTGGGGCCGGCTGGGCAGCGCCCGTAGCACTGCCCGTCGGCCTCCGGCACCCCGCAGGCGTGGCCTTGCCCAATCATCCCCCCCGCCCGGCGGGGGCCCTGGGGCCGGCTGGGCAGCGGCGATGGCGCCGCCCGCCGGCCTCCGGCGCCCCGCGGGCGCAGCCTTGCCCAAGGTCGCTCCTACGGGGCGCTGGAGGCCGACAGGCGACTCCAGGGGCACTACCCAGTCAGCCCCAAGGCCCCCGCTGGGCGGGGGGGCCGATTCCCGAAATTGGCCCCCTCACCTAGCGGGGGCCCTAGGGTCGGCTGGGCAATGCCCGTGGCGCCCCCGCCGACCTCCGGTGCCCCGCGGGCGCTGTCTACCGCCAGACAGCGCCCGCAGGGTGCCAGAGGCTGGCGGGCGAAGCCACGAGGGCTGCCCAGCCGGCCCCAGGGCCCCCGGGCCCAATGCATATTTATTTTAATTTGTTTTTTTTATTTTTTATTTTATTTTTTATTTTTTATTTTTTATTTTTTATTTTTTTTTTCAAATTTTGTTTTTTAATTTCTTTTTTTTTTTTTTAATTTTTTCTATATAACATAATTAATAAATAATTATTAAAACATTATTTAATTAAAAATAATAATTGTTAAAAATATCAAAATATAACAAACATATTTTAAAAATAACAATTTATTAAATAACAATTATGTTTTGTTTTTAAATATTATATAATTAAAAGAAAAAAATACAATATAATAAATTAAAAAAAAACATTTGTTTTAATATAACAATACAATAAAAAAAAGTATATAACAATACAATTAAAAAAATTAAAAAAATATATGATATATAACAAAACAATAAAGAAAAAAAAAATTGAATATTTAAAATTAAAAAGAATAAAACTAAGATTTAAAATTTTAAAAAAATAGAATATAAAATCAAAAAATTCTCAAATAAAAACAAAAAAAAAAACATTTTAAATAATGAAACCACTGATATATTTATGATAAAAAAAAAACAAATAAAAAATGTTATAATATTACTATTTTTTTTTATGTGCATGGTTGTTTTATAGATTTTTCTATCAAGATGAACCTATAAGTCTTAAAAAAGAAAAAAAATTCTAAATTTTTGTCCTTAAAACCCTAAAAAATTTAGTTATTTTTGCATTTTCTTCACTAAAAAAATATTAAAAAATTATGGTTTTTGAACCTAAAAACCTTAAAAAATTAGTTTTTGGACACAAAAAACTATAGAAAAACATATTTTCCCCAAAATCGTCTTTAAATTGACAGAATAGAAGAAAAACTAACCTTTGAAATGCAAAAAACTGCTGTCACCAATGCCAACACAACGCCTCCACAAAATTACGAATAGCAACACAACGCCTCCAATGCCAATGCAATGCCTTCACGAAGTTACCAATGCCAATGCAACACCTTCACAAAATTACCAATAGCAACACAACGCCTCCAATGCCAATGCAATGCCTCCACGAAGTTACCAATGCCAACGCAACACCTCCAGAAATTTGCTCTAACAAATACCAGAAAACTTGATGTGATGTGATGAATAGAAACAATCATTCTTATTATATAGTGAATATTGTCTTATTGGTTTACTGTTTAACGAATGTGGGATTAAAATTTCAAATTTAAAATATTTACATTTAGTTTATTATAGTTCATACTATAGTTAAAATACTTAATATTTGCATGTAGTTATCATAGTAAATATTTTATTTAATATTTACATGTACTGAATGTTGAATAATTCAAATATAATCTCAGATTAAAAATTAAAATATGAAATGCTTACTTGTAGTTAATTATAGTTAATATTATAGATAAAATAGTTAATATTTGCATTTAGTTATCATAGTTAATATTTTAGTTAATATTTACATGTACGGATTGAATTTTAAAATCTAAAATATTTACATGTAGTTAATTATAGTAGACCTTTTCATATCAATCCAAAGCATTCCAGTTATACAAGGGTGACGACAAAATATCTCACAAAAAGAAGTTATGTCGTTCATTTGATTTCAAGTGAATGTTGTCGAAGGGATTGCCTGAAAAATATGGATTTCAACTTTGTTTTGGAGAAAAGGAAAACATAAATGTCAATGAATAAAAGCATGCAAAATTCATATATAGTTGGTTGCATGCAATTTAGACTAGCAGGTTATGATTATCATATTGGGAATGTATTGCTCTGCAAAAGGTGTTCAAAATGTTGCATTAAATTGGTAATTGTCGTTTGTCAAGAATCTAGGATAGATTGAAAAAGCATCCCACATATTATTCAGAATCGCGTTATAAACGAGAGGTGGGGCCGTTTGCAAATACTGCTAAGACATAGATGAAAGACTTCTTTTCAAATCATGAAGAGTGTATGCCAAATAAAGACACAATACATATTCCAGATAATTTCTCGAGACGAGAAATATTCATGTTATACAAAGATTATGCAGAAGCTGTTGAAGGAATTGGTAATTTTATTACATATTCTTATTTTACAAGGATATGAAAAACTGAATTCAACAATGTTCGTATTCCTAAGAAGACAAGGATGGGGATTTGCAGCACATGTGCTTCTCTTAAAGAAAAAAGAGATAAATGTCAAGGGGCAGAAAGAGGTATGCGTTCAAAACATTGTTTTTTAAAATTTGATACTTATCAACTATGAAATATATTTATTCATATGTTTCTTTTATTTTATGTACAGATTCCGTTGTCAAAGAACTTCAAGACCATCACAATCAACAAACAAGTGAAAGGAAAAAGTTGTATAAACATCGAAAGAAGTGTTATGATCATCCAAATAAATATCTGGGATTGATAATTGATGGTATGGACCAAAAGAAAACACTTCTTCCACATTTTTTCCGCACGCCAAGAAAATTACAGGAGGAAAATTTCATTCAGTTTCACTTGGTTGGTTGTATGGTATTTAATGATAAGATGTTTCCAAGAGTTTTCTTCACAACTCTAAATATTCACAATGATGCAAATATGACCATAACTATAATCCATGATGTGGTTACTCATTGGTTCAGGATTCTTCTTGAAGTTTTGTATTTACAATTAGACAACACAAGTCATGAGAACAAAAATCAAGTTCTTTTTGGGTATCTAAACATGCTCGTTGAATTGGGGATTTTTAAAAAGATAAAGGTTGGTTTCCTTCTTGTTGGGCATACTCATGATCATATTGATCAAATGTTCAGTCGTTTTTCAATAACATTGAGGAGGAAAGGTGTTGGGAGCCTGACGTCATTAATTGAATGTATTAAGAAATCATACATTCAAGAGCTTGTTTTTCATGTGTTGGAAGAAACTATTGACATGCGAAGGTTTATTTTTGGATCGCATGGTGAGGAGAAATGCATTGAACAAATTAACGACATTAGCTTCCAGCATCAATTTCGTATCAAAAACATTGATGGGATAGCACTTATATGGTGCAAGAAGTATTCAACTTTGAAGAATGGGGACCATCATCAGGTTTAGCATTTTTGAAGTTCATTCCAGAGCGTCCAATATTTTCATCAAAGATATTGTTATTACAGTCAGTTGCTGAACTCCATAATGCACAAAGGCAGAAGAGAGACATAAATTATTCTGAATGTCTAGAGGAAATTAAAAGATGTATTAGAGATACATATGAGTACTTCGATGTTGTTGATTCAGTTTGGTGGGAGTCTTTTTTCAATAATCAAAGTGATATGATTTCAAGATCAATAAATGTGGATACGCTTTTGAAGACTCGTTTTTTTTTGCCACAAAACATGCCAAATGAACATGAACATCAGGAAACACAAAATGTTGAACAACAATATCCTCAAGCTATTATTAATTCCCCACAGGTAGAGGAAAGAGAAATCTATATTGGTTCTATAAGATCATGTGCACAACGTGAAGCCATGGAAGACCTTTACAGGGGTTCTGTGCAGGATCTTAAGGAGGGTTGCATGATAGTAGTGTTAGCAGATGAAGATCCACTTGGCTATCCATTCTGGATTTCCAAGGCTATAAAGGTCATTAATGAAAATGAAGAGATTACAGTTGTTGATGTACATTGGTATGCCACAAGTACCCACCCTTTCAATGGTGTGTACAAGCCAGAGATGGTAGTGGAAAAAAGAACTGGCAGAAAGAGAAAAAGAAAGGGCACAAATATAAATCGTCGCCACACAGATGTCTTAAAATTGGAGGATGTTGACATACTTGCGTATGACTTCAATTTGACAAAGAGAGGAGCTCTTCGGTTGCAGACCATAAATATTTTGAAGAAATTTCTACCAGAACAATTACTGTTGAGATGGGACTCTGCATAATGTAGACATAGATCTACAAGACTTTTGAACTTTGAAATGGTGGGTATGCATGTTGACTCAGATGGAGCACTAGTTGATGAAAGAGAAGAATATGGATCATCTTCATCTGCATCGAGCCATTCATCTGAAGATGTAGGTTATGATGATGTGCCAGAACCTATGGTTGATGTTGAATAACTATCTAAGACACTTTTATGTAATTGATGTTTGCATGGTAACTTGAAATAAAATTTTTGACTTCCATCTCATTTTTCATGAAGTTATGAGACATTTCTATGTTTGTTGGATTATATGTTTTAATTATGAAGAATTCATCTCTTTAGAATATTGACAATGCAACAATGAATTACAAAAATAATTTATGTTATATTCAATGTACCAATGTTGATATTTAAATTATAAGTAAAATAGAAAATAGAAACTAATGTTGAATTTTTAGATTATGCAGTGATATTACCATGATATTATGTATTGTTACCATTTGGTATAAGATACTTTTAGAATTTTTAATAATTATATGCGTCATTGAAAGGGAAAACTTTGTTTTGATGCTTGATTTTTAGGTTTTGGTTGAAATTAGATTTAAATTTGTCTTATGCTAAGATTTGAAAAAAGATAAGTTTTATCCTTTAAAATTAAAATTACTCTTACTTGTTTTTGTTCAATGATAATTTTTTCATTTACTTGTTCATTTTTTTAAATTGTTTAAGTCTTATAATTTCTCCATAATTTCATTGTTCAAGTATGTTGAAAACTTAAGATTGAAAAACTTTAGATTTACAACTTGTCATTAAGGTTTTTATGCGCTACCAAATTTTATCTTTAATGTTATGATTGACAATAATTACAATTTTAGGGTTGTTTAGAGTCAAGACATTTTATGTTTAACAACATGGATGAAAATTGTTCGAAATGATAAGCCCTTCAGACATGTATTTGTTTATCTTTAACATCATCTATCAAAAATGTTAGAAATTTACGATTTTAAAAAATGTCCTAATATGTTGTCTTTAATTCCATTGTTACAAGTGTCAAAATTATGACACAATTTTTGTTTTGTTATTCCAGCATCAACTGGTTTTGTTTTGAGG
Source organism: Pinus albicaulis (assembly GCA_034641835.2). Lineage (NCBI taxonomy): Eukaryota > Viridiplantae > Streptophyta > Pinopsida > Pinales > Pinaceae > Pinus > Pinus albicaulis. Next base: position 1,049,761,423 of record CM076580.1, read on the forward strand.
GTGTTTTCTCAATACTTTTTTCAAAAAACAATTTTGTTTTTAGCATAATTTTATAAAATGTTGAAATTTGACCTTAAAAAAAAACCAAGTGCATTCTGGAAGACACACTTTTTGTTTTTGAGGTGTTTTTTCATGTTTTTTGAGACTTTTTGCGCTAGATTTCCCGTTTTGAGGTCAGGTTACCTATTTCATCGGTAACAGTGTTAGGAGAAAAATGACATCACTCAAACTAACAAGAAGAATACTCCACAGGTTAAGGTGATGGATTAACACATCAACACACATCCAACAAGATTCATACAAATGAAAATGAAATAGTTGATAAGCATATGTGAAAGTTAAATAACATATATTGCAAATAGAGCAAGAATAGTCCAACTATATCCACAACATATGCATGAAAGTGTGCCAGATCTAAGTTTTATTAAAACTGATGGTTCTAGTCATACATACAACATTTGACAAGCCACTTTCCAAAATAGTGGAACATGAAGTCTACAACACCTGATCCTCCAAAGAAGTATACTCCCTCTATGCTACGCAGAATCGAAGGCTCACACAAAACTCCAAAACTCTTCCTAAGCATAAGCCTCACCAAAATCTTGGCTCCCAGAAGCCCTTTACATGAGTTATGTGGATATATTTATAACAAAGGGGGGTGACTCTTGGCATGCCCATTTTGTGACTCTTGGAACCAACTCGCGACTCTTGTTCTTAAAAAATAACTCATTACATTACATATGATGCTTAAAATTCCAAAAAGAACACTTGGAATTTCACTTTTACAATAATTACAAATAATATTTCATTTTCCACTCGTATCCATATAAGAAAAAATAGGGTAGAGACAACTTGACATTCTAACAAGAAAAATCACTATGATGTCAGAGTTTGTCCAAACTCAAGCTGAGAAACTTCGACTTGATTCTTCTCGGTCACATATTGATGTCAAGATTGGTAATTTTCGATGGTCTCCCAAACGACATGATAATGTCACACTGGAAGCAGACTCTTTCCTCCATAACATCTTGGCATAATACCTTCAAACCAGACTGAACCTCTTTCTTAACTAGGATAATCATTGTTTTGATCTAAACATGACCACCAATGTAGGTGTGCATGTTCTATCTATTTAGCTCTAAGTCTTCCTGGGTGCCCATATTCTTCAGCTACTCCAAGTACTGATTGATCTCCTTCCTGACTTTTCATTTGTGTTTATTCTCAGTTAGTGTGCCAACTAATGGGATCTCATGGGTTCTCACCATGAAATCAAGGCTTTTATATATCCATACATATGAGGTCTAAATGTTTCCAATGGAAGAGGTGAGCTACTTGTTATTCTGGATCAACATCTGAACTCGTGCTTTCTCTAGCTATGCCTACAACTTCAACTTCTTCACCAAGGTAAGTGGTTCCCCCTTATATCACATTGTCCAATCATGCATGACGGTGATAAAAAATTTCACATTCATAAGTATCTGGACAAACTCTCTGCATTATCATCGCAAGTCATGTAAGTGTAAAACTCCTTTATGTATGGTCACAAGATCCTCATAGAGGTCCCACATGGTGTCTCCAAATGAGAATACATTAGTAAGTATCGTTGCTCTCATCTCCTCCAGGTAGACTTGTGTGGAAGGTGAATTCTGCGTTGCTGCATGAAGTTGGTCATTCTCTTGTGGGAACGCTTGTAGATTCTCTGCCAAATTTTTATTCTTGGCCATCAAATACTGAGTGTTAGATTTTTCTGCACCTGCGAAGGCCAAGTTGGCTTAGATAATAGCATTTGGATTCTTGTTGGTGTTCAGACTCTCACCCTTTCTCTCATAATAGCCCATGTTGCATGATCATCCGGGAAGTCGTTTCTCCATGCTTGTACAATATTCTTTTGGAGTTCATCAAATAACATATTGTACACATCCATCACTGGATCATCATCAAGTGGAACTATCTCCCCTTCCTTGCTTGTGGTTTTCTCTACAGCTAGAGGTGGTGTAGTTTGAATGGTGACCTATGGTGCACTTGGAATCAGGTCCACATATTCATCCTGCAGCTCTGGCTCCAATTCCATGTCTGCGACTTCAATCAACTACTCAATCCGCTGAGAAATGTCCTGATCCTACATATGTCAATCCATTCCCTCTCTTGTTGGTTGGTGTTGTACCTGCTCTTCAACCTGTATGGGTGTCTTATCTTCCACCGTGGAACCTTGCATTCCTTATTCTTCCTGCTTCTGCTTATACTCCTATTATCTTCTCCTTAGCTCTTGTTCTGCTTTCTGCACTCTCAAATTTTCTTCCTCCAAGTTTTTCTTCTCTCTCTTCCTAAACTCTTCTCTTTGTATCCTTTGCCTCCTCTTTACTTCTATTTCCAAAGATGTTTTTTGAACAATAGGATCTTCTTTCATCTTCCAATTTTTCTCCTCCTTTGCACTCTCAACAACCTTCCTCTTTCCCTTATCTTATAATAGGTTGTTGTCTTCTACTATGGTTTATTTTGGATATACTGCCATATGTGGATTAACTTGTGAGGTACTAGATATAATTATTGTTTCGTGGGGTCTAAAGGAGTTCTAGAAATTATTCCATGTTTCCTCCTCTGGCCAATGAAATTCCATGTTGACCTAATTGTAGTAGATTCTTGCATAGTGGTCCTTGAAAATTCCCCTCGGATCATACAGATTGAATTATTTTGTACTGAACTCAAACTTCATTATGGATTCCGATTCAACATCTACTGGAGCAGGGTCCCCTGGGGTACATTTTTGGGTTAATTTTTGTCTATGTTTTGTTGTGCATGTTGTACGAAAGAGTTAAAGGGGCTTTGGGGTAGGTCAAAGTCCCTTAATCATTGTAATGGGTTTAAAGGGAAAACCATGAGTCTCAAACCATGGTTTGAGACCATGGTATGTGCGCGTCTAGATAGAATAAATATGTAAGGATTGAGTCGAGTAAATATATCTCATGGTGAACTATTTTGGTTAATATTTTGATCTAAGTCCGGGTTTTTTGGTAGAAAGGCTCTTGTTGGCTGTGTGAATGGAGACCTAAGTCCTGGTTGTGTGCGGACTCCATTGGTTGTGTGCGTAGAAGGATAGATTGTATTGAATTGAAGGATTAAATGTACTGGAATTGATAGATCTCTTAATAAAGAAGACTTTGGTGAACCTAGACTTTTATGTATTGATTATTTTTTAATTTCGTTAAGGTATAAATCTATTTTTTATTGTGTATTTACTTATGTTAAAGTCTAATTGAATCTGTGCGCAAATATCAGTTGATGTTAGATGAATAGATATGATTGAAGTAGTATTGATTATCATGCGCAAATATATACTGAAGTATTCACTGATAATTTGCAAAGGGATTTGATCTGTTGATGCATGCATCTGTTATATTATTTTTTATAAGTCCTTTTAGGGCCACTACATCAAAAAATTCCTCAGGGTGTAGAAACCTGGTTCCAACAACCTCCCATACTGATTCAGGTGAGACTTTGATCTGCACAAGCAGGTCACTGCTGAAAGGGCCAGTAGTTGGAGGGCTTTTTTGGTTTCATGATAACTTTGAAACTAGGTCAGGACCCCTTGTGCCAACAAATGGTTTAGTTACGGGATCACTAGCACTAATCCATCGGATCAATGGCTTGCCTGACCAGGGGATGGACCCTGTGGCGGCCTTTGGAGGAAAAGGCTAGGAGAAGAAAGTTGCAGAAAAGGTCAAGAAGGACTATAAGGTGTCGCGCAACACTCAGGGATTTCTTGTAAGCAAAATCAACAACCCAGTAGTGAAATTTGGCATGATCATCCTCGCCTGCAAGATGATGAGGAAGTGTAAGCCAAAGGAAATCCTAGCCCATGTAATATCTTTGGCTGGGCAATGTGAGAAGGGAGTCCAGTATAACTGGGCTTAGTAACTATGCACATAATTCCTGGAGAATGTGTGTGAGGCACAGGAGGAAGGGAAACACTTTTATTTTTCATGGATATTACTCTTGATTGCACTCATCGGCTGGAAGATTCCTTAGGATAGGCAGTTCCCAGATATAGAACCATACATGTGTGAATTCATACACTACGGAACCTTATGGAATTCAAATATCCCAGCTAGAGTCACAGAAAATAAAAAAATTTGGGTAATTTTTTACTCTGCACTATTCCAAGCTATTCTGTCGAAGCCAAGGCTATCACCTACCTTACACAAGCAGTATAAGTTAATTTCAAACTTCAAGGCCACATTTCATAATGTGAACATTTGCGTGAAGGGTGTTGTGGAAGGAATGTGGTATGACTTACCATACTTGGTCACAAAGGATGACCTAGTGTGCATCATGGAAGAATGGACGTCTTCTTGGTTAGAGTCATGCACCACTTGGGGTGCCTCATCCTCAATTTTGAGGACTCTGACTAAGCCAAGAAATAAAAAAGAGGTGCAACATAAAGGAAAATATGCAAAACTTGAGCCTGAGTCAACGCCGACAGGAGAAACCATAGACTTAGAGAAGGAAGTAGAAAAATATGGTGAAGGCACTTAGGGACTTGAGACGCAGCCTGCTCAAGGCACTAATCACAGTTATCAAGCCACAAGAGGTTCTTGCAAGAAGAGAAAGGGGTCTAAATTAGCAGGAATAAAGGACCTCACCCTCACGGAGGATGACTTCACTGAGATTGAAAATACAGTCAATTTAGCCACTGAGGATATGTGGACAGACATGGAAGCACAATACAAAGTTGTGCTCGAGGGAGTGTAGTCGGTTATTTAGGAGCTTAAAGTACTAGCGAGCCAGGTTTAAGAGAGTGTTAAGAAAGTGGGCAAGCTTCAAGTGAGCATGCCAACTTCTAGTGCGCATCCCATTAACACGGTGCTACCATCTTTCAGGGATAGCCACCTAATTTAGATCCCCACGCCAACCATTATAGTGGAGCCAAATACTTTGCGCATGTCCCTGGGAGCTTGCGGAGAAATTAGCATCGATCTGGTGGTGCTCCCAACTGGAAAGCTCCATGTTATCCACAACATGATAGTGGATGAATTACAGTACCAGGAGGCCCGTGCCTTCCACACTATCAATGAATCTCAACAAGAAGTAGCAGTGCTCCAACAGAAGCATTAGAAAACATAAGAGGCGCATCGTACAGCTCATCATCAGTCTGCTGCACTGGAGGCCATGATTGACCAAGTATGCGGTGACCTGCCAGAGGTCACTATCCCTACGTCAGTCGTGCTGACAACAAAATTAGAGAGATTTTCGACTGCACTCAAGGAATCACGCAATGAAATTAAGACAGTTCGGGTAGAGTTCAAAAAATAGATTATTGAGCTGCAGATGAAGCTCCAGCCTGAGACACCACCGGAGGTTAGAGCATAGCATGCCGCAAAAGTTAAGGAAACTACAAACAGTGTAGGAGCTGCAGTAGAAGAATGTGGCACCATATTGGATGAAGCCACGGGTGTTTGGACAATTTTTCAAAATAGCCCGATGGTACAATAGCTGAGAAAATAATTATTCATCAAGTAACAACAATTCACTAAAATCAAGATGGTGGTGCCCACATTAGTCACCGCATAGAGACTTTCCAGAATGCATGAAGGCAAGGAAATTCAGACTGAGATATAAAACTTGCACTATCAGGAAAAACTATTGGAGAAAAGGATGCAGCCTTGGGCTCAGGAAGCCCCGTGGTTTTTGTAGTATCTTGATGGTGCCCTCGAAAGCCTCCAGCAAACACAGCAAAGCATTAATTTGGTAGCTGAGGGGCCGACAACAAAAAAGCTAGGTGATGAAGCACAAAATTTTGCTGTAGAGAGCATCGAATTTATATTACCACTTAAGAGCTCTGTCGAAGCACTAAAAGAAAATATGAAGGAGACCACCCCAAATTGAATTGAGACAAGTCACGAGATTGTGTTGGGGTCCTATTGGAGCGGGGTCTCCTGGGTTACATTTTTGGGTTAATTTTTGTCTATGTTTTGTTGTGCACATTGCGCGAAAGAGTCAAAGGGGATTTGGGGTGGGTCAAATTCACTTAATCATTGTAATGGGTTTAAAGGGAATACCATGGTCTCAAAATATGTTTTTTTGTGCACGTTGCGTGAAAGAGTCAAAGGGGATTTGGGGCGGGTCAAAGTCCCTTAATCATTGTAATGGGTTTAAAGGGAAAACCATGAGTCTCAAACCATGGTTTGAGACCATGGTATGTGTGCGTCTACATAGTATACTTATGTAAGGATTGAGTCGAGTAAATATATCACTTGGTGAAATATTTTGGTTAATATTTTGATCTAAGTCTGGGTTTTTGGGTAGAAATGCTTCTGCTGGCTGTGTGCGCAAAGACCTAAGTCCTGGCTGTGTGCGAAATCCGCTAGCTATGTGCGCGGAAGGATAGATTATATTTGATTGAAGGATTAAATGTACTGGAATTGATAGATATCATAATAAAGAAGACTCTTTTGGCGAACCTGGAATTTTATGTATTTCTTATCTGTTAATTGCGTTAAGATATGAATATGTTTTGTTATTGCATATTTACTTCTATTAATCGTTAATTTCATCTGTGCGAAAATATAATTTGATGTTAGATGAAAAGATCTGATTAAAGAAATCTCAATTACCATGCGCAAATATATATTGAAGTATTCACTCATAATCTGCAAAGGGTTAGATCTGTTGATGTGCACATCTGTTATATTATCTACTATAAGTATGTTTAGGGCCACTACATCAAAAATTTCCTCAGGGTGTGGAAACCTGGTTCCAACACCCCCCGGTATTTCTTTGGGTGAGACTTTGATCTGCACAAGAAGGTCACTGCCGAAAGGGCCAGTAGTTGGAGGGTTTTTTTTAGTTGTGCGATAACTCAGAACTTGGGTCAGGACCCCTCGAGCCAACAAATAGTTCCATTTCTAGAACAATAGTGTTGATCCATCGGATCAATGGCTTTCCTGACCAGGGGGCAGAACCTCTAACGGCCTTTGGAGGAAAATTCTAGAAGAAGAAAGCTGCATAAAAGGTCAAGAAGGACTATAAGGTGTCGCGCAAAACTCAGGGATTTATTCTCAGGGAAATTAGTGACCCCAAAGTTCAATTTGGCACGATCATCCTCACATGCAAGATGATGAGGAAGTGTAGGCCAAAGGAAGTCCCAACCCATATAATTTCATTGGTTGGGCAGTGCAAGAAGGGCATCCAATATAACTGGGCTTAGTACCTATGCATAGAATTCCTAGAGAATGTGTGCGAGGCACAGGAGGAAGGGAAACCCTTTTATTATGCATGGCTATTACTCCTGATTGTGCTTGTCGGCTGGAAGACACCTCAAGATAGGAAATTCCCAGATATAAAACCATACATGTGCGAAGTCATGTACTACGAAACCCTATGGAATTCGAAGATCCTAGCCAGAGTCGTGGAAAATAAAAAAAATTGGGTGCTTTTTGACTCTGCGCTCTTCCAAGCTATTTATTCGAAGCCAAGGCTATCACCTACCTTATACGAGTAGTATAATGTTATTGCATACTTCTAGGCCACATTTATTAATGTGCACATCCACGCAAAGGGTGTTATGGAAGGCGTACTTGGTCACAGAGGATGACCTAATGCGCATCATGACAGAATGTTCATCTACTTGGTTAGAGCCGCGCACCACTAGGGGTGCCTTACCTTAATTTTTGAAGACTTCGACTAAGCCAAGAACTATAAAATATATGCAATAGAAAGGTAAATATGCAGAAGTTGAGCCTGAGCCGACAACAACAGGTGAAACCATATACTTGGAGAAGGAAGCAAAAAAAGATGGTGAAGGCGCTGAGGGACCTAAGACACAACCCGCTAAAGGCACTAAGCATAGTTCTTAGGCCACGGGAGGTCCGCGAAAGAAGAGAAAGGGGTCTAAATTAGCAGGAATAAAGGACCTCACCCTCATGGAGGAAGACTTAACCAAGATTAAAAATAGAGTCAAGTCAGCCACCGAGGATGTCGACAGACATGGAAACTTAGTAAAAATTTGTGCTTGAGGGAGTGCAATCAAGTATTCAGGAGTTTAAAGTATAGGCAAGCCAGATTCAAGAGAGTGTGAAGCAAGTGAGCCATCTTCAATCAAGCATGACAACTAATTCTAGCACGCAAGCCATCAGCATGATGTTGCCATCTTTCGCAGATCTCTGCTTGATTCAGATCCCCGTGTTAGCTGTTATAGTGGAGCAACCTACTTTTTGTGTGTCCCTGAGAGCCCGCAGAGAAATTAGCATTGATATGGAGGTGATCCCGGCTGGAAATCTCCATTCTATCCACAACATGATAGTGGATGAATTACAATACTGGGAGGCCTGTTCCTTCCACGTTGTCAATGAATCTCAACAGGAAGCAGAGGTGCTACAATAGAAGAAGTAGACAGCAGAAGAGGCACGCCACGCAACTGAGGATCCTCACGCTTCATTGGAGGCCATGATCGACCAATGCCAGAGGTCACTATCCCTGCATCAGTCGCGCCGACAACAAAATTAGAGAGCTTGGACATTACGCTAAGGTATCGCGCAACGAATTCATAAAATCCAGGAATGAAATTAAGACAATTTGGGTAGAGTTCAAACAACATATTGTTGAGCTATAGATGAAGCTCTAGCCTGAGACACTATCGAAGGTTAGAGCACAATGCACTGCAAAGGTTAAGGTAGCTATAAATAGTGTAGCAACCATAGTAGCAGAATGTGGCACCTTATTGGATGAAGCCATGGATATTTGGACAAATGTTCAAAATGACCAAATGGTACAACAACTGAGAAACAAATTATGCATCAAGGAACAACAATTCATTGAAATTAGGATGGCGACACCCACATTAGTCATCATGCAGAGAATTTCTAGACTGCATGAAGTTAAGGAAATTTAGACCGCGATAGAAAACTCGCCATATCGGGAACAACTATTGGAGACAAGGATGCAGCCTTGGGTTGAGGAATCCTTGTAGTTGTCACAAAATCTTGATGATGTCCTGAAAAGCTTCTAGCAAACACAATGAAGCATAATTTGGTTTCTGAGGGGCTGACAACAGTAAAGTTAGTTGATGAAGTGCAGAGTGCTTCCACACAGAGCGTTGAAGTTATCTTACCACTTAAGAGCTTTTTCGAAGAACTAAAAGAAAATATGAAGGAGACCACCTGAGATTGCATTAGGGGCTTGTTGGAGTGGGGTCCCGTAGGGTACATTTTTGGGTTAAGTTTTTTCTATGTTTTATTGTGCACATTGTGCGAAAGATTCAAAGGGGCTTTGGGGTGATTCAAAGTCCCTTAATCATTGTAATGGGTTTAAAGGTAAAAGTATGAGTCTAGAACCCTGGTTTGAGACCATGGTATGTACGCGTCTAGATAGTATAAATATGTAATTATTGAGTCAAGTAACGATATCTCATGGTGAACTATTTTGGTTAATATTTTGATCTAAGTCAGGGTTTTTGGGTAGAAAGGCTCCTGCTGGCTATGTGTGTGGAGACCTATGTCCTAGCTGTGTGCTGACTCTGATCGCTGTGTGTGCAGAAGGATAGATTATATTGGATTGAAGGATTGAATGTACTAGAATTGATAGATCTCTTAATAAAGAAGATTGTTTTGGAAAACCTGGACTTGTATGTGTTGATTATCCGTAAATTGCATTAATATATGAATTTGTTTTGTTATTATGCATTTAATTTTTTTAATGGTTAATTGCATCTGTGCGCAAAAATCAGTTGATATTAGATGAATAGATATGATTGAAGTAGTCTTGATTACCATGCACAAATATATATTGAAGTATTCAATGATAATCTATGAACGGTTTGAACTATTGATGTGCACATCTGTTATATTATCTTATTATAAGTATGTTTAGGTACACTACATCAAAAAATTCCTCAGGGTGCAAAAAACGGGTTTCAACACCCCCCCCATACTACTTCGAGTTAGAATTTGATATGCACAAGCAGGTAACTTCCAAAAGGGCTAGTAGTTGGAGGGTTTTGTTGGTTTCATGATCACTCTGAACAAGGTCAGGAACCCTTGAGCCAATGGTATCTACAACTTTTAGATTATTAATCTTGTACAATCCGATATGAAAAGGAAGTGTGGGCGATGGTGCTTTCTTATTCTTGTGTAGTGCTGCTAAAAACCATGTGGTGAGATGGTAAGATACCTCTTGCATGACAAGTTTTTCGGTGGCATAACTTGGAAAAATATGTGCCCACTTCTACCCGCTGAACACTCTGATCAATGTTCCATCTGTTAAGTTGAACCAATATTAAATCTTTGATATTTCCTCAATTTATCCTCGTGACATCAAGGTGGGTCCTCCTTAAATATAAGCCTGTAAAGCGAGATGATGAAGTGATCAGTTAGCTACTCCATAAATCCTCTATGGTTGCAATCTGAAAGAAACTTGCAATAAATATGCACATAATTTTTTCTTAATGTCAACATCTAGTTCATGCCAGGAAACTTATTTTGTGCACAGATTACATCCAATAAGTATATAGACATATAGATCCTTGCTTTCTCACCCTTGGAAGGATCACGGGCTTGTGCTACATGGGCTCTCATCTGATGAGACAAAATATATGACCAGTTGAATGGACTCCCCTCGTTCACCACCTGGGTCAATAAGATAGCCCACCCCTCAGGAAAGGTCTTTGTGCTCTCTTGGCCATATATTCTACAATCTAGGATGACAAAGAGCTAGTAGGAATTTCTAAGTGAATTTTTCTTGTATGTGTGGGTGGGTGTCTGTCTAAACTTCAATGTCTCCTTCACCCAACTTCTAATGATATCCTTCGTGCTAACATAGTTTTTGGTGGCATAGAATAATGATTTCATGATATTTAATGGCTCAAAATATGATACATCAGGTGAAAATATGTTGCCATAAATGTAGCAAGCTTTTGTCTACTGGTGTTTCTCAGTGTCATAGTTTTCTCATTAATGTGTGAGACAAACTAGTTGATCACATATGCACATGGGAAGGTTGGATACTTGCGTGCAACCCTATATAGTCCTAACTAAATAATGTTGAGATAAACATGTCATTCCTCCAAATATTCCTCAAATTCCTTTGCAGAAGTATCTTTACTCTGCTACCATGTTAGTTTCGATTCCTTTTCTACAAACGGCTGAGTGTCCACATATAATGGAAAGTTAATTGGCACTTGATAAACCTCTTCCAAAATACTACTTTCAGTGGTTTATTTTGAAGCGAATCTCTTGGGTGCCATGTTAATAGTGAATTCTGGAGAGGTGGTCAACAACTATTGTACCTATGGGATATAAAAGACATTCATGGCAAGCAAACATTAGTCTTAAGAAAAAAAAAATTGAAGGCATTTTCGAGTAGCAAACTAGACATCTGATCGGAAGGATTGAAAAATTTTCATTGGAAATAGGGTTTGAATTGCCATGGGAAATATACACTTCAAAATCCCAAAATTTCGAATCTCGAGGTATGAGACGGCGCAATGCGCAATTTGGCCTCGGTAGTGGTCTAGAAGAGACTATGCATTGCACAGTAAATGGCCAAGGAGGCGAACTAAGCCCTGGAACTACACAATGCATAGTTGGTCCAAACTGTAATATTCATGGCATAGTTCCAGAGGCCAAGATCTCGCCTTGGGCCTTAATATTGTGCAGTGCCCAACTAGGAAAAGTGAAAACCGACCAAAGGAATGGAAAATATTCCCAAGGGAAGTGTGAAAAATGAGAATATCTGAGATATACTGTCACAATGAGTCATATATGAATAAGTGTGAATGAAACAAGACAAATTGAGTGCATAAACTAAATAAATGGAAAGAAAAACAAATCGATGAGGAGAGTCTCTGCAATGGCGACCATCAGTGCAAAACCTAAGAAACCGATGCGACACTTGTGAAAGGAAAATGATAACTTGAAACAACACTTATAGAAACTAAATGAAGTTGAAACACCATCATTCATGTAAATAAACAAGCAAAACATGACCCACACAAGCCAAACGGAAAGAAGCGACAAAAAAGCGATAAAATAAAAAATTAACCTGGAAAAGCGACAATGATCACATTGAAGGTTCCTTGACTTGCTTGGGAATGCCATAGCTCCAAGATAAAATTTTAAAATGAGCTCTAGGTCCATTGATTAAATATATTTGATAAAATTAGGGTTTATGATGTGCATGCCTAAAATCAAGGAAAAGGCGACACATGGTGAAAGTTCCCAAAAATAGAAAGTGTGCCTCCTTTAGGTTACTAAAAATAGATCCATATATTTTACGGATAACTTTTTATTTTTCAGATTTTTTAATTTTCTAGAGAAACTTTCCATGCACATCACTGGGAAATATTGCACAATTTTTGGAACTGGGAAACTTTTCGGCTAAGTACACTACACAGTGTCTGAGCTCAGTGAGGGATTGCACAATTTCTAGGTTTAGTGTTGGGTGGCCTTCCATGACTGCACAGTTTTTGAGCTCAAGGTTGACTATTAGTCTTGAATTCTTAATTCCAATCATCAAGATCAAGCTTTCCCTCATGGGATTACACAATTTCTAGAGGCAAGCCTAGAAGTGTTGGGAAAGACTAAGTCAGGAGATTAGCTTATGACTTAATAAGATTACGTAAGTGAAAATAAAGTGAACAAAAGCATAGATAAATGATAAATATCAATCAAATCATGAAAACTTGATATCAATGCAAGATAATCTTCCGTGAAGAGAAGGTTATGCTCCAAAATGTTAGTGAAGGAAAAATTTTGGAGGGTGGTTGTCGCCGCTACAACAAGAAGTTAGACTACATGGATATACAAATGCAGATTGGGATGGCAATTTTCTTGATAGGAAGAGTACTTTAGGATGTTATTTTGTTCTAGGATATGCCATGATATTGTGGATGAGCATGAAGTAGAATTCTGTAGATGTTAGCACTGATGAGGTCGAGTATATTGCAGCCTACTCGGCAGGTTGTGAAGCAGTTTTGTTGAGGAAGCTCTTTGGAGAGCTATTTGAGTAGGTCCTCAACAAGAGTGGATTCATTTGACAGAGAATCTAGTGTTCCATGAAATTTCCAAGAATATAGAGTTCATATATCATTACATATAAGACATGGTATATAGAGGAGCAATCAAACTCCTCCTCTGATATCCTCACCAAGGCCTTGATGAAAGGGAAGTTCTTGGTCTGTAGAGAGGAGCTTTGAATTGTTGATATGACCCTTTCAGATAAGTGTCTAGGCTGATCAAGAACATTGAGTAGTTCTCTTCCACCCTAGTTGAGCTCCCAGGGTGAGGAATGGAGTTGATGAGCTCATAGGGATGAGGGACCTCTAACCGATAATGTGTAGAGACCTTAGATATCCCCTAGTTAGAGTATTCCACAGTTAGAGTCTTTCCCACTTTGTGGGATAACCTCCCCATAGTGTGATCCCTACCCCTTGTAGTAGGTGGATATCGTTCAAGTTGGTGGATGCAAGTGTTCTACCATCTGAATCTTTAGGCTTAAGATGGATGATTAGGTACAATAGGGTAGAGTGTGATCCTTACCTCCAGTAAGTTGATCTCACCTATTTTCATGGATTTTAGGGTAGAATGTGATCCCTATGCATTGGGTTAGGCTGATCTTTCCCATTGACTTTAGTTATGGATGTTAGCTATGGATCCTTTATGATGATGATGATTCTTGGTGGTAGCATAGTCTCCCCGATAGTGATAGAGTTGTGGTGGTAGCTGGAGCTCCCTTGCAACATTTCTTCTTCTTTAGATTCGATAATGTTCAACATCATATGAGAAGAGACATGCAAACATGAGAAGATATGTACATGACATGATGAAGAGATACATATGAATATCACATGATACAATTGGAATTTATACCAAGCTGAGAAGGAGTGTTAATTTGAAAGCTCAGTGACAAATTCCAACCATTGCATTAAATTCATCTTTCCGAGAGGACCAAATTTGACTTCTGAAGCACTCAGTTCATATAAGGGACAGCGAATTTTTGAAGTGAAGCTCACAGTTTCAAAATTGTCAAGCTCAGACTTAGATCTAATGGAACCTTTCAAGGATAAGATAGCACCCCTCAGATTGCATATAAAAATTAGTTGAGTTCTTCTCAGTTGGCACATCATAAACCCAAATTATTTCTTCTCTCTCCTTCATTAATTGGTTCGTACAGGTATGAGGCAACCTATCGTTCTTCACATGTGCAAGGGTTTGGAGGAAATTTTGACTTTATGAGTTGAATTTCTGTAGCTGGATAATTTGACCATAGTTTAGCCGAGTTTAACTTCATGTTTTTACTTGCTTTGACATGAAAAAATTGATATTTTGAGGCTGAGTTTACTAGAAAAAAAAATAAGGAAATTTGGGTAGTTTAACCAAGACATTGACTTCCGATTTGAGCACAAAAAATTGCATATTTCACTACTGGAATTTCCCTCTCCTTTCAAAATACTTTTGAGGATTTTTTGGGTTGACATTGACCAACAATTGAGGCTGATTTTGACTATTGTTTACCGAACTCATGGGAGGATTGTGTTGACCATTGACTCTTGAATTTTGTGGACTAGTTAGGGCACACTTTGCTGTTATTGATTGTTGTTGACTTGGATATATTTTCAGTTTCTCAAGAGTTAACTATTTTTGAATCTCTCTTTTGTCTCTAATTTGAAAATTTTATTGGAATATAGACTTGATTGTATATTGGATATTGATTTTGGATATTGGCTAGTCAAATCTTGACTTTGAATTTTGGATGATGTACTCTCTCTGCTGAACATTTGAAGACACTCTAATAGAAGAATATTTGCAAAGGGATTTTCCCTTTGTGGGGTTTTTCCCTGGTCATTGACTAAATATTGTGTCTTTTGTATCTTGGTTGTATTTCATTGTGCATTTGTATATCTATTCTATCTACTATTTCTCTAATTTTATTGGTTAATTGAAGAAGCGGGAGTTGTTAAATTGGATGTTATTGGATATTGGTGAAGTAATAGTTACATAATATAAAAATTAGTGAAAAAATAACAATTTCAAAGCAAAGACTAAATATTATCTTAATCAATTTAATATCTTATTAAATAAAAATACCCACCAACCCCATTTTATTTAAATATGTTGTTATTTTAATTTATAATAATTCATTAATATATTATTTGAAAAAACAAAAACAATTTAATAAATGATTGAAAAGGGAAAGGCCCATCTCCTCACCAATATTGATTTGAATATATATCTCATGCAAGAATTTAAAAACCTAATAACAAAATAATTTGGAAATTTTTAAAATGAGGGGGAGTTCTTTTCCACATGCTAAGTAATAAAAGAAACAACTATATATGTGCAATATATTTAGGGTTTGATTCTCTATTTTACAATCTTTTTACCCATAATGAATTATTAAAAATATATTAAGACAATAAAATAAATCCTTTTTAAATAACAATATAAATACTTATCCTTTATGACATAATTAATAACCCATATTCATTGAAAATAATTTTCACTACTTGTTATCATGAAAGGGAAATGAGGGACTCTAATTTGAAAAGGTGAAAATGTATTCATGACGAATTTAGGACTCATCAAATGGTATCTCATAAAGTATTCAACTTAAAATCCCATCTCTAATTTGAAGTTCTACCAGTGTACTAAATGTTGAGGGATACTATATTATACACTCTCGTGATGGCCTCATGGATAGTATATTATCGTATCTAAAATTATACATGTTTCGTTGTAACATAATGCCTTCTACTTTCATTATGTTCAAAATACAATCATTTTTATTCATAGATCCATGCCTTAAATCACTAAAAAGACCAGGGAAAAACCAACTATGGGGAAAATTATTGACAATTATTCTTCTTAGATCTTCATTAAATGATTCAGCAAACAAGAGTATAATGATCCATTGATCCATATCTTCCTAATGCAATAAAACAACTAGCACATCCATAATATAACATTAAACATACTTCTACGAAAGGATCATAATTATTATAATTGTAATGTACTGTCACTCATTGTAGTTAATGGTTGGATATTGTTGTCATAGTGTTGAACATTACAAAACACTTCTACATACTGATAACTCATCTTTAGGTCCTAAACGCATGCATATATATTGTGTTCGTGCGTCTAAGAAAAATATGAATTCTACCATATCATTCTATGCATGAATTTGTCATCATTTTAGCCTGAATCCACTCCAAAACCCCTTAAATGCAGCCTTGAGCCTCTGTTCTTTCATATTGTAATGTTCCCAATTTTAGCCTCAAGCTAAAATGGAACATTATAGTGGCATATTTTATTTTCACTTAATAAAATGGGTAAGGAGACCCCTTAACTCCTTGGTGATAGAGAAATAACACTTCTCATGAGAAAGGAGGATAAATAAGCAGCTGAAATAAACACCTAATGGTGTGAACATGATGAGGATCACCTTGAGTTGGCCATCTTTGACCAAGTCAACAGCGCTGCCTTAGAGGGGTGGCTTGCTTTAGAAGACAACACAGTTTTTGGAGGGAAAGCATTCAAAATTGAATGGAAACCCTAATTGTGGCACCTAGGGTGAGAGAGAGTTCATTTTCTTTATAAGAAAGAAGGAGAAACTCATTTTTGTTTATGCTTTGATTCATAAAATTTGTAGTGAGGCCAAGGACTTGCACATCCGGGCTTTTTAGCAGGATTGCAGTGCTCTTGAGCACTGGGGGTATTACCGAGAGGGGATTCCCCACCTATTACTCATGGGAGGAGATGATTTGAGCTAAATTTCCTCATTCCATCATTTGGCCAAGCTCACTCCTTCAGTTGCAGCATTATTTATGTAGCAGGATGGTGTTGTGTTGCTGGGGTAGCAGCAGAGGAACTCATAGAGTCTTTCCTTACTTTATTTTCAGTGGAGGAGTGATATCTTCATTGGAGGAGTTGTAGAGAGGGCTCTTGGATCATATTTCATATCTGTGGCATGAGGCCACTCATTCACCCAACTCCCACTGTGCAGTCACTTGGAGAAACTGCGTTATTCCATTAGGGCAGTGTTGAGGGAGATTCTTGTGCTCATCAGGAGGAGTGATTTTGAGTAAAAGGGGATCAGCCCCTTTTCCTTGAGGGAATTATCAGAGGAGGGCATCATCATTTAAGATCATCCATAGCCTCATATTCATTTGGTTTCAGTTGCAGTGACAATTTGCTTATCACTCATGTATTTTATCCAGCATTTCTAGCAATCTCCCTGAGATTGGCTAGAAATCCCATATTCAGCCCATTTTCCCATTTGTGGGAATTTATTTGTATTCCTTCAGATACATTATCATTTTATATGTATTTATTAGCTGCATCTCTCATAGAGACTGCGCAGTCACTTCCTTCCGACATTTTGTGCAGCAGCGGCGTCTCATGCATTACACTGCTTATTCATTGGAGATTGGTTCTAAGAGCTTGAGGGTCTTGTTCCTCACGATATTTCTGTACATTCTTGCTGATAGATTAATATAATTTTGGCTGTAGCATTTACCCTATTAGCCTCCTATATCAATAGGTTTCATCTTTCATGATTGTCTTGATGGAAGTGTGGAATATGTTCAAACCTTCTTACTTGAGCAAAGGTGTTCCATATTCTTTAAAACCAAAAAAATCAAAAAATTTAAAAAATGTAAAGAGGGTATACCCTAAAAGAAAGATCAAAGGGTAAAAAGAATAAAAATGGTCAAAAAAAAGAAAGAAATGAACCCCAAGCAAAAAATAGACCAAGGAAAGTGTGCAAATCCAAATGCCACTACTTTTTACTCTGTTGTAATAAATCAATTGTGTGCAACTTGTGAAATTTTTGCCACAATTCATGAATAAGTCAAACTGTTTAAACTTGACTTAGTCATATTTCAATTTCATGTTATAGATTAGAGAATAAATATCTAGCCAAACAGTTTAATCTTGGCAGATAAGTAGCTAGGTAGAGTGAATAAAGGTGCTCAACAGTTCAATCTGAGCCCTTGGATGTAATAAGGGTAGAAATAGATAGATTTATCATGTAAAAAAAGAAAAGATTGAAAAGGGTTTGCAAGTCTAAATGCACCCTAATAAAGAAGAGAAAATGGTAGTGTTAAGTAGATAGGGTAGGTAGATGGTGCTGCAAAGTGTTATCCGATGAATGGTGCTGCTACATGTTGGTTAATCATTTACTTTCATCACAAGTACTAAAGCAGGAAATACACTGGAAAATCACAGCAAGCAAAGTCAAATTCATTAACCTCCCTCATCATTTTTCCCCCTCAAGATTTTTACTAATTTCCCCAAAAGTACTAAGGTAATTTGAGATCAAAGGGGCTCAAGGCATTTCCTTGACTTCTGGAGGGACCGGACCCTCGGCCTAATGATAAAAAAGACCTAAGTACTAGAGATAATTCATCATTGTTATCTTCCATTTTTAACTTTCTCCTAAGAAAAATCACATTTTACTTAGGAAAGTGATGCATAATTTCATAAAAATCCCTCAAGATAAAATTGCTATTCTAAGAAGTGTTGGAGATAAAATGTTGCAATTTACTTCACAAGTGATCACTTTCTTAGATATGTAAAAATATTTTGAGTTTCCTTGTCCTCTGCCATATTAACATTTAACTCTATTATATTAAATCCCTAGTGAAATACCCTTTCCTGAGTATATAACTCCCTTTTTTATAAATATCCCAAAAACCCATTTATTATAATGTTTACCAAAGTATATATTCCCGCACATTAAAAATAAACACCCCGCTTTATAAGCCCTTTGGTTAAAACTATAGCATTATACATAAATCCCGCCCCTATGATGAATAAATTGTATTAATTCATTCATCATATAATAAAATATATATAAAAACGTTAGACATACTATAAGTATGTTTAATACCAAAACATATTAATAAACTTTGCAAAAGTCTATGCCACCGTGGTCCGTCCACGTGGCATTCCACCTGGCCAAACTCCGTCGCAATCTATTTCATAATATTCATGGGGTTAATTAATCATTTGGACTAATTAACAACCATTTCCGCCTATTAACTTTTCCCCGGGGTGATTAGATTACGCATTAAAACCTTTTTAAACCCCGACGGGCCCACCTTTGAAATCGCACAAGCTCCCCTCCCTTTCAGCCGTTGGATCGTCCGTTCGTTGATCAACGGTGATCGTTAATCCCGCTGCCCATCCCTTGCCAGCATGTTAACCAGCGGGGGATGGGCGGTTTTTGAAAAGTCAGCATTCCACGTGGCAGGCGTCCTGTGGAATCGCTGCCCTCGCAACTTTTACCGCCCTCGTCCATAAGCGGTGCGGGCTCACCGCTTACCACTTACCGCATACCGCCGGCCCCACTTCCCTACGTCACCCCGTACGTCAATGACGTCATCACCTCGAAAAAAACAAAAACCCATTTGACTTGTAAATAAGCCATTTTTCGTGTTTTTTCAGTTATTTTTAGTTTCTGAAAGCGACAGAGCTCCCGCTGCAATTTTCAAATTTCACTGCAAATACACCAAGTTACTCCGAAATTCCGCTGCGCCCGTGTTGAAGAACGTCCCCGCCATTGCTCATTACCTGTTAAAGAACCAGTTTCCATCTAAAAACAGGTATTTATCCTTTACGCCCGACTGCAAGTAAAACTCAATTTCCTTTGTTTTTTCGCTGAAAAAGTGGTTAAAAATCATCACTGAGTCCTCCCTGGAGATTTTAAACCTGTGAAATTGCTCCCCGAACCTGCAAATTGTTCCAATTTCCTTCATTTCAAGAATCCCGCCCGGCCCGTGAAGAAAACCAAAAACCTCCATTTTGAATCCACAAGAACCAAAATGGAGGCCCCGGCAGCTCTGAATATCACTCCATTGAATGCTCCTCACCGGGAATTAGACTATTTACCTTTGATAGATGAAGATTTCCAAATTAAAGACCTGCACTTTGATGAAAGTGCCCTATTGAGTTTCTGTCGCTGCAGAGATGAATACTCAAAGGGGCAAGATCTTATAGGGTTGTGGGAATCCAATCTCCCAAGGTATCTTATTCCTTCAGTCCTTATTTTCCCCGAAATCATTCATTACTGTCATGCAAACTATGATCCCGCACAGAGAGCTGTATTAGCTCCTGATCAAAGTGTTATGTTTCCCATCACTCCCCAGTCTATCAATGCCATGTTACACTTTGAAAGAGACCAAGAATTAGCTCCATTATCCATAGAAGGATTGATTGAGAAAACCAGGCAATTAACCCCAGAGAAGCTAAAATCCATGTGTCAGCATTTCATGTTACCTGAGCATCAGCCAAAAGGGTCTCCTCCCTATGGTTTTTACTTTTTCAATACATTGGGAAGGCTCATTGTAAATATTATATCTTTTGTTTTAGGATTCAACACCAGTGAATATGTGGATGAGATAACCTTGGCTTTGCTATCCATTTTTACTCATGGGCAACCTCCTGAGATTAAATATGATTTTACTTCCTTCATAGCCAACAAGATCCATGATCAATTCATAAGGCTGGATACTGAAAAGGTTTTTAAGTACTCCTCAGTTATCTATCATCTCATGATCTACTATCAGTCAGAAAGGTTTCCTTTCCTTGTTCAAAAACTTGATGCCAAGGGAAATCCCAGGTCAGTCATATTTTGGTCCCCCATCATTCATTCTTCCTCCGATTCTCCCTACTCCTACTCTGAATTCATTGATCAGTTTGTTTATCCTGCAACAACTTTGTTAACAGGAATTCCTCCCCCAAGACTCAATAGTGAAATTAGAAAGACCTTGCAACTGTCAAAAAGTTATAAGGTTGGGGATTGGTATTTGTATCAAAACCACATAGTCATCAGGATTTATGGATGTGAATTACATCCATTCAAGTTACCCAGATATGTACCAATGAGGATTTTTGCCTTGGAATACTTCAGGCAAATGAACAATTCAGATGTAATCCATTTTTGTAATGTAAAGAAGAAAGCTCAGTTAAGGATCAAAAGCCAATTAGGTCCTTTCATCTGCAATTCTAGGGAAGCTGAGAGAGAAGCAGAACTTCTATTAGAGAGAAAGTTCCAGACATCTTTCCGTTGGATCCCTTATGATCCCTTTGGTTTAATTTGTGAAAAGAGATTAAAAAACAAATCATCTCCCTATGTACATCACAGGATTCCTGATTTAGAACAGTATGCAAATCAAGATGAATGGGTTAAAGGAACACTTGTTGAAGAGGAAAGTGGAGCTGACAAATTGAATAAACTTATGAAAGATGTTGAGAAGAATTTTGACCTAGAAACATATGATAAAATGCAGGTACCCTACATTGGCACATCTTCAGCAACCACTCTACAGCAAGCGTTACAGGAAAACAGTCCATCAGTAGCAGCAGAACCCAAGGGTAAAGGAAAAGAACCTGTAGTTCAGGTTATTGAAACCTTGGTCATGGCAGAAAAACCATAGAGTTCCAAAACACCACAACCATCTCAGGCTTCTCCCACACCAGCAAAGCAAATCCAAGTTCCAGAGATGCAAACTCCACTGAATGTGGAAATAGGAAAAAAGAGGCTAGCTCCAGATACCACACTTTCAAAAGGAGCCCCACAAGTTTATCAAGCTAAAAAACACAAGTCTGATCCACCTCCAGATGTAGAAATTATAGATGAAGTATTTGATGATGGTAGGGAAGATAGTCAGCAAACAGGTACAGCAAGTGAAACAAACATAAGCCAGAAAGGGATACAAAAGCAATTAAGCACTGAAGCATCTTCTTTCAGACCGCCAAAGACAGATACTGGAGACATTAAAAGAACCTTCATTGATATCAAAACAAATAATGATCCATTGAAAAGAAAGGTATACGATCAGTATATGAAGATGGCTCCTCATAATCAGCAAAGGCTGATGTCTGCATTTGATCTTTCACAAGGTAAAATGCTAATGAGCCACTTTAAAGCAAAGGTGCCAAAGCCAACTTCAGCAACAGATTACATCAGAACAAATTTTGAAGTTTTACCAAAAGATATCCATCCCCTGGATCAGATAGAGCTTCATAGGCAAACAGGGGAAATGGTTTATTCTACTCTCACCAACAAAGCCATGGCAGCTTTAACGCTGCAAGATTCCTTGAACAATACTACTGCACAATTGAAGATTGAGAGAGCCTCTTCACAGGCTAAGGACAATAGGATAAAGTCTCTAGAAGAGATCATCATTGGTTTGGGTCACAATCCCAAAGACATTAAAGGTATTGAGGCATTGGTAAAAAAGAAAGAGGATGATATAGCTGCACTCAGAAAACAGCTGAAACTACCAGCCTCGAGGCACCCTCAGACACAGGAAGTTATAAAAGGAAATTCACAGGAAGAAATAATGGAGTTGCTCTTGAATTTGACAGAGCGACTAAATGAAACAGAAAAGGAGTTGGAAAAAGCATTGCAGGAACAGGAAAATATCAAGCAGACTTCAACAACAGGTACTACAACTACAGGACAGCAGGAACAACCATCTCAGGTGAACATTTCTAATTTGCATTCTGAGGATTTAATTAAGCAGATGGAGAGTTTGCAACTAAAGGTCACAGAACTCCAAGAAACAAAATTACAATTAACAAAATTGGAGGGAAAATATGACACATCCAAAAAGACAGCTGCTGACAACCTCAGGGAAATAAAAAGATTGGAAAAATTGGTTGAGGCTTTGCAAAAAGATCTTTCACTGGAAAAGCCTTTGAACAAAATAAATGATATTCTTTGGTGCAACATCATTGAATTAATAAGAGGTATTTGGCCCTCCATTCAAGCTATTTTTGAGCAAAATGAGTTAGTCAAGATAGCACAAGAAGAAATAAATAAAACTAGACATGAATTAAGAGGCAAGCCAGAGCAGGCCCAGCAGCTCATTCAATTTTTGAATTCCAGAACAAAAAAACAGCTTGCATTGTTAGGAATTGATGACAGAACAGGTGCAGTTTTGGAAGCAAAGAGAGTTTTCACCAAGAGGACTTTCATGCAAAATCTAGAAAGAAAGTGTACTGACATTTTGGTTGATATCAACGTTTTTAGAGAGAAGTTTCAAGCTTTGCTGGACAGTGAATTGCCAAGTCCCATGCTCACAGAGGATCAAATAGTAGACTCGGAAACCTATGAGAAAAGAATAAAAGCTCATGCTAAAAATACAGCTATAGGTTCTACTAGCTCATCAGAACCTGCATTACCAACTGGGAAAAGTATTTATGAAAAAGTGAGGAATTTATTTCATCTGGAGCATGAAATAAAGTATCTATTTCCGAACGAGCCCACTTTTTATAAACTTACTGAAGAAGATGAAACTTTAAGGAAACTCAGAAGAACAATGATACCAGATGATCAGTGGTGGAAGGAAATGCTGGAAGTTTTGTAAAAGTTGTTTTCAGGATGAGATTTTATCTTTACTATCAAGTAAATGGTAAAAAAAGAAAAGCAGATGAAAGAGTATCAGATGAAAGGTTAAAGAGTATCCGTAAGAAGAAAGAGTATTCGATAAGCCAAAGAAATACGCAAAGGACAGCACAGATTCCTATTTTAAGCACTTATCTTTAGCACGTCCATGAAAAAAGGAACAGCACATCAGCCATTACCCATTATTCTATTTACGAGACCATGTATCTCTTGTTGTTTGTAAATATGCTTTAAGTCAGCCTGGATGATTGGCTAGGGTAGCGTAAGATTGTTAGGATTATTTTGTGTATAAATAAACCCTCAAAGAGAGTGTTGAGGGTGGATTCTATTACTCTGCTGTAACATTGAGATTTTCGGAATAAAAGCTTTTTGGAGAAATTTACTTGTGGCTTACTGGATGACGATTTAAAGCACTGGACTTGTTGCAGGATTCATGTGTTGGACTACAGTTCAATAAGTGTTTCTACCCTTTGTCTGAAATTTTATATTAGTTTATAATACCATCATATCCATTTCTGAATAATTTACATAAAGGATTGAAATAGAATTTGCTTAATTGTACTCTGTTTTCAAATGTGATTGTTCCTAAATGTTTTCTTCTAAATTAGCTATAAGCATGAATTCTTAAATTCTCCTGCTTCGCTAATTTAAGCACTGTTGATTGCTATAATAAAGAATCCTTTATTGCTCTTTGTTTGTAGTCAATTCACTTCTTTCTTTTGAACATGGTGAAAGATTCTTAATTGCCTTTCATCCCTTCAAGATCATCCCATCCACTTTAAATTTTAAGGATTGTTCTCTGTCTAGCTATCTTTCCATGTAATACCATCTTGTGCTTAGAATAGAAATTCAGTAAAGCCATCCTTTGATTCCATAGCCCAATGGACTGAAAGCTCTCAACCTT
The DNA here is from genome assembly GCA_034641835.2 of Pinus albicaulis. Taxonomy (NCBI): domain Eukaryota; kingdom Viridiplantae; phylum Streptophyta; class Pinopsida; order Pinales; family Pinaceae; genus Pinus; species Pinus albicaulis. Next base: position 1,049,785,730 of record CM076580.1, read on the forward strand.
GCCCTTAGTTTGTGGATTCCACCATTTTCCTAAAACAAATTTTGAATCTATAACTAGCCTAAAACCTTCCAAGAACAAAGATAAATCATAAAGAGAGAGCCCTCTCTGGATGCAGATTGGCTATATTCTACATCTAAAAGGTTGGTTTGTGGTTACCTCGGGTATACTTTCCTCTTACACAACTTCTAGGAAAACCTGAGTGATAACATAGTGGCGACCATACTGGGGATCTGAATCAATTTTACTTGTTAGTATTGTTCAAATATAAGCTATAGACAGAGTCTGAAGATCAGCCAGGTAGCCTTTGAAATTGCTTTTGCTTTGCAAATGCAAAAGTAAATAAATGTTGTTTCAGTCTATCTCTGATTTAGCTTATATGTTGAATCTTAGTTTCAAATTTTTCAATCAGAGTCTCTAGTTTAAACAGATCTTTGAGGAAATCTTAATCACATATCATTATTTCTTAAAGAATTTGTAGAAGTTGTATTTATTTTCCAATTAAAATCCAAAATCCAAAAACACATATTCTAAGAAAACTGGCTTCAGAAAGGATTCGACATACTAGGTCAAACCCTGACCCCAATCCACCACCAATATTTGAAAATCCAAATCTGATCCCTAGGATTCTTAGAAGACAAGGAAGTCAAGAAAGTTCTGAAAGAGGAAGTCAGGAAAGTACAGGTAGTTCTAGACCACTTTCTAGATCTGCATCTTGTCCTGTGAAAATTATTTATATTGATGACATTCCTTTTGATGCACGATTTGAAACATCTTTGTTCGTAAATTTCTCTGAGACTGAATTATCTAGATTAATTCTAGATCCTTTGTTCTTTGAAGATTTGCAATACAGATTTGTTTCACATCATCTTGACAGAGAATTGCATAACTCCATTCAATCTGAGCAAGCCTTTGAAGAAAGCTCAAACATTTCTGTGATAACTGAAGCATCTCCTAGCTCAGTCACTTTCCAAACACCTGTTAGACCTCCATCTCCTCCTGTTAGACCTCCATCTCCTCCCGTGAGACCACCTTCTCCTCCTACTAGACCGACTACTCCTGTCACTTCACTTTATCTTCCAATGGCTAATCGATATGCCCCTTTACAGTTACCAGCCAACCCTCCAGCTTTACCACAAGACTACCAAAGTAAGATCACACCTTTTGACGGATCAGGAACCTACACAGCTCAACAACACACCAAAAGAATGACATATTACTTTGAGTTTTATGAGATTGATACTGATAATATCCGTATGAGAATTTTTGTACAGAGTCTTACTGGAGAAGTTAGAACTTGGTTTAGGGCTCTCACCCCGAACAGTATTGCTGATCTAGAAGCTTTGTATAGGGCATTTTTGAACAGATGGGAAAAAAATAAGGATCATCTCCAGATCCTTTCAGAATTTGAAAAATTAAGAAGAAGACCAAATGAAACCGTACAAGATTACATCATAAGATTCAATGAATCATATAATGCAGTTCCTCTAAACCTAAGGCCCCCACCTAATAACGTGTTGGTCAAATTTCCAGATGGTTTTGACTCCGATATAGCTTATTCCCTTAGGGAAAGAGCTCCACAAACACTAGAGGAAATGCAAAGCATAGTGGTGAGTGTAGAAGCAAATCTGATAGAAAAACGAGCCAGAGCTAGGGCAGAGAGAAGAATGCCTATGAATGAAGAACCTTCAGCCTTTGAAAAGAAGCTGGATGTAATCATTAAAGGTATGGAAAGATTAGGTGACAGAGTGGAAACCATTGAAAGAAAGTCTTCTACTGATAACCAGAATGTTGCAAGAAACCCAAACTTTAGGAGGAATCTGAACCAAAATATTGGAAAGAATGTCCCTGATCAAAACATTAGACCACCTTTCCAAGAAAACTTTGTTGAAGGTTCAACCTCAGAAGAACCTACAGAAGATGTAGAAATAAACAATGTCACTGAGGACAAAGATGAACCAGAAGTCTTCCTATCCCAGGATGATCAAGAGAATCATATCCTTGAAACATTCCAAACTCATTCAGGTGAGACTTTTGATTTCAAAGAAGGCTATGACACAACAATCTACGAGGTTCATAAACAGTACAACTTGAGAAGTAGACGGATAGATGTACCAGAGAAAAATAAACAGAAAACCACAAAACAAAATGTCAAAGGTAAACAAAACATTCCCCCTGTACAAAATATTCCCCTTGTACAAAACATTCCCCAAATACAAATTTTGCCTAGGATAACTCCCAGTTTTTCAAATCCAATAATTGAAGATGTCTCTGACAACCAACCAATCAACAAACAACAATCCAATACATCTCCTCATGTAGGAACTGTAGAAGAAACAGTAGAAATTAGTCCTGAAACATCTTCAAAACAAAACTTCATTCATGAAAAAGAGAAAAACATTGAAGACCCAATAAACAGAGAAAACCCAACTGTGCAAAACACTAAAGCTCAAACAGAAAAACCCTTTAATCTAGAGGCTGAATTAGGCAAACTCAAGATAGATGTTCCTTTATCAGAGTTGGCTAAACATGATGTCTATAGGAGTCAAATTTCCAAATCTTTAAACATTAACATTACTGGATTGGATGATTCAGTAAACATTCTTGATGATCAACCCAAACTTCTTTTTGGCCCTGAGGTTAATGGCAAACCAGAAAGTGGAGGGACTCCTCCATTTTATGTAAGCCTAAATGTTCACGACAAGATACTCCATAATGCAATGCTTGATTCTGGAGCATCTCACAATTTGATGCCAAAAGCAGTAATGGAAAGATTGAATCTAGATATTACTAGACCGTACAAAGATTTGTTTTCATTTGATTCCAGTCAGGTAAAATGTTTAGGTTTAATTAAAGATCTGTGTGTCACTTTGGTCCAATACCCTGCTAAGTCTGTTTTAATGGACACAGTAGTTGCTGATATTCCACCCAAATATGGTATGTTATTGTCTAGGTCTTGGGGTGCTAAACTTGGAGGATCTATTCAATTAGACATGTCTTATGCAACTATTTCAATATTTGGTCAGCCTAAAAGATTATATAGAGAAACTTTGATGAAGTACTTAGTGAGTAGCCATGAGAAGCCTGAAAACTTCCCTGTTTATTCTGTACATTCTGACATGGATTCTTTTATTTTATACAATGCAGAGTCAGATCTTCCTACTGAAATAGGAGCTCCTGAAAAGGAAATCATAAACAAAACCACTGTCAAAATTGAAGAAATATCTGAAAACAAAGAAACACCAGATGACCAAGAAAAACCTGAAAAAACTAAACAACTAGCTCTTGTCAGAAAATCTGTTAAAACAATTGATGAAAACTATGAACATGAAATTCTATGGCATTTAGAGTTTGATGGCTCAGTAAACAGACTAGGGGCAGGAGCTGGGATTTGGTTACACAATGTGGAGAACAATCATGCAGAGGGTCATGCTTATAGGTTAAATTTCAAATGCACTAACAACATGGCAGAATATGAAGCTCTTTTATTAGGGCTTAAACATGTCAAGAAGTTAGGAGGCATTAGGGTATCAATCATAGGTGACTCTGAACTAATCATCCAACAGATTAAAGGAGAATGTGCAACAAAGGACATGAGACTAAAACAATACCGAGAGACAGTTGTAGAGATTCTCAACACATTTCTACAAGCCCAACTTGCCAAAATTCCCAGGAAACAAAACTTGCATGCTCACAGTTTAGCAATGTTTGCTAGTACATGCAAGTTGCTTTTTGATCCTAATTATCAGTTTTCAGCTGAGATAAGGCACAGGCCTGCAATACCAGACAATCTTTTGAATTGGAAAGTATTTGTGAATAACAATCAAGTCAATAATTTTTTGACACTTCAGAATGAGTTTTCTAACTGTAATATAGATGAAGACATAACTGTTGATGAATTTGATCAAGGAAAAGAAAAAAAAATAGAGATTTCAAGAGAAAATGCAATTCATATGCTACATCCAACCACATTCACTGAAAAAGACATGCAAAATTTGAAACAAATGGAATTTGATGAGATCATAGATGAAACAGAAATCATCAATTTAAAAGATAATCAATTACCCAAAGGATTAACACCTTTGGAAGATCTATTCGACTCAAATGATATTCCATTCAGACCTAAAATGGAATCTGTTAAGGCTGATATGGAGGAATGCAACTTAGGAACACCAGAACATCCTAAAATTGTTAAGTTGTCCAAATCCCTCCCAAAAGAACAAAAGGTGAAATATGTTGAACTATTAAAAGAATTCCAGGATGTTTTTGCCTGGAGTTATGAAGACCTCAAGTCTTATGATACATCCATCATTCAACATACTATACCTTTGAAACCAGACCAGAAACCTTTTAAACAAAAGCTTAGGAGAATTAATCCTGTTTTATTACCCTCAATTGAAAAGGAAATCAAAAGAATGTTTGAAGCAGGGATTATAGCTCCTATCAGATTTTCAGAATGGGTTTCTAACCTGGTACCAACAAGAAAAAGACAGGAGAAATTAGACTGTGTGTCGACTTAAGAAATTTGAATAAAGTTTCTTTAAAAGACAACTATCCTCTGCCGAAAATGGACCACATTCTGCAAAGGGTAGTAGGATCTTCGAGAATATCATTACTGGACGGATTTTCAGGGTACAACCAGATTCTGGTTCATCCTGATGATCAGGATAAAACAACATTTACCACACCATGGGGTACGTTTAAATATGTCAAAATGCCATTTGGGCTCAAGACTGCAGGAGCTACATTTCAAAGAGCAATGGACATTGCTTTTGCTAAAGAGATACATGATTTTCTGGTTATTTACTTAGATGATTTGACTGTTTTTTCTAAAACAAATCAAGAACATTTAAATCACCTAAGGCAAGTATTTATAAAGTGCAGAAAATATGGAATTTCTTTAAACCCTAAGAAGTCATTGTTTGGTTTGGAAGAAGGAAAGCTTTTAGGGCATATCATTTCTAAATATGGCATTAGGATTGATCCAGAAAGAATTCAAGAAATTTTGCAAATACCCCACCCCAGAAACATAAAAGAATTACAAGCATTTATAGGAAAAATCAACTTCTTGAGAAGATTTATTTCTAGTCTAGCAGAGTTACTTAGATTACTGACTAACATGTTGAGGAAAGATTCAAACATTGACTGGACTGTAGAAGCCAAACAATCATTCGAGGAAATTAAAATGGCTTTAACAAGGACACCAGTTCTGACCAGTCCTAAATTTGATAGAGACTTTATTATTTTTTCATTCGCTTCTGAACATACTGTTGCAGCTGTTTTACTTCAAAAATATGACCAAGGGTGTGAAAAGCCAATAGCATTTTTTAGTAAAGCAATGAGGGATGCATCTCTAAAATACAATATTATGGAAAAACAGGCTTTTTCATTGGTAAAAGCAATCAAAGATTTCAGAGTCTACATATTATATTCTCATGTGATAGCTTATGTGCCTAATGCAGTAGTTAAAGATATTTTGACTCAAGATGGCATTGAAGGTAAACGAGGTAAGTGGATAGCTACCATTTTGGAATATGATATTGAGATTAAGCCAACCAAACTGATAAAATGCCAAGGTTTAGCACAACTTATGACAGAAACCAATTGCCAAGCCTTAGACATCAATGAACTGGATAACGAACAGGAGATGGCAACTCCTCAGATCAGTCAAGCTTTCTTAGATTCACCCTGGTATACTGATATAATTCATGTTTTATTAAACCTGCAAGCTCCTCCAGGGTTGTCCAGAACCAAGCAAATATTTTTAAAAATGACATCTTTGAAATATTGTATTTTAGACAGCACTTTATTTTGGAAAAATCATGAAGGAATCTTGTTGAATTGTCTCTTAAAAGATGAAGCTGATAAAGTGCTTAATGAATTTCATGCAGGGGATTGTGGAGGACATCTCTACTGGAAATCTACTGGAGATAAGATCTTAAGGGCTGGCTTTTACTGGCCAACATTATTTTCTGATGTAAAGAAATTTGTAACAAGTTGTCACAAATGTCAGATATTTGAGGGTAAAAGAAAGTTGTTACCTCTGCCTTTAAAACCAGTTTCCACAGAAAGACCCTTTCAACAATGGGGATTAGATTTTATTGGAGAACTTCACCCCCCTTCTTCAGGGCAACATAGATGGATTTTAACTGCTACAGACTATTTCACCAAATGGATTGAAGCCATCCCATGTAGACAGTCCAATGATTCTGTAATCATAGGGTTTCTAGAAACCAACATAATTTCAAGATTTGGATGTCCAGAAAAGATTATAACAGACAATGCTGCTGCATTTAAATCAAAGAAAATGATTAGTTTCTGCCATAAATATCATATTACTTTAGGCCATTCAACAGCCTATTACCCACAGGATAATGGACTAGCAGAATCCTCCAATAAGAGTTTGATCAATATCATTAAGAAATTGTTGGAGGAAAATAAAAAGAACTGGCATAAGAAACTGACCAATGCATTATGGGCAGACAGACTTACAACCAAGAAATCCATTGGGAAGAGTCCATATGAGTTAGTTTATGGTCTGGAGGCAAGATTCCCATCATCTTTAGGAATCCCGGTCATGAAATTACTTCAGGAGGCTCAAGTTGAGCCAAATGACATTCAAAGAAGAATTAATCAAACAATCCACCTGCAACAAATCAGAGAAGAGGTATACCAAAGATCACAAGTCTTACAGGAAAAGCTAAAGAAAATGTTTGATAAAAGGACTAAAGCAGAGGATTTTCAGTTAGGAGACAAGGTTTTAAGATGGGATTCTAGAAGAGAAGAAAAAGGAAAACATGGAAAGTTTGATTTCTTGTGGAAAGGGCCTTATATCATTCATGCCTTGCAGGGAAACAACACTTACTTTTTGAAGGACTTGGATAATTCAGAAGTTGAAGAAGGACCAGTCAATGGTCGAATGCTTAAGCATTATTTTGATCCAATTTACTAGAATGTTTTAATGTTTCTAACTTGTACATAATATATTGTTTTTTTGTTTTATTTTTGTTAATGCAGTTTGGATTGGATGGTGACTTCTTGGAATTGAAGCCCGAAGTGAAGGCCCTAAGTTCCAAAAGCTTCACTATCATATGTAAAATAAAGCTATCAGAAGAAGGAAGATTTCATACTTTCAGTTTGAAGACATTCTGAGGCATCTGACCTGCTGTTCTCGACTTTCCACAAGGAAAAGCCATCCCCAAGTGGAGCCAGTGTTAGCCTCCTATATCAATAGGTTTCATCTTTCATGATTGTCTTGATGGAAGTATGGAATATGTTCAAACCTTCTTACTTGAGCAAAGGTGTTCCATATTCTTTAAAACCAAAAAAATCAAAAAATTTAAAAAATGTAAAGAGGGTATACCCTAAAAGAAAGATCAAAGGGTAAAAAGAATAAAAATGATCAAAAAGAGAAAGAAATGAACCCCAAGCAAAAAATAGACCAAGGAAAGTGTGCAAATCCAAATGCCACTACTTTTTACTCTGTTGTAATAAATCAATTGTGTGCAGCTTGTGAAACTTTTGCCACAATTCATGAATAAGTCAAACTGTTTAAACTTGACTTAGTCATATTTCAATTTCATTTTATAGATTAGAGAATAAATATCTAGCCAAACAGTTTAATCTTGGCAGATAAGTAGCTAGGTAGAGTGAATAAAAGGTGCTCAACAGTTTAATCTGAGCCCTTGGATGTACTAAGGGTAGAAATAGATAGATTCATCATGTAAAAAGAAAAGATTGATCAGGGTTTGCAAGTCTAAATGCACCCTAATAAAGAAGACAAAATGGTAGTGTTAAGTAGATATGGTAGGTAGATGGTGCTGCAAAGTGTTATCTGATGAATGGTGCTGCTACATGTTGGTTAATCATTTACTTTCATCACAAGTACTAAAGCAGGAAATACACTGAAAAATCACAGCAAGCAAAGTCAAATTCATTAACCTCCCTCATCATTTTTCCCTCAAGAGTTTTACTAATTTCCCCCAAAAGTACTAAGGTATTTGGAGATCAAAAGGGCTCAAGGCATTTCCTTGACTTCTGGAGGGACCGGACCCTCGGCCTAATCATCAAAAAGACCTAAGCACTTGAGATAATTCATCATTGTTATCTTCCATCTTTAACTTTTTCCTAAGTAAAATCCTATTTTACTTAGGAAACTGATGCAAAATTCCATAAAAATCCCTCAAAATAACTTGTTATTCTAAGTTTAAGTGTTGAAGATAAAATGTTGCAATTTACTTCCCAAGTTATCACTTTCTTAGATGTACAAAAATGTTTTGATTTTCCTTGTCCTTTGCCATATTAACATTTAACTCTACTATATTAAATCCCTAGTGAACTCCCTTTTCCTAAGTATATAACTCCCTTTTTTATAAATATCCCCACAACCCATTTATTATAATGTTTACCAAAGTATATATTCCCGCACATTGAAAATAAACACCCCGCTTTATAAGCCCTTTGGTTTAAACTATAGCCTTATACATAAATTCTGCCCCTATGATGAATTAATTATATTAATTCATTCATCATATAATACTATAAGTATGTTTAATACCAAAACATATTAATAAACTTTGCAAAAGTCTATGCCACCGTGGTCCGTCCACGTGGCATTCCACCTGGCCAAACTCCGTCACAATCCATTTCATAATATTCATGGGGTTAATTAATCATTTGGACTAATTAACAACCATTTCCGCCTATTAACTTTTCCCCGGGGTGATTAGATTACGCATTAAAACCTTTTTAAACCCCGACGGGCCCACCTTTGAAATCGCACAAGTTCCTCTCCCTTTCAGCCGTTGGATCGTCCGTTCGTTGATCAACGGTGATCGTTAATCCCGCTGTCCATCCCTTGCCAGCATGTTAACCAGCGGGGGATGGGCGGTTTTTGAAAAGTCAGCATTCCACGTGGCAAGCGTCCTGTGGAATCGCTGCCCTCGCAACTTTTACCGCCCTCGTCCATAAGCGGTGCGGGCTCACCGCTTACCACTTACCGCATACCGCCGGCCCCACTTCCCTACGTCACCCCGTACGTCGATGACATCATCGCCTCGAAAAAAACAAAAACCCTTTTAATTTGTAAATAAGCCATTTTTCGTGTTTTTCCGGTTGTTTTTAGTTTCTGAAAGCGACAGAGCTCCCGCTGCAATTTTCAAATTTCACTGCAAATACACCAATTTACTCCGAAATTCCGCTGCGCCCGTGTTGAAGAACGTCCCCGCCATTGCTCATTACCTGTTAAAGAACCAGTTTCCATCTAAAAATAGGTATTTATCATTTCGCGCCCCGACTGCAAGTCAAGCTTAGTTTCCTTTGTTTTTTCTCTGAAAAAGTGGTTAAAAATCCTCTCTGAGTCCTCATTGAAGATTTAAAACCTGTGAATTTGCTTCCCAAACCTGCGAATTGTTCCAATTTCCTCTTTTGTCAGATATCCCGCCCAGTCTGCAAGAAAAAACGAAAACCTCCATTTTGAATCCTCAAGAACCAAAATGGAGGTCCCGACAGCTCTAAATATTACTCCATTGAATGCTCCTCACCGAGATTTGGACTATTTACCTCTGATAGATGAAGATTTCCAAATACGAGACCTGCATTTTGATGAAAGTCCCCGTTTGAGCTTCTGTCGCTGCAGAGACGAACACTCAAAGGGGAAAGATCTTATAGGGTTGTGGGAATCCAATCTCCCAAGGTATTTTATTCCTACAGTCCACATTTTCCCTGAAATCATTCATTACTGTCATGCAAACTATGATCCCGCACAAAGAGTTGTATTAGCTCCTGATCAAAGTGTTCTGTTCCCTATCACACCTTAGTCTATCAATGCTATGTTACACTTTGAGCCAGAGCAAGAATTAGCACCTTTATCCATGGAAGGGTTGATTGAGAAAACCAGACAATTAACCCCAGAGAAATTAAAAGCAATGTGTCAGTATTTCATGTTACCTGAGCATCAGCCAAAAGGGACTCCCCCCTATGGTTTTTACTTTTTCAATACATTGGGAAGGCTTATTGTGAATGTAATATCCTTTGTTTTAGGATTCAATACCAGTGAGTATGTAGATGAGATAACTCTGGCTTTGCTATCTATCTTTACCCCTGGGCAGCCTCCTGAGATTAAGTATGATTATGCTTCCTTCATTGCCAACAAAATCCATGATCAATTTTTAAGGCTAGATACTGAAAAGGTTTTTAAGTACTCCTCAGTTATCTATCATCTCATGATTTTTTATCAGTCGGACAGATTCCCTTTCCCTGTTTAGAAACTTGATGCTAAAGGTAATCCCAGGTCTGTCATTTTTTGGTCCCCCATCATTCATCTTTCCTCTGATTCTCCCTACTCCTATTCAGAATTCATTGATCAGTTTGTACATCCTGCTACAACTTTGTTAACAGGAGTTTCTCCCCCAGGCTTAGTACCGAAATTAGAAAGACCTTGCAATTGTCTAAGAGTTATAAAATTGGAGATTGGTACTTGTACCAAAACCATACAGTCATCAGGATTTATGGATGTGAATTACGTCCATTCAAGTTACCCAGATATGTACCAATGAGAATTTTTTCTTTGGAATACTTTATACAAATGAATAACTCAGATGTGATCCATTTCTGCAATGTAAAGAAGAAAGCACAGTTAAGGATCAAAAGCCAGTTAGGTCCTTTCATTTGCAATTCTAGGGAAGCTGAGAGAGAAGCAGAACTTTTATTAGAGAGAAAATTCCAGACATCTTTCTGTTGGGTCCCTTATGACCCCTTTGGTTTCATTTGTGAAAAAAGGTTAAAAAATAAGTCATCTCCTTATGTACATCACAGAATTCCTGACATAGAACAGTATGCAAATCAAGATGAATGGGTTAAAGGAACACTTGCTGAAGAGGAAAGTGGAGCTGACAAATTGAATAAACTTATGAAAGATGTTGAGAAGAATTTTGACCTAGAAACATATGATCAAATGCAGGTACCCTACATTGGCACGTCTTCAGCATCCACTCTACAACAAGCATTACAGGAATATAGTTCATCAGTAGCAGCAGAACCCAAGGGTAAAGGGAAATAACCTGTAGTTTAGGTCATTGAAACCCTGGTCATGGCAGAAAAACCACAGAGTTCCAAAGCACCAGAACCATCTCAGGCTTCTCCCACGCCAGCAAAGCAAATCCAAGTTCCAGAGATGCAAACTCCACTGAATGTGGAAATAGGGAAAAAGAGGCTAGCTCCAGATACCACACCTTCAAAAGGAGCCCCACAAGTTTATCAAGCTAAAAAACACAATTCTGATCCACCTCCAGATATAGAAATTATAGATGAAGTATTTGATGATGGTAGGGAAGATAGTCAGCAAACAGGTACAGCAAGTGAAACAAACATAAGCCAGAAAGGGATACAAAAGCAATTAAGCACTGAAGTATCTTCTTTCAGATCGCCAAAGACAGATACTGGAGACATTAAAAGAACCTTCATTGATATCAAAACAAAGAATGATCCATTGAAAAGGAAGGTATACGATCAGTATATGAAGATGGCTCCTCATAATCAGCAAAGGCTGATGTCTGCATTTGATCTTTCACAAGGTAAAATGCGAATGAGCCACTTTAAAGCAAAGGTGCCAAAGCCAACTTCAGCAACAGATTACATCAGAACAAATTTTGAAGTTTTAGCAAAAGATATCCATCCCCTGGATCAGATAGAGCTTCATAGGCAAACAGGGGAAATGGTTTATTCTACTCTCACCAACAAAGCCATGGCAACTTTAACGCTGCAAGATTCCTTGAATAATACTACTGCACAATTGAAGATTGAGAGAGCCTCTTCACAGGCCAAGGACAATAGGATAAAGTCTCTAGAAGAGATCATCATTGGTTTGGGTCACAATCCCAAAGACATTAAAGGTATTGAGGCATTGGTAAAAAAGAAAGAGGATGATATAGCTGCACTCAGAAAACAGCTGAAACTACCAGCCTCGAGGCACCCTCAGACACATGAAGTTATAAAAGGAAATTCACAGGAAGAAATGATGGAGTTGCTCTTGAGTATGACAGAGCGACTAAATGAAACAGAGAAGGAGTTGGAAAAAGCATTGCAGGAACAGGAAATAATCAAGCAGACTTCAACAACAGGTACTACAACCACAGGGCAGCAGGAACAACCACCTCAGGTGAACACTTCTAATTTGAATTCTGAGGACTTAATAAAACAGATGGAGAGTTTGCAGCTAAGGGTCACAGAGCTCCAAGAAACAAAATTGCAATTGGCAAAATTGGAGGAAAAATATGACACATCTAAAAAGACAGCTGCTGATAACACCAGAGAGATAAAAAGATTGGAAAAATTGGTTGAGGCTTTGGAAAAGGATCTTTCTTTGGAAAGGCCTCTAAAGGAAATAAATGACATTCTTTGGGGTAACATCATAGAGTTAATAAAGGTCATATGGCCCTCCATTCAAGCCATCTTTGAACAAAATGAGCTGGTTAAAATTGCCCAAGAAGAAATAAACAGGACCATAAATGAATTAAGAGGCAGGCCTGAGCAGGCCAATCAGCTCATTCAATTTTTGAATTCCAGAACAAAGCAACAGCTTGCATTGTTAGGAATTGATGACAGGACAGGCGTAGTTTTGGAAGCAAAGAGAGTTTTCACCAAGAGGACTTTCATGCAAAATTTAGAAAGAAAGTGTACAGACATTTTGGTTGATATCAACATTTTCAGAGAGAAGTTTCAAGCTTTGCTGGACAGTGGATTGCCAAGTCCCATGCTCACAGAGGATCAAATAGTAGACTTGGAAACCTATGAGAAAAGAATAAAAGCTCATGCTAAAAATACAGCTATAGGTTCTACTAGCTCATCAGAACCTGCATTACTAACCGGGAAAAGTATTTATGAAAAAGTGAGGAATCTATTTCATCTGGAGCATGAATTAAAGTATCTATTTCCGAACGAGCCCACTTTTTATAAACTTACTGAAGCAGATGAAACTTTAAGGAAACTCATAAGAACAATGATACCAGATGATCAGTGGTGGAAGGAAATGCTGGAAGTTTTGTAAAAGTTGTTTTCAGGATGAGATTTTATCTTTACTATCAAGTAAATGGTAAAAACAGAAAAGCAGATGAAAGAGTATCAGATGAAAGGTTAAAGAGTATCCGTAATAAGAAAGAGTATTCGATAAGTCAAAGAAATACGCAAAGGACAGCACAAATTCCTATTTTAAGCACTTATCTTTAGCACGTCCATGAAGAAAGGAACAGCACATCAGCCGCTACCCATTATTCTATTTACGAGACCATGTGTCTCTTGTTGTTTGTAAATATGCTTTAAGTCAGCCTGGATTATTGGCTAGGATAGCGTAAGATTGTTAGGATTATTTTGTGTATAAATAAACCCTCAAAGAGAGTGTTGAGGGTGGATTCTATTACTCTGCTGTAACACTGAGATTTTCGGAATAAAAGCTTTTGGAGAAATTTACTTGTGGCTTACTGGATGACGATTTGAAGCACTGGACTTGTTGCAGGATTCATGTGTTGGACTACAACTCAATAAGTGTTTCTACCCTTTGTCTGAAATTTTATATTAGTTTATAATACCATCATATCAATTTCTGAATAATTTACATAAAGGATTGAAACAGAATTTGCTTAATTGTACTGTGTTTTCAAATGTGATTGTTCCTAAATTTTTTCTTCTAAATTAGCTATAAGCATGAATTCTTAAATGCTCCTGCTTCGCTAATTTAAGCACTGTTGATTGCTATAATAAAGAATCCTTTATTTCTCTTTGTTTGTAGTCAATTCACTTCTTTCCTTTGAACATGGTGAAAGATTCTTAGTTGCCTTTCATCCCTTCAAGATCATCCCACCCACTTTAAATTTTAAGGATTGTTCTCTGTCTAGCTATCTTGCCCTGTAATACCAGCTTGTGCGTAGAATAGAAGTCCAGTAAAGCCATCCTTTGACTCCATAGCCCAATGGACTGAAAGCTCTCAGCCTTGCCCTTAGTTTGCGGATTCCACCATTTTCCCAAAACAAATTTTGAATCTATAACTAGCCTAAAACCTTAAAAGAACAAAGATAAATCATAAAGAGAGAGCCCTCTCTGGATGCAGATTGGCTAGATTCTGCATCTAAAAGGTTGGTTTGTGGTTACCTCGGGTATACTTTCCTCTTACACAACTTCTAGGAAAACCTGAGTGATAACATACCCTCTCATGATACATTCATATTTGTAGAGTTTCAGATTGATGTTTTGCATATTGTTGTAAGCTCTCTCATTGAGCATTGTTTTAGAGATCTAGTTTGGGGAGATCTATATAACCCATCTAGAATCATTTATTTAAGCTCATTTTCTATAGGAAATTTATATTAGATGTGTTCTAGGGCATCCCAACATTGGTTATCTTTATTTATGCAGCAGCTTCCTTATACAACATCCTCAAGGACCCTGTGGCAGAAATTCCTGAGGTGGAATATTGCATATCCATAGGCAGAGTCTGTGAAGGGCCAGCTAGCCTCAAGATCTCTCCCTTATTTGAAGGAGACATATCCTTTAAATGACCCAATAGTAAATCTCTAAAATGGACTTGCGGTGTCTCACTGAAGAAGGAATATTGGAATATCTTAAGATATTCCTGATGGAGCAGAAATTTCCAGATTTGGAATATTAGAGTGGTATCAGAGCATGATCTTGGCTCAGCCTATGCCCAAGATATATTTATATTAGAAAGAAGAGCTTCTCTCCAAGGAGAAGAGATTTAAAAAGGAGACAAGGAAAGAGGAATGATGGAAGAGGAGGTTTCCCTTCTTCTTTTCCAGACCATTGAGCACACCATTGAGATCTGATGAAAGGGAAAACTTGGAGAAATTTTCTGAAGAGGGTTTTGTTGATGAGACAAATCCTAGCTATTTTCATGAAGGATGTGGTCATTCAGCCACACATGCAGATCCACAGCACAGTCCTTTGTTCACTTGCATTGCAAAGGGGGATAGAGGAAGGAAATGATGCCATGGGAGGAGCAGCACCGCAACTTAAGGTATGACTCATGATTGTTGGTTTGAAGGATCCATTTTTCATTATCATGAAAATTCAAAAACATGTGATGCATTCACTAAGGGTTTGATGGAAAAACTTGGTGAAACTCATTGTGTCATAAACACAAACACTTTGCATACATTGGAAAGAACCAACATCGCTATCATTTTAGGAGGAGATCCATCACCACATGGAGGTGAAAGGGGGAGCCATTGCTTCCATTAGAGGAGCCCTTGTGTCCTTGCAAGGAGTTCCAAATATTTTTGCATGTGGGTACCAACACACAATTCCGGAGCCATATGTGGCATTTGCTGGGGAATTTTGAGATGGAGGAAGAAGAGCAGAAGGATCAGCATGGAGGGACGATGAGCATTCTCCCTTATCTATTTCAGAAATTTTCTGCACATGGGAAAGAGACTACACTGCGAAGAGGAGAGAGGGAAAAATCAATCCACTCATACATGCAGTCTATTTCAGATCTTGATGTCTCACTTTTGAGGGTTTCCACTTGGGAGGCCACTTGATCTAGAGATGATGAGAGGCATCATGTTATTTAGTTCACCACTCTTGGATTCCAGAGAGGTGGAGACATTAGAGGAGTCCATTACAGTGTAGAGAGTTTGGGATAAACACAAGGAGGAGGGACACACTCTCCCATTTTCAGTCTCACCCATTCTCATCAGCCACACTGCACTGATAGAGTTTGCTGCATGGATGGAGGGTAGCATCTTCATGATGTGGGATGACAGCTCCATGGATTTAGTGAGAGAGAGATTACTTCCTTTGGGGAAGTACTCTTTCATGCTTGGGAGTATATGGAGGCCACTCAGGCTTACATTGCCCAGGATCAGTAGATTCTTGGAGGTGATAGTCTCTCATGGGAGGCTTATTTTCAAAGATCATCATTTATTTGAGCATGAGCAGCTGCATGATGGCATGGCAGCAACTTGGAGGATGACTTTGGCATGAGGGTATTTCAAGGTAGCAGGCAACAGCGTGATGGAGCACCACATTCCAGAATACTAGCATTGTCTATGTGAAGGATTGATCCAGGATGGAGGACTTAGATTTGGTTGAGTATTCCCCAGGATCTTGATGCATGCATGATTATTGGATGGCCTTGATGGAGATGGAAAATAATCAGTGGATGACATGATCATCTATCATCATGGTAGACTCTTCTTGACTAGAGTTTCTAGTCTCAAGCGGAAATTATTTGCATGCAACATGTGAGGACTTCCTAGCTATGCATTTGGATGCATACTTTGATTGGCTAGAGTATTTCACTTGGAGGGAATTCATCATGGCATCTATCAGCATAGGGAGAGATGAATAGCCCGCTTGATTATGGCGGAGAGAACCTCACAGCCACTTCCCTACTCATTGGAGGTAGAGGGGAATTCTCAGTTGGACCATTTCAGCTCAAGAGTTCAAGCACAAATTGGAGAAGGTACAATCTTACATTTTGTATTGTACCTTCCTCCTTGTTTGAGCAGCATGATGAGTCAAGGGGAGTTGTTCCTTCTTTCATAATTTACAACGATGTATTTGTAGACTTTTGTAGCAGAAGAATGGATCATTCTTATGGTGGTTTGTGGAGGGAGCCACATGCTCCTTGGTGTGCACCATTGGCACCAATTTATATTTTCATGTTCCTATATTTTGAGATGTGTGTGGCAGCAAACAAGTGGCTCGGAAAACACTTGTTATGAATAATTTTGATGCAGGCAAGAGGCTCACTGCGCTGGTCCCATGAGAGGAGCAGTGACCCACTCTCTAGTTGTCTTGTGACAACTTGTTTACATTGTGTTATGCTACCTTCTATTGCTAATGCTTATTTATTCATAGGGAACACTAATTGGAGAGTGAATTATATGTTGGGATAGCCCATTGGGAGCACTATCATCCCTATTACATATGCTCTATATTGCAGGAGATACCATGGGCAAACCATGATTGCCATATCATTACTTTTCTCTTCTTGTGGAGCAAACCACTTGGAGAATTTGGAAAGGCATTTCATAGCTGAATATTTTGATGGGATAGCTTGGGCCACTCTTGGAGGCCATACCATTTCATCCCAAAGACAGAGGGAGCCCCATATTTACTACTGAGGGAGAGAAGAGCTTATTGGGATAAAGCAAAAAAACTCTCCATTCAACCCCATTACATTTCACATAACCGGGGGCAAGGTTTTCATTTGGATGATAGCATGGTTGAGGGGATCATCAGTGGGATTATATTTTCCCATGCATGTCATCACTCGTACCTTGAGGAGGCCATAGTTCAGCAGGAGGATTTCCACCTACACCTTCTATATTTCAAGGTGTACACCATTCTGGTTTGCATACTTGGGAGGAGGCATTGGAGGACAATTTTACTGCAGCATATCTTGAGCAGCCGTAGAGATTGTTGATGAGGAGGCCATAAGAGAAGAAGGGGGAGAATTTTTTTTCTCTCTATGCAGCTTCTTGGGGACAAGAAACATGTGGGAGAGGAGGATTGTAATGTTCCCAATTTTAGCCTCAAGATAAAATGGAACATTATAGTGGCATATTTTATTTTCACTTAATAAAATGGGTAAGGAGACCCCTTAACTCCTTTTTGATAGAGAAATAACACTCCTTATGAGAAAGGAGGATAAATAAGCTGCTGAAATAAACACCTAATGGTGTGAACATGATGAGGATCACCTTGAGTTGGCCATCTTTGACCAAGTCAATAGCGCTGCCTTAGAGGGGTGGCTTGCTTTAGAAGACAACACAGTTTTTGGAGGGAAAGAATTCAAAAGTGAATGGAAACCATAATTGTGGGACCTGGGGTGAGAGAGAGATCATTTTATCTATAAGAAAGAAGGAGCAACTCATTTTGGTTTATGCTTTGATTCAGAAATTTTGTAGTGAGGCCAAGGACTTGTGCATCCGAGCTGTTTAGTAGGATTGCAGTGCTCTTGAGCACTGGGGGTGTTCCCGGGAGGGGATCCCCCACCTCTTCCTCATGGGAGGAGAGGATTTGAGCTAAATTTCCTCATTCTAGTATTTTTCCAAGCTCACTCCTTCAGTTGCAACGTTATTTTTGTAGCAGGATGGTGCTGTGTTGCTGGGGTAGAAGCAGAGGAACTCATAGAGTCTTTCCTTACTTGCTTTTAAGTGGAGGAGTGATATCTTCATTGGAGGAGCTATAGAGAGGGCTCTTGGATCATATTTTAGATCTGTGGCATGAGGCCACTCATTCACCAACTCCCACTGCGCAGTCACTTGGAGAAACTGCGTTATTCCATGAGGGAAGTGTTGAGGGAGATTCTTGTGCTCATCAGGAGGAGTGTTTTTGAGTAAAAGGGGATCAGCCCCTTTTCCTTGAGGGAATTATTAGAGGAGGGCATCATCATTTCAGATCAGCCACAGCCTCATATTCATTTGGTTTCAGTTGTAGTGACAATTTGTTTGCCACTCATGTATTTTATCCGACATTTCTAGCAATCTCCCTGAAATCCCATATTCAGCCCATTTTCCCATTTGTGGGAATTTATTTGTATTCCTTCAGATAAATTATCATTTTATATGTATTCATCAGCTGCATCTGTCATAGATACTACGCAGTCACTGCCTTCCGATATTTTGTGCAGAAGCAACATCTCATGCATTACACTGCTTATTCATTGGAGATTGGTTCTAAGAGCTTGAGGATCTTGTTCCTCACGATATTTTTGTACATTCTTGCTGATATATTAATATAATGTTGGCTTTAGCATTTACCCTCTCATGATACATTCATATTTGCATATTTTCATATTGATGTTTTGCATATTGCTATAAGCTCTCTCATTGAGCATTGTTTTAGAGATCTAGTATGGGGAGATTTGTATAACCCCTCTAGAATCATTTATTTAAGCTCATTTTATGTAGGGAAGTTATATTAGATGTTTTCTAAGGCATCCTAGCATTGGCTAGCCTTATTTATGCAACAACTTCCTTATACATCGTCCTCAAGGAACCTGTGGCATAAATTCCCGAGGTGGAATATTGCATATCCATAGGCAGAGTCTATGAAGGGCTAGCTAGCCTCAAGATAACTCCCTTCTTTGAAGGAGAGATATCCTGTAAATTCCCCAACATTCAATCTCTGAAATGGATTTGCAATGTCCCACTGAAGAAGGAATGTTGGAATATCTTAAGATATTCCCGATGGAGCAGAAATTTCCAGATTTGGAATATTACACATATATGGCTCCATCGATGCTACCAAAACATTTGTGTCAACATGTAAGGATGAGTGGAACCCAAACTTCCTCTAAAACCCTAGCCACACCCTTGAGCTTTTGTGTCTATGACTATGGCATCTTGGACGTAGGAATAAGCCTATGTTGTTGTGAAGATGGATGAAAAAAATCTGTAACAAACCTGTGGATAAGATCCAAAAAACCCTAAATCAAAGTGAGCCTCACACCTATGAATTTGGACCTTGCGCGAACTCCATCCCTCAAACCTGTGCAAGACAAGACAAAATACGAGAGTAGAAGATAGCTAGATCAATGTGTGAGAATGACCTTAAGGTTTCTTCTATTTGTAAGCTTTCACGAGGGTCCACTTGGGGTTAAGGCTGACTTAACCAATTTCAGATTTTCTTAGGCCGTCCCATTCTATTATACATTAATAAGTAAAATAATTCAAAATTAACTTATGCTTAACCAAATAGGGTGATATTTAGGTCAATTTTTGTCCTCTCGAAAAGAGGAATATATTGAAATTATTAACTTCATCATATGATATGTCCAAAGTGGAATTTGACTACAGTTTCATAATTTTAACACTCCCTCTAAACTAGGGAATCCACCTACCAATATTTTTTCATCGATCAAAATGTCATTCTAGTATGTTCAAGCATCATCTTATATCATCATTGATAATATTGTTCATGTAGTCATCATGATGAGATCTTACATCATTAAAAATCATCAATGTAATTTTCATGCTTATCCTACATATCTCTTGATTGTATCTTCTCATATGTTGACCATTATCACATCTAGAAGAATAATAATTTTTCATCAGAGGGGGGCTTAGGCTACCACCCTTTATCCATCAGAATACTACTCAGAATATTTTCTATCAGGGTACTATCTATAGTATCATCATTAATCATCATCAAAGAGAAAATCATCAAGGAACACATCTCAACCTGTAACCACATCGGGGAGTACATCTTGACCCATTATCTCATGGTGGAGTTATACATATAAAACCCCATATCGATCAATATCATATCCAAACATGCAAGGGATCCCATCTCAACCTCGAGATCACATCGTGGAGCTGAATATAAACTTGGAATCATATATAGTTATCTCAACCCATCCTATTACATATTGATCTTCCCATCGATGATCCTTAATATTCATGTGGTAGAACACCTGCATCATAATCAACTTGGGTTGGACACCCCAAGTACACTCTCAATACATTTTCCAAATGATGAGTGTATTCCCGAGAAGCCCTTCTTCCAGGTATGATGCCAATTGGGGCATACTCCACAAAGACCAAACAGGGTAGTAGCATTCTTTGACCCTGTGAAGATAGGGGAGCAACATATCTAACCCTATGGGTTAAAAATAAGCGGCATACCCTATTTTAAAGAGTTCCATCAACCACATGAGCCCTCTATCTCAATTCCTCACCCTGGGAGCTCTAACAAGGAGGCATAGTTGGTTCAGTGTCCTCGATCAGCGTTTCTCTCATCACACTCAAATATGGTATTTGCTTGTATTAATAACATTTGATTCCTTTTCAAACAAGACATAAAATCAATTATTATGTTAGAACATAAATAATCATATAAATCAAAAAATTATACCATAATCATCCTCCCTATCAAGGAGATGTCGATCACAAGCCTATGATTTTCTCGAACAATTGCACTACCTCAATATATGGAGCTATCTTAGTCCCAACCATATATATGGTATTCTATGTCATAACAATGTATCCATTTCATATCCAGATCATGCTAAAAAAACTCTCTAAGGAGCTTCTTCATCCTGCCTCACATCTAGCCATGCTAGCAACATTGAAATGGACCTCTCAGCCAAGCTATCATGGCATATTTCATATTAAGGAAAAATCCAAATGTGCTCATCAATAATAATCCAAATTATCAAAAATACATCCATCCAGTCACATATCATAGGATAAATATCTCATCCTTAAAAATATAAAGTTTAATGCAGATATTTCAAAGGATGTTTGGAGGAAAATCTATGAGAATGAAGCAGCTCAATCATGAATTTATTCAGGTTCTATACGCATCATATATAGATGGATGTTCAAAATAGAACATTAATGCTTTAATCAACTGCAATATTCCATGTCAAATTCATCAAATTTCTTAACTTTAAATAAGTGTGTCGAAGGATTTAAATTTCCGTTACACAAATACATTTTTCCACATCTTTGTAATATAGAATTTCTTTCCCAAATTTCAGAAATTGATTCATCATGCCATGATACATGTTAGGTCCCTATATTACTAGTGTAGTCCCTTATTGTTGTTAGTGTAACCCCCTTATTATTTTTTTTGTACCCCTATAACCCCAATATTGTTATTATTGTGCCCTTACATTATTATTGTTAGGTCGGCTAAGATTATATTGTGACCCCATGGTATAGAAGGAGGTTTTTTCATTTGTATCATCCAAGAATTTTTCATTTATGTAATGTAAAGGAGGTTTCCCCCTCGAAGTGTCTTATTTATAAGGCATTGATCTCTCTTTTCTTCTATTTTTGAGCTGGTTTTCTAACATTTGGTATCAGAACTTTGGGATTCTAGGGTTTAGTGGCTCCAAATAGGTCATTATGGAATTTTCACTATAACTATTTTTATACGAAGGTTCAGAAGTTGAAATTTTTATCATGTGAAGCCGAAATCCTTAGAAACGTCGTGTAAAAATTTCAGATCTTTGTTCACAATATTTTCGGATATATAATTTGTGGAATTTAGGGATTTTTCAAGCTCCCTAAAGAGGTGACCATGGTTCATCTTAAAGAGGTGACCATGGGAAAAATTTCATAACTCTCTCTATGAGCATCAGATTGGAATTCTGTAAAATTAGTCGCAAGTACACATACTTTAGTTTAATGTATATCAATTTTAGAGCAGAAGGAGGAAACAGTGACACGTGTCACATCATACAAGTTCACTCTATTGAACCATTCCATAATTAGGTCATTGTTGGAGATTGTGCATAACTTTGCCTTGAAGAATCCAAATCAGGTCAGACTTATGGAATTCGAAAAAATATTCATAGGGATACTACGGGACCGAATATCAGATGTTGAAGATCCGAAATCATAAAGATAATTCAGTTTCAATATCGAGCTCCTCAAAAGCAAGAAAAATGTGTGTATTTTTTTTTCAAATTGCATAAGCCTTGTTTGAAGAATCTGTTTGAACTGATTACAAGGGCATATTGTAGAATAGATATCAGTATTGGGTTCTAAAATTCCCCCTAAAAGAATTCAACACCCATTAATCCTTCACAAATCTCTACTATGACTCATGAAGATGAAGAAGTGCAACATGAAATATCAAAATTACACGAGCAAGTGCACCAAATTTCACTCTCGCAAAGAGCAACAAAAAATGAAATGGAAGTTTTGAAGAAAGGAATGGAAGCTAAGATGGATGGTTTGAAGAAAGGCGTGGAATATAATATGGATGGTTTGAAGAATGGCATGGAAGCTGGCATGGAAGTTAGCATGGAAGCTAAGATCGATGAAAAAATGGAAAACATGAAAAATGATCTAAAAGCAGACATGGAAAGTTTGAAAATTTTGATACAAGAAATGTTTCCTAATCATGAAAATATAGTATAGGAAACTCATGATGAGAACAAAATAAATTTTAATCATGATTTCATAAGCTCTAATGTTGGATGGAAGACCCACCATATTCCAAATATTGATATGAGGAAGTTTGATGGCAAGGATCCCGTAACATGGATACTACAGATGGAGCAATATTTTGATCTCAATAATGTGAAAAACACACAAAATGTATGCATTGCAACTTTATATTTAGAAAAAATTACATTTGTATGGTATCGATGGATTTTCTCCAATAAAAAAATTGTCACTTGGTCAATTTTTATGGAGGAAATGATAGCACATTATGAGGATACAAAGAGCAACACCTTTTTTAGCCAATTGATAAATCTCAAACAAAAGGGTTCAGTGGTGGAGCACATTGAGGACTTCCAAAAATTGAATATAAGGGTAACTAATATTCTAGAGGAACATGTGATTGATTTCTTCATAGGGACTTTGAAGGATAACATCCAACATGAGGTTCGCATTTGGGAACCTGATTCATTGGAGAAGGCATTCAAGTTGGCAAGAAAAATTGAAAGTAAAATTATGGCAACAAGGAATCCTACCACTCACATCTATAAATATTGAAGTGTTGCTACTCCTAGATTTCCACAACCTACAAAATTGACACCACAAAAATTGGAAGAAAAAAGAGAAAAATGGCTTTTCTACAGTTGTAATAGAAAATACACTAAAGGTCATAAGTGTGCTGAGAAGAAATTATTTACATATATTGTGAAGAGGAGGAAGAAAATGAACAAGAAACTTCAAAAGAAGAGGATATACACTAGGAACGAACCCTAGAAGAAGAAGAAATGAGTCTGACCATATCATGTAATGCATTGGCAGGAATTACCACTCCTCAAACTCTTAATATAGAAGGACATATCATGAAGAAAAAGGTAATAGTGTTGATTGATTCGGGTAGTATACCATAATTTTATTCATTATAAGGTAGCAAAGGAATTGAATTGTTTCCTATACCCAACACCAGAATGTCAAGTGATGGTTTCAAGTGGAGGAACTATAAATTGCTCTGTAAAATGTCATAATATCAAGCTAAACATGGGGGAATATGTATTGAATAGTCCAATGCTTTCCATTCCAATGGGAGGTGTCGATGTTGTACTAGGAGTACAATGGTTACAATCTTTGGGGACAGTAGCTTTTAATTTTCAAGAAATTTTCTTGAATTTTTTTTGGAAGGAAAGGAAGTCAAATTATGGGGTATAACAAGGAAGATGGGAAAGATAATAAGCTCTGATTTCATGACAAAGCTTCTAAATAAATAACAACGAGGCATAATTGCACAATTATTCTCACTAGAGGTTCCAACATCAAAATCATCTATTTCTCCAGATCTCCAAAAATTCTTGGACAACCATTCCAAGGTGTTTGAAACTCCCAAAGGGCTCCCACCTATTCGTGATCATGATCATGCTATTCATTTGATTCAAGGAAGTGTTCCTCCAAACAGTAGGGTTTATAGATATCCTTATGTACAAAAGAGCAAAATTGAACGTATGATTGCAAAAATGTTAGAGGTTGGTATAATTCAACCTAGTCAAAGTTCTTTCTCTACTCCAGTAGTATTGGTGCACAAGAAGGATGGATCATGGCGCATGTGTTCTAATTATAGGGAGATAAATAAGCTCACTATTAAAGATAATTTTCCCATTCCTGTGATTGAGGAATTATTAGATGAATTACATTTAGCAATTATTTTACCAAGTTGGATCTTCGTTTAGGATATCATCAAATTAGAATTAAGACTAAATATATTCCAAAAATAGCATTTCGAACTCATGAGGGTCACTATGAATTTTTGGTCATGCCTTTTGGCCTTACCAATGCACCTTCTACATTTAAAGGGTTGATGAATTCCATTTTCAAACCCTTCCTTAGAAAAATTGTGCTAGTATTTTTTGATGATATACTAATCTACAACAGGTCTTGGAAGGATCATGTTGAACATGTTGACAGGGTGCTCAAACTATTGTAGGAGAAACAATTATATGCAAAAACATCCAAATGTTTCTTTGGAGTACAAGAGGTGGAATATCCGGGTCATATTGTATCTCACGAGGGTGTTAAAGTAGACCCTAACAAAATTAAAGCCATTAAGGAATGGAAAGTCCCCACAACCATAAAGAAATTGCGAGGATTTCTTGGGTTAACAGGGTATTATCGCAAGTTTGTTAAGAATTATGGGAGAATAGCAGCACCTCTAACAACATTATTGAAGAAATATGCATTTTCATGGACTCCTGAAGCAACTAAGACCTTTGAACATCTTAAAGAGGCAATGTGCCTAGCACCGGTCTTAGCTACGCCAGACTTCACAAAAACCTTTATTGTGGAATGTGATGCCTCAGGAAATGGAATTGGTGTTGTTTTAATGCAAGAAGGAAGACCCATTGCTTTTGAAAGTCATCCAATCAAAGGAAAGTATTTACATAAATCTATTTATGAGAAGGAAATGTTAGCAATACTGCATGCACTAAAGAAATGGAGAACTTACCTAATGGGAAGACACTTCAAGGTAAAAACTGATCATGATAGTCGTAAACACTTTTTGGAACAAATACTATCTTCAGAAGAGCAGCAAAAATGGGTCACAAAGATGTTGGGTTATGACTTTGAAATAATCTACAAAAAAGGAAAGCTTAATGTTGTTGCAGATGCACTCTCAAGAAAGAATGAAAAGGTGGAAGCATTGCTTTGTGCCATTTCTATTATCCAACCAGATTGGATAACTGAAGCAAGAGATGAATGGAAGAAGGACAAAGATGTATGGATACTCATTCAAAAGTTGCAGCAAGATCCTAGTACATCCGATACATTTAGTTGGAAAAATGATTCCTTATGGTACAAAGATCGCTTATATCTTTGTAAGAATTCCCAACTAAAACAAAAGATTCTTCTGGAATTGCACACTTCTCATTTAGGAGGACACTCAGGATTTTTAAAAACTTACCACAGGGTGAAGAAAGATTTTTTTTGGGATGGCCTTAAATCTGATATTCAAAAGTTTGTGGCGGAATGTTTGGTTTGCCAGCAGAATAAAGTGGATACAATTAAGACCCCGGGACTTCTACAACCTTTATCCATTCCAAGTCAACGTTGGGAGGAGATTTCAATGGATTTTATCACAGGTTTACCTAAGTCCGAAGGAAAGAGGGTCATCATGGTGGTAGTTGATAGACTTACCAAGTATGCACACTTTTGTGCATTATCTCATCCATTTAAAGCAAGTACAGTTGCTACTACATTTATGGACAGAATTCAAAAGCTACAAGGAAGCCCAAGGGTTATTGTGAGCGACAGAGATCCCATTTTTACTGGAAATTTTTGGACGGAGTTATTTTCTTGTTTGGGTACTCAATTAGCTCATAGCTCATCTTATCATCCTCAATCTGGTGGTCAAACTGAGATAGTAAATAAATGTTTGGAAGGATATCTTCGTTGTTTTGTATCTGATAAACAAACACAATGGGTCAAGTGGTTACCTCTCGCCGAATGGTGGTATAACACTTCCTTCCATACTGCAGCAAAAATGACCCCATTTATGGCACTTTATGGATATCATCCACCATCGATCACATCATCTTTAAGGGAAAATTTGAAGGTTCAAGAAATGGAAGATCACATCGAGCATCAGCAAGAAGTTCTCCAACTCTTAAAGGATAACCTGAATTTGGCACAAAATCGAATGAAACAACAGGCAGATCAACATCGCAGCGAGAGAAGTTTTGATGTAGGAGATTGGGTATTTTTAGGGCTACAACCATACAAACAAATGTCCCTCAAGAAAGCTAAGAAGGATAATAAATTATCACCAAAGTACTATGGCCCTTACAAGGTGTTTCAAATGATTGGTACTATGGCATACAAGTCAGAGCTTCTTGCTTCGTCACGAGTGCATCCAGTTTTCCATGTTTCATGCTTAAATAAGGTTATAGGTGAAAAAATTCCAGTTCAAACAATATTTCCAGAACTTGATGAGGAAGGAAAAATCATATTGGAACCTGAAGAAGTTATGGAAAAAATAACTCGATAGCTATGAAATCGATCAATTTCAGAGTATCTCATCAATTGGAAGAACTTACCCACTGAAGATTCTACATGGGAGGATGAGAATTTTATACAGAAGCACCCAGAGCTACTCAAGCGTTGAGGACAACACTTTTTTGAAGGAGAGGGGCATGTTAGGTCCCTATATTAATAGTTTAGTCCCTTATTATTGTTAGTGTATCCCCCTTATTGTTATTTCTATACCCCTATAACCCCAATATTGTTATTGATGTGCCCTTACATTATTATTGTTAGGTCGGCTAGGATAATATTGTGACCCCATGGACTCCTATATATAGAATGAGGTTTTTCCATTTGTATCATCCAAAAATTGTTCATTTATGTAATGTAAAGGAGGTTTCCCCCTCGAAGTGGCTTATTTCTAAGGCTTTGATCTCTCTTTTCTTCTATTTTTGGAGTTTGTTCCATAAAAATACATCATGTAGAGCTTCAGAAGTCTTCTCCCTCTTGCTTAGTTCATCACAGGCTCATCTCTTGTCAAGATTAGACCATAAGTATGTAAAAAACACAACCATATTAAGAAAATCAAGGCCATATCATCCTAAATTTGTCAGATAAATGTCCAAAATGGAAAAATCTGAATCAGGGAGGTTGCATCATGCAATGCTCTCTATGAGCCTATTGCCTTACGAAACCAACATAATCAGCCTGAAATAAATAAATTTTTGTCAATGAAGTCATCTCATTAGAGATCAGAAGCCAAAACAAAACTATTATGATATCAGATTATCAATTCTTTCAACCAATTGATAGGTATAGCTCATATCAAGTCTTGAATTCATTCACTATCATGCCAATAATAATGTCATATATCATACAATTACAAGTCATTTATATCACTAGATGCAAATGCATACATCAAGGTTAAGTCATGCAAGCTCCATCTTCATACTGAATCACAGTTATCAATGCTTCAACCATTATGCTATGAACAAGTAGGCCAATCATTTTTCTCACATAATTCATTGAGGGTCATTATGCCCACATAGCATAGATATCAAGGAAAATCAACAATCATTAGATGAAATCATTAGTCATCAGGTCGAGTCCAATTTTTTTATCATTATTCTAAGTCCAAGTGATCATTAGTCTACGTAATTGTTAAGCATCATGTCTCAGCTCATCTATATTAATCATCCAAATCATATCAAACTTTTGCAGCACTAACTTCAAATACAATGACATATATATATGTATGTCCTAGTCATCTTCAAACTACAAACATACAAGCTTATAATGCTTACAAATCTTACTATTATCTGTAGCACATCTGAAGCTCTGACATATTCTAGATGACCATATGATCTCATGCACAATACTTCATTTTTTCGTGATAAAAAATTTAGCCCAACAACTTCAAAATTAATTTCACAGTGGAAGAATATGTTAGAGATCCCTTGATTCATAGTACATACTATTTCAGAAAAAATTGAATTATGATCAAATATAGTCAAACCCCTGGACGATCCCTTAAGGTTAGCATGGGAACGTCTTTGGCTTCCAGGATTTTACTTGGGCCTTAGCATGTGTGCGTCTAGGGATGAAGCCTCCCAGTTTTGTGCCTGCGTTCAAAACATGAAACCTCATTTTGTACACAATTCAAACTTGAGACTTTGCTGCAATTCGGTATTGTTAGATGCACATAGGCTGGCTTCAATAGTATTACAAAAAAACAGCAATATGAGTAAGAATATTGAGAAGAGATTCTCCCTCTAACTGGGGATCCACTTCATATATCACTAGCATGTCGCTTCTAGTGTCATGCAACAACAAATATGTTAGATCATAAACATATATCTCAAATGATCATCAACATCATGTAAAAAATATTACATCAAGGTTTAGACTTGAAAGATTAGGTCAGAAGATAGATGTGACATCATGAACACAATAACACTTTATATAGTGACATTCCATCAAGTTAGGGCATTCAGTTTCACCATATGCCATCAATACATGACCACGGGTAGTAAGATATTTAGAATATCAATCTCATAGTTATACCTCTATCCAATACTATTCTTATCATGATCAATAGGATCAATTCAAGTAGTTCAATAAATATTGACCAAAAGAGCGTCAATATCTCTTTTCATGATCTTTCATCATGCTTATCACAAGAATTATCAATAATATCATGTAAAGGAATTAAGGATCTATCGTTCTATGTGAAATCCATCACCAATAGTATCATTTACTAGAGTCAAGGTGCTACCCTTTTTCAAAGTATCCAAGAGATATATGTTAGCTATACATCAAGTATATCATTTTGTTGAAGACCAACAAAAAGTAGCCTTCAAGGATTACCATGTCATCATAGGAACCATATTTACAAATCACTTGCAAATACATGCATGAGCTATATGAGGAGGATACATTCTCAACATATCATAGGGCTAACCTAGCCATTAGTGTTACTGTTGAAACACAACATGTTATGTATACCTTGTAGTTTTCAAATACCTATGCACCATAGGCATCTTGTCATATTTTCATCAGCTGCCTCTTTACCTTTTCTAGATCTAGCTTTTCTTCCTGCAGCACTTATCACATCTCATCAAGGATGTTACAAAAATATAGGTACTCAAAATATATATTGAGGAAGTATACGCAATAATCATCATAATCATAGCCATAAGACTAAACAAGAGTAAATTCATAAGCCAAGGAATACTTATTTTCAATGAGAGATGATCCTCTCCCTCTTGAGCCAACCTTCAAGACCCATCCATAGACCACATAAAATTGTTTCCTTCAATCAACTTTATCAGCAACCAGACCTACTAAAGAATATCCCATCTGAAAATATTGGCTTTGATCATTTAATGGTTTCATATCCATAAACCAGGGTTTCTTTCAAACCCTAACCATCAAAACCTTATGCACTAACTAACGAAAATATGTTGTGACACTATTAGAGAAATTTGGGACCCCATATCATTATATTATTAAGTTCACATTAATTTCACCCCATATCTTTATATTATTATTCATATTTAAACTATTATCCATCAACATATGCATGTATGTAGAAAGAAGAATCAAATCTTCATCAACTATGCAATGGAACATAAAGGAACAAAGGAAGAAAAGCATGCACACATAGAGACACTAGGATTGGTCTGAGACTAGGGAAAAACCCACTATGGGGAAAACCCTTTGAAATTATTCTTCTTAGATAGTCATCAAATGATTCAGCAAACAAGATTACAATGATCCATTGATCCATATCTTCATAATACAATAAAACACCTAGCACATCCATAATATAACATTAAACATAATTCTATTGAAGTATTTTGATTCTGAGAACTGTAATGCACTGTCACTAACTATAGTTAATGGCTGGATATTTTTGTCACTATTATAAACACTACAGAACACTTCTACCTATTGATAACTCATATTTAGTTCCTCAACACATGCAAAGATATTGGGTGTGTGCATCTAAGACATATATGTATGCTACAAGATCATTCTATGCGTGAGTCTATGGTCAATCTAGCCCAAGTCCACTCCAAAACCCCTTAGTTGAAACCTTGAGCCTTTGTGCCTACCGCTATTGCACCTTGGATGCAGGCATAAGACTTTGTGCCTATGGCTATGTACAAAAAATATTTGTAGCAATCGTGAAACTAAGATCCAGAAAACCCTAGTCAGATTGAGCCTCATGCATCTCATTTCAGACACTGTCTGAATTCCTTCCATCAAACCTATGCGAGCCAAGACAAAATACGAGAGTAGAAGATAACTACATCAATGTGTGAGAAGGAGATTGAGGTCGCTTTTATTTATAGTCTTTCATGAGGGTCCACTTGCGGTTAAGGTCAAGTGAACCAATTTCACTTGTGCTTAGGACGACCCATTCCATTATACATTAATAACTAAAATAATTCAAAAACTAACTTATTCTTAACCAAATAATGTGATCTTAGGTCGATTTTGGTCCTCTTGAAAAGAGGAATATATTGCAATTATTATATTCATCATATGAGCTTTCCAAAGTGGAATTTGACTGCAATTTCATAATTTTATCAAATAGGTATATCTTGAATATCATTATGCCATCCTCCAGCCTTAAAACCATCCTTTTCTCACATTAATTCAAATTTTTGGTTATATTATGCTGAGTAAGAAGATTAAAAGGTGTTTGTCATATCATGTGGCCTAATGTGATTTACTAGCAAGAAAATGAAGCATATTTGAGGCATTTACTATGCAGGGGCTTGATGGAGACAACCAGGAGAGAATCTAGGGGGGTTTGTCCACCTCCTTAACTCCCTAACTTTGCTTTAGATCACAACATCCTCTCTCATCAGTTTGAATTCATTGAAATTAGAGTCGCTCCTCGTACAATTGAAGCTCAAGAGGGACTAGATCCACTATTTTCGAGATCAAGGAGGCAATCGCTCCTATTTTCTAGGGAGATGATATCAACTACCCTTTTGTATAAATAAACAAGATGAAAATCTCATCAGGATTCAAAGCTTTGATTCAGCTAGGTGTAACTATTGATCTTAGAGCTTGACATTGTAATTTTGAACTTTTTATGTGATCTATAGGACTTTAACTTTTTGATAATGAGAGGTTGGTTATTTGGTTGCATATGAGATAGTTTCAGAAGGCCGCAACCGTTGGGTTTAGGCCCAACCACAAGGATTGGGTCCCTCTTTTATACTTTTTTTTTTGTTCTTGATTCTAAGAATTTCATAGATTTATTTCATTTCAGTAGAGGTTAAGATATGAAAATATGTGTTTGGAAGCTTTTTCATCACCTCTCTTATGGGAGAATGGTTGGAATTATTCACAATCTCTATAAAAATATATTGTGTTTATTGTTACACCAGTTTTTGGTCATCTAAACATTTACAATTACATGGATCGAAGTACACCATATAAGACGAATTTTACCATAGTAAAATTGCTTTCACTATAATAAATAATTTAATAAACCATATTTTATTAAGTTATTTATGGTTCAAACAGGAAACCCCATGAGGAATAATTAAATAAATCCTCATTTATTTGATTTTCCTCTGGGAATAATTAATTAAACCACAGTTTAAATAATATTCCTTGTCATATTTAACCCAATTATGAGAAATAATTAGATAAATCACTATTTTTCTTATTTTTCTCTAGGAATAATTAATTAAATCATTATTTAGTTATTATTCCTTGTTAAATTTGACTAAATCACCTAGAAATAATTAAACAAATAATTATTTGTTAATTATTCCTTAACCACATTCTTGAAATGATAAATAAATCATTTATTTGTTTATTATTTCTAAATAAAGGTATTTAAAAAATTTAAATTCCTTTTCCCTCCAACAAAATATAATAAAATATTCCAAGCGGTTAGATCCAGATCTTCGTTAATAATATTTTATTATTCGCCATTATCAAGGATACCTCAATATTTTGTTATAGATAGGAGGGTTTTCTATTCATTCTTCACTTTGACCACTTTCATTGTCACGATTTGATAATTCTCATTGATGCTACTATTTTCTTGATTCTTGAGCTCCCATAGAGTTCAACACATTTTGGGTTTTCTACACCATCGAGGGAGAGAGAAACTTCTGCATCTGAAGCATTGAGGACAACCAAGAACCCATCCCATTGAGGGGGACTAGTAACATCATTATTTTTTCCCTTCCCACTTGTTATAATACATATAAAATTATTTATATCTTGTCTTCTCCGTTGGATGCATGGAGCAACTCTAATTTATTATTACTGTTTAAGTACTTTTACTGCATAGATCTCGGCTTTTGCAGCATTTGTTTCGACTATCTAGTGCAAATATAAGGAAGTTAAGTGTTGGAAATATTTTCATTGATGGCAAAGAAGGCAGAAGATGCAAAGATAGACAAAGAACAGCAGCAGGTAATATGTACAGCAAAGGCAGAGGCAGAGGTCGAGCAGCAGAAGCAGCTAAGGCAGAGGTAGAGGCAGAGGCAGCGAATACAGAGGCAGAGTCATTATCAGAGGCAGAGGAAGAGGCAGAGCCGTTATCACAAGCAGGGGTAGAGCCATTTTTAATTCTGAGATTCGCTACCCCAACTGAAGGATACATAAACACAATTCTGGGAATCGTATAACCCAAAGCGGTAAGTATATATATATATATATATATATATATATATATATATATATATATATAGATAGATATATATATATATAGATATATATATATATAGATATATATATATATATAGATATATATATATATATAGATATATATATATATATAGATATATATATATATATATATATATATATATATATATATATATACAAACAAATTCCGAGAATCACCTCCCCCGCTGGAAGATACACTAAATATTGGAGCAGCAAAGTACATATATATATAAATCTCATTCCGGGAATCGTTACCCACGCTGGAGTATATATGCAGCGCATTACATATATTGTGCCTTATGCACAAAGGTCCAAAGCATATATATTAAACTATATGGAGCGCTTTATTATCAGAACCAAAGTACCATAAGGTGGGACCCTTTCCAATCGTATAAGAGAAATGATTGGCAGCGGAGCATATCGACAAGAGTTCTGATTGAGTTCCAGACCGGATGGGCGTATGAATTATGATTCAAACGTATTTGAAGTCCGGACTAATTGCATCGGATCAGTATAATTGCATCGGAGAAGGAGTAGGGCATCAGAGAATGACAATAAAGGATTGCAATTATGATTGAGTTCCAGACCCGATGGGTCTATAAATCATGTTTAATATGTGTTTGAGTTCCAGTTCCAATCGCATCGGAAAAATGCATTTAACAGGGGTCAATCGCATCGGAGTGAAAGTAGGGCAGCGGGACTTGCAACTAAAAGTTGCGATTGCGATTGATCGCAATCGGAATAATTGCATCGCATCAAAGTAATCGCATCAAAGCAAGGCAGCACAGTGGAGAAAATTAATGAAGTTTGTGATTGCGATCAATCGCAATTGGAAATCGCTGGAGGAGTAGTATATCGCATTGGAAAACATGGCAGGTGGGCCCGAAAGGGGTTTTTATATGTTTAAACAGTTTTTATTATTACACCGAGAGTTGATTGGAGTCATATTAAAAAGGCAGTTTGTATTGAAATGTGCTGCGTGGTCTGTGGACCCACGGGCCTCGGCTTAAGGTGGAGGGCGATTGTTAATATAAAATGATTGCGATGTGCGCAATCGCATCGGGCCATAAAACAAAGGCCGTGGTGTATGTATGTTCCGCTTGTGGAACTCACCACATCAACAAGACACTTGTTGTGTGTAAAGGGTTGGAATTTTCCCTGATTTAAAGTCAGCAGTTACATATATATGACAGATAGTCATTACCCTGCGATAGTGAATAAGGAAACAAACAAAGCCGAAAGGGACAAAGACACAGTCAAAGAAAAGACAAATGCGCAGCTAGCCAAGAGGTTGAATGAGTCAGCTAGAGTTCTCATTGTAATTGAATGTAAATAATTTTAATTTATATTGTTGTGATGCATTGGCAAGTCTCCGGAAGAGAAGAAATATCCCACTGTAATGTTAAATTGATACCTATCATTATATTTTCTGATTGAGCAGATAAAGGAATGAGAAGACAGAAGCCAAAGAGTCATGACTGTTACACCATTTTTTGGTCATCTAACTCTTCATCATTAGATGGACCCAAGTACACCATGTAAGACCAGTTTTACCCCAAGTAAAACTGCTTTCACTATGTTAATTAGGAAACCCCAAAAGGAATAATTAATTAAACCATAATTTAATTATTATTCCCAGTCATATTTAACCCAAAAACAAAGAAATTAATGAGATAAACCCATAGTTATCTTATTATTTTCTAGGAATAATTATTTAAATAATATTCCTTGTTAAATATGACCAAATCAACCACCATTAATCAAACTAAATCATTATTTATTTGATTATATCCCAACCACTTCCTTAAAAAGATAAATAAATCATTTATTTATTTATTTTTCACTAATCAAGGGATTTGACCCAAGTCAAATACCCTTTCCCTCCAACAAATAATAATAAAATATTCCATAGAGGTGGATCTAGATTTGGTTAACATTATTTTAATCATGCACCAAGATCTAGAATGACCCAATATTTTGTTATAAATAGGAGGGTTTTCCCCTTCATTCTTCACCTTTTGTTGCATACTAGATCACTTTGGATCTATACACTCGGTCTCATTTTCTGCCATTGTTGCTCCCATTGAGCTCTACCTTCTACATTGGGTTTTCTACATCTACAAGAGAGAGAAAGCTTAGATCTGAAGTGCTGAGGACTACAAAGAACCCATCCCATTGAGGAGATCTGGATATACCTTCTTGTTTCCTCCCAGGTGCCCTGTAATATAAAAATTCATTCAAAAATCGTGTTCTTGTCTTGTCTGTTGGATGCATGGAGCAAACTCTTTACTTCACTTCTTAATATCTTTCCATTTATAGATCTGTTTGTTGCAGCACTTTAACTACTAATTGCAGATCTGAAGATGTTTTGCAGCCATTATTGTTGTTAGGGCTATTAGTTATGCGTAGCTAAAGTGGTTCTTTTTCGTACACTTCGACGAAGAATCCATACTAACAAATGGCGACTCCACACGGGTTTTAAATTACGACCGCTGTCGTTTTTCATATTCCTGCATATCCAGCTACTTCAGGCCCTAGGGCTTCTTTTTTCGCTGCTTAGTTTTTCTCTTTTAATGTCATTTTTCTCACATAAAACCCTAAAAACCTAAAATTTCTAACTTCCGTGTGTTTCTGGCCCTATTGCGCCAGATGGCAGCACAAACGCTGAGACGGCAATTTTGAAAATGCCCGAAGCAGAGCGAGAACGGGGTCGCACCTTTGGCCCAAAACTGCTGACCTGGGCGCACTTTCACCCCAAAAACCTCGACCTCAGCCAAAAACATAGAAGATAACGAGGCGACACACGACACTGCCTTTTCTCTAGGCTTATTTTTACGCTAATTTTTACGGGTTATAGCTGCGACCTCTCTGCCGGTTTTCCGGCCTCTGTCTCGGCCTTCCTTGACCAAGTTCTAGTCTGTTTTTACTCATCTAAGTGGGAACCCGACCCCTTAGGAGCTTTAGTACCCCTCCACTTTTTGTGGAAGAGTTTAGAACATTTGACCGTCGGTTTTGAGCCGGCCCTTTCTTTTTCCAGATCTGTGACCTCACTTCCAGATCCATCGAAATCAGCCTCTTTTCCTTTTAAATCACCTCTTGTCGTTTTGTTTGGACCTCCCCTAAAGGCCTCTGCCTTGCCCCTCCCGGCTTTTTGCTGATTTCCCTTTTTTCCAGCCACCTTGCCCCTGTCTCTTGGCTGTGATCTGCACCCCTTATCTGCAGCTTTATCCTCCGGATCTCTGTCCCCTTTGACCCTAGATCTGTTGAGCTTCGTTTGTGTGTGTTTCCATAGTTTTTCCATTTCTTTTCAGCATAGTTTTGAGAGACCCACTTTCTTGGGTTTGATAGATGCATATGTAGCTGTTATTTTTCTGTTATTTCAGCATTTTTATTCTGTTCTCTGTAGGTTTATTTTCAGCTACGTTGCACACTTTTTTTTGCTCTCAACAACGGAAAGGGTTTAAAAATTAAAATTAACGCACACCACACACTGACCTTAAGTGAAGAAGCGCCTGGTTTACACCGCCTGGAAAAGACTCTAAAATCAATCATCACTGCACCTTATCTGCCCTTGACCTTCTTGATTTTGTCCCTTTCTGCCCTTGTCGGTTTCCTTCTTCCTGTCATCATCGCGCCCCCAAGGCGCCTTTCCCGGAGACTTCTTGGCCTTCATCCTCAGTTCCCGGTTGATCGACCTGCTCCGCACCGTCGTCGTCGAGCCAGTCCACCTTCGAGTCCGCACTCCGACTCCTCTCCTGATTCCTCAGGTCCCCCTTCTCCTCCCGGTTCTCCTCCTTTTACCTTCACCATGTTTGGATCAGGGCCCAATGCTAGCGGCCCCAATACCGGCCCTCCTTCTAGCGGAACCGTCACAACCACTACTCCGGCCACCCCTGTGCTGCCGTACATTGCAGGCCTCAGCCTCCCCGATTTCCATCAGTTGATTAACGACCCCATTCACCATAATACTACCTGGCCCACTATGCCTACCAAGTTACCCTACGATATCCCTAAGTTCGAGGGCCTTAATGGCGAAGACCCAACCAATCACGTCCGGTCTTTCCACATGTGGTGTTCCTCCAACTCCATTACGATGACTCCATCCGTCTTCGTTTGTTCCAACGCCACGCTTCTGTGAAGCTTCTAAATGGTATGTCGAACCAGGCCACTTCCTCCCATACCCGTTCGAGACTCTTGCCCAAGCCTTCTTGTCGTACTTCCAGCTCCCTCTCCGATATGACACTGGTACGGGGCTCTTGACTTCATTTAAGCAATCCTCTTCCACACGCCTTTCTGCCCATGTTCAGGAATGGCGACGAAGACGGAGCTTATGTCGAGCCCCTCCCTTTGAAGATCGGGTTTACATGGACTGGTTCCTTCGCACCCTCCCATATCCCATCGGCAAAGATGTCTCCTCTCACTTTCCTCAATCTGAAGAAGCCGCCCTCCAAATAGCTTTAAAATATGACCTGATCTACGCTCAATCTGGTTATGTTTATACCGTTCTCCCTGACATCCCCAGGCCCGGTGGCGCTAACGCCCCGGGGGCATCTCATTCCGCAGACGGTATTGTTGGATCTCTTTCCCACCCCTCTGCTCACCCTCCTATGAGCCATGGCCTCCCTCAGGGAGGGGCCAGCACCTCTAGCACTCTGCCCCCTCCCGGCAACATGTATCCAGGATACGGCATGCCTCCTCCTTTTGCCCAACCTCCTACTTACCTCAATGCTGCCCAACCCAACCCTTACTTTTATCCGCGGCCTGGTGCGCCAACTCCTCCAGCATATGCGCTTCCGCCTCACTTGCCTCCTCACCACCTGCAACAGCCCTTACAACCCCCTCCAGGGCAAGTATTTGCACAGCAGGGTGCGTTTATTCCCCCTTCTTCTCAAAGAAGGCGGAGAGGCAACCAGAACCCATCTGCCCCCGGTAACCGAGGACCCAATTCTGGTATGGACCCTAACACTAGCTACCAGCCTCAGGGCATCCCGCCCAGGCCGGACAGGCCGCTTCGCACAAACAAGCCCTGTTCGTGTTGCAGTGATTACGGTCACTACACTCACGATTGTCCTCTCTTACCCCAGATGCGACAGATGTGGGAGTCTCAAGCCACATTGCGTGGACAACACGTCTCCCCTCACGCTCCTCCTAATGTGGCCACCACCCCGCCAGCTGTGTTCAATGATCCTTTCCCTCAACAGGGATTCGTGGCTACCCAACCCCCCGACAGCCATGCAGCCACACCATCGTCCATTTCTGGTTCCTCTGACTACCAGATCCTTATGATGCGCTCCGATTCCTCCCCTTCTGTCGACCTTCACCTTCAAACTCGGTCTCGCCAGTACCCCAAGCCTCCTGCTCAGTCTGCTCCCGAGCCTCCATCTTCAGGTTCTACAGAGCCTCTTTCGACACCAAGTGGCCCCTTACACATCCCTCAACCCAAAGTTGAGGTCCACCCAAAGATTCCAAAGGGTCCATTACGCCGAAATGCTGCTTCTGGTCGAGCCGCCCAATCGTACAGTATAGTAGATGATTTGGCACAATCCCCTGCTGCCATTTCCACACTGGAACTCCTCCGGTCGTGCCCTTCCCAACGGAAGGCTCTACTATCTGCCGTGGGCGCTGTTGATCCTGCTGATGACCAAATGATTGTTTTCGACGCCACTCAATCGGACCACCCTCCTCTTCCTCCTTCCGTTGCTTTCCAAATCCCTGTCAAAATCCGGAACGCCACTGTATCCCGGTGTATAATTGATGAGGGGGCATCCACCTGTGTGATGTCCGCTTCGGTTTGGAAGCAACTCGGATCCCCTGAGTTGGCCCCTTCCACGATCACCCTTCGAGCGTGGGATGGTCATGCCTCCGAGCCTATTGGCCTGTTTCGTAACTGTCCCATCACCCTCGCCGGTAAGACTGTTTGCGTTGATGTCGAAGTCATTGACGCCCCTCTAGACTACAACATTCTATTGGGGTGAAGCTACACCTATGCCATGTCTGTTGTCCCATCCGCGGTCTTCCGCAAGATGTCTTTTCCACATAACGGGAAGATAGTCACCATTGACCAGCTATCGTATCATGAGCCGTCGTCTCAGTCCTCCTCAGAGACGACCATCTCTTCTGTAGCCAACAAGCAAACCGTCGATTCCTTGACCAGTGTCTCCCCCGGCGTTTATAAAGATTCCACCCTGCTTGGTACTTTTCCTCCCTTTCCCCCCCTCTGATGCGATAAAGATCGACTTGTCCAAATATTTGCATAGTCTGTGTCTGGGCTGCCCTGCACGGCACACTCGGCTGGTCGCACCCTCCCCCAGCCCTCATAGCCGCTCTAGCCATTCATCTCACTTGTGGGACCTCCTCCTCCAAGCCCCTCCCCTACAGCTTATCCCGAGCCTCTTTATCCTCAGGCTCTCGGTCCCCCAGAGCCTTAACCATCTTGGAGCCGTACCTCCTGGTCACTACCCTGCTGGACAGATCCCCTTCTTGGCTCCCCCTCCTGGAGTATATTCTGTCCCCGTCATGGCCACCCTCTCTCTCCCTAACTTGACCTTGGGTATTTCGGTTTGGTACCTTGACCCCCCAGCCGCCACCCCCCCTGGTCACCCCAAACCTTACATGGCTTTGACACCGGTTCAACCGGTCCCCCTCGCTTCCTCCATAGCCACTGTGCCCCCAGCACCTCCACGGGACCCTTCTCCTGTTGGGTCGGCTCCCGGGAAGAAAGGCAGAAGCCGAGGGGGCAGCCCATCACCCGTCCCGGCCCCCAGGCATCCATTGCCCCCCACGACCACCAGCCGCCATTCGATGCGCTTTGTGTGATGTCGTCGGTCATGCCACTCACATGTGTCTTTGAATTGCCCCACCTCCAAGCTTACGGTCAACGAGACATTCCCGACTACGATCTCTGAAGTACCATGTCACTATCCCCAGACTCCCTCCCAAAACTCAAACACTTGCGCACAAACCACCCTTGTGCTTTGTGCGATTTCCACGGCCATTACACCCACCTCTGTCCCCGCCTTGACGAGTACCGTTCCTCCTTGGACTTGTACCGCCAGTTCAAGGCCGCTTCGATCGGACCAGAGGACATTCACATTCCGCCTCCCGCTTTTAAGCCAACGGAGCCCTCAGTCGCCATTTTGTACCTGTCATCATCCATGAGACCATTGGGGAACATTCCATCTGAATCCTCCCCTATTGTTTCGCTTGACCTTCCTTCAGCGGGCATCTTGGGCTCAACATCGGTAGATCCGGTATCTACTTACTCTTCGGTCACCCATTGTGACGATACGCATGTGAACCTCTCTTCTCATGATGATGATTCAGGCCACTTCACCACGTCAGGTAGTTCTTCTTCCACCAGTTACCCCATCTTCTATCACGATGACAACATTATGGAAGAAATTCCCACCCCTGACTTCATCTATTCCCCCTTACATCGAACCCATGCGTTCACACCACATCCACCTTGTGGTCATTACATCGAAACCCAATGTTTGGGTAAGGGGGCAACCACATTTGAGAGACCAAGAGAAGCCATTCTCCACCACTCTCCTAGTGTATCTGGTCGTGTTGACTCTAGACCCCGTATTCTTCCACATTTAGAAGAC
This sequence comes from Pinus albicaulis, assembly GCA_034641835.2. Classification (NCBI taxonomy): domain Eukaryota; kingdom Viridiplantae; phylum Streptophyta; class Pinopsida; order Pinales; family Pinaceae; genus Pinus; species Pinus albicaulis. The sequence goes on from CM076580.1 coordinate 1,049,826,462, forward strand.
CCTCTAGAGTCCCATATCACTTCAGACCACCTACCCCTACATACATCACTGGGGGCATCATACGCCCCCCCATACATATACTTACGACATGCCCATAGCATGTTCCAAAAACTGAGGGGCACCATACGCCCCCCCCATACATATACATCCGACATGCCCATAGCATGTTACAAACAAAATCCAAAAACTGGGGGCACCATATGCCCCCCCATACATTCTAGGGGGCACCACTTGCCCCTACACACATCCGAGAGGGCACCATATGCCCCGATATCTGGCCACTACACGACGAACGCCCTGATCCACCTGGATCTCTGTCCGAAGTGTTCCCAGATCCCTCTCTCTCCAGTTGACCCGCAACTCTGCCATACCTGCACAACCACATTCTTTTTGTCAGGGTACAGATCGGGATCACCATAACCACACACCACAACCCAACTCCCAGCCATCAAACAGCACCAAACCCCCCTCATCTCCCAGGCCGCAGTTTTCTGCCATTTTCTGGACCAGGTCGCACTTGTTGCCCTAATACCTGCGTCCTGGGTCGTACTTTTTGCCCCAAAAAAGTGCGACCCGGCCATAGAGATGAAGGAGGAGCTGTTTCTGGGGGTTTTGGGCCCTCAACTGCAAATGTAATCCATCAAAATGCAAGAGCAAGGTTAGGCCTCTCGCCTCCAACTGACAGATCTCGAATCCAACAGTCGATTTGTCCGCTACGTTCGCCGCAAGATTTAGGGCCTTCTCTTCTCTCCACATTCACCACAGCAACAATAGCAAATGAATGATTTTGGAGGGAAAACCGCCTCATTAAAAGAGAACCCCTGTTTCTTCTTTCGACTGCTGCGACCACACCGTAGCCCCGTTCGACGAACTGTCAGCACCGCTGGATAGATCTCACCAAGCTCTCAAATGGGTTTTCCTTAGTTTTTGGTGATTTGATACTTCACCCGGACACATTTTTCCACGAAGGATCACTTCACTGCTCCTTAAAATCGAATTTCCTCACTTACGACACTTGTACTTGGGGCACCATATCGCCCCCTTCCTTGTCCATGTTCGTGTTGATTTTCGTCATGAGTACCCACCTTGTACTCATGCTTCTATGACCCCCCATTGGGGCCTTTATTGTGTGGCAGCATTATCTAGTCGCCCTTGCTTAGAGCATCCGAGTTGAGTCATCATTGCATTCATGGAGTCTATCCTGCATCCTTTTACACCCTACTATATCCCTCCATTCTTTTTGCTTGGTTCCTCTCTTGTGTCGCATCTCATGACCTTCAGCCCCACTGTCCCCTGTCCCTTTCGATATTGTGTCAGTCGCTGCCATGTCATTCATGCCCTTTATGCTCTAACAAGTGAAGTCGTCCATTCGCCACTCCACCCTTCCCATTTCCGCCATCATCATTAGTGTCAGTCTGTCCGTCGCTCTATTGCTATTCTCTCGTGCCTTAGTTGAGGATCTCTCATTGCCTCACCTAAGGCGGGCCTCCTTCTGTCGACCTCAACACACTTATTCGAGAAGCAAGGTCTAGAGGGCGGTGTACCTTGGTTCCAGCTTCCACTTTTGTTCGGTGCCTCGGATCAGGCAGGGGGATTTCTTACCTCCCTTTGACTTGATTGCTTCTCCAGCTCCTTTCAGCATGATCGAGATTCGTATACTGGACAGTCCAGTGACCCAGCAGCAGCTCTTGATGATTCCCAGGCGTGTGTGAGATGTCTCAGCCCTCATGAGGGGGTGGCCCTGCAGGTAGCCCCCCACATGCCCGGATGACCTCTTCATTGCAGCCTTTGATGCCGCTCCCGATTTTGATGATGTTGGCCTTAGCCACTTGCAGCACCTCTATGATTTGCATGTATCAGTCAGATTTTGTGAGCCCTTCCCCATTTACAGGGGGCATTTGGGTTGTATTTATCTCATGTACTCAGATGATATTGTACTAGTCCTGGCTGTTATCCCAGGCACAACATGTATGTGAGACTATTCATTGTATTTTTATGGCTCTTGATTATGCCAGCTGTACTCTATGGTTCGGTCCCTTGTTCACTGGACACACTATTCTTTTGTACTTTGTCACGGCGGGCATAGGTATGCCTCCCCCGCCGCCTTCAGCACAGGTACCCTCTCATAACAGAGACTTGTTGCACCTGCGAGTCTCGTCTCCTCAGGGTCTAGTCCTTCAGCACACTATCTACCTCATATTTCTCTCTCCGACATACCCTTTTGTTGTCTAGTGATTGTCTTCTTACAACGTACTTCGGTCATACGATTTGCTCCTGACACTCGCACGCTGGGGGGCAATCTGTTACACCAATTTTTGGTCATCTAACTCTTCATCATTAGATGGACCCAAGTACACCATGTAAGACCAGTTTTACCCCAAGTAAAACTGCTTTCACTATGTTAATTAGGAAACCCCAAAAGGAATAATTAATTAAACCATAATTTAATTATTATCCCCAGTCATGTTTAACCCAAAAACAAAGAAATTAATGAGATAAACCCATAGTTATCTTATTATTTTCTAGGAATAATTATTTAAATAATATTCCTTGTTAAATATGACCAAATCAACCACCATTAATCAAATAAATCATTATTTATTTGGTTATATCCCAACCACTTCCTTAAAAAGATAAATAAATCATTTATTTATTTATTCTTCACTAATCAAGGGATTTTGACCCAAGTCAAAGTCCCTTTCCCTCCAACAAATAATAATAAAATATTCCATAGAGGTGAATCTAGATTTGGTTAACATTATTTTAATCATGCACCAAGATCTAGAATGACCCAATATTTTGTTATAAATAGGAGGGTTTTCCCCTTCATTCTTCACCTTTTGTTGCATATTAGATCACTCTGGATCTATACACTTGGTCTCATTTTTGCCATTTTGCTCCCATTGAGCTCTATCTTCTACATTGGGTTTTCTACATTTGCAAGAGAGAAAAGCTTAGATCTGAAGTGCTGAGGACTACAAAGAACCCATCCCATTGAGGAGATCTGGATACACCTTCTTGTTTCCTCCCAGGTGCCCTGTAATATAAAAATTCATTCAAAAATCGTGTTCTTGTCTTGTTTGTTGGATGCATGGAGCAAACTCTTTACTTTACTGCTTAATGTCTTTCCATTTATAGATCTGTTTGTTGCAGCACTTTAACTACTAATTGCAGATCTGAAGATGTTTTGCAGCCATTATTGTTGTTAGGGCTATTAGTTATGCGTAGCTAAAGTGGTTCTTTTTCGTACGCTTCGACAAAGAATTCATACTAACATGACTGTTCACTCAAAATTCCTTGTGAAATACAAGCAGTCATGTGAGGAACTCTATATATAACATAAACTGGATATGAATAAGTGAGGTTAGAGAGAGAAAATATAGAGAATGCAGAGTATATAAGAGTGAGGCAGAGAGAAAAAAAAAGGGGGAAGAGCAGAAAGAGATGATACATAACAGAGCTGATATCTGAGGTAAATCAAAAAACATTCAGTTTGATAAATTGAGGAAGTTGGAGCTTCCCTATCAAGTTGCAGCTTGATAGCCGTCAGTTGTAGCTGAATGAGGTTGGAGCCTCCTATAGGTTGGTGCCTGCAGAAAATTGAAGGGATTTGGTGCTTCCTTGCAAGTTGTAGCTTGCAGAATTGAGGTTGGAGCCTCCTGTAGGTTGGTGCCTACAGAAAAACAGTGGTGAGAGGGAGTTGGAGCTTGCCTTTGCATCACAACAATAATAAGTTGCGGTTTTCTCCCTTTATGGGTTTCCACTTATATCTGGTGTCTCTATGCATGATGTTTATGTGTTGATATGATTTATATCATCTGCTTCATACCTGCTGCTCTCATATTAAGTCTACTATTATATTATATTAATACTTGCTGCTCACATTCTAAGATTACTCACATATTAAGTTGGACATGAAATGAAGGTGTAAATAAGGTTTAATGAAAAGTTTTAAAATTCCATGAATGTGTTAAATAGATTCAACCCCCCCCCCTCTCAGTTTAACTAAGGGTTCAACAATCGGTATCAGAGCCAAGTTCCTTTGTACCAGTTTAACAACTGAAAGGAGATCCTAGGTTTTCAGGATGGCTAGTAAAGAAGGATGTTCTACCAATAAAGCCCCTTTCTTTACAGGTGCAAATTATGTGTTTTGGAAAATCTAGATGAGGACATACATAATGTCTCTAGGAATAGAAGTCTGGGCAGCTGTGGAATATGGATATGCCCCAAAGGCAACTGACTCAGAGAAAGAAACCAAACAAGATTTTGTAGCTAATGCAAAAGCCATGAATGCCATCTTGAATGGATTGTGTGAAGCAGATTTTATCAAAGTAATGCACAAAGACACTGCCAAAGAAATGTGGGATACTCTGGAGAACATCCATGAGGGAGACAAGAAAGTAAAGACTGCCAAAATTCAAGTCTATAGAGCCCAGTTTGAGAACTTAAAAATGGATGATGATGAAGACATTGCTAGCTTCTTTCTAAGGGTTGCAGAAATAGTAAATAACATGAAGGCTCTAGGTGAAAACATAAAAGAAACTTTAATTGTACAAAATATTCTAAGATCTCTTCCACCCAAATTTAATCCCAGGGTGTTTGCAATAGAAGAAACAAATAATTGGGAGACCTTGACCATGAACCAGCTACTTGGAAATCTAACAGCATATGAGATGAGGCTCCCACAGAAGAATCCAAGTACGAGGGAGGCAGCCTATAAAACAGAAAAGAAGAAAGAAGAAGAGGGAGACATATGCTCTTTTTCGGATGAAGAAGAGGAAAAATTTGTCAAGAAATTGGATAGATGCTCAGGTAAAGACAAAGGTAAACTCCCTTTCAAATGCTTTAACTGTGGAATAATTGGACACTATGCTGCTAAGTGTCCTCACAAGAAAGTAAGGAATCAGGCTCAAGAGTCAGAGAAAAATAAATTAAAGAACTGGCAGAAAGGAAAGAAGTTCAACAGAAAATCCTTCTATGCTCAACAAGACAATAGTACACCTGAAGACTCAGATGAACCTTCAATTGAAGAAGGAACCTCTGAATTTTTATTGATGGCCATAAAAGAACTTGAAGGTCTCCTGCTAGAACAAGAGAAGTTGGAAGAAGAAGTAGTATGTCTCAGGAAGAAACTAGAAAATGCTCAAAGGAAAGTGGTTATAAACTCTTCTCAAACAACAAGCTCTAGTAAGTTGAATGAAATTCTGGTTGCTCAAAGATCCCCTATGATAAAAACTGGAATAGGCTATGAAGGAGAATCAAGTAAAATCAAAGAAAAGGTTGACAGAGAGATTATTTTTGTAAAAGCAAAGAAGAATGATGATGCAATTCAAAAAATTCCTACAAAAGAAGAAACCTGTAATGAGGAAGATAGAGATCAGAAGAAACCACTAGTAGTTAAGAATGTAATAAATACTAAGACAACAGAGAAAGGGGCATATGCCTCTGAATATGTCAAATTTGGAAGCCATCAAAGGAGATTCTTCCCACCTATGAAGAATGTCACCTGTTATGTCTGCCACAAGCTGGGACACATTGCTGCATATTGCCATGCAAGGAGGAGTAATTCAAACTAGCAAAAGATGCAAACATTGAAGAGACTACATCAATCAAACAAATGGAAAAGACAACCTTACACCAGGTATGTAAATAGTTTCTATGGTTACTATTTTTATTGTAAGGAATTTGGCCATAAAATCATTGAGTGTAGAAAGTATGGACAAAGATTGATGTTCAACACCTCAAGGAGGTTTATGAATCAAAGAAATTTTGTTCATACTCACAATTCTGCAAAAACTATGATCAAATGTTGTATATGCAATCAAGTTGGACATATGCCTTCCAAATGTCCTCTGAAGGGATGTGAATCATCATCTCACAAAAATTCCAAAACAAAAGGATGCCTCCAGTGGAAAAAGAAGGAGAATAAGTGTGACCTGGCTCTAACTGCGCAAGATCTGAAAAGCCATTGGTATTTGGACAGTGGCTGCTCTAAACACATTATAGGAGACAAAATCAAGTTTATAACTCTTGATGAAAAGAAATTTGGCAATGTTACTTTTGGCAATGATAAATCAGGTAAGATCAAGGGAAGAGGCTCAGTCAGCATAGACAATAGCAGAGGAATAACCCAATATGTACTATTTGTAGATGGGATGAAAGAAAATTTACTAAGTGTCAGTCAGATGTGTGACAAAGGTTGTGAAGTTATTTTTAGAGCACAAGATTTTGAAGTCAGATCAAGCACCACAGGTAATACTCTCCTCAAAGGAGTTCGAGCAGAGAGTAATGTTTACATTGTGAAAGAGGAAGATGAATCATGTCATCTTAGCAAACTAGAAGAGTCATGGTTATGGCATAAAAGTTTGGGAAATCTCAGCTTCGATCACATCATTAGACTAAGAAAGAAGAAAGCTGTCAGAGACATGCCAGAAATAAAGAGGCCTTCTAATACCATATGCAAATCATGTCAATTAGGCAAACAGACTTGCACATCCTTCAAAGCCAAAGATGAGTTATCAACAAGAAGACCTCTATAGCTTGTGCACATGGATCTATGTGGACCCGCAAGAACTAAAAATCCAAGTGGAGAATCCTACTTCATGCTGATAATAGATGATTTCTCTAGAATGACATGGGTTGCATTTCTCAAGAATAAATCAGAAGCTCTGGAAAAATTTAAGATCTTCAAAGCATTAGCAGAAAATCAAACAGGATGCAAGCTAAAATGCATCAGATCAGACAGAGGAGGTGAATTCACAGATTATGACTTTGCTTACCTATGCAATGAACATGGGATATAACAACAATTTACTATTGCAGGAACACCTCAGCAAAATGGAGTAGCAGAGAGACAAAACAGGTCTGTATAGCAAATAACCAGAGCCATGATGCATGAAAGTAATATTGCTCAGACCTTCTGGGCATAAGTAGTACACACAGCGGTGCATATCCTTAATAAAGCTCACTTAAGGCCAAACAGTGACAAGACTCAATATGAAATATGGCATGGAAAACCAGCTTCAATCAAACATTTTAGAATCTTTGGAAGCAAGTGTTACATAAAGAATAATGATGAAAATCTTGGGAAATTTGATGCAAGAGCAGATGAAGGGATATTTCTAGGATATGCATCCAATAGTAAAGGGTACAGGTGCTACAACAAGACTCTTAGAAAAATAGTAGAAAGCATTGATGTGAGATTTGATGAAGAACTTCCAAACAATAAAATAGATACAGACTGCTACAGTCCATCAGAAAACCATGAAGAAGAAAACCAATATGATGAGGAATCAAGCAAGACAACATAAGATACAGAGCTGAGTTCTAAAGGTCCCTCAAGATATACTCAGAAGAACCACCCTGAAGATCAGATCATTGGAGACAAGAGAGTAGGGGTCCAAACAAGAAGGCAGCTAACAAAACAAACTAAAGAGGTATACATAGCCATGTTGTCACAAATAGAGCCAAAGAAATTTGAAGATTCCAGCAAGAAAAAGTCTTGGGTAAATGCTATGAATGAATAATTGGACCAAATTGAGAAAAACAATACCTGGGAATTAGTTCCTAGACCCACTGAGAAAAATGTCATAGGATCAAAATGGGTATTCAAAAATAAAATGAATGAGCAAGGACAAGTAATCAAGAATAAATCCAGACTGGTCTGCAAAGGATACTCACAAATCGAAGGACTTGATTACGATGAAACATTTGCCCTTGTAGCTAGAATGGAAGCCATCAGAATGTTTCTGGCCTTTGCTTGCTACCAAAACTTCAAAGTATATCAAATGGATGTGAAATTTTCATTTCTGAATGGAGATCTAGAAGAAGAAGTCTACATGGAACAACCAGAAGGTTTCTCTTTAACAGACAAAGAAGACTATGTATGCAGACTAAAGAAGGCTCTTTATGGACTGACACAGGATCCTCGTGCTTGGTACTCAAGACTAGATAAATATTTTCAAAAACAAGCCTTTAAGAGAGGTGGAGTAGACATCAATCTATACATAAAAGCCCATGAAAATGAACTCCTGATTGTTGTAGCATATGTTGATGACATTATGTTTGGAAGCAACAGAGATGAACTTGAAAAAGGGTTTGTTGTGGAGATGAAATCAGAGTTTGAGATGTCCATGATTGCAGAACTCATTTTCTACTTAGGACTTCAAATTCAGCAAAAGAACATAGGCACATTCATCTCATAGGAAAAATACTTAAAATAAATGTTGAAAAAGTTCAAAATGGAGGACTGTAAACTTGTGTCAACTCCCATGATCACGGGATGCAAGCTGTTTGCTGATGATGGGTCTGCAGATATAGATCAAAAACTCTACAGATTCATGATAGGAAGTCTGTTGTATCTGACAGCATCAAGACCAGAGATCATGCTAGAAGTAGGACTAGTGGCTAGATATCAAGCAGCACCTAAACAAAACCATCTTCTGGCAGTAAAAAGAATATTTAGATATCTACAAGGAACAACACAGTATGGACTTTGGTATCCTAAAGGCAAAAAATTCACTTTGACAGCATACACAAATGCAGATTGGGCCAGCTGTGTGAATGACAGGAAAAGCACAAGTGGAGGTGCTTTCTATCTAGGAGAAAGTCTGGTGGCATGGTTAAGCAAGAAACAAACATCTATCTCCTTGTCTACAGCAGAAGCAGAATATATAGCAGCAAAAGCATGTTGTACACAAGTCATGTGGATGAAGCAAACCCTCCAAGACATGAAGGTAAGCATTGATGAACCTATCTCAATCAAATGTGATAATAAAAGTGCTATAAGTATATCTAAAAATCCTGTGCTTCACTCAAAAACTAAACATATCCCAATCAAGTATCATTTTCTCTAAGAACAAGTGTCTCAGAAGATAGTAAAACTGGAGTATGTACCAAAAAAAGAACAGACAACATATATATTTACTAAACCGCTTGCCAGAGAACAATTTGAATATTTGAGAGACAGATTAGGGGTAGTCTCTGTAGATGCTACTCTCTAATATAAAGAGAAAGAACAGTTTTAGGGGGAGAACAAAAACGACAATATCATTCTCAGGGGGAGATCAACCAGCAAGGGAAGCATGAAAACAGGTCCTCAGGATCAAAAGGATTATGGCAAGAATATATTCAGCATAAAAGAATAAATAAAAGCATGAAAGGGTCAGTGGTGCAACAGAAGAGTGGTGAACCTGACGTGAAGCATAAGCAGCAGCGTACAAAGTTAGAAAATTTCAAAGAGAGGAAATGCACGAAATATTGAAAAAGGATAAAATCACAGGATCAAAGAATAGAAGCTACACTAAGAATTCAAACCCCTTGCCATTGATGTCAAACAGGGAGGAAAAGCAAGCAACAGGAGAAATGATCCTAACAGGCAAACAGAGAAAGTAAACAGAGAAAGTGTATTGCCACAGAGAAAGTGTATTACCATCAATGCCAAAGGGGGAGACTGTTGGAAATATTGTCACTGATGAAAAAGAAGGCAACATATGCAAAGATAGGAAAAGAACAACAATAGGTAATATGTACAGCGAAGGCAGAGGCAAAGGTCGAGCAGCTAAGGCAGAGGCAGAGGCAGAGGCAACGAATACAGAGGCAGAGCCATTATCACAGCAGAGGCAGAGCCATTATCAGAGGTAGAGGCAGAGGCAGAGTCGTTATCACAAGCAGAGGCAGAGCCATTTTTAATTCCGAGATTTGCTACCCCAGCTGAAGGATACATAAACACAATTCCGGGAATCGTATAACCCAAAGCAGCAAGTATATATATATATATATACAAACAAATTCTGAGAATCACCTCCCCCACTGGAAGATACACTAAAGATTGGAGCAGCAAAGTAGATATATATATAAATCTCATTCCGGGAATCGTTACCATGCTGGAGTATATATGCAGTGCATTACATATATTGCGCCTTATGCACAAAGGTCCAAAGCATATATATTAAACTATATGGAGCGCTTTATTATCAGAGCCAAAGTACCATAAGGTGGGACCCTTTCCAATCGCATCAGAGAAAGGATTGGCAACGAAACATATCAACAAGAGTTCCGATTGAGTTCCAGACCCGATGGGTGTATGAATTATGATTCAAACGTATTTGAAGTCCATTCTAACCGCATCGGATCAGTCTAATTGCATCAGAGAAGGAGTAGGGCATCAGAGCATGACAATAAAGGATTGCGATTGCAATTGAGTTCCAGACCCGATGGGTCTATAAATCATGTTTAATATGTGTTTGAGTTCCAGTTCCAATCGCATCGGAAAAATGCACTTAACAGGGGTCAATCGCATCAGAGTGAAAGTAGGGCAGCGGGACTTGCAACTAAAAGTTCCGATTGTGATTGATCGCAATTGGAATAATCACATCGCATCAAAGCAATCGCATCGGAGCAAGGCAACACAGCGAAGCAAGTTAATGAAGTTTGCGATTGCGATCAATCGCAATCGGAAATTGCTGGAGGAGTAGTATATCGCATCAGAAAACGTGGGAGGTGGGCTTGAAAGGGGTTTTTATATGTTTAAACAGTTTTTATTATTACACCGAGAGTTGATTGAAGTCGTATTAAAAGGGAAGTTTGTATTGAAATGTGCCGCGTGGTATGTGGACCCACGGGCCTCGGCTTAAGGTGGAGAGCGATTGTTAATATAAAATGATTGCGATGTGTGCAATCGCATTGGGCCATAAAAAAAAGGCCGTGGTGTATGTATGTTCTGCTTGCAGAACTCACCACATAAACAAGACACTTGTTGTGTGTAAAGGGTTGGAATTTGCCCAGATTTAAAGTCAACAGTTACATATATATGACAGATATCCGTTACCCTGCGATAGTGAATAAGGAAACAAACAGAGCCGAAAGGGACAAAGACACAGTCAAAGAAAATACAAATGCGTAGCTAGCCAAGAGGCTGAATGAGTGAGCTGGAGTTCTCATTGTAATTGAATGTAAATAATTTTAATTTATATTGTTGTGATGCATTGTCAAGTCTCTGGAAGAGAAAAAATATCCCACTGTAATCTTAAATTGATACCTACCGTTATATTTTCTGATTGAGCAGATAAAGGAATGAGAAGATAGAAGCCAAAGAGTCATGATTGTTCACTCAAAATTCCTTGTGAAATAAAAACATTCATGTGAGGAACTCTATATATAATATAAATGGATATGCATAAGTGAGGTTAGAGAGAGAAAATATAGAGAATGCAGAGTATAGAAGAGTGAGGCATAGAAAAAAAAGAAGAAGGAGAAGAGCAGAAAGAGATGCTACAGAACAGAGCTGATATTTGAGGTAAATCAACAAACATTCAGTTTGATAAATTGAGGAAGTTTGAGCTTCCCTATCAAGTTGTAGCTTGATAGCTGTCAGTTGTAGCTGACTAAGGTTGGAGCCTCCTGTAGGTTGGTGCCTGCAGAAAATTGAAGGGAGTTGGTGCTTCCTTGCAAGTTGTAGCTTGCAGAATTGAGGTAGGAGCCTCCTGTAGGTTGGTGCCTGCAGAAAAACAGTGGTGAGAGGGAGTTGGAGCTTGCCTTTGCATCACAACAATAATAAGATGTGGTTTTCTCCCTTTATGGGTTTCCACTTATATCTGGTGTCTCTGTGCATGATTTTTATGTGTTGATATGATTTATATCTTCTGCTTAATACTTGCTGCTCTCATATTAAGTCTACTGTTATATTATATTAATACTTGCTACTCACATTCTAAGATTACTCACATATTAAGTTGGACATGAAATGAAGGTGTAAATAAGTTTTAATGAAAAGTTTCAAAAGTCCATGAATGTGTTAAACTGATTCACCCCCCCCCCCTCCCCTCTCAGTTTAACTAAGGGTCCAACAATTGGTATCAGAGCATGTTCCTTTGTACCAGTCTAACAACTGAAAGGAGATCCTAGGTTCCCAAGATGGCTAGTAAAGAAGGATGCTCAACCAATAAAGCCCCTTTTTTCACTGGTGAAAATTATGCTTTCTGGAAAATTAGAATGAGGACATACATAATGTCTCTAGGAATAGAAGTCTGGGCTGCTGTGGAATTAGGATATGCCCCAAAGGCAATTGACACAGAGAAAGAAACAAAACAAGATTTTGTGGCTAACGCAAAAGCCATGAATGCCATCCTGAATGGATTGTGTGAAGCAGAGTTTATCAAAGTAATGCACAAAGACACTGCCAAAGAAATGTGGGATACTCTGGAGAACATCCATGAGGGAGACAAGAAAGTAAAGACTGCCAAACTTCAAGTCTATAGAGCCCAGTTTGAGAACTTAAAAATGGATGATGATGAAGACATTTCTAGCTTCTTTCTAAGGGTTGCAGAAATAGTAAATAACATGAAGGCTCTAGGTGAAAACATAAAAGAAGCTGTAATTGTACAAAAGATTCTAAGATCTCTTCCACCCAGGTTTAATCCCAAGGTGTCTGCAATAGAAGAAACAGCTAATTGGGAGACCTTGACCATGAACCAACTACTTGGAAATCTAACAGCATATGAGATGAGGCTCCCACAGAAGAAGCCAAGTACGAGGGAGGCAGCCTTTAAAACAGAAAAGAATAAAGAAGAAGAGGGAGACATATGCTCTTGCTTGGATGAAGAAGAGGCAAAATTTGTCAAGAAATTGGATAGAGGCTCAGGTAAATACAAAGGTAAACTTCCTTTCAAATGCTTTAACTATGGAAGAGTTGGACACTATGCTGCTAAGTGTCCTCACAAGAAAGTAAGGAATCAGGCTCAAGAATCAGAGAAAAATACATCAAAGAACTGGCAGAAAGGAAAGAAGTTCAACAGAAAATCCTTCTATGCTCAACAAGACAATAGTACATCTGAAGACTCAGATGAACCTTCAAGTGAAGAAGGAACCTCTGAATTTTTATTGATGGCCATAGAAGAACTTGAAGGTCTCCTGCTAGAGCAAGAGAAGCTGGAAGAAGAAGTAGTATGTCTCAGGAAGAAACTAGAAAATGCTCAAAGGAAAGTGGTTATAAAATCTTCTCAAACAACAAGATCTAGTAAGTTGAATAAAATTCTGGTTGCTCAAATATCCCCTATGATAAAAACTGGAATAGGCTATGAAGGAGAATCAAGTAAAAGAAAAGAAAAGGTTGACAGAGAGATTATTTTTGTAAAAGCAAAGAAGAATGATGAAGCAGCTCAAACAATTCCTACAAAAGAAGAAACCTGTAATGAGGAAGAAAGAGATCAGAAGAAAACACTAGTAGTTAAGAATGTAATAAATACTAAGACAACATAGAAAGGGGCATATGCCTCTAAATATGTCAAATTTGGAAGCCATCATAAGAGATTCTTCCCTCCTGTGAAGAATGCCACCTGTTATGTCTGCCATAAGCTAGGACACATTGCTGCATATTTCCATGCAAGGAAGAGTAATTCAAACCAACAAAATATGAAAACATTGAAGAGATTGCCTCAATCAAACAAATGGAAAAGACAACCTTACACTAGGTATGCAAATAGTTTCTATGGTTACTGTTTTTATTGTAAGGAATTTGGCCATAAAATCATTGAGTGTAGAAATTATGGACAAAGATTGATGGTCAACACCTCAAGGATGGTTATGAATCAAATAAATTTTGTTCATACTCACAGTTCTACAAAAACTATGATCAAATGATGTATATGCAATCAAGTTGGACATATGCCTTCCAAATGTCCTCTGAAGGGATGTGAATCATAATCTCACAAAAGATACCAAGCAAAAGGATGCCTCTAGTGGAAAAAGAAGGAGAATAAGTGTGACCTGGCTCTAACTGCTCAAGATCTGAAAAGCCAATGGTATTTGGACAGTGGATGCTCTAAACACATGACTGGAGACAAAAGCAAGTTTATAACTCTTGATGAAAAAGAAATCTGGCAATGTTACTTTTGGCAGTGATAAATCAGGTAAGATCAAGGGAAAAGGCTCAGTCAGCATAGAAAAGGGTAGAGGAAAGGCCCAAGATGTACTATTTGTAGATGGGCTGAAAGAAAATTTACTAAGTGTTAGTCAGATGTGTGACAAAGGCTGTAAAGTTCTTTTTAGAGCACAAAATTGTGAAGTTAGATAAAGCACCATAGGTAAGACTCTACTCAAAGGAGTTCCAACAGAGAGTAATGTTTACATTGTGAAAGAGGAAGATGAAGCATGTCATCTTAACAAACTAGAAGAGTCATGGTTATGGCATAAAAGGTTGGGACATCTCAGCTTCGATCACATAATCAGACTAAGCAAGAAGAAATTTGTCAGAGACATGCCAGAAACAAAGAGGCCTTCTAATACCATATGCAAATCATGTCAATTAGGAAAACATACTCACACATCCTTCAAGGAAAAAGATGAGTTATCAACAAGAAGGCCTCTACAACTAGTGCACATGGATCTGTGTGGACCTGCAAGAACTAAAACTCCAAGTGGAGAATCCTACTTCATGTTGATAATAGATGATTTCTCTAGAGTGTAATGGGTTGCATTTTTCAAGAATAAATCAAAAACTGTGGAAAATTTTAAGATCTTCAAAGCATTAGAAGAAAATCAAATAGGATGCAAGTTGAAATGCATCAGATCATACAGAGGAGGTGAATTCACATATTATGACTTTGTTGACCTATGCAATGAACATGGGATAAAGAAACAGTTTACTAGTGCAGGAACACCTCAGCAAAATGGAGTAGCAGAGAGACAAAACAGGTCTGTACAGTAAATAGCTAGAGCCATGATGCATGAAAGTAATATTGCTCATACCTTCTGGACAGAAGCAGTACACACAGCGGTGCATATCCTTAATAAAGCTCACTTAAGGCCAAGTAGTGACAAGACACCCTATCAACTATGGCATGGAAAACCAGCTTCAATCAAACATTTTAGAATCTTTGGAAGCAAGTGTTACATAAAGAATAATGATGAAAATATTGGGAAATTTGATGCAAGAGCAGATGAAGGGATATTTCTAGGATATGCATCCAAAAGTAAAGGGTACAGGTGCTACAACAAGACTCTTCGGAAAATAGTAGAGATCATTGACGTGAGATTTGATGAAGAACTTCCAAACAATACAAGAGATACAGACTGCTGCAGTCCATCAGACAACCATAAAGAAGAAAACCAAGATGATGAGGAAACAGGCAAGACAACAGAAGATACAGAGCTGAGTTCTAAAGCTACCTCAAGATATACTCAGAAGAACCATCCTGAAGATTAGATCATTGGAGACAAGAGAGTAGGGGTCCAAACAAGAAGGCGGCTAACAGAACAAACTGAAGAGGTATACATAACCATGTTGTCACAAATAGAGCCAAAGAAATTTGAAGATGCCAGTAAGGACAAGTCTTCGGTAAATGCTATGAATGAGGAATTGGACCAAATTGAGAAAAAAAATACCTGGGAATTAGTTCCTAGACCCATTGAGAAAAATTTCATAGGCTCAAAATGGGTATTCAAAAACAAAATGAACGAGTAAGGACAAGTAATCAGGAATAAAGCTAGACTAGTCTACAATGGATATTCACAAATCGAAGGACTTGATTACGATGAAACATTTGCCCCTATAGCCAGAATGGAAGCCATCAGAATGTTTTTGGCCTTTGCTTGCTACCAAAACTTCAAAGCATATCAAATGGATGTGAAATTTTCATTTTTGAATGGAGATCTAGAAGAAGAAGAAGTCTACATGGAACAACCAGAAGGTTTCTCTTTAACAGAAAAAGAAGACTATGTATGCAGACTAAAGAAGGCTCTTTATGGACTGAAACAGGCTCCTCGTGCTTGGTACTCAAGACTAGATAAATATTTGCAAAACAAGGCTTTAAGAGAGGTGGAGTAGACAACAATCTATACATAAAAGCCCATGAAAATGAACTCCTGATTGTTGTAGTATATGTTGATGACATTATGTTTGGAAGCAACAGAGATGAACTTGCAAAAGGGTTTTCTGAGGAGATGAAATCAGAGTTTGAGATGTCCATGATTGGAGAACTCAGTTTCTACTTAGGACTTCAAATTCAGCAAAAGAACACAGGCACATTCATCTCACAGAAAAAATACTTAAAATAAATGTTGAAAAAGTTCAAAATGGAGGAATACAAACCTGTGTCAACTCCCATGATCACGGCATGCAAGTTGTGTGCTGATGATGGATATTCATATCTAGATCAAAAACTCTACAAATCCATGATAGGAAGTCTGTTGTATCTGATAGCATCAAGACCAGACATCATGCTAGCAGTAGGACTAGTGGCTAGATATCAAGAAGCACCTAAACAAAACCATCTTCTGGTAGTCAAAAGAATATTTAGATATCTACAAGGAACAACACAATATGGACTTTGGTATCCTAAAGGCAAAAACTTAACTTTGACAGCATACATAGATGCAGATTGGGCCAGCTATGTGGATGACAGGAAAAGCACAAGTGGATGTGCTTTCTATCTAGGAGAAAGTCTAGTGGCATGGTTAAGCAAGAAACAAACATCTATCTCCCTGTCTACAACAGAAGCAAAATATATAGCAGCAGCAGCATGTTGTACACAAGTCATGTGGATGAAGAAAACACTCCAAGACATGAAGGTAAGCATTGATGAACCTATCTCAATCAAATGTGATAATAAAAGTGCTATAAGTATATCTAAAAATCCTGTGCTTCACTCAAAAACTAAACATATCCCAATCAAGTATCATTTTCTCCGAGAACAAGTGGCTCAGAAGATAGTAAAACTGGAGTATGTACCAACAAAAGAATAGACAGTAGATATATTTACTAAACCTCTTGCCAGAGAAACATTTGAATATTTGAGAGATAGATTAGGGGTAGTATCTGTAGATGCTACTCTCTAATATAAAGGGAAAGAACAGTTTTAGGGGGAGAACAGAAATGAAAATATCATTCTCAGGGGGAGATCAACCAGCAAGGGAAGCATGAAAACAGGTCCTCGGGATCAAAAGGATTATGGCAAGAATATATTTAGCATAAAAGAATAAATGAAAGATCGAAAGGGTTAGTGGTGCAGCGGAAGAGTGGTGAACCTGGCGTGAAGCATAAGCAGCAGCGTACAAAGTCAGAAAATTTCAAAGAGAGGAAATGCATGAAATATTGAGAAAGGATCAAATCACAGGATCAAAGAATAGAATCTACACTAAGAATTCAAACCCCTTGCCATTGATTTCAATGGGGGAGGAAGATCAAGCAACAGGAGAAAGGATCCTAACAGGAAAACAAAGAAAGTGTATTGCCACGGAGAAAGTGTTTTGCCATCAATGCCAAAGGGGGATACTGTTGGAAATATTGTCATTGATGACAAAGAAGGCAACAGATGCAAAGATAGGCAAAGAACAGCAGCAGGTAATAGGTACAGCGAAGGTAGAGGCAGAGGTGGAGCAGTAGAAATAGCTAAGGCAGAGGCAAAGGCAGAGCCATTATCACAGCAGAGGCAGAGCCGTTATCGCAAGTAGAGGCAGAGCCATTTTTAATTCTGATATTCGCTACCCCAGCTGAAGGATACATAAACACAATTATGGGAATCATATAACCCAAAGAGGCAAGTATATATATATATATATATATATATATATATATATATATATATATATACAAACAAATTATGAGAATCACCTCCCCCGCTGGAAGATACACTAAAGATTGGAGCAGCAAAGTACATATATATATATAAATCTCATTCCGAGAATCGTTACCCATGCTGGAGTATATATGTAGCGCATTACATATATTGCACAATATGCACAAAGTTCCAAAGCATATATATTAAACTATATGGAGCGCTTTATTATCAGAACCAAAGTACCATAAGGTGGGACCCTTTCCAATCACATCGGAGAAATGAATGGGAGCAGAACATATCGACAAGAGTTCCGATTGAGTTCCGGACCCGATGGGTGTATGAATTATGATTGAAACGTATTTGAAGTCTGGCCTAATCTCATCGAATTAGTCTAATCGCATCGGACAAGGAGTAGGGAATCGGAGCATGACAATAAAGGATTGCGATTGCAATTGAGTTCCGGACCCGATGGGTCTATAAATCATGTTTAATATGTGTTTGAGTTCCAGTTCCAATCGCATTGGCAAAATGCACTTAACAGTGGTCAATCACATCGGAGTGAAAGCAGGACAGTGGGACTTGCAACTAAAAGTTGCGATTGCGATTGATCGCAATCGGAATAATCACATCGCATCAAAGCAATCGCATCGGAGCAAGGTAGCACAGTGGAGCAAGTTAATGAAGTTTGCGATTGCGATCAATCGCAATCGGAAATCACTGGAGGAGTAGTATATCGCATCGGAAAACGTGGAAGGTTGGCCCGAAGGGGTTTTTATATGTTTAAACAGTTTTTATTATTACACCAAGAGTTGATTGAAGTCATATTAAAAAGGCAGTTTGTATTGAAATGTGCTGTGTGGTCTGTGGACGCACGGGCCTCGGCTTAAGGTGGAGGGTGATTGTTAATATAAACCGATTGTGATGTGCGCAATTGCATCGAGCCATAAAACAAAGGCCATGGTGTATGTATGTTCTGCTTGCAGAACTCATCACATCAACAAGACACTTGCTGTGTGTAAAGGGTTGGAATTTGCCCATATTTAAAGTCAGCAGTTACATATATATGACAGATAGCCGTTACCCTACGATAGTGAATAAGGAAAGAAACAGAACCGAAAGGGACAAAGAAACAATCAAAGAAAAGACAAATGCGCAGCTAGCCAAGAGGCTGAATGAGTGAGCTGGAGTTCACATTGTAATTGAATGTAAATAATTTTAATTTATATTGTTGTGATGCATTGGCAAGTTTCCGGAAGAGAAAAAATATCCCACTGTAATGTTAAATTGATACCTACAGTTATATTTTCTGATTGAGTAGATAAAGGAATGAGAAGACAAAAGCCAAAGAGTCGTGATTGTTCACTCAAAATTCCTTGTGAAATACAAAAATTCATGTGAGGAACTCTATATATAATATCAACTGGATATGCATAATTGAGGTTAGAGAGAGAAAATATAGAGAATGCAGAGTATAGAAGAGTGAGGCAGAGAAAAAAAAAAGGGGGGGGAAGAGTAGAAAGAGATGCTATAGAACAGAGCTGATATCTGAGGTAAATC
This sequence comes from Pinus albicaulis, assembly GCA_034641835.2. Taxonomy (NCBI): domain Eukaryota; kingdom Viridiplantae; phylum Streptophyta; class Pinopsida; order Pinales; family Pinaceae; genus Pinus; species Pinus albicaulis. The sequence goes on from CM076580.1 coordinate 1,049,845,574, forward strand.
AGCAAACATTCAGTTTGATAAATTGAGGAAGTTGGAGCTTCCCTATCAAGTTGCAGCTTGATAGCCGTCAGTTGTAGCTGACTGAGGTTGGAGCCTCTTATAGGTTGGTGCCTGCAGAAAAACAATGGTGAGAGGGAGTTGGAGCTTGCCTTTGCATCACAACAATAATAAGATGTGGTTTTCTCCCTTTATGGGTTTCCACTTATATCTGGTATCTCTGTGCATGATGTTTATGTGTTGATCTGATTTATATCATCTGCTTAATACCTGCTACTCTCATATTAATTCTACTGTTATATTATATTAATACTTGCTGCTCACATTCTAAGATTACTCACATATTAATTTGGACATGAAATGAAGGTGTAAATAAGGTTTAACGAAAATTTTTAGAAGTCCATGAATGTGTTAAACTGATTCACCCCCCCCCCCCCCCTCTCAGTTTAACAAAGGGTTCAACATTAAGAAGCCATTTTTTTTGTTAGGGTTGTTTGTCACACATAGCTAAAGTGAGCTCTTTTCGTACACATGCGTTAAGAATTTACACTAACAAATGGAGACTCCACAGGGTTTTTAATTACACATTGTCGTCAACAAATGGCGACTCCACTGCATTTTTAATTTCAAAATTGTCGTTAACAATTGGTGACTCCAATATTGTAATTCAGATTCCTGCATGACTAGCTACTTCAGTAATTAGGGTTTTTTTTCAACTATTTTTAGTCTGTTGATTTTTTTTTACCTTTTATGCCCTAAAATAGTAAAAATTCTAACTTTTGTGTGTTTTCGGGTGTTTTCTGCAGGCAACAGGTATCAGTCGTGCCAGAGATGAAAAAAATTTCCACAACCTGCTGCTCGAAGATATTGAATCTAGAACTCACACTTTTTGGCCCATAATCTTCGATTTTTTCCTGAACTCGTAGCTAATAGCCCAGAAAATGCGATTTCCACAGTTTACATGTTAGTACCTGCAAGCTGCAACTTTTTTCTGAGTTTTTTTTTGTGATGGTAAGGGTTTGCCACAAGCAATGTTCAGGGTTTTCTGACCTCTATATTAGCTCATCTTAGGACTGGATATACTAAGTTTTTCTCCTTGAAGTAGAACCAATCCCCTTAGGGTTTTAGTACACTTCCACCTTTCTAGGAGGGGTTTAGCTGAGTAGGTAGTCTGAGATTTTGCAACACTTTCATCCATTGTTTAGGGTCTGATCTATCCTTCTTTCAAGTCCCTTTAGATTGGTTATTATTCCATCCAAACCCCCCTCTTTATTTTTTTTTTGGTCTTTCCCTTAGGGTTCCCTAGTTTCCCCTAGGGTTTTAACTTTTCGCCTCCCATTTTGCAGCATTTTTCCCCATCGATTTCTTGTTGTTTTCTGCACCTTTTCCAGAAGATCTGAGTCATTATATCCATGTCCCTTATACCTTAGATATTTTTTTCATCTTGTCTATTTTGAGTCAATTATTCTTGCCTCTTAGATTATTTGTTTTAGAAACCTCCTTTTGGGGTTGAATTTATGCATCTACAGTTGTTTATTTTAGTGTCGTTTTAGTTTTATTTACAATACTTCAGCATTTTTTATTTTTCTTTATATAACCGTTTGGGCTTAATTAAAATTAATACATGGCTTGTACACACACACACACCTAAAGCAAAGAGCGCTTGGTTTACACCACCAATCCAAGACATAAACATCGTGATTAATTTATCTGCCTCAGTGAGCCTTTGTTTATCACTCTTCCATATTTTTGTGTCATTTGTGACTTGCCATCATTGCATCCCAAGTCGTTTATCTCAGAGAATACAAGGCCTTCTTCCTCAATTTCCATTAGGAATACTTACTCCACCATGTAGAATCTGAGTTAGTCCTCCACCGAGTCCCGATACCAACTATGATTCTAGTTCATCGGGTTCTTCCTTTGATTCTGAACTCGGTTCCCCTCCACCTCATTTCATCACCATGTCAGATGTCAATGGTCCTAAAGTTGGTCATCGCCCCAACCCTAATTTTGGAGCTACTACTAGTGGAGACACTACCGAAACCGTTCCGGTTACTCCTTTGCTACCTTTTATGGCAGGTTTAAGCCTTCCTGATTTCAGCCAGTTAATTAACAACCCTATAATCCACAATCTAGGTTGGCTTGGTATGCCAACTAAGATTCCTTAATACATTCCTAAGTTTGAAGGAAATTCTGAAGAGGACCCTAATAATCATGTCTGCTCCTTTCACATGTGGCATTCATCCAATTCTATCACTGATGACTCCATCCATCTTTGATTATTCCAACGTATGCTCACTAGAGAAGCTACAAAGTGGTATTTCAACCAGTTCACTGCCTCTCATTCCATTTTTGTGACTCTTGTTAAAGCATTTCTATCCTAATTCCATTTACCTCTCTACTATGATACCTGTACCGTGTTGTTGACTGCATTCTTTCAAGCTTCTACCACCCACATTTCTGACCATGTCCAAGAATGGTGTAGAAGAAGGAGCTTGCGTCGAGCTCCTACATTCGACAAATGTTTCTATATGAGTTGGTTTCTCATAACTCCTTTTCCTCATAGTGGTAAAGATGTTGCGTCTCACTTTCCTCAGACCGAGGAAGAAGCTCTCCAAGTGGCGTTGAAATATGACTTCATCTATACCCAATCTGGTTATGTTTATACCATTTTCCTAGATCTTCCTAGACCTGGGGGTGCCAACGCACTGGGGGCATCTCATGGCGCCAACGGTATCATTGGATCTCTTTCACATCCACATACTCATCCTTCCATTGGTTATGGTTTCCCTCAGGGAGGGACCAGTTCCTCCAGCACTTATCCCCCTACCGACAGCATGTATCTAGGAAAAATAATTCCTTACACATTTTCTCAACTACATCAAATGATGCCATGGCCAGCTCTTGCCCAACCTGTTTACCCAAATGTTGCTCAACCTCCTTTGTATCCTTATCCACAGCCCAGCGCTCCAACCTCTCCGGCATCAGCACCCCAGACTCTTGTGCCTTCTCAACCTCTACCACAAAAACCACCTCCCCCTCAGGGTCAGGTGTATGCATAGCAAAGTGTGACTAATCCTCCTAATTCCAAGAAAAAGAGGAAAGGCAACCAGAACCAACTAGTGCAGGCTAACCAAGGGCACCAAGGAAATCAACAAAACGCACCCCAAGGGAACCAGCCTAACACTACAAACCAGTAACATGGTGATCAACTCAAGAAGAACAGGCCTCTTCGTATGAACACGCCTTATTCTTGTTGTGGTGTACATGGCCATTATACTCATGATTGTCCCCTTTTACCCTAGACACCAGTTGTAGGAAGTGTTAGCACTACAATTTTTCAAAGTCTGGTCACTATTGTAGTTGTGCCTTTGATCCTATCTTGTCTCTAAACCTATGGTTGAAGGTCTTGGAGTGTTAAAATGCATTAGTTTTTTATCATTTTTAAATCAAAATGAAAATTCTAGTGCTCAAATTCCATTTAAATCCACTTTAAACTGTCGAGTTCCTTTGTTACTCTCCTGTAGAGTTTAAACACTTTAAAACTCATTTTTTACGCATTGGGTCGCTTTATTTATTTATCTTTTTTACGCTTTAAATCCATTAATAGGACCTACTTCATCGCAAATCAAAAATTCTCGGTGCATTCAATTATTCCTGCCTCCCTAAATCCCTTATTGCAATCAGTGGGACCCGCCTACCACCACATCATTCCGCACTATCGTATTTCTTTGTGGACCCACCTTACCTTATTTCGCAATCACCATTTGGAAATCCCTTTGTTATCGTCTACTACTACTTCCAAAAGACCCTTGATTGTGATAACACAAGGACCCATTTCCCTGCCATGTCACTTATCTTATCGCATATCGCAAATCCTATTGCTAACCATCTATGTTGCCTACTCTGTCCTGCGATTGCAATACCCCGATGTGATATATCGCATTGAAATTATACCACTTTGTTACCGCTTTTTGTTTCCCATTCAAAAAAACCCCTAATGTGATTGGTAGGACCCACCATACCACTTCACTTATTGCATATCGCAAATCATATTGCTAACTATCCATGTTGCCCCCTCCGATTGTGAAATGTGATAATCCTCTGATCCCCGATATGTGATAAGCTCCGATCCCCGATTTGTGATAACCCCTCCATCTGGCGATTGCGATATATCGCATTAGGATTCTTCCCTAATAATGTATTCACAATGCTTCACTCTGTGATTGCGATTGTGATATATTTTAATGCACTTACTCCTCCCTCTTATTATTATTCCACTTAATAGCTTGTCTCAGTTATTGTTACATTCCCATGCCTTTCACTTACTTTCCATTCCCGCACTTCACTTCACTCCGCTCCACTCTCATCCCAACACGTGGCTAGTATCAGCACACTTTTGAAATCATAGGCAGGATTTCAGAGGCTGTTATAGGTTTTTCAAGAATTTCTGATAGCACTTGTTTTAAAAGATTTTGATATCTATCAGAAAATATAACAGCACCTCCTCAAATCTCAAAGACAGATCTCATATATTGGTCAGGGTATTTATTTTTATTTGAATATTGAAGACCTGTTAAAACAAGAGGTATTTCTCACCTGAAAGGTGGTTATCTTCTAGTTGGTTACTAATTTCATTTAGCTGCTCCTACACTTTTGCAGATAAGGGTACAAGTGTTCTTTTCAGTTGGTAGATTGCACTTTTTGTGGAGGAAATTTTTTCCAAGCAATGAGGAGCACTCAACCACATCAACTCAGCCACCTCAAGCTCCATGCTTCCATGACCTATCTTTGTTTCTATTTCAGTTTTACTTTTATGTTTTGGATAACCTCTGTTATATGTAGAGGGTTGTAATAAAGTCTCAAAAACAGATTTACTCTTTTTATGGATGCTTTTTACAGAACTCCTTTTTTGTATATATACTATATAATACAACAGGAAAAGGGGTTCATGGGTTGCCTATTTCATGGCATACTTTGTGGTATATTGAGTATATAATATATCCAGATGCACTCTTGAGGACTCACAAACTGTGTGGTGCATGTATTGTTATCCCTTCTTTTTTTACATACTTTATTTGTCTTTCCAGATTTATCATAAAAGTTCTATCTTATGTTTTTGTTAATCTTGTGAACCTCCAAGAGATATGGATTTTTTTTGTAAGTCTTCTTCCAAGATTTCTTGATTCAGTATGAATTTAAAATTGTTCATAAGCATTCCTTGAGGTGGAGTTAAATCTCGTTTCACGTTTTTATAAGTATTTTGATCTAGCATGAATGTTAACCTATTTTTGTCAGTTTTGATTCATCAAGCATTCCTGAGTCATGAGGTCATGTTATTCAAAAGAATTCCTTGTAATGGGATTCTTAAAATGTGAAGTGAGATTCTTGTAAGCCTTTTAAAAGCATTCTTTCACTATACATTTTAGATCTATAATTTGTGTTACCCTTTCCTTTTAATAGCGGGATTCCTTTTTACTTATCCATTGTTTGTCTTCCATTCTTCTAACCATCAGGCTAAAAACTCAAACTTGCTACCACATCATGCACCAGTGCCCTCATATGCGTGAGAGATTCTTATCTGCTCGAAACCCATTTCAGTGTGTATGAGTTTCAACCACTTTCCAAAAACCTCAAATCAAATTATAATAAAATCCCTTGAGCTTAAGATGTGTCTGGTAAGGCGCTTGTCACAATCTAAGTATTGATTCTAGCACTAACATATTTTGGTGCGTCTTCTAGGTGAATAAGGTCTCGAAACAAAGTATTCTCTCGAGTCTTTTTTATTATTATTGATGATCAATTTTTGATGGTGAACAAGAATTGGCGACTTGAAGAAGATTATGATATTTCACCTGGAAACTCCATGACAAAGAATGATGTGGCAGCTCCATAGTTTTAGAATGTCGAAAGCCTTTGCTTCCATATTAGCTCAAAGGTTTTCTCCTTTAAATTTTTCGTCAATTCATGTTTTTCCTAATCCGGTGCATTCTACAGATGAATGGAAACATCATGTTTTAAGGTTTTGAGGAGATGAAGATTAACATCCTGCTAAGTACCTGATTAAATTTCATGAAATTATGCACTTGCTAGATGTGTTTCATGAAGATGTCCTCATAAAAATATTTTTGTTTTCCCTTGATGGAGATGCACGCAAATGTTTTTGGTCCTTACCTGCTGGTACTATTTCTTCTTTAAGGAAATTTCATGAAATGTTTCATCATTATTGTAAAGGACTATATTCATCTGAGTTATTTCTTAGTAACTACTGCGAAGAATCTGAGTGTTATGTTCAAAATGATAAAGTATATTCTTCTAGCAGTGTTATGGAAAAAAATTATGAAGAGTTTGAAAAAGGTATGGATCAAGATCAGATTCATACGGATCCAATTCTTCCTAGTACTTAGGATGAAGAATATGATGAGCATGATCTTCCTTTGGAACCTAATATATTGTTGCCATTTATTTCTACTCGTTTAAGTGCCTCTAACGATTTTGTTATCGAAGAAAGTAATCAATAGCTTAAATAAGATTTTGTTGCCCTTAAATGTAATGAAACATATGCAGTTAATGATTTGTTGCAAGGAGGACAAGAGTAGCCCAGTTTTATTGACATAGCAGATTTTAAACAACAACAACTTGGTCTTTTGGATAAGTTAGACATTCATCACATGTTTCATGATTCGGTTGTTGATTGGATGGATTCCTTTTCAGTAGGGTTCTCCAATATAGTAGCATTTTAAATGACACACATGATTTATAGCAGTAAGTACAAGTTTCCAATTCGTTTCTTGTCGCATATATTATATCCATTGTGGGTATTTTCAAACAGTAGCATGCAAGAGTTTCTTTTTAACGGTCAAATGATTTTATGGTTGCATTGGAAATCAAGTTATACTTGATTAGGCAAGCTTTCAGCTGATTAGAAGTAGGGGGATGGATAAGCTCACCACTCGAGCATTTATTTTCACTTTTAGATTGCAGTTTGATTTTCGTATTTTAGTCATGTTTAAATAAGTTGCAGAAGATTGAAATCTAGCTTATGACTCCATTACCCAATGGCTAGGCATGCTGGTCTTTTTGAGTTAATGAGAAAAAATTTTGGTTGGAGAAATAAGGGCTGGACAAGTCATTGGAACTACGGTGCTTGAAGCCTCACAGGGAGGACTTCATCCCTAATAGGAGCCACTATTAGCACTGCAATTTTTAAGTCCAATAACTATTGTAGTTGTGTCTTTGATCCTCTCTTGTCTCTTAACATATGGTTGAAGGTTTTGGAGGGTTAAAATGTATTAGTTTTTTATCATTTTTAATTCAAAATCCAAATTCCAACACTCAAATTCCATTTAAATCCACTTTAAACCCTCTAAATTAAATTATGTTATGATTTGTTATCTCACTGCCGAGTTCCTTTGTTATTCTCCTGTAGCATTTAAACACTTCAAAACTCCTTTGTTATGCTTTGGGCCACTTTATTTATTTATCTCTTTTACGCTTTAAAATCATTAATAGGAACTAATTCATCGCAAATCACAAATTCTTGGTACATTCACTTTATCTTGCCTCCTTAAATACCCAATTGCGATAATAGTGGGACCTGCCTACCACGACGTCATACCACACTATCGTATTTCTTTGTGGACCCACCTTACCTTATTTCGCAGTCACCATTTCACACTCTTTTTGTTATCATTTGCTGTCGCTTCCAAAAAACCCCCAATTTCGATAACACCAGGACCCATTTCCCTGCCATGTCACTTTGCTTATCACATATCGCAAATCCTATTGCTAACAATCCATGTTTCCTACTCCATCCTGTGATTGTGATACCGCGATGTGATATATCACATTGAAATTCCCCCACTTTGTTACTGCTTTATGTTGCCCATTCCAAAAAACCCCTGATGCGAATGGTAGGACCCACTTTACTGCCATGTCACTTTGCTTATTGCATATCGCAAATCCTATTTCTAACGATCATGTTTCCCCCTCCGATTGCAAAATGAGATAGTCCTTTGATCCCCGATATGTGATAAGCTTTGATCCCCGATTTGTGATAACCCCTTTGTCTTGTGATTGCGATATCTCGCATTGAAATTCTACCCCGATAATGTATTCACTCCACTCCACTCTTTGATTGTGATTGTGATATATTTTAATTCACTTACTACTCCCGCTTATTATTATTCCACTTAATAGCTTCTCTTGCTTATTGTTCCACTCCCATGCATTTAGCTTACTTTCCATTCCCGTGCTTCACTTCACTCCTCTCCACTCTCATTCTGACACGTGGCCATTATCACCACTCTTTCGAAAGCATATGCAAGATTTCAGAGGCAGTTACAGGTTTTTTAGGAATTTCTGGCAGCACTTGTTTTAAAATATTTTGATATCTATATAACAACACCTCCTCAAAGCTAGAAGACAGATCTCTTATCTTGGTCAGGGTATTTATTGTTATTCGAATATTGAAGACCTATTAAAACAAGAGGTGTTTCTCACCTGAAAGGTGGTTATCTTCTAGTTGGTTACTCCTTTTACTTAGCTACTTCTACACTTTTGCAGATAAGGGTACAATTGTTCTTTTCAGTTGGTAGATTTCACTTTTTGTGGAGGCAGTTTTTTCCAAGCAACGAGGAGCACTCAGCCACCTCGAGCTCCATGCTTCCATGATATGTCTTCATTTCTATTTTATTTTTCTTTTTATGTTTTATATAGGCTCTACTATATGTATAGGGTTATAATAAAGTCTCAGAAAAATATTTGCACTTTTTATGGAGGCTTTTTACAGAAATCGTTTTTTGTATATATACTGTGTAATGCAAGGAGAAAAGGGGTTCGTGGGTTGTCAATATCATGGCATACTATATTGTATATTGAGTATATAATATATCCAGATGCACGCTTGAGGACTCACAAACTGTGTGGTGTGTGTATTGTTTTCCCTTCTATTTTTATATACTTTATCTGTCTTTCCATATTTATCATAAAAGTTATATCTTATGTTTTTATTAGTCTTGTGAACCTCCAAAACATATGGATCTATTTTTTTAAGTCTTGTTCCAAGCTTTCCTGATTTAGTATGAATTGAAGATTGTTCATAAGAATTCCTTGAGGTGGAATTAAATCCTATTTCATGTTTTTATAGGTCTTTTCATCTAGCATGCATGTTAATCTGTTTTTTTCAGTCTTGATTCATTAAGCATTCTTGATTCATGAAGTCATGTTAGTCAGAATCATTCCTTGTAATGGGATTCTTAAAATGTAAAGTGAGATTCTTGTAAATATTTTAAAAGCATACTTTCACTATACATTTTAAACCTAGAATTTGTGTTACCCTTTCCTCTTAGCAGTGGGCTTCTATTTTACATATCCACTGTTTGTCTTCCATTCTTCTAACCATCAGGCTACAAATTCAAACTTTCTACCACATCATGCACTAGTGCCCTCATATGCATGAGAGATTCTTATCTAGTCAAAACCCATTTCAGTGTGTATGAGTTTCAACCACTTTCCAAAAAACTCAAATCAAATTATAATAAAATCCCTTGAGCTTAAGATTTGTATGGTTAGGCACTTGTCACAATCCAAGTGTTGATTCAATGCTAACAGGAAGCATAAGCAGCATCTAGAGGATAGCAAGCCACCACTTCGGTTCCTCCAAATATTGTGCCAGCTCAACCATTTGTGTTCACTAATCCTTTCCCTCAACAATGATATGTGGTTGCCCAACCCCCGCAAGGTCAAGCCAGCCCTCATCCTTCCCAGTTTGGTACCCTAGAGTACCATATTCTCAAGATTAATTCTGAAGACGTCAATATCTCTGATGTCAACCTTGAGACTAGGTCTCGCTAATATCACAAGCCACTTGCTACGTCTACAATCGAGTCCCAAACTAAAGTTCCAAAAGAGTCCATTTCGACACCAAATTATCCCTTATAGATTCCTCAGCCTAGGGAAAAGGTCATTCACAAGATCCACAAAGGGCCATTACGCTGAAATGATGCTTCTTCCAATGCTGCCCACACCTACAACATATTAGATGACTTGGCACAATCTCCTGCTACCATGTCAATGCTGGAAGTCCTCCAGTCATGCCCATCTCAAAGAAAAGCTCTACTATCTACTTTGGGAATTGTGGATCATTAAAATGATCATTTGATCCTATTTGATTTTGAAAAATTAAAACATCCCCCTTTACCTTCATCCATTTCCTTCCAAATACCAGTCAAGCTTCGTAATGCCAATGTTTTGCGATGTATCATTGACAAGGGCGCATCCACCTATGTGATGTATGCCTCTATTTGGAATGAGCTCATATCACCCCACTTAGCCTCATCCACCATCACTTTTCATGCTTGGGATGGTCACCCTTCTCAGCCCCTTGGCATGTACCGTAATTGTCATGTCAGTCGTGCGGGCAAGATTGTTTATCTTGACATTGAGTTCATTGATTCCCCCTTGGATTACAATATCCTCTTGGTTCGTAGCTATACCTATGTGATGTTTTTTGTCGCATCTGCGGTTCACTGTAAGATGTGGTTTCCTTGCAATGGAAATATTGTCACCATTGATCAGTTGACATATTAAGAACTGAAGTCTCAGACTTCCCCCAAGTCTATCATGTTTTCAGTGGCCGATAATAAATTAGTTGCACCTCTCAACAATGTTTCCCCAGGAGTCTATAAAGATTCCACCTTACTTGGTGCATTCCCTGGTCACCCCCTCTTATCACTGACCCCAGCTCGTCGAATTTTTTCATGATGCAATTGTCTCAGGATAGCCACAAGCGGTCCGGTTCAACTAGCCAGTAGCCAACGCCTCCACAACCTGCTGGTGGTCACTCGACGAAGCCTTCAAGACCTTCTCCTCAAGGACATTCTTCCTCTGCTGGTGTCTCTTCGACCCTTTTTCAACTAGGAAGAGTTTCCCCTAGCTTTAACCATTGGGTAGCCATTCCACTAGGCCATTACCCTTCTGGTCAGATACCATTTCTAGCTCCCCCCTCTAGAATATTTTTGGTGTTTGTTATGGCTATGTTGAGCCTTCCTAATTTGACCTTGGCGATCCCAGTCTGGTAAATTGATCCCCCAGCCAACACTCTGCCTGGTCAGCTCAAACCTTATACCTCTTTGACCCCAGTCCAATCAATCACTATGACCCCTCCATTTGCTTTAGTTCATTGGCCACCTCAATAGGAATCTACTCTTGTTGTGAAATCATCTGGCGAGGGGGGAAAATCTAAAAGGAAGGAACCTAAGGAAAAGCCCCCCCAAAAAACTCTTGCTCCTCTTAAGCCTCCAAATTAGTCACCTCCATGCACTTTGTGTGATGTTGTTGGGCATGCCACCCATAATTTTCCTGAACTTCCTCATCTTAAAAATGTGGTCAATGAGACTTTTCTTGAATCCGATATCCTAGAGGTCCATTTTACCTTACCTAATTCAGATAATAAATTCAAATCGTTGCACACGAATCACTATTGTGTTTTGTGTGATATTTATTGCCACTATTCTCATCATTTTTCCCGTATTCATGACTTTCGCGACACCCTTGAGGCTATTATCCAAATAGAGGCCACCTGTAATGGATCATGTACTACTATACTTGTGATTTCTGCTTTAGTAGAGCCAAAGGACATGTCTACACCCATTGTGATACCTCTCCTCAATGTCAAGATGACAGAACCTTCGACCACTATCCTCTATCTATCATCATCCATGAGATCCATGGGGAACAATCCTCTAGGGAATCCCTTTCTGTTTTGACTAAACCTCCTTTGGCGATCGCCCTGGTCTCAACATCAGTACATGTTTCATGTACTAGCTCTTCGTCTACCCTCTGTAACGATGTGTATGTGAACCAAATATCTCATGATGATTTGTTAGATATCCTTGCCGCGTCATGTGGTCTTTCTTCTTCCAGTCCTCCCATCTTCCATTCTGATGAAAAAATTATGGAAGCAATGAGCACCCCTTACTTTCCCTAGGATGATATGCACCACCATGCGTACTTCTTTCACAGTAGTCCCATGACCAATATGCTATGGCATCCAAATACATCATCCATAGTGAAGTCAATGGGATATATCCCCCCTTACATCAAACCCATGAATTCGATCCACATACACCTTGTGGCCCATTAACACCCAATTTTTGGGCAAGGGGGCATACCTTCTAGAGGATTTCAAAGGCCAACACTTTCCTAACCCTCACAATGCACTCTACTTTAAGAGATTTTACCCATAGCATCTCCCATCGAGATGTGTGTTTTATTTCTATCATACATTTAGGTAGCTTTCATTTTTCATCATCATCTCATTTGTTTTCTTGTGTCACCTCTCAGATGGATACATAATCCACACCATATATCGACTATGCCGGCGGTGTAAGTTTCTTCTCCTAGAATCTAGCCTCGGTAGCTTGGGCCATTTTTACCCCCATGCATTTTTTTAGTCCTCTCCAACAATGTATGCATTGGATCTGCCACCAATAACCAAGCCGAATATGATATTGTGATACGTTTGTTAGTCAATGCCCTTGATCATCACATCCTTCATCTTCATGTTTGTTTAGATTCCTTGCTTCTTGCCATATGGTGTGTATCTTGTGAATAACCATGTCCATTTTAGAAGATACTTACGAGTGAAGTTCTTAGTGTGTGAATTTGAAACCATTTCATTCAGTCATGTACCTAGATCCCAAAATCACTATGTAGATAGCATTGCAAACAATATTCTAGATTGGAACTTATCACATGCATTTAACACAAGACAATAATCATAAACAAATGGAAAACCATATACTCGTCATATATAAAAGATACATATCCATAATATGTGTCGAAAAAATTATAAACTTTTTGGAGTCCACTACTCTAATACATATGACATGCCTGTAGCATGTTACAAAATCAAAACTGCAAGCACCACATGCCCCTACATCTAATCACTAACTGGAGGGTCCCAAACCAATGGCTCAGCTCCAGCAGCGCATAGATCCTACACAGCCTCTCTGGCCATCGCCATGCGCTGCATGACCCCTCGCCACTTAGAGGGTAGCCCTATACATCCCTCGATGTACTGGTCCTCAATATCGTGCCATCCATGCTTAGATATGCTGGTCAACATCAATTCACACTTGTAGCGTACATCCTCTAGTAGAGCCTCATAGTCAGGTCTCTAGTCTCCTCTCACCCCAATAGACTCTACAGCCCCTGGCAACACATGTCATCCCATATACCCTATCGACTTCACTGGTGCTATATATGCATATGAAAAGTAACGAATCAGTACCACATACATATTATAAAAACTTAAAGATGCATCATAATATATAACAACTTTCACTTACCATCTGGTCCCCATGCTCGACCCAGCGGAAGTGGCAAGTTAGGGTCCCCCTGAAAGTTCATACCACTATATGTATAGTTGTCTATATACAATGGTATATGATCCCAATGTGTGAATAACTCAGGTCGGAACAACCGTCCAACTCCCCCGCCGCCTCCTCTCTGCAGTAGCTGCCCCCAGCAGCGCATCCTTCACTCATGTGGGCCCCCATTCTAGATCTATACATCAGGCCGAAGTGTGGGGATCTTCTCGAAGAAGAATGAGCACAACACTGTACCGAAAGAACTTTCATGGTTCACTTGGTGGTTGCATAGCGCAAACTGTCATTTCACTGACGAAAACATCATATGGGCCCACCCATAGTAGGTCCAACTCAATACACTCTCAACTAACATCATCTACCCCCCAGTGATGTGGTGGATAGCCTGGTTTCCTAGGATCCGCAGTACTGCTATGGTGACAACACGTGTCTCTAGCATCACTAGATCATCAATTAGTATGGTCATGCCCTTAGCATGAACATATGGTCTATAGTGGTGTTCCATGAACTCTGATGTGTTCCACCCCCGTAGTAACACCAATTGTATATTTCCCACCACCCCTAGTGGCGGGAGTTTGGTCAAGAATTAGAAGTCCTGTATGGTAAAATTGATATAGTGCCCCTGCACTATAAATGCCTCTTGGTCTAGATCCTAGTAGCTGGCTATCCTGGAAAGCAAGGGCTGCCCTACCCTCATTAGTGGGTTCTCAACCAACTTGAGAACCCCGTACCTCACAAGTGTGCCTCAGACCACATGATCCCCCTGGATCTCGACACAAAGCACATCCAAATCCCTCTCTCTCCAGTTAATCTTAAGCTCTGCCATAACTACACAAACCCATCATGTTTTTCATATCAGAGAAAGATAAACTACATCCCAAATCATCAAGTCCCAGTCCCTAGCCAAAAGCAGGACAAACCCCACTTTTTGGCCAACTCGTAATTTTTAAGCCCTGTACTTGAGAGCTCACAGCTTTCACCACTGGAAACTACGAGCTAGGTCACAATACATGGCCTCGTAAGTGCGAGAAGGCCATGCGAATGGGAAAAGTGTTGTTCCTCGGCTCTGGGAACCTAATCTGAAAAATTGAATCGCTAAAAAAGTAGAGTAGGGTTAGGTCACCAACCTGCAACTGACGGATCTCGATTCAAACAGTCGTTTTATCCGCTACGATCACAGCAAGATTTAGTGTCTTCTCCTCCTCTCAAAATTCACGACAGCTCCACTAACAAATGAATAAAATTGGAGGGAAATCTCCCTATTAAAAGAAAAACCCTAATTTTTCTTTCTCCAATTGCGACCAAATTGTAGCTCAGTTTGATGAACCATCAGCACCATTGGAAACATCTCACCAAGATCTAAAATGAGTATCCTTTTTTTTCTGGTAATTTGATACTTCACCCAGAAGCCAATTTTCCAAGAAGGGTCACTTCATCACCTCTCAAAATCGGATTTCTTCAATTGCGCTGCTTATACTTGGGACACCACTTTACCTTTATACTTTTCAAAGAATGTGTTAATTTATATCATGAGTAACCATATTTTTCTCATGATTTTATGGTCCCCATCGGGCCTATTCTATGTGGCAGCCTCATCGAGTCACCCTTATTCAGAGCATCCAAGCTTGGTCACCATGGAATTCATGGAGTATTTCCCCAGTCCCTATGCCTCTTGTTATAGTATTCCATCCATTTGTGCCTTGTTCCTCTCTCGTGTCGTCCACTTTGGCCTCCAGTCATACTATCCCTTATCCCCTCAGGATTCGAGTTAGTTGCTGCCATGTCATCCATATTTTTTATGCTCTGACAAGGGAAGTAGTTCATTCGCTACTCAGTCCCCCCATTCCATCATCATCCTTGGTTTTGGTCAAGAAATCATGTTACTATGATCCATCATGCCATAGTTGAGGATTCCCCATTGCCTGACCTATGGCAGACCTCCTTCTGTCGACATCAACACATTCATTCCAAAAGACAAGTCTAGAGGGAAATGTACCTTGGTTCCAAATTCCATTCTTGTTCAGTGCCTCAGATCAGGCAAAGGGACTCCTCATTGCCCTTTTACTTGATTTTTTCTCATCCTCTCATTATTTCATGATCGATATTCATATACTCGATGGTTCGGTTAACCAACAGATTGTACCAGTGATTCCCAGGTGTGTGTGAGATGTTTCAGACGTCATGAGGGGGTGGCCCTTTAGGTAGCCCCCCACATGCATAGATGACCTCATATTATGCTACAACCTCAGATTCAGCTCCTCAGATTTATGGGTTTGGTTCCAGATGCTTGTAGTTCCTATAGCATGCATGTATCACTCACATTATCCATTCATATTTTCAGAGCCCTTTCCTATTTATCAAGGCTTCTTTGGTTGTTATCATGTCTCATGTACTTAGATATTATTGTATTCAGTCCTCGCTGCTATCCCAAGTGCAATATGTATGTGGGATCCATTATATTTTTGTATGGCCCATATTATGCTAGCATGTCATGTACCATTTATCGTGTACTTTATTGCTCAGTCTCATTTTACTGGGCACACAATTATTCTTTGTACTTTGTCATCTCGACGAGCATAGGTATGCCACCCCTGCCTCACTAAGAACAGGTACCCAAACATTAAAGGAGAATTATATCATTCGTAGGTCTTGCCCCCTCTGTTACTATCCTCTCTCACTTCACTCTGTCTACATATCTCTCTCTTTCTGACTCCCCTTCGGTATCTAGTGATTGGGTTCTTACAACGTACTTCGGTCATACGATTAGCTCATAATGCTCACACGTTGGGGGGACGTCTATTACACCAATTTTTGGTCATATAACCATTTACAATTATATGGATCAAAGTACACCATGTAAGACCAATTTTACCATAGTAAAATTTCTTTCACTATAAGAAATAATTTAATAAACCATATTTTATTAAGTTATTTCTGGTTCAAATAGGAAACCCAATGAGGAATAATTAAATAAACCACTGTTTAAATAATATTCGTGGTCATATTTAACCCAATTATGAGAATTAATTAGATAAATCATTATTTATCTTATTTTTCTCTAGGAATAATTAATTAAATCATTATTTAATTATTATTCCCTGTTAAATTTGACTAAATCACCTAGAAATAATTAAACAAATCATTATTTGTTAATTATTCCTAAACCACATTCTTGAAATGATAAATAAATCATTTATTTGTTTATTATTTCTAAATAAAGGTATTTAACCAATTTAAATACCTTTTCCCTCCAAAAAAATATAATAAAATATTCCAAGTGATTCGATCTAGATCTTGGTTAATAATATTTTATTATTCTCCATTATTGAGGATAAATCAATATTTTATTATAAATAGGAGGGGTTTCCATTCATTCTTCACTTTCATCACTTTCACTCTCACGCTTTGATCATTCTCATTGCTGCTACTATTTTCTTGCTTCTTGAGCTCCCATAGAGTTCACATTTTGGGTTTTCTACACCATCGAGAGAGAGAAACTTCTGGATTTGAAGTGTTGAGGAGAACCAAGAACCCATCCCATTGAGGGGGACTAGTAACATCATTATTTTTTTCCCTTCCTAGGTGTTATAATACATATAAAATTCTTTATACCTTGTCTTGTCTATTGGATGCATGGAGAAACTCTTATTTCTTTTTATTGTTTAATTGTGTTTACTAAATAGATTTGGGTTTTTTTAGCATTTGTTTTGATTATCTATTGCAGATCTAAGGAATTTAAGCAGTCATCTTTGTTGTTAGGGTTGTTTGTCACACACAGCTAAAGTGAGCCCTTTTCATACACTTTCGTTAAGAATTTACGCTAACATTTATGATTTCTTGGAAATAGATTAATGTTAGTTATCCTTATTCATATTTTATTTTTGTAGCTTAGAATTTAGTTCAGTGATCAGAGTAGTGTTATGGCATAAAATAGATGTTATTCAAATTCAACTCATCTTTTCCATCATATCACTGTGTTGAAGATCAATGGATGTATGCATGTGTTTGGTCGTAGGGTTGTGTTGATCTGCAAGAAAGGGCACCTCTTTCACCTCCATTTTGGACTCATCCATATTCTCTTTCCATCTCTTAATTATGTCCCAAAACTCTATTTCTATAGTCACTATGCCTAGTACATTTAAGAGATTATGAGAATTTATCTTGGTGCAAGATAGACCTATGAGAGGCCCTGGGCTTGGCTACGAGGTTTCCCCAGCCTTCCTTCACTCTCTCTAACCTCGCTCCACCTCTTCATGCCTTCAATACTTCATGTCCACACTAAAACACCATCAGAACCCCTCGTGTAGCATTATAGGAACTCTTGTAGTAGCCCCTGTATCTTGCATGTAGCACCATCTTCCTTCACCTATTTTTCCCCCAACTTCAACCTTAGCTCAGCGAGGATGAATTATGACCCCAATTTTTGATTTGATGATCAATATAATCTCCTAGACCAATCCAACCATCCATCTTCCTCACTATAAAATAAAGTATAATTATTCTTTTAATTGCAAGCAAGATACAATTTAGATTTTTAATTTTCAAGAAAGTGTGAAGTTGATAGATGATACATGAAATTATGCTACTAATTTGATGAATTATGCAAAGTAGAGTAGTTTTTATTCTGCAAGTATTTTAGCTTTATTTCCCCTTCATGAAGTGATAGTTAGCATCTACAAATTTAACAAATGGAAGTTTTACTTTTTTAGTTAGAGTCAATTTTCAACTGTACTTTCATCATAAATTTTTCACTGTAGACAAGTAGGAGGAATGGTATCTGAAAAATCTAATATAATGTAATAGATAAGGGTGACATGAGTATAATCCAATCTACTATTCATATAAAACTGTCACCTCTAAGTCTGTATGAACCCCAGGTTCATAATTTGAGTCGAGGAGCCCTTAGGAGTTGCAACACTCTTTGTGCAATACTAGGGCTCACCAATTTTTGGCATCATTACAGGGAGGTGTCTAAGTAGATGATTGTTTATTCTTAAGCATTGTTTTCTATTTTGCATTAAATTTTGAAAAAGTGAAAAATCAAGAAAAATTTTCTTTCATTCCTCATAAGGGTAGGGATAATCAAGGAAAATTATTACCAAAAACCCCCACACCCTCAAGCAGTCAACCTTCACTCTTCTTCAATGTCTATGAAATTCCCTCTCTAACTACAGGGGAGTTATAAGACCCTCTACGTGAGAAACATGAAATTTTTTAAGAACATTTTGGGGAAGAAGAAGAACCTACTTCACCTACCCAAGTTATGGCTAAAAACAGGAATGATGAGATTTTCCCCATCATAGAAACCAATGGAGAGGCTAGAATGAAGAATATAATCCCTTCTTCCCTTCCAAACTTCCATGGCCTAACCTCTAAGGATCTTGACACCTTCATGTTTTAATTTTTTGTTTTTTTTAGTACCTATGACTATTTCATTGATGAGAAGAAGCTAAATTTCTTCCCCTCTACCCTTAAGGACGCAACCTTGCGCTAGTTTATGTGTATGCCTGGGGAAGCATCGCTACCTCGACCCAAACACAATATGACTTTAGTGGTAAGTATAGGTACTATTGTAGGTCAAATAAGCAAAGGATTAAATCTTTAGCATCACTCTTGGACCTAATGAATCCTTAGAAGACTATGAGGAAATATTTCAACTCAATTATAGGAGGGCCCACTGTACCCTTGATCATGAGTTGCGCAACCTAGTTCTTCTCCGAGGGATAAGGGAGGAAGTGTTGGAAACCATCATATTCTATCTGGAGGAGATATATATCAATTACCCTATGATTCATCAAATCTATATTCAAAAATCACTCTAAGGTTGTTAGCAAAAAGGACAGGCCTAGTTAAGGCTTGGTCAATTCCTTTCCCTCCACCACATCAACCAAGAATGATATAGGGAAAATGTTGGAATATTTCAATAGTGAAATGATGCATAAATTTTCATTACAAATGTATACCATGAAAATCAAGAGAAAGCAATAGGAAGCAGAGATGACTCTATCTATTTTCTATCCTAGATGCACTAAAAGATATCCTAGGAATGAATGCCCATTGAATTTCATAGAAGTCTTCCTAGTCTCTGAAGAAAACCATGAAAAAGATAAATTCCCCTCTTTTTCTAGCATTAAATATGTATACCAAGGGGAAGAAGCTGGGTCAGAGCAACTTTACTTCATTAATGAAATGAGGTATCAAGGACCTCAACCATATCAACAGGGCATGAAAGTTGCACATTACTCTTATTACAATCCAAATCAGAATGCACCTTCCTATCCTTTGTACTCTTCCACTCATCCATCATGGTCCACACCTCCTTATTTTACTTATTCTCCTCCATATCATCCTCATCCTTTCAACCATCATTTTCATCCATATCTTGCCCAATTTTCTCAATGGGACAACCCATCACAAGGGTGGTGGCCTCAAGTCAACCAACCTCCTTCTTTACCGCATCCACCCCAATCTCAACCACATCGCCATCGTCCTACTCCAACTAAGAAACCTAAAATTTTTGCTCAACCCAATCTGAACATGAACAACAAGAAAACACAATAGTTCTATAGTGGAGAGACATATTATCCTTCTTATGATGTGGAAATCCAGGAGATAAACCTTCGGTCTAGGAGACTGCTCCTGGGTAATCATCCACCTTCTCCACTTGAAGAGCCTTAAGAAGAGAAGGAAGGGAGTGCTCCTAAATTTAATCCACCTCCATTTCTTGAAATTTTGATCCACCCTATCCAGCACACCCCATAAGAGATTGAACTTCTCGGAGAATTGAAAATTTTGTTTGTTAAGATACCCCTTCTCCAAGCTATTAAAGATGTTCCCATCTATAATAATATTACGAATGAAAAATGTTTCAAAAATCCTGGGAGAAGTAGAAGACACACCGCCACCACCAATGTTGTTGGGAAACTATCTGATCTGATGATGGGGAGGGTTATATTCCTGAAATACCTAGACCCTAGAAGCCTAGTAGTGGATGTGCACATTGATGATATTATAGTCCCTAATACCCTAATTGATCTTGGTTTTGGAATAAATGTGATGACTAAGGATACCATGCTAAAGATAAATCTCCAAGGAGCTTTGAGGAATACCAATATAGTGTTGCAACTTGCAAAAAGATCCACAGTATCTCCAGAGGGAATTTTCAAAGATGTTATGGTGTCCATTTTCTCTTGGGAATATCCTATTGATTCCCTAGTTTTCTGGCCCAAAACCAAGTTTAATCGCTATCCTTTTATCTTAGGAATACTTTGGTTGGCCATTGTTAATGCCTACATTAGTTGTAGGGTTGGGAACATGACTATTAAATGTACATTTATCAAAAAAATTGGTATTGTATCCTCCTGGTCAGCATTCTATTGAATATGAATTACCCTTGTGGTTAGAAGAAGAGGAAGAAGATGAATCATATCACACAACCCCCTACCCAATATGCACTCTAGATACTTTTATAGGAGGGGGGTGACCTGATGAAGATGACCTCATTGACCATATCCTTTAGAACCAACCTCCCATTGTAATACCAACTGATGAACTTGTGAAATAATATAGGAGTAGTGCTTGGATTGAAATATTCTCAGTTGACTCAAGTCCTAAACATGCCAATATCATAGAGTTTGTCCCATCCAGAAATTTAAAAATAAGCCCATCTCTCTCACCCAAACAAGAAGAACAATTATGTAATATACTAAGGGAACACTTTGATGATGTTTCTTGGGATTATAAGGAAATTAAAGGGTTGCAACCCTTGGTTTGTACTCATCATATTCACATCAAATAGGGATTAAAACATTTGTGCCAACCTTTTTGGTAATGTGTTTCTTGTGTTCTATAATATTGATTGTCCTTGATGGAAACTCTCTGGAAAAGGACGAAGAAACTATCTGTATGAAGAATCTCAGCAGTCTCTCAGAAGTGTTGTGCAGGAGATTGGTTATTTTTAATATGTCACAATGTATACGCGGGTTTGTAAAGGCCAAGTCGCGTTTTCACGTGGAGAAGTACGTCACAAGTCGCGTATGCCTATTTGTGCTCCAAAATTATAATACCAGGGGGCTTTACCATGGTATTAGCCCACAGTATTGAGCGTTGTATTATCTATTTGATTCCGTCTAGGATTACCATCAGCAGTTGAGTGGGTTTGACTCATGGTATTGGTAAAATATAATTCTATATAAGGAGAAGAAGATCATAGTGCAAAGCGTGCATGAGTAAGGGTTGTTAATGAATAAATTTCTCTAAGGAATATCTACATGGATGAACTCTATTTTTGATTGATAGATCTAAATCTATGATGCACCTATGGATATAATGATGGTTCAAGATCTGTAGATCTGAAGATGATGAAGCTCTAGTATGATCTACTAAAGAAATGATGAAGAACTGGCGCAAGTCTATTGAAGAAAATGAAGAAATATAGGTAAGTTTTAGAGATCTGGTCTGTTCTGCAAAATCTACTTTTATAGATCTATACGCTAGTTGGTCTCAGTAAAAATGTGTATATACGTAGGTTCGCTTCATGAAAAGCGTGTATGGAAGTTAGAGTTTTCTGAAGAATGTATACACAGAAGTATATGCGGGTTGGTGTGCAGGAAAGTGCGTATGTACGCGGCTTCAGTGAAGCAAAGTAGCGTATGTTATTTTAATTAATTGTTTCTTAGGGTCGAGTTTGTATTTGCATATCTATTCTGAAGTCTGGGTTATTTCTGAAGTTCTGGTTACAATGTTTTCACTGCTCTAATTGAAGTATTGGGCAAATTTTATGATTGTTGATAAAGGGTTGTGTTGATGATATTCGATCCAGTATGAAAATTGATGAAACGTGGTCTGCAGTAGGTTTGAGGGTTGAAGCCTTCAGTATGGAAGTAGAAGCTTTCTGCCAGTAGAAGCTAGTGTTATGTTCAGGGGGTTGAAGCTCCCTTCTAGGAGTGGCTGGTAAACGAGAAGAAAGGGGGTTGGAGCTCCCTTCCAGTAGAAGTTGGTAAAAAGGTGAAGGTTGCAGCCTTCTGAAGGTAGAATCTTGCGTACTGATATGAGTCTGCATCAGTACAATGTTGTAAACATTTTTCCATATAATAAATATTGAAGACAGAGACGAAAGCAGTGGTGGTTTTCTCCCGAATTAGGTTTCCACCTTAAATATTGGTGTTCATGTGTGTTCCACTTGTGTGATGTTTTATAGTGCTACTACTGCACATATTTACTAATTATCTAACCTGATGCATAACTGGTAAATATTATTTAAATACTGTTTCTGAGAAGTTTTCTAAAACTAGAAATTTATATCAGTATAGGCTAGTTTCTTTCAGCATATCTGCATGTATACGTGAGTTCGGTTCATAAAATCCGCGTATGGAATTCTGCAAAAGAAAAGGTTAAATTTATAGATATGAGCTCTAAATGTTGATTCACCCCCCCCCCCCCCCCCCCTCAATGTTTTTCCCAACAATTGGTATCAGAGCAGGTCCTTCTAAAGAAGCTTAGTCGCTAGAAGGAAGATCAGCCAAGATGAGCAATCAATATGGGAAAACATCTATCATGCCTCCACTCTTCAACGGAAACAATTTAATCTTCTGGAAAACATGGACAAGATCATATCTTCAGTCTCTTGGAGAAGATGTATGGGCTATTGTTGAAGGAGGTTATCAATATCCAGCCTCAGTTCCAACAGATGCAACGACAAGAAAGAAATATGAAACAAATGCAAAGGCAGTCAATGCACTATTAGGGAGTCTAATTGAATCAGAATTTTTCAAGGTCATGCAGTTGAATACAACAAAGGAAATATGGGACAAAATCATTCTAAGCTATGAAGGTGATACAAAGGTAAAAAGTGCTAAACTCCAAACTCTCATAATTCAATATGAAAATATTAGGATGCATAATGAGGAGAGAATTGCCAGTTTCTTTTTATGTCTAGATGATATTGTAAATCGTATGAGAAATTTGGGTGAAACCATAACTGACACTACTCTGGTTGAAAAAATTTTAAGATCTCTAACTTCAAAATTTGAGTCAAAAGTGTCTGCTATTGAAGAGAAGCAGGATCTTCAAAGTCTTACTATTGTTCAACTTCATGGCATTCTAACTGCATGTGAAATGAGAAAAGGAGGATCATCTGAATTCAAAGCAGCCATCTTTAGATCTTCTACAAAAGGAAAAGAAGTACAAGAAATAGAAGGATCAGGGTATGTTTCAGAAGAAGATGAGGTAAATTTTGTAAAGAAGCTCCAACTTGGCACTGGGAGGTTCAGAGGTAACCTTCCTTTCAAATGTTTTGCTTGTGGAAGAGTTGGTCATTATGTTGCTAAGTGTCCTCATAAATAAACACATGAAAAAGGAAAGGAAGTAGCAAGAAGAAATAAGAATCGGTTTAGCACTAGAAAAAGTTATTATACTCATGAAGATAGTGATGGGTTTTCAGATAGTGAGGAAGAATCTGATCAAGATCTTATACTTCTCATGGCATTTGAAAAGAAGTCTAAACAAGAAAAGGATAATTTTATGGATGCTCTAGAAGACAATGATTTTCTTGAAGAAATCAATCAGCTCAATATATGTTTGGAAGAAAAAAATATATCCACAGAAACTCTAAAAATTTAGCTTGAAGAAAAGGAGAAACACAATGAGAAATTAGAATGTGAAATAGTAAGTCTAAGAAAAGAAATTGAGAAACTAAAGACTTTGAATCTTAGATTTGCTAGAGGATTTGAAACCTTAGATGAAATTATCAAGGTACAACGTTCTCCTCTTATAAAGACAGGTCTTGAATATGTCAGAGAATCTTCTTAGTCTTCAGCACCAAACTATCTAAAAGCGGCTACAGCTAGCCTACAGCATTCTGCCACTCAGCAAGGAAAGAAAGAAAAATTACAGGTAAAGCATGACCACCTCAATATAAATAACACTAACAGGAATACCTTTCAGAGAAATACCAACCAACAGGTAAACAAAAATAGAAGGTTCCATGATCGCAGAAATTTCTTCTTCAATGGACAATGTTTCTCATTTGAGAGTGCAAGATTCTGTGATCATTTGGTAGTTTGAAACGCGTCGTTCCTAAAATTCTCATGTTATTTTCCCGGAAGATTTATATCTAAAATGTTTCTCATGTCATAATTTTGGTCATAAATATTTTCAATGTGTTGCATACAAAACCATCATCACTAGAGAAGCAAGAAAGAAAAGAATTGATACTGGAATAAAGAAGAATACATATAGCAACTTTTCTCCTCTTCAAAATGAAATTGAATGTGATTATTGCAATAACTTTGGTCATGAAGAATCTGAATGCAGGAGCAAACTTCAGCCAAAAGAGCATATACCTTCAACTTCCAAAATATGGAGAAAGAAGGAATTACAAGTTGAGAACTGTGGCATATATTTATTTGTAGAAGGAGAAGAAAATCAATGGTACATTGATAGTGGATGCTCAAAACACATGACAGGTGACAGAAATAAACTTCTTGCATACAATGCTCTAGAAAGAGAAAAGAATGTTACTTTTGGAAATGATACCCCTGCTATCATTAAGGGAAAAGGTTATGTTTTTCTAAAGGAATAGGTGAAATTTAACAATGTCATGTATGTGGATGGATTAAAGCATAACCTGTTAAGTGTAAGTCGAATGTGTGATCAAGGAACTGAAGTTGTCTTTATCTCAAAATAATGTGTGGTACGTGATCTTGATATAGGAAAAACAATCATAAAAGGAAATAGAACACCAAGCAATTTGTATGTATTGAAAGGCTGTAAAGAACAATGTTACTTGGGTAAATCTTCAGAAAATTGGTTGTGGCATAGAATATTGGGGCATTTGAGCTTCTCTCAAATCAAAAAATGTAGCAGACTCAAATTTTTTCGTGATCTTCCCAATATTACTCTGCTTGAGAGTACCATATGCAAATCTTGCCAATTCAATTAGCAAACCAGAGTGCAATTTAATGCCAAAGAAGGATCAACAAGTAAGCCTCTTGAAATCATTCATACTAATATCTGTGGACCTATGAGAAAAAATTCACCCCGTGGAGAACAATACTATATTCTGTTTATTGATGATTTCTCTAGAATGTGTTGGATTCAGTTGCTAAAACACAAAGATGAAGCATTCGAAAAATTTCAAATATTAAAAGCACTGGTTGAAAATGAATTAGATCTAAAAATCAAGTGTCTTAGATCTGATCGAGGAGGTGAATATATATCAGATGAATTCTTTGATTTTTGTGAACAACATGGCATAAAAAGACAGTTTTTTGTAGCTGGTACCCCACAACAAAATGGCGTAGTAGAAAGAATTAATAGAACAGTTCAACAGATGGCTCGGGCTATGCTTTATGATTCAGGAACACCTGACACATTTTGGGGAGAAGCAGCACATACTGCGCTAAATATTCTTAACAAAGCACATGTTCCTGTAAATAGTGACAAAACTCCATATGAGATCTGGTATGGTAATCTTCCCACTGTAAAGCATTTTAAAGTTTTTGGAAGCAAATGTTTTATCAAGAACAATGATGAAAAAATTGGCAATTTTGAACCTAGATCAGATGGAGGAATATTTCTTGGTTACTCTTCTAGAAGTAAAGCATATAAATGCTACAATAAAAGACTTCAGAAGATTTTTGAATGCATTGACATTGTAATTGATTAATCTCTCTTAGCTCCAAAAGGGGAAATACAAACAACAAATGAAGATGATGATGATGTATATCTTATTGCATCTAATAGAGATAATATAGAAGGTGAACCCAATGAAGCAGCAAAAGAAGATCTATCTGAAAAGGCTCCATCCAGGTATGTTCAAAAGAATCATCCAGAATCTCAAATTTTGGGAGAAAAAGGATCAGGTGTCCAAAAAAGAAGAACTATTGTAGGCTCTACTTGTTATCTAGCATTTTTATCCACCATTGAACCACATAATGTCAATCAAGCTAGAAAAGATGAATGTTGGATTCAAGCCATGAATGAAGAACTTGATCAAATTGAAAAGAATCATAGTTGGGAACTAGTTCCAAGACCTCATGATAAAAATGTTATTGGAACAAAATGGATATTCAAAAACAAGTTAAATGAAAATGGAGATGTTATTAGAAACAAGGCTAGACTTTTTTTTAAAGGGTATGCTCAACAAGAAGGTATAGACTTTAAAGAAACATTTGCTCTTGTAGCTAGACTTGAAGCCATCAGAATGTTTCTTTCTTTTTCAAGCTTTCAACAAATCAAATTTTATCAAATGGATGTTAAATTTGCTTTCCTCAATGGTGATCTAGAAGAAGAATTTTATATTGAACAACCAGAAGGATTCATTTTGGGCAATGATGAAAAACTTGTTTGTAAACTTAAAAAGGCTTTATATGGTCTCAAACAAGCTCCAAGGTCATGGTATTATCGTCTTGACAAATATCTTCATCAACAAGGATTTTCAAAGGGATCTGCTGATAACAACTTATACACAAAAACTGAAAATGATAAACTATTGATTGTGGTTGTATATGTTGATGACATCATTTTTGGAAGTAATGAAGAGTCCATGAGTCAGAAATTTACTTCTATTATGCAGCAAGAATTTGAAATGTATTTACTTGGGGAACTAACATTCTTTCTTGGCTTACAAGTGCAGCAAGCAACAGATGGCATATTCTTATCACAAGCAAAATATCTTAAGAAAATTCTGAAGATGTATGGGATGGAAGATTAAGTACACCAATGATAACCAGGTGTAACCTCAGTTCCCATGATGATTCTTCCACGGTGAATCAACTAGAATACAGATCCATGATTGGAAGTCTACTTTATCTCATCGGGACAAGACCATACATTATGCATGTAGTTGGGATTGTTGAAAGATTCCAAGCTAATCCAAAAGAGTCTGACCTTTAGGCTGTAAAAATAATATTCAAATATCTACAAGGAACTCAAGACTTTGGACTATGGTATCCAAAGAATGTTGATCTCACTCTCCATGCTTACACAGATGAAGATTGGGGTGGAAATGTTGATGATCGGAAGAGCACTAGTGGTGGTGCATTTTATATGGGGCCCCGATTAGTATCTTAGTTCAACAAGAAGCAAAGCTCTATTGCCTTATCTACAACAGAAGCAGAATATGTGGCTACTGCATCATGTTGCACACAACTTATTTGGATGATGTAGACTTTACAAGACATTCAAATCAAATTTTCACCTCCCATATCCATTATGTGTGATAATACAAGTGCCATCAGTATCTCAAAGAATCCTGTTATGCATTCCAAGACCAAGCACATTCCTATCAAATATCACTTCTTACATGAACAAGTGCTTGAAAAAAAGGTGAAATTGGAGTATGTTCCATCCAAAGAACAAGTTGCTGATATATTTACTAAACCTCTTCCCAGGGAAGCATTCAAATATCTCAGACAAAAGCTGGGAGTTGTCTCTGCCGCTCAAAAGATCAGATTTGCTTAAATTCATAAGATTAAATTGGATACAAGGATTTCATAAAGGACAGTTGCATATATATGCGAGTTTATATACATAAAACCACATATGGGTTTTTGTTGGCACAATTTTCTGGGTCAGCATTTTCAGAACAGTTGCGGTGTTGTTGGGTATCTCTGGTGATGTTCCAGTTCTCGCATTTCTATTTCATTCTCTAATTTTTTATGAAGATGCCTTGATGATTTGCTATTGAAAGTGTTCAGGGTGCACAAGCTAAGGGGGAGCACTTGTCCTGTGGGAAAGGATGCATTGTTGGCATTTTAAGTGTTTTTTTTGGTCTGATCTCATGATTGAGATTCATTGGTCTTGTTTATAAAAAGTCATTTGATGAAAAGGACATGTTGAAATATATGATGTAAATTGTTATATTCAGTCATGTAAGGACTTTTTCCAATTTGTAAACCCACGTGGTTGGGTAGTTCAGTAAAAATTTGTACACCCACTTGGTTGGGTAGTTGAGTCAAATATGTAAATCCACTTAGTTGGATCGTTGACGCAAGTATGAGTAATTGGTGATAGGAAAGGTCATACTCGGTTCAAAAGTCATGTACTTCATTGAAAAATATGTCTGAATATTCAAGCATGAACTCAGGGGGAGTATGGTAATTTCTGTACAAGGTATTTTGATCTGCCCTTTGCCCTTGATGTCAAAGGGGGAGAATTCCGAGGATGGAGGATGGTTGAATATAGATGCCTCATATTTTAATGATTATGGTTGTCATCAAGTCCAAAGGGGGAGATTGTTGGCAATATGTTTCTTGTGTTATATAATATTTATTGTCCTTGATGGCAAATCTCTAGCAAAGGACGAAGAAACTATCTGTATGAAGAATCTCAGCAGTCTCTCAGAAGCATTGTGTAGCAGATTGGTTATTTTTAATATGTCACAATGTATGCGCGGGTTTTTAAAGGCCAAGTTGTGTATGCACGTGGAGAAGTACGTCACAAGTCGCGTATGCATGTTTGTGCTCCAAAATTATAATACCAGGGGGCTTTACCATGGTATTAGCCCACAATATTGAGCATTGTATTATCTATTTGATTCTGTCCAAGATTACCATCAGAAGTTGAGTGGTTTTGACTCATGGTATTGGTAAAATCTAATTCTATATAAGGAGAAGAAGATCATAGTGCAAAGTGTGCATGAGTAAGGGTTGTTAATGAATAAATTTATCTAAGGAATATCTGCATGGATGAACTCTTTTTTTAATTGATAGATCTGAATCGATGATGCACCCATGGATATAATGATGGTTCAAGATCTCTAGATCTGAAGATGATGAAGCTCTAGTATGATCTACTGAAGAAACGATGAATAACTGGCGCAAGTCTACTGAAGAAAATGAAGAAATCTTGGTAAGTTTTATAGATCTGGTCTGTTCTACAAAATCTACTTTTACAGATCTATATGCTAGTTGGTCTCAGTAAAAACGTGTATATACGCGGGTTTGCTTCATGAAAAGCGCGTATGGTAGTTAGGGTTTTCTGAAGAATGTATACACATAAGTATACGCAGGTTGGTGTGCAGGAAAGCGCATATGTACGCAGCTTCAGTGAAGAAAAGTAGCGTATGCTATTTTAATTAATGACTGTTCAGGGTTGAGTTTGTATCTGCATATCTATTCTAAAGTTTGGGTTATTTCTGAAGTTCTGGTTACAGTGTTTTCACTATTCTAATTGAAGTATTGGGCAAAGTTTATGATTGTTGATAAAGGGTTGTGTTGATTTTGTTTGATCTAGTATGAAAATTGATGAAATGTGGTCTGCAGTAGGTCTGAGGGTTGAAGCCTTCAGTATGGAAGTAGAAGCTTTCTGCTAGTCGAAGCTGGTGTTATGTTCAGGGGGTTGAAGCTCCCTTCCAGGAGTGGCTGGTAAATGAGAAGAAAGGGGGTTGGATCTCCCTTCCAGTAGCAGCTGATAAACAAGTGAAGGTTGCAACCTTCTGCAAGTAGAAGCCTGCGTACTAATATGAGTCTGCATCAGTACAATGTTGTAATTTTTTTTCCATATAATAAATATTGAAGACAGAGACGACAGCAGTGGTGGTTTTCTCCCGAATTGGGTTTCCACCTTAAATATTGGTGTTCATGTGTGTTCCACTTGTGTGATGTTTTATATTTTTGCTACTACACATATTTACTGATTATCTAACCTGATGCATAACTGGTAAATCTGATTTAAAGACTGTTTCTGAGAAGTTTTCTAAAACTAGAAATTTATATCAGTATACGCTAGTTTCTTTCAGCATATCCGCGTGTATATGCGAGTTCGGTTCATAAAAGCCGCATATGGAATTCTGCAAAATAAAAGGTTAAATTTATAGATATGAGCTCTAAACACTGATTCACCCCCCCCCCCCCCCTCTCAGTATTTTTCCTAACAAACCTAAAAGGAGAATGAACCCCTCTCTTAAGGACACTGTGAAGGAAGAATTAGAAAATGTGTTGGATGTAGGGTTCATATACCTCATCTCAGATAGTGAATGGGTTTCCCCTCTATTTTTAGTCCCAAAGAAGAATGGAAACTGGAGGATCTATGTTGTGTTGGCAATATGATGCAGACTGTTGTCCTTGATAGCAACCTACTTAATAAAGTTGATGGCAACTCGGTGAAATGAGATTGCTTTATAGAACCGACTTGATGAGTTTGTTAATGATGTAACTGATGTATCTACATATCAACTCAGAAGTAACAGAAGAAAGGAATTCCAGTAAGTGCCAGATAAATGATAAATATGATATGTCACAAAGCATATGCGGGTTTGTAAAGGCGAAGTAGCGTATGTACGTGGAAAAGTACGTACCAAGTAGCGTATGCCTATTTGTGCTCTAAATTTATAAAACCAGTGGACTTTACCATGGTATTAGCCCATAATATTGAGCGCTGGAATATATATTTGATCCCATCCAGGAATACCATGGGAAGTTGTGTGGTTTTGGCTCATGGTATTGAAAAAGGCTAAATCTATATAAGGAGAAGAAGATCATAGTGAAAATGTTTGCATAAGTCTGGGTTTTAATTAATACTTCACTTTGAAGTATATTTGCATGGAAGGGTAACAGTTTATTGATTGATCTGAATTAATAATGCACCTATGAAGAAAATGATGAAGAGGGATCTCTAGATCTGAAATGACTATGTATTTTCTAGATCTGTTTATGGAATGTTTAGATCTGAGATGAGGCGAATATTTTCTGAAGTGAAGGATAAGATCTGACCTATTTATCTATTCTGAAGAGTTGCGCAGCCCTACAAAGTTTAAATATCTACACGCAGGTTCGCTTCATAAAAAGCGCGTGCATATGCAGGTTGGCTTCAGCAAAAGCGTGTATGGAAAGTGAGATCGGTTCTGAAATATGTACAAAAGTATATGCAGGTTTGTCTTTGTGAAAGCACGTATATACGCAGGTTCAGTGAAGTAAAAGCGCGTATGGAATCTAGGGTTTTGCTGAAGTATGTTGTATGGAAGCTGATGGATCCAGTATGAAAATTGATGAAACGTGGTCCGCAATGGTGCTGAGGGTCGAAGCCTTCAGTGAGGGGGTTGTAGCTCCCTTCCAATGGTAGTTGGTAAACAAGAGCAGGGGGTAGTATCTCCCTTCCAGGAAAGGCTGGTAAACGAGAGCAGGGGATTGTAGCTCCCTTCCAGGAGAGGCTGGTAAACGAGAGAAGGTTGTAGCCTTCTGCAGGTGGGTGCCTGCATGCTGGTATGAGTCTGCGCCAGTACATGGTTGTAAGAATTTTTCTTTATAATAAATATTGAAGACAGATACGATGGCAGCAGTGGTTTTCTCCCGAATTGGGTTTCCACCTTAAATCCTGGTGTTCATATGTGTTGCTTATGTGTGATGATTTATTCTGTTCTTACTGCACAAGTTTATTGCTTACTAAACATCTAATGAATGAATGATGCAATGATCTAAGTAAAGAATTATCTGCATAATGAGATCTCTGGTAATACACAAGTTTTATTAAGGATATCTGCATGTATACACGAGTTGGCTTCAGTAAAGTAGCATATGGGTTTTAGAGAAAGAAAAAGTAAAAAAATTTCAGTCAGCCTTAAATACTGATTCACCCCCCCCCCCTCTCAGTATTTTTCCCAACAATTGGTATCAGAGGAGGTCCTTCTGCAGAAGCTTGATCGCTTGAAGGAGATCCGTCGCAATGGGAAGTAATGAAGGAGTACTTTCTCTAAGGCCACCTCTATTCAATGGAAGTAATCTGTTATTCTGGAAGATACGAACAAAAGCATATTTGCAAAGTCTTGGTGCAGAAGTATGGGAAATCGTGGAAGAAGGTTATCAGTATCTGACAATTATTCCTACTGATGCAACACAAAGGAAGAAATATGAAGTCAATGCCAAAGCATTCAATGTTTTATTAGGAAGCTTGTCTGAACCAGAATTTGTTAAAGTGATGCAGCTAAATTCAGCAAAAGAAATATGGGACAAAATCATTCTAAGCTATGAAGGAGATACAAAGGTAAAAAGTGTAAAAATCCAAACTCTCAGAATTGAATATGAAAATTTAAGGATGCATAGTGATGAAAGTATTTCCAGTTCATTTTTACGTCTAGATGATATTGTAAATCGTAAGAGAAACTTGGGTGAAATCATAACCGATACTACTCTGGTGGAAAAAGTCTTAAGATCTTTGACTTCAAAATTTGAGTCAAAAGTATCAGCGATTGAAGAAAGTCAAGATCTGCAAACTCTCACTATTGTTCAACTACATGGTATTCTAACTGATTTTGAAATGAGAAAATAAGGTCCCTCTCAAATCAGAGAAGTTGCCTTTAAGGCATGTGCAAAAGGAAAACAAAAGGAAGTTGTCAAGGAATCAAGTTATATATCAGAAGAAGAAGAAGCAAATTTTGTGAGAAGACTCCAACCAGGTACTGGAAGATTCAGAGGTAAGCTTCCCTTCAAGTGTTTTACTTGTGGAATAGTTGGTCATTATGCTGCTAAATGCCCTTATGAAGAAAATCATGATAAAGTGAAACAATTTGAAAAGGGAAAGAGTTATTATACAAATGAAGATAATGATGAAATGTCAAATGAGGATGAAGAAGATTCTGACCAAGATATGCAAGTGCTCATGGCAAGGAAGCAAAAGAAGAAGGCTACTCAAAGAAAGGAGACACCTCAGAAAACATGTGCAGCAGAAAATGAAGAAGATGAAACATGTATTGATTGTTGTTCTTGTGATTCACTTTCTTGTGCATGCAATGATAAAGATAGTGAAAGTAACAGTATAAGTCTAGAAGCAAATCTCAAAATCAATGATGAAGATCCATTTAAAAGGAAGGAATCTATCTACCAAGATATGATCTCTAGAATGAATGGACATATAGAAACAATGAAGGGACAGATAGAAATTTATCAAAGACTGCAGGATAAAGTAACCAATCAAAGTGAAAGACTTGAAGCAGAAATTATCTCTCTCAAAACAGATCTAGAAAAAACAAATAAGAAGAATGAAGAACTTTCACAAACTTTTGAAAAACAAGAAAATGGGTTGAAAGAAGATATTTTAAAATTGAATGATCAAGTAGAAGAAGGAAGAAGGGTCGAAGAAAGCATGAAGAAGCAATGCCAAAGATTGGAGGTTGAGGTAAACATTTTAAAAGGTAAATTAGAAGAAAAAGATAAACTCTTAAGGTTTCAAGATAGCACTAAGATTATAGACAATATTCTTAGTATTCAAAGGTCTCCTTCTGTTAAATTTGGTCTTGGTTTTCATGAAATTGTTAAAGGAGAATCTAGTTCACAAGGAAGTGCTAATGATTCAAAGGATATCAATGCAAAATCTGAAGTGTTGGAAGAAACAAAAGGTCAACCGACAATCATGAAATCTCAAAAGAAATCATTCCCTCCTTTGATCAATAATGTTGAATGCTTTAAATGTCACAATTATGGGCATGTTGCAGCCAATTGTAGAAGCAGATTGTTTCAGTCACAAACAAATAGATTCTACACAGAAAGGTACTCAGGTTTCTTTAAGGGATATTGTTTTTCATGCAGCAAGTATGGTCATAAAGCAGCTAATTGCAATAGAAGAAAGAATAGAGAAACACATTATGATCCCTATGCTTACTTTTCTAGTCACACAAGATGTTATGCTTGTAACAAGTATGGACATGTAGAAAAATAATGCAGGATGAATAGATCTGAGAAATTGGACAATTTCCAGCACACTATAATAAATTTCAAGCAAAGCTGGAAAAAGAAGGAGGACCAGTCAGAAACGTAGGGAATATTGACCCTACTGCAGTCATCCGCTTCTAAAGCTTACTTCTCATAATGACTGCAGGAGTGATGTGAGATACATTCAAGGTATTAGTAATGTATCATCACAGGGGGAGAAATGTATGGTGATTCTCATGGTTGGTTTGGTAATTCTGGGTATGTTTATTTCTGACAGTGCATCTGATGTGAAGAAGACAGGTATAGATAGCATAGGTTTAGGGGGATCATCAATCTAACTACTAATGATTGCATTGTTGACATTGTATCAACTTATTCCTTAGTTCTCTAATACTCATGCTCAAATGATGGTGACATGATACATGGTTTCTTATGATGAGATTATGGATGAGCCCTGATTGCTTTTTGCTGAAGAGTATCTTTTGTTTTCACACCTGGATGAGATGGAAGTCTTATGATTCAGAGATAAGGTTAGATCATGCAGAGTTTGTTGCTGATGACTTTTATCATGATTGAGACCTTTTATACATAATTCCTACACATGTTACATCATGATTATGAATCATGAAGATCTTGGTGATATCAGATCACATTGATGATTGCTTGAAGTTGTTCTAGTATGATAATTCCTCTTGAGAAGAATATGTTGATGCCGCAAAAAGCCTGAAGACTTGGTTACTGATGTGCTTATGCTACAACTATTGCACGACACTTGAAAACATAGCTAAATTGTCCTATCTTTCTTCTCTCATATATTCCAGGGAAGCATTCGAATATCTCAGATAGAAGCTGGGAATTGTCTCTGCCTCTCAGAAGATCAGATCTGCTTAAATTCAGAAGATTAAATTGGATACGCAGATTTCCTTAAAGACGTCGTGTATATATACGAGTTTATACACAGAAAACCGCATATGGGTGTTTGCTGATAGAATTTTTCTGGGTCAACATTCTTCAACACAGCTACAGTGCTGTTTAGTAACTCTGGTGATGATTCAACTCTCATATTTCGATATTTGATGAAGATACATTGATGATTTGTTGTTGAAAGTGTTCAGGATGCACAAGCTAAGGGGGAGCATTGGTCATGTGGAAAGTAATGCATTGTTGGCATTATGATGGTTCTGAAATATGATCTCTCTCTTGAGGTATTTTTGATATTGGTCATAAAAAGTCATATTTTTAATTTGATGAAAAGGTCATGTTGAGACCTATGATGTAAATTTTAATATTCAGTCATGTAAGGACTTCTTCAAATTTGTAAATCCACTTGGTTGGGGTAGTTGAGTAAAAATGTGTAAACCCACTTGGTTGGGTACTTGAGTCACATATGTAAATCCACTTGGTTGGATCTTTGATGTAAGTATGAGTCCTTGGTGATAGGAAAGGTCATAGATTCATGTACTTCATTGAAAAATATGTTTGAAGATTCAGCATGAACTCAGGGGGAGCATGGTAACTTCAGTGCACAGAGCTTTTCTTTCTACATGAGAAGAAAAACCTTGTTTTGGTTTTGATCTGCCCTTTGCCCTTGATGTCAAAGGGGGAGAGTATCATGGTGTTTGAATGGTGTTTGAATAGGGGGAGAGTATCATGGTGTTTGAATAATGCTTATAATCAATGTATCTATCTGTTGTGGTGATCAAACACCATCATGGTTGCCATCAAGTCCAAAGGGGGAGATTGTTGGCAATATGATGCAGAGTGTTGTCCTTGATGGCAACCTACTTAATAAAGTTGATGGCAACCTACTTGATAAATTTTTCTTTGATAGAAACTGACTTGATGAGTTTGTTAATGATGTAAATATGATGTATCTACAGAGTAGCTCAGAAGTAGCAGAGAAAGAAATTTCAGTAAGTGCCAGAGAAATGATAAATATGATATGTCACAAAACATACGCGGGTTTGTAAAGGCTAAATAGCGTATGTACGTGGAAAAGTACGTGCCAAGTAGCGTATGCCTATTTGTGCTCTAAATCTATAAAACCAGGGGACATTACCATGGTACTGGCCCATAGTATTGAGCGTTGGATTATCTATTTGATCCCGTCCAGGAATACCATCGGAACATGTGTGGTTTTGACTCATGGTATTGATAAAGGTTAAATCTATATAAGGAGAAGAAGATCATAGTGCAAGGCATGTGCATAACTCTGGGTTTTAATGAATACTTCACTTTGAAGCATATCTGCATGGAAGGGTAACAGTTTATTGATTGATCTGAATTAATAATGCACCTATGAAGAAAATGATGAAGAGGGATCTCTAGATCTGAAATGACTATGTATTTTCTAGATTTGTTTATGGAATGTTTAGATCTGAGATGAGGAGAATATTTTCTGAAGTGAAGTATAAGATCTGACCTATTTATCTGTTCTGAAGAGTTGCACAACCCTACAAAGTTTGAAGATCTACACGCAGGTTCGCTTCATAAAAAGCGTGTGCATACGCAGGTTGGCTTCAGCAAAAGCACATATGGAAAGTGAGATCGGTTCTGAAATATGTACAGAAGTATACACATGTTTGTCTTTGTGAATGCGCGTATATACACAGGTTCAGTGAAGTAAAAGCGCGTATGGAATCTAGGGTTTTTCTGAAGTATGTTGTATGGAAGCTGATGGATCCAATATGAAAAATGATGAAACGTGGTCCGCAATGGTGATGAGGGTCGAAGCCTTCAGTGAGGGGGTTGTAGCTCCCTTCCAGTGGTAGCTGGTAAATGAGAGCAGGGGGTAGTATCTCCTTTCCAGGAGAGGCTGGTAAACGAGAGCAGGGGGTTGTAGCTCCCTTCCAGGAGAGGCTGGTAAATGAGAGAAGGTTGTAGCCTTCTGTAGGTGGGTGCCTGCGTGATGGTATGAGTCTGCGCCAGTACATGGTTGTAAGAATTTTTCTTTATAATAAATATTGAAGACAGATACGATGGCAGCGGTGGTTTTCTCCCGAATTGGGTTTCCACCTTAAATCCCAGTGTTCATATGTGTTGCTTATGTGTGATGATTTATTCTATTCTTACTGCACAAGTTTACTTCTTACTAAACATCTAATGAATGAATGATGCAATGATATAAGTAAATAATTATCTGCATAATGAGATCTCTGGTAATACGCAAGTTTTATTAAGGATAGCCATGTGTATATGCGAGTTGGCTTCAGTAAAATAACGTATGGGTTTTAGAGAAAGAAAAAGTAAAAAAATTTCAGTCAGCCTTAAATACTGATTCACCCCCCCCCTCTCAGTATTTTTCCCAACATGTTGAATATATAGATCTTAATAAGGTCACAAAGAAAGACCATTTTCCCTTTCCTTTCATTGACCAAGTCCCAGATGGTCTTGCAAGAAAGAAAATTTTTTCCTTCTTGGATGGATCTAGTGGATACAATCAGATCCATATCATCCCTGAAGACCAAGACAAGGCCACATTTACATGCCCCTATGTCACTTTTTCCTATAAATTTCTCCCATTTTGTTTGTGCAATACCACTGCTAATTTTCATAGGGAAGTTTTAGGTATCTTTGCTGAAATTTTTCATGACTCTATTGAGATATACATGGATGATTTCAATCCTTATGGGAGTGACTTCGAGGAAGATCTCTCTAATCTCTGTAAAATATTGAAGAAATGTATTTAAATGAATATCTCATTGAGCCTATGAAATGTGAATTCTTAATGAGTTCATGGATTTTCCTTGGCCACTCCATATCCAAGGAAGTGATACGTGTTGACCCAAACAAGAATTCCATCATCAAAAGGGTCTGTACCCCTTAGAAGTAAATGGATATTAGGATTTTCTTGGGATTATTAGGGTATTATAGAAGGTTCATTAAATACTTTAGTAAAGTGGCTTCGCCATTGTTTGGATTACTGGCCATGGATTCAGATTTTTTTTGGACAAGAAACTGTCAAGAGGCCCTTAAAGCGTTGAAAGAAAAGTTGACCACTGTACCCATCCTTAGGGGTTCAGCTGGGCATTGCCTTTCCATATCCATATTGATGCATAAAACAAAGTTGTGGGAGAAATATTGGGACAAGTAGAAGATAAAATGTCTTATGCTCTCTATTTCATTAGTAAGAATATGTCTAAATCTAGGTTGAATCACATTGTAACTGAAATAGAACTCTTACTGTAGTACAGTCTTTGAAAAAATTGAGGCATTGTATCACTGGATATCAAACTTTTGTTCATATTGATCATGTATCCATTAAATGTTTGATGAATAAGGCTGATATGAATGCTAGGATAATTATATGGTTGTTATTGTTACAACAGATTGATTTTACTATTATTTACAAACCATGGAAGAAAATGTGGTTGTGGATTTCTTGTCCAGACTAACCTTGCCTATAGGTAATGAGGAGCATTAGGGGAATTTTGAGGTCTAAAATGGGCCTCCTAAGAAAAATGTACAACCAAAATAAATTTTATAAGAACCAATAAGATTCAAGATGATGATGTCAACCATGGGGTATGATTCACCATTTTTTAAGTAAAAGGGTACAAAGATTAAAAAATAATAAAATAATAAAACTAATTTTTCAACTCGTATTTTCAACTTATCTCCCAAATGTTTTACTCAAATTTCAAGAGGGAGTATTTGTTGGATGCAAAATTTAATTCCACATCTAAGGATTACCCATGTTGCATACTTTCGATGGACCCTCTTACATGAAAAATGAGAAACATGAAAAAAACGTGATTACAATCACGTTTTTCATGTATTTCTCATTTTTCGTATAGCATGATCCTTCGAAAGTATGTAACATTGGTACTCCTTGGACGAGGAATCAATTTTTTGCATCCAATGAGTACTCCCGCTGGAAATTTGAGTAAAAAATTTGGGAGATAAGTTGAAAATACGAGTTGAAAAAGTATTTTTCTCTTTTTTCCCTCTAAAATTTGATGTTGTAATCAAATCTTATTTTATTATTTCCACTATCATTTATAATTTCCTTAGGAGGCCCATTTTAGACCTCAAAATTCCCCTAATGATAGTGGATGATCAACTTCCAGATGAACACCTCTTTTCCATATCGGTGCTTTCTCCTTGGTTTTCTGACATAGCCAACTACTTGGTTGTTTGGAGTTTCCCTCCTAATATATCATCCAGAGAGAATGGGAAGATGGTAAGGAAAATAGCTCCTTTCAATTGGATTAGGAGAAATATTTTCAGATTTGGACGAGATCAGATCTTGAGGAGATGTGTAAGGGAAGAAGAAGTATTTGACATCCTCTCAGCATGTCATGATGGACCCTGTGGGGCTCCTTTTTCTACTAAGAGTAAAACCTTTAAATTTTTACTAGTTGGTTCCTATTGGCCCACTTTACATCAATATGCAAGGAGATAAACCACAAAATGTGATAAGTACCAAAGGATTGGAAAACCAACACCCAGGGATGAAATGTGCCTATAACCTCAAGTGGCCTTAGAGCCATTTGACAAGTGAGGCATGGATTTCATTGGGCCAATTGATCTTCCATCGGGACAAAAGAGATACATCATTGTGTGTACTGATTACTTGAAAATGTGCTCTAAGACAAAGGCATTCAAAGAAAAAACTGAGCAGAAAGGGGCTTAGTTTTTAAGAGAAATCATCTTCTACAAATTTTTGTATCCAAGGGAGGTAGTAACCGATCAAGGAGCATAATTCACATCAAATATGATTGAGGATCTCATGAGAAAGCACCATATAAAACAAAGACATCCATTTCCTATCACCCTCATGAAAATGGGCAAGCACAGGTCACAAATAGAGCATTAGAGAGCATCCTCACCAAGGTTGTTAACAAAAACATGAACGATTGGGTAGATATAATAGTAGAGTCTGATTGTGCCTTTAACACAACTTGGAAAACCACCATTGGGTTCACTCCATATGACTTGGTTTATGGGAAGAAGGATTTTATTTCTATTGAGCTTAAATATAACACTTTGACAATGGCACATCAGTTGGACTTAGACTTCACTACAACACAAAAAGAAAGGTTTCTCCAACATAATAAATTATATGAGTTTAGGATGCTATCTCTACTACACACTGAGGTCATACAATTGGAAAGAAGGTTCTAGCATGACAAACATATTAGGTAAAATACTTTTCAAGAAGGAAAATTGGCCCTATTATATGATTCTAGGTTTAAATATTTTAGAGGAAAGCTAATTACAAGATGGCTGGGTCCATATCTAGTAGAAAAGTGTCATGAAAATGGATCTTTCCATATCAAAATCATTGATGAGGTACGTATTCCATTTCTTGTAAATGGTTATAGGTTGAATCTATATAGAAGAGCTTTGTCCAAGGAATAATTTATTAGTTAATTCAATAGATAATCAAATGTGATTGGTAGTTTCATAGCTTCTAGTCCACAATACTCCTAAAAATTAAATAATAATAATAATAATAATAAGGCATGGATGAAAACCTCTATGAGGCATGTCAGGCCAACTCTAGGGTTGAAAACCTCTTTGCAGAAGCCTAGGAGCAAGAAAAAAAAAAGGAAAAAAAAGGTTCATAGGTGAAAACCTCCTCTAAGGCACTTAGAGAAGGCATGTAGGCTGAAAACCTCCACAGAGGCACACTACTTGTCTAAAAAAAAGAAGAAGGAAAAAAAAAAACAAAAAGAGAAAAGAGGAACACAAGGAGGAGGCTCACACCATTTCTGCTAACCTTTTTCATATTTTGGAGGGTTACATATTTTTGGAGGATTTTATTGCTACACGAAAAACCCTAAAATATCTAATCCATCCTCCCATCCATACACCTCATATCCATAGTCTTCACTCATATAACCGTCTCTCTCCACCCTCCAATCAACTACAAATTCGAATTCCACCTCCTCATTGTGATGTGATAGGAAGGTCCTGTAATGCTACAAGAGGAGCATGTGCATCTATAGGAGCGGGATCTAATGAGAAGAAAAATCCAAAGGGCACGATGCCTCTAGGAAATTATAAAGGTTGTCCTCCAATTATTTACTCATCGCCCATCCATTCCATTTCACCAAGACTTGCTCAAAATTTCCACTATGTCTTACCTATAAAAAACATAGATGCCATTATTTTCTATTTCTCCAATATCTACACTACTTCCTCATGACTCCAACCCTGACCACATGGTTTTTCATCATTTCCCTCAAAACAATCATGCAAACTGAATACTTCAAGGGAAGGTTAAAATACTACTGTAGGGAGAAAACTCCTCATGTAGCAACCTATGCAGTCACAACAGAAATCTCTGAGATATTGTTTTCCACCAACAGAAAGCATGATGGAGAAATGTATGCACCCAATAAGGGACACATCATCCTCATGAAATCATTCCACTAGCAACAAAAACATAGAATTCAGAGAGACACCTACACACACACAACAAAATTATGAGTCAAGGTATAATCAAGTTCTGAAGACATGCACAAGGAACAAGACAAATAGTCAAATCCCTTGAGATAATGATATTATATGGCTCATCACTAGTATGAAACCATCTCTAGAAATCTTATCCATAGGTAGGATCAGTATGGAAACCCTCACCTCTTCTCTATGTATAAACTAACTAAAATGTGCAATGGTCGAGAAAGGAGCATTAATAAGTTGGAGGTGGCCAATGAACTTCGCCACCCTCAGCTAGTAAAATTAAGTTGGTATTAGTCACTCATGCAATGTGGATATGTCAACATAAAATGAGCTTGTGTCACAACGAGTGGGGTAATAATAACAAGGAGAGGATAATGATTGCAAAGAGTGGGGGACAACTGTCGAGAAAAGGAAACTCATGTAGATTTCATGTCACCATAGCACTCCCAACTTTCACCTCAAAAGAGAATATTATGTACTGGGATCAACTTATTTTGGACCATCTCTCATTCCAAAAATAGTTATAGGTAGGATATGCTATTATATCACACCACCTAAGGTGCCACCGAGGAGTTTCAAACCCTGTCTGCAAGTGCTACAAGAGGAAGCTACAAGAAGGTCTGCAAGTCCTACGGGAGGGAGGAGAATAAGCTACAAGAGAAATTAAAGGGTTAAAAGGGATCCAAAGGGTTCAAAATTGTCTCAAAACCATCACACACATCCAAATTTGTTTGAAAAAATGTAAGTGACATCCACCTTCCTTGTTTTACATCCAATTTCATGAAACTTCTGCTTGAAATTTATAGCTTGTGGAAGCCAAGTAAGAGGTAGGATGTCTTTCTAGAAATTGTTGTGGTTAGAAAAAAGGAAAAGAATTTGTTGATAGGAATTTTGGTATCCTTCTCCCTCACTGCTACCAAGGAATTTAACATTGTTTCACCACTAAGATTTAAAAAAAAAATTTGAATCCCACACCTAAGTAGCACCAAGTATGGATAGTAGAAGAAATGGGGGGAGGATTTAACAAAA
Organism: Pinus albicaulis; assembly: GCA_034641835.2. Classification (NCBI taxonomy): domain Eukaryota; kingdom Viridiplantae; phylum Streptophyta; class Pinopsida; order Pinales; family Pinaceae; genus Pinus; species Pinus albicaulis. Next base: position 1,049,888,046 of record CM076580.1, read on the forward strand.
GAGAACCCTCAGACACCAAGAGGATCCCCCAACACCCTCCCATAGTGAACATCTTTAGAAGACACCAATTTTTGGGTTTATTTTAGTTGTTAAAGGGTTATTTTGATGATCTCACTCATTAATTTTCCATGATGGCATTTCATTCTCAAGGAGAAGATAGTGTCACCATTATTTTCAGAGGGTTGGCCATCTCTCTCAGCCCTGAAACCAAAAGCAGAGTGACCACATTACCTCTAGGGATTGAATGGAGCAAAGAAGTCAAGGGAGTGAGTGTCACAGCTAGGAGAAATTTCTTCATTTTGAAATAGAAGCCCATGGATGATAAGAATGGAGTTATAAGAGAAAGCCTACCTTATGACTGGGATTAGGTGGCTTACCATATCCTCAAGTATATATATTGTGAAGGGATATTGAGTGTGGTATATTCTCACCACTTCATATTGCTCCATGCATTGATATTCAAGGAAGAGTTTCCTCTCCCTCAAAGGCTTAGTGTTCCCCATTTCCTCCAACATTCAATCATTTAGATGAGTCAAAATAAGAGGGAAGGGAAGCACCAACACTTAGCTCACCGTCGCCTCATCAAGTTAGTAATGATGGATGATTTGAGCCACTTAAGGATCCTTGTGCTATGGACTAAATTTTTTGACATGGATAGGGAGACTTTCATAGAAACCCAAGCCATCACACCTAGAGAGACACCATCCTCTAGTATTGGAGGTAAAAAAGGGAAAATCGGGAGGAAGAACTAGCAAAAAGAAATGAGGAAGAGGAAGAAAAAAAATAACATGAGGAAAGAAAAACAAATGAAAAAGAGGAAACATAGATAGATGAAGGAGAAGCATAAATTAAAGGCGAATATGGGGAGAAGCATGTAGAAGGAAGAGTAAGCCAAAAGGACACTTCTAAACCCCAAGAAGCATAGAAACAACCACCTTAAAAAAGCCTATCTCCAAGGGATAGTAACAAGAAGTAGATGCAACATTAACTACATTGGGAGCACTTGTCAAGCCCAAAGGGAAGCAACCAAGACAAGGTCCCATATATTTCAATACTAGGAAGAGCACCATAATTAAAAAAGGGAAACCAAAAACTCCCACAAGGGTCTTTATCATTATTGATGAATCACCAAGTAAAAAAAACAAGTAGGACCCAATGAGGGAAATATTAAGGGGGTCACATCTCATAAAACCAAAACCAAGTCCCCTGTAGCATCTATTGGTAGGCCCACCACTAGGTTCATTACTTACAAGAAACCCAAGCCACAAGCTGCCCCTGAAAAAGCAGAAACATAAAAGCTACAACAGGGGAATGGTTTTCTACAAGAGAGGAATATTTTTCTATAGGAGGAATAGAGAAAACTATAGGAGCATAAAAAAGAGCTACAAGAAGAAGAAACCACCTCAAAAACAATATAAAAGGGCCTCTAAGAGCTTCAAGAGCCCGATCCAAATCCTAGCTTGGGATCCTACTGTTTTCTCCCCGTAATTTTCTAGATTGATTGAGATACAAATTGACAAGGGTAACATCAAACCAAGCTTTAGAGCTCTAGGATCTAGCCCTCCTAGTCTCAGAGAGGGATCTTTCAATATGTTTGTAAGGATATATCTTGATGCTTTTAAGAGGTTGATTTTAGGCTAGATGTTAAGTGCAAGGTATTTTGATTGTTTTTGGTTGGGTATGACACTTTGATAGATTTTATATAGGAAACATGGAAGACTGTTAAGTCATTGGGCAATGGAGTCTAACAAGGTCCAGATGAGTTCATCAATGGTTTTAGGAGCATGTGCAGGGAAAGTTTACTTGGTTGGTGGATCTTTTAAGGTTATGATGGATTTTATGAAATGGACATAAAGATTGAGAACAACAAACTAATAAAGGGCTGAAACAAAATCCTTTATATACTTGTAAACTGAGGGAGTTAGAGAATTGATACGAACAACAAGATAGTCAAAAGCATAAGTAGAACCTAATACATTTGATTTCAGACTGAAAACAGATAATTAACCAAGACAAACATTCAGATAAAAACACAGAAAGGTAAGAAAATTATCCAACTTTCAGAGCTTTCATCATCTAGAGCATAAAACATTTAAGATATACAAGTAAATATAACCATAGAAGGAGATAAAACTCTAAAATCCAAAGTTACAGCAATAAGGTTTCCTTGAAACAATTTCAGCCAAGTAAAGGCAAAGAGCATGATTTTAAACAGAATTCATTGACAAATCTAGAGAAAGCTGCTTTAAAGAGATGATTCCAAGAACATAATATTTTAGTGGAAACAATATGCAGGGTTAACCATAAATCATAATTGATGCTAACTGATCTAATTTATTCAAGAAATGGACGAGCTAAGAGCTTGTTAGAGAGCAAAAAGATGAATTCTCTAATATATCCTAGTAGAAGAAAACATTAAGGCAGTGAAGGACAAACATATTGAAGGTGCCATTAGAAACATTTCTTAATATAAATTCTTTGTCCTACTGCAACATAGCAAGATGGAAAACATAATGGAAAACTTAGAAAAACATAAACAGAAGAAAACTTCACCATCAACCAAGCCTATGGATCCTGCAAACAATCCTTCTCCATCAACAAGCAAATCAGATCATGCATGAGTTCCAAGACATCAAATTTCTCTTCAAGAGATTCGAAGCACTATGTATTATTCCAGCATCTGTCATCAAAATCCAACATTTACAATGAGTTCCAGTGCAGTATTCATACTACAAATGATGAGGTGGAACTATGTTTTAGGGTTCAAATGTCATTTATGACAGAGTAAATACGTTCCTAACCTTGATAACCATGCGAGGCATAAGGTAGGAACATTTGTAGATACCTCTATGTTTTAATAACTCTATCTTTACTCTCTAAGATAAAGATAAGTGGAAAATATTGACTTTAAGGCTTTATCTTATCTTTTACAATAATTGTCCTGACAGTTTAAATATCTTCTTTAGTGTAATAACTGTCAATTTTCCCTTTGAGACAAAAGGTAGGCTATACATGGAAGTATGATATATTTAAGGGAATAACTGCTCCTTTTGATATATTCAAGGCTCTTTAGCCTAAGTCTTCTTGTTTTAATTATGAAACTGCTCTTTAGGCCCTTTAGCCTTGATCTGTCTTTAATTAATCTGCTTCAAGGCTTTGATTTTTCCTTAAGTCTTTACAAATCACCTTTGTTGACTTTTTCTCTTTATCTGATTGCTTTAAACCTTTAATTATCCATCTTTAACCGTGTTTTATCCTTAATCTTCCAATTCAAGCCTTTAATCTTCCGATCTTCATTTTTGGTCTTCAAACTTCACTGATTTTTATGCTTCTGCGTGTGCAGGAGGCTTCTTTGGTGTGTTGGAGGATTCAAATAGGATCAATGCTCATGAGGCATTGATCAAGCATGATATAAAACCCTTGATCCCTCTCTTCTTCGCTTACAGAGTCTCGGATCATCATCCTGAGGCCTCAGTCACTGAATATGACCATGGGAGGGCTTTTGTTTTATGTGCTGCCATAGAACAATTTTTCTATAAATATTGTTTCTAGAAATATGAGTTCTTCAACTTTAGTCATCTTTGGATAAAGTCAAAAATATGGATGACTAACAATGGCTCCACTTGGGGAGGACAACTTGCTTTTTAAGGTGTCCAGAACCTCAGAAAATAATCTTTGAGTTTCAGCAGACCAGTGCCTTATCCATTGGGCAGATTTCTTATTTTCTTACTGATTTTTCTCTGAAAAAGACAACTTTTATCAATTTGCAACATATAATCTTTTTCACACAATCCTTCTACCTACCCATTCTTACTTGTCCTAGCATTTTTTCTTCTGTGGGTGCACTTGGACTTGAAAACCCTTCCAACATCATTTTATTCTTTTAAAAACAGGAAACTAATATAAATCTACCCTTATTTCTTCCAAGAGTTCAAATTAAGCTGTTGAACTCTTTTTATTTCTACCTATACTACTATCTGTCAAGATTAAACTGTATGACATATCTTATTCTCTACATTCTAAAACAGAAATTTAAAATATAGCTAAATCAGGATTAAACTGTCTAATTTTCTATGGTGTCTATGGTTGTATGTACAAGCTGCTCATAGACTTTATTTGCAGAAAAAATAAAACAAAATTGTGAAGGCTTAAGATCTGAAAATCATAAACATCCTTCTATTATTTTCTAGCTCTGGTTTTGATCTATTTAGAGCTATCTTTTTCCTTTCCTTGGTTCAGATTTTGATTTTGTTTGAACCATTCTTTTCTATCCTAACCTATTCTACTGATAATCCAAGTTTATACAGTTTGGAAAATCTTCTTCACTAACCTATCAGCATGAAATTCAAATTTACTCAATCATGTTTAGGTTGTATGATTGAATAATTACAAGTAGTGGCATTTGAGCTAGCACACCAACATTATTTTTCATAAAAGTAAATCAGTAAGATAAGGCCATGATTTTGTCTTTTGTGAGGCATCTTTATCTATCTCTTTGGTTCTGTTTTAAGCATGTGGAACCAGTATCTTTTCAATCTCCTAATATATATTTCTTTGAATAAGTTAAGTCTGAAATAATGTTTTATAAATCAAAGTTTCTACTAACTTATCAACGTAAATTTAAAGCATGTTCAGCCATGATTAGGCTAGATGACTGAACAAGATATCATTTTGGATCAGCAGTGGCATTTAGACTTGATCACTTTCAGTATTACTATTTTTCGTGTATGGGGCTTGTACCTTGTTTTTTAATCTGCCCTCTTTTTCCTTTTTCTATTTTTTTGTGTTTTTCTTTTTCAAAATTTTAAAGAGCAATGTCATATACAATGAAAAAGTTGTGAAACTAAGATTCTTGGTAGAAATAGTGCTTGAACATCCTGCCATTGACAGGACCTCCAAACATTTCAATTCCATCAAGTTCCTTCAAAAAGAAAGCATTGTTGCCTCTTACTGAATCAATGATATAGGGGCCTTTCCACATATTTTCAAATTTTCCATGCTTTCCTTTCTCTTCCCTTATAGAATCCAACTTTAGAACTATATTTCCAACTTGGAAATCATTTTCTTTAGTCCTTTTGTCAAATAGTTTCTTGATGTTCTCTTGGACTATTTGTGTTTTGTTGTACACTTCCTCTCTTGACTGCTGTAAATGAATGGTTTGATTGATCCTTCTCTGCATATCATTCTCTTCAGCTTGTAATTCTTGAATAAGTTTCATGACTGGAACTCCTAAGGATGTTGGGAAGATTGCATCCATACCATAAACCAACTAATAGGGAGACATATTTATTGACTTTTTGGTGGTTAATCTGTCAGCCCATAGATCATGAATAAGCTTACTATGCCATGATTTCTAATTCTACTCCAATAGTTTTTTATAATATTGACAAGGCTTTTGTTGGAGGATTTAGCTAATCCATTCCCTTGGGGATAGTAGGCAGTAGAATGACCCAATGTGATATGATATTTATAGCAGAAGTCAACCATTTTTTTAGACTTGAAAGCAGCAGCACTATCTGTGATAATTTTTCTAGGACAACCAAATCTGGATAGTATGTTAGTTTCAAGGAACTTGATAACGATAGAGTCAGTAGCATTCCTAGTGGGTATGGCTTCTATCCACTTGGTAAAATAATCAATGGCATTGAGGATCCATTTGTGTTGGGATGAGGATGATGGGTGAATTTCCCCAATGAAGTCTAAACCCCATTGTTGAAAGGGAGCCTCAACACTGATGGGATGAGAGGGTAAAGGTAGGAGTTTTCTCTTGCCATAAAAAATTTGACACTTATGGCAAGACATGACAAGCTTCTAAGTATCTAGGAAAATGGTGGGCCAATAGTAACCGGATCTTAGGAATTTATTTGTTGTAGTCTTCCAGTAAAGATTTCCTCCACATTCTCCCTCATGTAGCTCATGCATGATTTTTCTTGCATCAATCTCAAGCAAACATTTAAGCAATATTCCAACAGCATTCCTCCAATACAAAACTCCATCTAATATACAATAATTTAAAGCCTTCTGTTTGAAAAATCTATCTTTTTTTTTTTTACAAAGAAGGAGGAGCATTCAAATAAAGCAACACATATATGATGTCAGCGTACCAAGGAGAGTTCATGAATGTTTCTTCAATGAATGGTGTTGTGCATTCTTCTATCTCTTCCAAAACATCAACCATGTTCATATCTAAAGCTTGGAAGTTTGACTCAGCCATGAGTTTTGCAAGTCCTTGTCCTTTAATCAATTTAGTGGGTCTGATTTCCAAATCATATTCTAAAATGGTAGCAATCCACTTTCCCCTTTTACCATCAGGGTCTTGATTAAGTATATATTTGACAACTGTGTTTGGGACAAAGGCTATGATATGTGAATGCAAAATATAAACTCTAAAATCCTTCAAATATTTGATTAAGGCAAAGGCTTGTTTCTCGATAATGTTATACTTTAAAGGGGCATCCCTTAAGGATTTGTTGAAGAATATATGGGAAGCTCTTGCCCCATGATGTTCTTTAGCAACAACATTGCTACCACAGTATGTTCAGACACAAAGGAGAAAATATAAAAGTTCTTGGTGAAGTCAGGGATGATTAAGACTGGTGTTTGTGTGAGCGCTTGTTTTACCAGCCCAAAAGATTGTTTTGCTTCCATATTCCACTTCACTCCTACTTCCTTTTTCAACATATTCATGATATTTCTTAGGAGTTCATCAAGGTTAGGGATGAATCTTCTTAGGAATTTAATCTTTCCAATGAAAGATTCCAGCTCTTTAATGTTCCTAGGATGGCTGATTTGTAAGATGCCTTCTATTCCTTTGGGATCTATCTTGATTCCTTCCTCAGAGATGATGTGACCTAAGATTTTTCCTTCCTGAAGTCCAAACAAAGTTTTCTTAGGATTTAGAAACAGTCCATAATTTCTACATTTTTCTAAGACTTTTCTCAAGTGGAATAAGTGCTCCTCATCAGTCTTAGAGTAGACAGTGATGTCATCAAGGTATATGACTATGAAGTAACCTATGTCTTCTTAAAAAGATATGTCCATTGCCCTTTGTAAAGTATCCCCTGCATTGATTAAACTGAATGGAATTTTAACATACATGAATGTACCCCAAGGTGTAGTGAAAGAAGTTTTAAGTTGGTCATTTGGAAATACTAGTACTTGGTTATAACCTGAGAAGCCATCTAGTAATGAGATTCTTTGTGAACCAACTACCTTTTGGAGTATGTGATCCATTTTAGGCAAGGGGTAATTGTCTTTCAAGAAGGCTTTGTTCAAATTTCTGAAGTCAATACAAAGCCTAATTTCCCCGATCTTCTTCCTAACTGACACAAGTTTGGACACCCATTCTGAGTATCGGATAGGGACTATGATCCCAGCATCGTACATCTTTTTTATTTCTTTCTTAACTAAGGGTAACAAGAGGGGGTTTATTCTTCTCAACTTTTGTTTAAATGGTCTCTAATTTTCTTTGAGAGGAATTTTATGTTGGATGATTTTTGTGTCATAGGATTTCAAGTCTTCATACCCCCAAGCAAACACATCTTTAAATTCTCTAAAAAGCTCAATGTATTTCTGTTTTGTGTGAGATGGGAGAGTTTTGGACAACTTGATCATTTTGGACTCTTTTATCCCTCCAATGTTACACTCTTCTACATTTGTTTCAGTGGGTTCCATCTTGGGTTTTTTAGCTACATCATTAAAATCAAACAACTCCTCTAGTGGTGTAAGCCCTCTTGGCAAGGTGTCATCTTTGTATTGTGAATTTCAAATTCTCTTTGATCTGATTTATCAAATACTTCTGCAACACAAGGTTTTTGAAGGTGGTTTATATCATCATCAAAGGGCAACTCTGTTTTGGGAGTTTCTTTTTCAGTAGAATTATTTCTTTCAAATCTCAAACTTTGTTTTGTGCTTGAAAAGTCATTTTTGGATTGCAGAAACTCATGTATTTGGTCATCATTGTCAAACACTTGCCAATGGTTCAAGTTGTCTGGTAGAGTAGCCCTGTTCTTTATTTTGATGAGGCATTGATTATTTTCATAAGGTAAAGAGAAATTGCTGGCAGCAAAGGCAAGCTCACTGGCAAGGCAGTTTTGGGCCCTAGGGATGAAAGTAAGCTGATATTTCTCAAAGGTTTTGAGAAGATCTAGGTCAAAATTTCTATATTCCCTTAACCTAGGGTTCTTGGCCGAATATTCTCCTTTAATTTGATTGATGATTAGTTCAGAATCTCCTTGGATCAAGATTTTCTTGGCTTTGAGATTTTTAAGTAAGTATAGACCAATAAGGAGAGCCTCATACTCTGCAAAATTGTTGGTGCATTGAAAATATAATCTATAGGAATGGCCTTCATTTGTGTTGTGGATCCAAACACCAGCCCCTGATCCGGACTTACCATAAGAACCATCAAAACTCATATGCCAAAGGGTGTCAATTTTAGTTTTGTCAATGTTCTGTACTTCGGGGCTGCTAGAGTTTTGGGAATCATTTTCTTGATTAGAGAGCTGGTTTGATTGTTCTGGAGGACTTAGTTTTCTTTAATTTTCATTCACTTGTTCATTTATGTCATTTTCATTGTATAGGATGAAGGAATCAAGGTCTGAGTGAATGGAATAAACTGGTGTGTTATTTGGCCTATCTATGTTACTCACCATAAATTTCATGTGGGATTCCCGGTACAATCTTCTTGTTTGATTGAAGACTGGGATGGTGGCATAGGTCATGTCCATTTGAAGGCTAACCTAGAGTTTGGCCCCCCATGATCTAGATAAAAGCATGCCATACTTTGGGGGGATGTCAGCCACAACTATATCCATGACTAGACTCTTAGCGGGGATTTGTGCCAGATTGACACAAAGATCCTTAATTAGGCCCAGAAACTTAACCTTACTGGAATCAAAAGAATACAAGTATTTGTAGGGCTTTGTGATTTCTAGGCCCAATCTCTCCATCACAACCTTTGGCATGAGATTGTGTGAGGCACCGGCGTCTAGCATAGCATTATGCAGAATTTTTTCATGTATGTTTAGACTGACATAGAAAGGAGGGACTGCTCCTTCTTGATATCTTCCTTCTACTTCAGGACCAAACAACAGTTCTGGTTTATCATTAGTTAAGTTCAAGGCATCAGTATCCCTGCGAATGTTTAACACTTTGAAAATATGAGATCTATATACCTCTTGGGTTACCAATTCAGTGAGGGGTATAATGATCTCGATTTTGGCAATATCCCCCTCAAAACTGAAAGACGCAGGTATTTTTATTGCATTTACATCAGTTTTATCAGCCATGAAATTTTCGACATTTTTAATTTGATGGTTTGGACAGTAAGGTTTTTTCAGGGCCACTATTTGAAGTACTAGGGCAACTTGAATCATTACTAGGTTGGCTAGTCTTTTGCTTGTTTAGTTCAGTCTTTCTAGCTTTAGTATTTGTTCTTTCTACTGTCTTTTTAGGAATAGGTTCAGAGGTTTTTCTAACAGCAGTGTTTGGCTGATCTGTTTTAGGAACATCTTGACTCTTCTTGCTCCTAAGGTTATACTGCCTGTGGACTTCCATTATGGCATTCTCAAATCCTAATCTATAGTCTTCGGAATCTTCATATGATTTATCATTTGGTTTTGAATAAAACATCCTTTTTTCTTCTTCAGTAAGGAATGTGTTATCCTCATCATCTGAACCTATGAAATTTACATGGTCTTGTTCCAACTACTCAGGCTCTCTTTCTTCTTCATCTGCATAGTTGTCTTGGAAAGGGGGTTTGATTTGTTGGTCACTCTCTCTTTGTTTCATTTGAGGTTGATTTCTCCTAAAGTTCTGATTTTGATTCTGAGATTGGTTTCTATTTTGAGAATGTGTTAGGTTTTCTCTAGATTGAGCTCTTTCATATATGATCATCCTCTTTATCATCTCCTCCATCATCCTTTCCATTTTTGAGTCAGATGTGGAAAGTGTAGCTTCATCCCTAAATGATACCCTCTTCTCAGTCTTCATTCTAGCTCTATTCTCAATCAAATTTTCTTCTACACTGAGAGCTCCCTTCTGCATGTCTTCCAAAGTTAAGGGGTCCCTTTCTCTTAGCTGATAGGACATTTATGGATCCAGTCCTTCAGGGAATTTTGCCAAAGATGAGCCTTGTGGAGGTTTCAAATCTGGGGGCAGTGCGTTATAAACACTATTAAATCTAGTGCAATAATTTTGAACACTTTCCCCAGTGTTTCTCTTGAGGTTGTTGTAATATGAAAGTATTTGGAGAGGGTTCTTCCTAACTTCCCATTTGTTTATGAATGTTTGAAGTAAAGAAGGGAGATCATTTATACTCTCAGGAGTTAAGTTCTTGAACCATTTTCTTGCTTCTCCCCCGAAACTTTGAGCAAACAATCCGAGTTTAATGGTTTCATCATCTATCTCATTTCTATCAAAATAGTCATTCATCTTGTCCACATGTTGTAAAGCAGTAGTATAACTACTAGCATCATATAATGGAATCTTGCACTGATAGTCTAGTGGCAAATTTGCTAAAGGTAAAGGAAGGACTAGAGGAGCATACCAGGTTGCCATGATAGGAGGTTGTGGAAAAAATGGGGGGTTTACAAGTGGAGGGTTTATGAAAGGAGGGGGAGGATGGAATGGAGTAGTTTGAATAGTGGGTGTATGGATAACAGAAGTACTTGGACCAACAAGAGACTTTTGAATATATCTAGGCTGAGAAAAACCAAAGTTATGAATGAAATGAAAATCAAGTGGGGTGGTTTCTCTATTATCAGTATGTTCACCACTATGCCGGGATGAGTGTGGAGGATCAAAGTCTATTTGATCTATATCACTAAGTGACTTAGTTGTTGATGGGTTTCTTATGAATGGTAAGTCAAATTGTGTATCTTGCAGAGCTAAGAGATTTTCAGGAATATAATTAGCTCTATGAATTGGTCTGACAATAGTTGAAGTCTTGGATTTAGGAGATTTCCTAAGGATACTTTTTAGATTATCAACTATCTTAGGAGGATTTGGGTCCGGGTGTGATCTAGTATAAGTCCTTCGTGGATCTGGATCTCTTTATTCTCACAAGGTATAACTAGGTCCTAAGAACTGTTTTGGACTGATTTGACACAATCCTAGAACAACCTATGGGACTAGTGGGATGAGGAAATCTTATTGGAGGCTAGTGGAGTTGCTAGGTGGAAATTTTTAGCTTTTCTAAAGGTAAAATGTTTTATGGTCCACCACCAAATTCTTGATAAAAGATCAATCTAGGGAGTACTTTTGGGTTTTCAGTTCCTTTATGCAGCCTTAAGGTACATGAGTATTCCCTAAATAAGTCATTATCTTGCTAGGATGATGAAGTAATTAGTTTATATTCTAGCTATGGGTTGGTTTTTAAGTCAAACTAGGGATGTATATGAGTCTATAAGGGTTTTCTAGGCAACTATGAACTCAGAGGTCCCACCATGATCGCCACTATGTTTGCTCCCCGTAATTTGCTAGATTGATTGAGATACAAATTGACAAGGGTAACATCAAACCAAGCTTTAGAGCTCTAGGATCTAGCCCTCCTAATCTCAGAGAGGGATATCTCAATATGCTTGTAAGGATATAGCTTGATGCTTTTAAGAGGTTGATTTTAGGTTAGATGTTAAGTGCAAGGTATTTTGATTGTTTTTGGTTGGGTATGATACTTTGATAGATTTTAGATAGGAAACATGGAAGACTGTTAAGTCATTGGGAAATGGAGTCTAACAAGGTCCAGATGAGTTCATCAATGGTTTTAGGAGCATGTGCAGGGAAATTTTACTTGGTTGGCGGATCTTTTAAGGTTATGATGGATTTTATGAAATGGACATAAATATTGAGGACAAAAAACTAATAAAGGGCTGAAACATAATCCTTTATATACTTTTAAACTGAGGGAGTTAGAGAATTGATAAGAACAGCAAGATAGTCAAAAGCATAAGCAAAACCTAATACATTTGATTTCAAACTGAAAACAGATAATTAACCAAGACAAACATTCAGATAAAAACACAGAAAGGTAAGAGACTTATCCAAATTTCAGAGCTTTCATCATCTAGAGCAGAAAACATTTAAGATATACAAGTAAATATAACCATAGAAGGAGAGAAAACTCTAAAATCCAAAGTTACAGCTATAAGGTTTCCTTGAAATAATTTCAGCTAAGTAAAGGAAAAGAGCATGATTTTAAACAGAATTCTTTGACAAACCTAGAGAAAGATGCTTTAAAGAGATGATTCCAAGAATAGAATATTTCAGTGGCAACAATATATAGCGTTAACCATAAATCATAATTGATGCTAACTGATCTAATTTATTCAAGAAATGGACAAGCTAAGAACTTGTTAGAGAGAAAAAAGATGAATTCTCTAATATATCCTAGCAGAAGAAAACATTAAGGCAGTGAAGGACAAATAGATTGAAGGTGCCATTAGAAACATTTCTTAATCTAAATTCTTTGTCCTACTGCAACATAGAAAGATGGAAAACATGATGGAAAACTTAGAAAAACATAAACAGAAGAACACTTCACCATCAACCAAGCCTATGGATCCTACAAACAATCCTTCTCCATCAACAAGCAAATCAGATCATGCATGAGTTCCAAGACATCAAATTTCTCTTCAAGAGCTTCAAAGGACTATGTATTATTCCAGCATCAGTCATCAAAATCCAACATTTACAATGAGTTCCAGTGCAGTATTTATACTGTAAATGAGGAGGTGGAACTATGTTTTAGGGTTCAAATGTCATTTATGACAGAGTAAATACGTTCCTGACCTTGATAACCATGCAAGGCATAAGGTAGGAACATCTGTAGATACCTCTATGTTTTAATAACTCTGTCTTTACTCTCTAAGATAAAGATAAGTGGAAAATATTGACTTTAAGGCTTTATCTTATCTTTTACAATAACTGTCCTGACAATTTAAATATCTTCTTTAGTGTAATAACTGTCAATTTTCCCTTTGAGACAAAAGGTAGGCTATAGGTGTCAGTCTAATATATTTAAGGGAATAACTGCTCCTTTTGATGTATTCGAGACTCTTTAGCCTAAGTCTTATTGGTTTAATTATGAAACTGCTCTTTAGGCCCTTTAGCCTTGATCTATCTTTAATTAATCTGCTTTAAGGCTTTGATTTTGCCTTAGGTTTTTACAAATCACCTTTGCTGACTTTTTCTCTTTATCTGATTGCTTTAAACCTTTAATTCTATATCTTTAACCGTGTTTTATCCTTAATCTGCCAATTCAAGCCTTTAATCTTTCGGTCTTCATTTTTGGTCTTCAAACCTCATTGATTTTTCTGCTTCTGCGTGTGTAGGAGGCTTCTTTGGTGTGTTGGAGGGTTCAAATAGGATCAATGCTCATGAGGCATCGATCAAGCATGATAAAAAACACTTGATCCCTCTCTTATTCGCTTACAGAGTCTTGGATCATCATCCTGAGGCCTCAGTCACTAAATATGACTGTGGGAGGGCTTTTGTTTTATGTGCCACCATAGAACAATTTTTCTGTAAATATTGTTTCTAGAAATCTGAGTTCTTCAACTTTATTCATCTTTGGATAAAGTCAAAATTATGGATGACTAACACCTACTAAAAATTAATTGAAGGACGAAGTATTCTCCCTAAAAAAATTTCAACCCCACTCCTCTATGAGATAGATATAAAGAGAGGAAGAAACCATGGGGTGGATGCAAATTTCTAAATCCAAGTATCTGGAAGATGTGCGAATTATGGAGGAGAAATTAATTTCAATGTTAAAATAATTGGGTGATTTGAGACTAAGGGAGTCTATTATGAAGTATCAACTATAGTAATAAAACAAATGTTTGAAAGAGAGGCTATAGGAGAAAGAAACACAACTTTCCACCATGACAAGTATCTCTATGGAAGCCCTACAATGTAGGTAACCTTCAAAATATTATTCCCTCTTCCTAAAAGAATAGTAGATATAGTTCCAAATGGAGAATCTAGAACAATATGGATCTCTTCCTTTTCAAGAGTACAGGAATTTTATTGCATTTTGCAAAAAAACTAGTATGGAAGATAGGGAAAAGTTAGCTGAATTCTATATGCACAATTTCATTTTGACAGATCTGAATTTTTGGGATCCCAATTCAAGATTGGGACACATGTATCTCATGGCTTTAGAGTTTTGGTTGGCTCATGAAGAGACAAGGGTTAAGGAGGTAAAAAAGGTAATTACAAAAGAGGATAAGTAACCCTTGTACATAAAAGCAGATGTAGTGAGCCATAAGGATGGCATTAGCAATCATAACCTCATATCTTCTGATGCTAATTTAGCACCGAAATACATAGAAACCTAGGAGAAATTCATTATACACTTTGAAGACACCTTTATAATGTTGGGAACATAAATTCTACAATATTTCCAGAGAAGATGGCATGCCTTACCTCATTTTACAATTTAGAGAATATCACTCTCCTAAAAGGCTAAGGAATGCCTAGGAGAAACACCATTGTACAAGAGAATCACACAAAGGATGAATATCAATTAGATAGGACTAAAAATTAAACCACCCTTTCTTATATGATTACAAGAAGGAAGGAACCAAATAGAAGAGTATAAGGAATGGACTGAGATAGAGACAAATGCAAGGTTTTACCCACGAGAAGGAACACCATCTGAGGTGCCTTGGGATGTCAAAGAGGGCACTAGGGCCATGAAATAGATTCACATGGATGACTGAGTTGCTCAAATGATGAGAAAAAACTTCAATAATGGGGTGATGATGAGTCCCATCAATATGTATATCTTGAATATCATTATGTCATCGTCCAGCCTTAAAACTATCATTTTATCACATTTGTGGTTATATTATTCTTAGTAAGAAGAGTAAAAGGTTTTTTTCATACAGTATGTGGCATAATGTGGTTTAATTGAAGGAAAATAAATATTTTTTAGGCATTTACTATGCATCAGCTTGATGGAGACAACCAAGAGAGAATATCGGGGGGTTTGTCCACCTCCTTAGCTCCCTAACCCAGCTTGGTATCACAACATCTTCTCTCATTAGCTTGAATTCACTGACATCCGAGTCACTCCTAGTGCAAGTGAAGCTCAAGAGGGACTAGATCCACTATTGTAGTGATCAAGAAGGAAATCACTCATTTTTTCAAGGGAGCTACTATTAGCTATCCTTTTGTTTAAATAAACAAGATGGAAATCTCTTTAGGATTAGAAGTTTTGATTCAACTAGGTGTAGTTATTGAGCTCATAGCTTGAAATTTTCATTTTGAACGTTATATGTGATGTATGATACTTTTACTTTATAATAATGAGAATTTGGTTGTTTGGTTGCATATTAGTTAGTTTCAGAGGGCTGAGACCCTTGGGTTTGGGCCCAACCCAGAGGCTTAGGTCCCTCTTTTGTACTTGTGTTTTTTTTCTTGGTTCCAATAATTTCATAGATTTATTTCATTTCACTATAGGTTAAGCTATAAAAATCAGTGATTGGAAGCTTACATTAGACAAAATTTCAGCCTAAAAGTGGCATCCTAAGGAAAAATAATAAAATAATAGTTAAAATAATAAAATAAGGGTTATGAATATTGGAGGGAAAAGAAGAAAAACTACTTTTTTAATTGTATTTTTGGCTTATCTCTTTGTAGGTTTACTCAAATTTCAAGTGTAATCACTCATTGGATGTGGAATTAATTTCAAAATCAACGAGTACCCATTATGCATACTTTTAAGGAGACCCACATTGATAAAAGTTGAAGATGATACATCCACTGAAAATTTGAAGCCAGAAATGTAGTAAGCTTCTGTCTTCTAGTGTTGCTTAGTGTCATAGTTTTCTCATTAATGTGTGAGACAAGCTAGCCGATCATGTTTGCACACGGGAAGGCTGGATACTTGCATGCAACCCTATATAGTCCTGACTAACAAATGTTGAGATAAAAATGATGGTCCTCTAAATATTCCACAAGTTTCTTCGCAAAGGTATATTTACTTTGCCGCCATGTTAGTTTCGATTTATTTTCTACAAACATCTGAGTGTCTACATATAATGGAAATTTAACTGGTTCTTGCTCAACTTCTTCCCCAATACTACTTTCAGTGGTTTCTTTTGAATCATATCTCTTGGGTTCCATGGTAACAGTGACTCCTGGAGAGGTGCTCAACAACTACTATACCTGTGGGGTAGAAAAGACACTCATGGAAAGAAAACATCAGTCTTAAGAAAAAAAAAATTAAGGCATGTTCAAGCAAAAAACTAGGCATATGATGGGAATGATTACAAAATTTTCACTGGAAAGAGGGGTTGACTACCTGTGGGAAATGTGCATTGCACAGTCCCAATTGTCAGAGTCGAATATTGAGGTCTGATACTGCACATTTCACTTTCTTAGTGGCCAAGGATGTAGACTGAGCCCTGTAACTATGTAATGCATAGTTGGGCTAGCCTGTAATATGCACTGCATAGTTCCACAGGCCAAGCTCTCACCTTGGGACTTAATTTTGTGCAGTGCCCAACTGCTAAAAGTAAAAAACGACCAAGGGAATGGAAGATATGCTTAAGGGAAATGTGAAAAATGAGTGGAAATGAGAGATAGTGTTGGCTTGAGTGTATATTTGAATAAGTGTGAATGAAACAAGAAAAATCGAGTACATAAATTGAATAAACAAAATAAAACCAAATCGGTGAGTAGAGTCACCGCAACGATGACCATCGGTGCAAAAATGAAGAAACTGATGTGGCACCTATGAAAGGAAAATGATAACTTGAAAAAACACTTCTGCAAGCTAAATCAAGTCAAAATACCAACATGCATTCCAAGAAACAAGAAAAACATCACTAGCACAAGCCAAACGGAAAAAAGTGACAAAAAGCGATAAATGTGAAACTCACCCAGAAAAGCGACGAGGATTGCACCAAAGGTTCCTTGATCTCCTCGAGAATGCTAGAACTCCAAAATTGAATGTACAAATGATCTCTAGGGGCATCTATTAAACAAATTTAATAAAATTAAGGTTTATGACGCACATGCCTAAAATTAAGGAAAACTGACACATGGTGAAAGTTTCCAAAAATAACAAGTGTACCTCCTTCGGGTTACTAGAAATAAATCCCTATATTTTAGGGATTATTTTCTCTTTTTTAGCTTTTCAATTTTTTTCCAAAGACACTTGCCATGCACATCATTGGGAAAGATTGCACAATTATGGGAACTGGGCAACTTTCCGTCTCAGTGCACTACGTAGTTTCTAAGCTCAATGAGGTATTATGTAGTTTTTGGGATCAATGTTGAACTTCCTTCCATGACTGCGAAATTTTGAAGTTCAAGGTTGAATTCCATTCATGACTGCATAATTCCAGTCATCAAGGTCAAGCCTTCCCTCATGGATTTCTTAGTTTCTCGAGGCAAGCCCAAAAATGATGTGCGGGACTAAGTCAGGAGATTAGCTTGTGACTTAGAAAGATTACAAAAGTGAAAAAAATTCATATACAAAGGATAAATATCAATCAAAGCATCAATAATTAATAGTAGTGCAAGATAAGCTCCAATGAAGAGAAAGTTAGGCTGGAAAATCTTAGCAAAGGAAAAATTTTGGAGGGTGGTTGTAGCTGGTACAACAAGATGTTAGAGTACATGGATATACAAATGAATATTGGGATGGTAGTTTTGTCAATAGGAAGAGTACTTTAGGATGTTATTTTAGTCTAATATCCGCCATGATATTGTGGATGATCAGGAAGAAGAAGTCTATAGCTGTTAGCACTAATGAGGTCAAGTATATTGATGTATCCTTCTTGGTGGGTTGTGAAGCAGTTTCATTGAGGAAGTTCTTTAGAGATCTATTTGAGTAGGTCCTGGACACAATAGTTATCTAGTGTGAAAATAAGAGTGGGATTCATTTCTCAAAGAATCACATGTTCCCTGATATTTCCAAAAATATAGAGATCATATATCATTACATCTTGGACATGGTATAGAGAGGAGCCATGAAACTACTCCTTTGATATCCTCACCAAGGATTTGATGGAAGGGAAGTTCTTAGCCTTCAAAGAGTAGCTTGGACTAGTTCAGATGACCCTTTCAGATAATGGTCCGCGCTGATCACGAACATTGAGGATTTATCTTCCCCCATAGTCGAGATCCCAGGGTGAGGAATGGAGTTGAAGAGCTCCTAGGGATGAGGAACCTCTAACCGATAGTGTGTAGAGAGCTTAGATATCCCCTAGTTAGAGTATTGTATAGTTAGTGCGTTGCCCACTTTGTGGGATAACCTCCCCATATGGCTAATGGGATGAGGGACTTGCGATAAAGTGTGATCCCTACCCCTTGCAGTAGGTGGATCTCATCCAAGTTTTTGGATGCCAGTGTTCTACCATCTCACTCTTTAGGCTTAATATGGACGATTAGGGACAATAGGGTAGAGTGTGATCCATACCTCTTGTTATCACTCTAGTAAATTCTTAAGTTGTGGGATTTTGAGTTTTTAGTCAAATAACACTAGAGGTAACCACAAACCTACTTCAAATTCTAGGATCTAGCCTTCCTAGAATTCAGAAAGGGCTCTCTCTTTAAAATTTATCTTTGTTTTAATTTAAAATATTAG
Organism: Pinus albicaulis; assembly: GCA_034641835.2. Taxonomy (NCBI): domain Eukaryota; kingdom Viridiplantae; phylum Streptophyta; class Pinopsida; order Pinales; family Pinaceae; genus Pinus; species Pinus albicaulis. The sequence continues at coordinate 1,049,906,647 of CM076580.1, forward strand.
GCTAGTTATGAAAGCACAATTTGGTTTTGGTTTAAAGGGATTGATTGGAAAAAATCACTCAGAGGTAAAATAGAGAGAAATCTACATATCCATTGGGCTATGGAGTCTAAATCAAGCTAGCAGCACAAGAATTCAAGGCCAATAAGGTACAAATGTATTCAAGGAAAGATAGATAACCCTCAGAGATTTGGAAAAGTGTTTTTTGGTGAAATGGTATGATCGGGATAAAGGACACTTAAGGATCCTTTGATCCGGAAAATGGAACTAGAAGGCAGAGGTCAAACGAGATAACAAGCAATTAAGGGTTCCTTGCACCGGAAATCAGAAGAAAACATTAAAATGGAAAATAGTTAAAGACAGGGAGCACTTGACTAATCCTGTAGTAATACTCCTAGTTACACATTCAGATAGAACAAACATATAATGAATTTCATGAAACTCAGAAAAAGAAACAATGACAAGAAGGGAGTACTTCACTCATCAGCTTATCACAGGGATCCTAAATTATGATGCCAGTCAGCTTGTCTAGTCTGCTACTTTGAATTCAAACACACAATAGCCTCCAATGTTTAGCAAAAATGTCTATAGTAAAGTGCAACAATTTTATTCCACACTGAATACTTCTAATGTTGAATTATTTATACAAAATGTAATTACAAATATCCTAGGAGAATTCTAGGAATATATTTAGGAAAAGGGAAATATCATTACATAATAAAAGGGACAACTGCTTAACAAACAAGAAGTTGTCCTCTTTTATCCAAAATAAATAGAACTGCTTTATCTAACAAGGAGATTTTAACTGTCAATGTGTCATGCTTGCTGTCTGCTAGAAAATATCTAGCTTCTGACTTGCATTCACTGATACTCTTTCATTGATACTCTTTACTTGATACTCTTTCATCTGATTAGCTTAACTGATTTACTGCTTTAAAATTATCTTTTAACAGTAAAATCAACAAACTATCTTTTTATTTTAATTGTTCATTTGATTGTTTTACCTCTTATCTCTACATCAAATCAGTAAAATTTTGTCATTCTTCTTCCTTGGGAATTTTGACATTCCTCAACTTCCTGAAATTCTCATCAGCCTTTGTATATCTGGAAAAAGTGGACTTCATGACAAAGAGATGTTTAATATCATGCGGTAAAAAGAAGAGATCTTCAAAATACTGAGGGAGGAATTTCCCTGTGGGAGTTTCTTATGCTAGTGGCTTGTTAACTTGCTCTTTAGCAAATTCTCTGATCTTTTTATCATAATCCTTTTGGGGCATAAGTTTTTCATTAAAAACATGGATGTCTGGTAGGCCCCTCTGTCTTAAGTTTGTGTGTTTTACCATAAATTTTGTTATGGCAATGTTCATTGATTCACATTTTTCTTCCAGATTACTCATCAAGTTCTTCTTAGTTACAACCTTTTTTATATGTAAGATTCTTTATATCTTGACCATGACTTGTAATTCTTCTAGTTCTACCCCATTCTTGTTGTTCGAAAATGTAATGATTTTAAAGCCTGAGTAGGCTTATCAATCAACTCATCTTTGGTCCTTTACATCTCTAGCTGGGCTGCCAACAACAAATCTCTCTGCTCATATATAACCTGAATTGAAGGCCATTGATTATGAATGGCTTCAATTATGTTAGTCCGGAGATGATTTTTTAAATATGAAATCTACTCAGTGAAACTTAGTTCATTTTGCAAATTCTTGATTTGTTCTCCCAATCTGATTTCTTTCTATTCATGGGTTTTAGCATTTATCAGAGCTGTCTTATTTCTAGCTTCTTGATTTTCAATCATATTTTTCAGGCTGTTGATTTCATTTTTTTTTAAAGATAGTTCTTCCATAGCTTTAATAATCTGGCTTGCTTCATTTGTTTGCTGAAAATTTGTAGTAGAAGAGTTTGTAGCTGAAGTAGTGGCTGAAGTCACTGGCACTGCAGTTGCCAGTGGGCCCTTTGGTGCTAATTTATCTCCTAAAGTAGAGGGCACTGTTGTAGTTATTACTGGAATAACTGTAGGAATTATAGGAGTCTCATGTTCTTTTACAGTCTCTTTTTCTTTGACAAGATGGTCCATTTGGGTCTCTATCTCTTTGATTAGAGAAATCAGTTTAAGAATGAGCTTCATCATTTCTTCTTTCTCAATCTGACCTTGAAGGATTTCCTTGGTTTGTGGATGCTCACTTTGAGGAAGTTTGAGCTATTTCCTCAAGGCTGCTATGTCATCATTCTTTTTCTTTATTAATAGTTCTACTGCTTGAATGTTTGAGGGATCATATCTCACCTGTAAAACTAATTCCTCTAAGGCTTTAATCCTTAGATCCTTGGCATATAAATATGCCTTTTCTATCTTCATCTGATCCTGCATATTAATGATGGTGTTCTGTATATTATTTGCACTCATTGCCTTGGTTGCTACTGTAGAATAAATCATCTTCGAGCTTTGTCTGTGAAATTCAATTTGATCTAGCTCATGGACAGTTTCTGCATCAACCTCAAGGTCCACCTTCTTATAATCTGCTGTTTTTTTAGGTGTGGAGGTAGTTAGTTGTAGAAATGACATGATTATCTTGTTACTAGAATAATAAAAGGTTGACAATAGCCTATTTTGATTTCCAGGCTTTTGTTTGAGGAATTGAGAATATATCTATGTTTTGATCTCCTCATTCTTCTGCTTTATCTACTTGTATTTATCTTTGATGTATAAATCCTTTTCCTCAGCTGTTTGTGAGGAAGAGGTCTCCATATTATGCTGCTTCTTAATCATCTGTGTATCATTTTGATTGGCTGTTGATTCCTTTTCTATTTGCATAAGTGTTCATTGATTATAGTTGTGGCTATATCATCATTACTTACTAGAGCATCTGTCTCATCAACATCAATTGTTACTTTCTCCTTATCAACTGAACTGAGTTTAAGCCTCTTGTTATAGATTATTTTGAATTCTGTCTCACTTTTTGTTTTTTTTGTATAAGCTCCTTCCTCTCTAACTCTTTTTTCTGATATCTCTGGCTGTTTTACAAGTTCTAGAGCTTGTGTTTTATACATTTTACCTGTTATCTCTCTATTACTTGTTGTATCTGTTAGTGTATTTTCCAACCATTCAACTTGGTTGGAAAATTTCTCAATCCCAGGCTTAAGTTCATGTATGAAGGGTGTTAATTTTCATTTTACCCTTAGATTTCTCAGGATCCTTTAAGGATCATAGTTCCATGGAAAAATTTCTTCAAATTTAAACTCTACTAATATCTTTGTGATTTCATTTTTTGCATCTCTGTGGTTTATGATAAAGGGACCAACCTGATTCTTTAACTTAAATTGAGTCTTTTTTTCTAGCAGCCATGAATTTAATAGAATCAAAATTGAGAATTTGTCTCAAATACTCTAGTGAAAAAATTCTCATGCTCATATATCTAGGCAACTTATAAGGTAATAAGTTGGATCCAAAAATTCTTAACTCTGTATGCTTCTCATAGAGATACCAATCTCCCATTTTACTCTGTTCTGAAAGTTGCAGGATTCTTTTCATTTCCGCACTGATTCTGGGTTGTTCTGCTTTATTCAAAATGTTCACTGCTGGATGTAGAAAAAGGTCTGAAAAATCTGTGTATGCGAAATCACTGCCCTCTTTCCTAAGCAAGGAAGTCCAGAAGATAATGGATAAAGGCTTATCCTCCAAGTCCATATTTTGTAATGCAATAGGAAATTTATTAGCTTGAAAGAATAAGAATAAGTGAAATAGATAGGATGACTATCTAAAAACTCCTTTAGTGGGTAATTTTATCAGCTGATGATGGATATTGTTGGCTATGAAATGAGCAAAGTCAAAGATGACTGATGGAGGTTGGCCTGGAGACAAGGTGGATAGGAAACCTAGAATGGACTCATCTTTGACTTTGCTGGTTTCATAGCCAACAATTATGATGGAGGTTGTCCTGGAGATAAGGTGGATAGGAAACCTAGAATGGACTCATCAGTGTGTCCATCTATAAAGTATCCAAGTATAAAAGAGAGCATAGAGATAATATGTCTAGATCCTTCAGGGAATTTAGCAGTGGAATAAGGAGGATTTATTTTAGGAATGTCAACATGGGAAGGAATAAAGTTTTGAAATATCATGAACTTCCTAGGGAAGTCAGGCCTAAGTACAACTGGGTCAAAGCTTCTATAGACAGGGGGACTTATTGAGGATCAAACTGTAATTGAAGCATCTGGTTTATTGACTCTGTTGTGATGGTGAAAAGGATTTCTCTATCAACATTGACTATGGCCCTTTGATCTGGTTCATAATATTTTTGACATAATCTGACAAGATATTGGCTAGGGTGGGTCAATGGAACTATATATTTGGGCAAATGAGTCTCCCAAATAGGTATCTAATCCTTGTCCAAGTACATTTCATAACACCAATTGTGTATATCCAAGAGATTGAATTCTACAACAGGATCAACAATTTTGTAGTCAACATTAGTTGAAGGGAGGCTTTCTACAACAACTACAGGTGGTTGGAGGGGATTCACTATTGCAGCAGATTTGGCAGTGATGACTTGGGTAGGTTTAGGGGTTTTAGATCCCTCAGATTTAAGTGTTTTGGATCTTATAGATTTTCTTGTGCTCTGTTTCTTAGTCATTTTGGATAACTACTGTAAGATTAGACTGTTTGCAGGAGTTTTTATATCAAACATAGAGGAAATTGAGCATTTTTTAGGCTGAGGATGGATTTTTGGGGGCTTTTTGCTCAATTTGGTTTATCTGAGGATGAAAAACTGGCCTAAAACAGAAAACAGGGGTTTTTCTGAGTTGGTTTGACTGAGAAATAGGGTTTCAAGGTATATTCATAGGCTTTAGCCTTTTATATCTTTGAATTTGATCCTTAAACTGTGGAATTTGAGCAAATTCGCTTAAAAAGGGGTGCAGAGGAAAGCAGGGTTTCATGGGAAACATTTTCCAGGGTTTGGCCTATTTTTTGTGATTTTAGGCACTTTTTCTTTGGTCAATTTTACAATTTACAGGATAGGATTTCTCAAAGACTGTTTAAAATAAATTTTCAAGTTTGAATTCTTCAAAAAATACCTTTAAGTGCAGGTTTTTTACTGTAAAAAGGGTTTTCTACAGGTTCTTGGTTGAAAATGTTGTCTTCAGAAATCTTTTGGAGTGGTGAACAATTCTTTAACAATCTTCACAGGTAAATTCTGGTCAAATTCAGAGGTTCTCGGCATAAAAGGGAAATCAGAGGCTTGAAAAGGCTTAGACAATGCTTATATCAGTTGAAAGATAATGCAAAAGGTTTCGAATGCACAGATTAAATGATAAAAGGCTTTACCAAAGGTTTAATCATATTCATTTGAACACATTAATTGACATTCAATGCAGGTCATGTCAGGGCAGCAGGTGGTTTCGGGATTTAAAACGAAAACCAGACAGTGGTTATCACATGCATTTTGAGTGGTAAGTGGTTTGACCTCAAACGAATGCGATCCAATATAAAATTGCCACATTGCAGAGGAACGAATGGGTAATATAGCCCATTTCACGTCAATTTTTCATTTGGGCGGATGATTAGTTTTTGTGCACAATATTGATCTTGGGCCGTTGGATCTTCCGATCAGGAGCAAAGGGTCGAGATCTAGCTGGAAGGTGTAGTTGAAAGAATCGTGGGAACGAGCTTTTTATGTATGCGGGCAGTTAAAAAATACGCTTTAAACCTTTTTTTTTTTTGTCAATGGGTAAAGGTTTTAAAGCAGGGTATGGATATATCATGACTTAATTATATAAAGTGTGAGGCTTTACATAACATGGTGGAAAGATGTGGATACAGGAAAAGTTTAGTTCTAAAAAACAAACCTAAGTTTATTTCAACTAAAACTTGGGTTATAAAATTTATAAGGGGAGGGTTTAATGTATGTATTGCAAGGGGCAGAATTTTGCGTATGGACGGGGTTAAGTCTTGTGAACATTATAAAAATATTATTTCGATCCAAAATCTTAGGATAAAAGTTAATGAGCGGGGTGATTTGTTTTTATTCAAAACACTTGCAATATGACTAAATAAAACACATTTAGTGCTTCTTTTTACTTTATTATATAGTATTAAATATTTTGAATGATTTAATAACTATAGGGGGTGGGATATTTATTTAGATTTAGTTTTATACCAAAAGGCATTTTATTTGGGTTTTAATTTAACATGTGGGTAATAACTTTGGTCTAAAATCTTTGTAATAGTGGGTTTTTGGGGGCATTTAGATACAAGGGATTAATAAATAGAATAAGGTTTTATTTAAGGATTTAATAACATATGTTAAAAGTTAATATGAAAAGGGGGAATGGATTACACAAAAATACATTAAAGTTCACTAATTAAACTGTAAAAATGAAAGCAAAGCTTATCTTTTCATCATTTCACCAATTACTTAGGATAAAGTATTTTTGAGGGTTTTTGTATGTTTTTTGAATAAAGGAAGTTAATTAATTGGGGTTTTATGTTTCCTTAAGTAAGAAAGAGTCTTTACTTATGAATCAAATGTATGAATGAGGTATAAATAATGATAAATGGGGATTTTGTCATAAGAATTCAACATTTTCAACTAACCAGTGATCGAGCCTTGGGTTCGGTCCCAACAAAAGTCAGAGAATTGCTTTGAGCCTATTTGACTCATAGTTTAGAATACTGAATAATTACAGGAGAGGGGAAATTAGTGATTTTTTTCCCGATGATGAATATTACATTCTTTCTTCCACTTCCTTCTACCTACCCAACATTACTCTAACATTTTTTCCTCCTTTTGGCAGGTGCATTTAGGCTTGCAACCTTGAAACATTTATTCTTTTGAAAGCATAAACTATCTAATTCTACCTTATTTCATCCGAGGACTTGGATTAAACTGTTGAGTTCCTCATTATTTTCTACCTAACTAATGATTTGTCAGGATTAAACTGTTTGACAAATCTTTATTCACTATCTAGAACGTGGAAATTGAAAACATGATAAGTCAAGTTTAAACAGTTTAACTCATCATGGATTGTGGCATTTATTGACACTCTGCCATAATCATTCGCAAAAGTAAAAAGTAGTGGCATTTTGACTTGCACACTTTCATGGCTTATTTTCATGTTTTTCTTTTGGGGTCTATATATTTTTAAGTCCTTTGATCTTTCTTTTAGGACTTTTTACCCTCTTTTTTGATTTTTTGATTTTATCAAAATATGGGAAAACAACTTGTAGAAAGCAATGTATGTACATATTTTGCAAGACTATCAAAATTCAATTCAAAATTATGAATCCTATATTTATAGGACCCTAATAGCGGCTTCACATGGGGATGGCATTTCCTGGTGAAATGTCAAGAACTCTAAGACTAGTAGCCTTCACTTTTGACCATGATGATCCAGTAATTGTCTTTTGTTTTCTGCAATAATTCATATTTATGATATTTTACCCTGCAAAGCTTAGGGCCTTCTCTCCGAGCTTCAACTTTGTAGAGAAAATATCCAATACAATCTAACACTTCAATGGATATTTACAATGATGTAAAAGTAAATGGGACTAGCTATTGGTTAACTAAGAGGAATAGTAGTGTTTGAGAATTCTACCAATTACCGGTCCTTCTCGTATATCTGTTCCATCTAAATCTTTGATAAATAAAGTATTGTTACCCCTATATCCATAAATTACATAAGGTCCTCTCCACAGAAAGTCAAACTTCCCATGTTTGCCTTTATCTTCTCTCCTAGAATCCCATTTTAACACCTGGTCTCCAATGTAAAAGTCATCCTCTTTACTCCTTTTATCAAAACATTTCTTGATTTTATCCTAAATGACTTGTGATTTCTTATAAACTTCTTCCCTTGTTTGTTGTAGATGAATAGTTTGATTTATCCTCCTTTGTATATCATTAGTTTCCACTTGTGATTCTTGAATGATCTTCATTACTGGAACACCTAATGATGATGGAAAAATTGCATCCATCCCATATACAATTTGGTAAGGTGAAGTGCCAATGGACTTTTTGGTAGTAAGTCTATCTACCCATAAGGCATAGACTAACTTTTTATTCCAAGTCTTTTTGTTGTCTTCAAGTAATTTTTTAATGATATTTACAAGACTTTTATTTGAGGATTCAGCTAGGCCATTACCCTAAGGGTAATATGTAGTAGAGTGACCTAGGGTAATATGATATTTATGACAAAAGGAAATCATATTTTTATATTTAAATGCTGCTACATTATCAATAATTATTTTCTGAGGGCATCCAAATCTTGACAAAATGTTGCTTTCTATGAAAGAAATTATGACTGTATCAGTGACTTGTCTAGTAGGAATGGCTTCAATCCACTTTGTAAAGTAATCAATGGCAATCAAAATCCACTTATGTTGGCCAGAGGATGGGGGGTGAATCTCTCCAATGAAGTCTAAGCCCCATTGTTGAAATGGTATCTTAGTTGAAATAGGCTTCAAGGGTAAAGGTAACAATTTCTTCTTGCCTTCAAAGACTTGACATTTATGACATGAAGTAACAATTTTTTTAACATCAAAAAATAAGGTAGGCCAGTAAAAACCAGCTCTAAGGATATTATCTACAGTACTTTTCCAATATAAATGCCCTCCACAGTCACCTGCATGAAATTCTTCAAGTATTTTGTCAGCTTCTACTTTCAGTAAACAATTTAATAATATCCCACTTTGTTCTTTCCAAAAAATCACATTATCTAAAATAAAAAATATCATTGCTTTAAGTTTAAGAAATCTAGCTTTAGTTCTAGACAATCCAGGAGGAGCTTGTAAGTTTGTAAGTACAAAGATAATATCTGAGTACCCAGGTGAATCTAGAAAGGATTCACTGATCATTGGAGTCGCCATCTCTTCCTGGTCATCAATCTGAGCAATAAAATTTATGTCTAATGCATTGTAGTTAGATTCAGCCATTAATCTGGCCAATCCTTGTCCTTTAATGAGTTTTGTTGGTTTAATTTCTATGTCATATTTTAGGATAGTGGAAATCCACTTACCTCTTCTTCCATTACGGCCATCCTGAGTAAGAATGTCTTTAACTACAAAATTAGGGACATAGGCAATTATGTGGGAGTAAAGAATGTAAACTCTGAAGTATTTAATGGCCTTAACTAGAGCTAAGGCTTGTTTCTCCATTATGTTATATTTCAGAGGTGCATCTCTAAGAGTCTTACTGAAAAAATCTATATGTTGTTCAAAACCTTGATCATTCTTCTACAGTAAAACTGCGGCAATGGTATGCTCTGATGCAAAAGAAAAAATTATAAAGTATTTTTTGAAATCTGGACTGATTAAGGCTGGTGTTTTAGTTAAAGCCTATTTGATGGATTAAAATGATTGTTTGGCTTCAACAGTCCATTTTAGAATTGAGTCTTTTTTTAGCATGTTGTTTAGTTCTCTAATGATTTCAGCTAAGTTAGAAATAAAGTTTCTCAAAAAATTAATCTTACCTAAGAATGCTTGTAATTATTTGATATTTATAGGTAGATGAATGTTCATAATTGCTTCTATCCTAGCAGGATCTATTCTAATTCCTTCTTTTGAAATTATATTTCCTAGTAACTTACCTTCTTCTAATCCAAAAAGACTTTTCTTGGGGGTTTAAAGATATGCCAAATTTTCTACATTTAATAACGACTCATCTCAAATGATCCAAGTGTTCATTATCTGATTTAGAAAATACAGTAATATCATCTAAATAAATTACCAAGAAATCATGAATCACCTCTGCAAAGGCTATGTCCATAGCCCTGTGAAAGGTTGCTCCTGCATTCATCAGACCAAACGACATTTTCACATACATGAAAGTGCCCCAAAGAGTGGTAAAAGTTGTTTTAGCCTGATCTTCCTTTTGGAAAGGAATCTGGTTGTATCCTGAAAAACCATCTAACAAAGAAATTATAGAGGAACCAACTACCCTTTGTAATATATGATCCATTTTAGGTAAATGGTAATTATCCTTCAAAGATACTTTGTTAATATTTCTAAAGTCGACACATAATCTAATTTCATTTGTTTTCTTTCTCGTTGGTAGTAGGTTTGAAACCCAATCAAAATATCTGATTGGTGCAATGATCTGAGCATCATACATGTGTTTTACTTCCTTTTCTATCAAAGGTAATAGAACAATATTAATTCTCCTTAATTTTGTTTGAATGGTTTTTTATCATCTTTTATGGGAATTTTGTGTTGGATTATGTTTGTGTCATAAGCTTTAAGATCTTCATAACTCCAAGCAAACACTTCTTGATATTCCTTTAAAATATCAATGTATTTTTCCTTTTCTTGTGGAGGTAAAGATTTATACAGTTTAATCATTTTTGGTTTTAATTCTGTCCCAATGTTACATTCCTCAAGGTCAGACCTAATTGGTTCCATTTTTGGCTTCTTAGGCACATCATGTTGGCAATATGATGAAATATGTTGTCCTTGATGGCAACCTACTTGATGAAGTTGTTCTTGATGGAAACCTACTTTACGAGTTCTCTTTTGATAAGTAGCCTATGTGTTAAAGATGTAAAAATGATGTTTCTACAAGTCTGTTCAGATGTGAGAGAGAAAGGAATTCCAGTAAGTGCCACATAAATGAAACAAGAAATATTTTTCAATATATACACTAATTTTGTGAAGGAAACCCGTGTATGGATGCAATGTATATGCTACTTTTGTGAGGGCAACCCACGTATACATTCAGGATTAGTATATACACATTTTTTATGAAGAGAAGTGTCATATACACGCGGATACAAATGCTACAAGTCACGTATGCATTTTGCGCTCTAAATTTATGATACCAAGTGGCATTATCATGGTATTAGCCCACAGTATTGAGCGCTGTATTGTCTATTTTGATTCCGTCCAAGAGTACCATCGGAAGTTGTGTGGTGTTTTGGCTCATGGTATTGATAAACGCTAAAGCTATATAAGGAGAAGAAAATCATAGTGAAAGGGCGTGCATGTGTCTGGGTATTGAATGAATACTTCACTCTGAAGTATATCTACATGGAATGGGTTGTAGTTTATTGATAGATCTGAATTAATAATGCACCTATGAATAAAATGATGGATTAGGATCTCTAGACCTCAAATGACTATGTGTTTTCTAGATCTGTTTATGGCAAGTTTAGATCTGTGATCAGGCGAATGTTTGTTGAAGTGAAGGGTAAGATCTGAGATGTTTATTAGTTCTTAAGAGTTTCACAACCCTACAATGTTTGTAGATATATACGCAAGTTCGTCTTAGTGAAAGCGCATATATACGTAGGTTGGTTTCAGCAAAAGCGCGTATGGAATCTAAGGTCAGTCCTGAAATAGTTGCAGATGTATACACAGGTTTGTCTCTGTGAAAGTGCGTATATATGCAGTTTTAGTAAAGAAAAAGCGCGTATGGAATCTAGGGTTTTGATAAAGTGTGTGAAGATAAATGTCTGATCTGTTTTGTTGTTCTATTGCTGTCTGTCAATGATGTCTTCATATAGATCTGGGTTGTTTGAATACTGATTATGTTGCTAGTTGATTATGATTAAAGATCAGTTGTTGGTTGATTGGTTGATGATTCAATGAATGAATTGAATGGGTTATAAGTTTCAGTTTGATGTGTGTTCTTTGAGCTTAAATGTGTGGAGTGGGTCCAGTTTGAAAATCTGATGAAAAGAGGCCTACAAGGTGTGTTGTGTAAGCTGTAGGATCTAGTATGAAAATTGATGAAACATGGTCTGCAGTGGTTCTAAGGGCTGAAGCCTTCAGTATGGAAGTAGAAGCTTCCTGACAGTATAAGCTGGTGTTCTGTTTAGGGGGTTGAAGCTCCCTTTTAGGAGTGGCTGGTAAAGGAGATCGGGGGGTTGGAGCTCCCTTCCAGTAGTAGCTGGAGAACGAGAGAAGGTTGTATCCTTTTGTAGGTAGAAGCCTGCGTACTGATATGAGTCTACATCAGTACAATGTTGTAAACAGTTTTCCATGTAATAAATATTGAAGACAAAGACAACAGTAGTGGTGGTTTTCTCCTGAATTGGGTTTCCACCTTAAATATTGGTGTTCGTGTGTGTTGCACTTGTGTGATTATTTATACTGTTGTTACTGCATGTATTTACTGATTATCTAATAGATGCATGACTGGTAAACTGATTTAAAGACTGCTTCTGAAAAGTTTTCTAATCTATAAAATTATATCAGTATACGCTAGTTTCTTTCAGCATATGTGCGTGTATACGCGATTTGGGTTCATCAAAGTTGCGTCTGGAATTCTGTAATAGAAAAAGTTAAAATATTTTTAGTAAGCTCTAAATACTGATTCAACCCCCCCCCCACCCCCCCCTCTAAGTATTTTTCCAACAATTGGTATCAAAGAAGGTCCTTCTGAAGAAGCCTAGCCGCTAGAAGGAAGATCATCCAAAATGAGAAATCAAGATGGGACAACGTCTATCAGGCCTCCTCTCTTCAACGGAAACAATTTAATCTTTTGGAAGACAAGGACAAGATCCTATATTCAGTCTCTTGGAGCAGATGTTTGGGCTATAGTTGAAGGAGGTTATCAATATCCAACCTCAGTTCCAACAGATGCTATGACAAGAAAGAGCTATGAAATGAATGCAAAGGAGGTAAATGCATTGTTGGGAAGTCTGACTAAATTCGAATTTTTCATAGTCATGCAGTTGAATACAGCAAAGGAGATATGGGACAAAATCATTCTAAGCTATGAAGGTGATACAAAGGTAAAAAGTGCTAAACTCCAAACTCTCAGAATTCAATATGAAAATATAAGGGTGCATAATGAGGATATCATTGCCAATTTATTTTTACGTCTAGATGATATTGTAAATCGTATGAGAAATTTAGGAGAAACCATAACTGACACTACTTTGGTAGAAAAAGTATTAAGATCTCTAACTTCCAAATTTGAGTCAAAAGTATCTGCTATTGAAGAGAAGAAGGATCTACAAACTCTTACTATTGTTCAACTTCATGGTATTATAACTACTTGTGAAATGAGTAAAGGAGGTTCATCTGAAGTCAAAGAAGTTGTCTTTAGAGGTGCTACAAAAGGAAAAGAAGTACAAGAAACAGAAGGACCAGGGTATGTTTCAGATGAAGATGAGGTAAACTTTGTAAAGAAGCTACAACTTGGCACTGGAAGGTTCAGAGGTAAGCTTCATTTTAAATGTTTTTCTTGTGTAAGAGTTGGTCATTATGCTGCAAAGTGTCCTCATAAGGAAATTCATGAAAAAGGAAAGGAAATAGCAAGGGGAAATAAGAATCGGTTTAGCAATAGAAAAATTTATTATACTCATGAAGATAGTGATGGGTTATCAAATAGTAAAAAAGAATCTGATCAAGATGTTAGACTTCTCATGGCATTTGAAAATGATTCTAGTGAGGCTAAGGATACCTTTATGGATTCTCTAGAAGATAATGATTTTCTTGAAGAAATCAATTAGCTCAAAATGTGTTTGGAAGAAAACAAAACATCCATAGAAACTCTAAAGAATAAGCTTGTAGAAAAGGAGAAACACAATGAGAAATTAGAATGTGAAATATTAAGTCTAAGAAAAGAAATTGAGAAAGTGAAAACTTTGAATCTTAGATTTTCTAAAGGATCTGAAACCTTAGATGAAATTATTAAGGTACAATGTTCTCCTCTTTTAAATACAGGTCTTGGATATGTCAGAGAATCCTCTCAGTCTTCAGCACCAAACTATCTAAAAGCAGCTACAGCCAGCCTACAACATTCTGTCACTCAGCAAGGGAACAAAGGAACTTTACAGGTAAAGCATGACCACCTCAATATAAATAACAATAACATAAATATTTTTCAGGGAAATACCAATCAACAGGTAAACACAAATAGAAGGTTCCATGATCGCATAAATTTCTTCTTTAATGGACAATGTTTCTCATGTCATAATTTTGGTCGTAAAGTTTTTCAATGTGTTGCATACAAAACCATCATGACCAGAGAAGCAAGAAAGAAAAGAAATGAGTCTAGAATAAAGAAGAATACGTATAACAACTTTTCTCCTCTTCAAAATGAAATTCAATGTGCTTATTGCAATAACTTTGGTCATGAATAATCTAAATACAGGAGCAAACTTCAGCCAAAAGAGCATATACCTTCAACTTCCAAAGTATGGAGAAAGAAGGAATTATAGTTTGAATATTGTGGCATACATTTATTTGTAGAAGGAGAAGAAAATAAATGGTGCATTGATAGTGGATGCTCAAAACACATGACAAGTGACAGAAATAAAATTCTTGCATACAATGCTCTAGAAAGAGAAAATAATGTTACTTTTGGAAATGATACTCCTGCTGCCATTAAAGGAAAAGGTTCTATTTTTCTAAAGGAAAAGGTGAAAGCTAACAATTTTATGTATGTGAATGGATTAAAGCATAGCCTATTAAGTGTAAATCAAATGTGTGATCAAGGAACTGGAGTTGTCTTTAGCTCAAAAGAATGTGTGGTATGTGATCTTGATACAGGAAAAACAATTATAAAAGGAAATAGAACACCAAGCAATTTTTATGTATTGAAAAGCTCTAAAGAACAATGTTACTTGGGTAAATCTTTAGAAAATTTGTTATGGCATAGAAGATTGGGGCATTTGAGCTTCTCTCAAATCAATAAATCTAGCAGACTCAAAGTTGTTCGTGATCTTCCCAATATTACTCTGCCTGAGAGTACTATGTGCAAATCTTGCCAATTCGGTAAGCAAACCAGAGTTCAATTTAATGAAAAAGAGGGATTAGAAAGTAAGCCTCTTGAACTCATTCATACTGACTTATGTGGACCTATAAGAGAAAGGTCACCCCGTGGAGAACAATACTATATTCTGTTTATTGACGATTTCTCTAGAATGTGTTGGATTGGGTTGCTAAAACACAAAGATGAAGCATTCGAAAAATTTCAGATCTTCAAAGCACTCGTTGAAAATGAATTAGATCTAAAAATCAAGTGTCTTAGATATAATTGAGGAGGTGAATATATATCAGATGAATTCTTTGATTTTTGTGAACAACATGGCATAAAAAGACAGTTTTCTGTAGCTGGTACCCCACAACAAAATGGCAAAAAAGAAAGAATGAATAGAACAGTTCAATAGATGGCTCGGGCTATGCTTGATAATTCAGGAACACCTGACACATTTTGGGGAGAAGAAACACATACTGCGGTAAATATTCTTAACAAAGCACATATTCGTGTAAACAGTGATAAAACTCCATATGACTCTGGTATGGTAATCTTCCCACTGTAAAGCATTTTAAATTTTTTGGAAGCAAATGTTTTATCAAGAACAATGGTGAAAAACTTGGCAAGTTTGAACCTAGAGCAGATGAAGGAATATTTCTTAGTTACTCATCTAGAATTAAAGCATATAAATGCTACAATAAAAGACTTCAGAAGATTGTTGAATGCATTGACGTTGCAATTGATGAATCTCTCTCAGCTCCAAAAGGGGAAATACAAACAACAAATGAAGATGATGATGATGTATATCTTCTTACATCTAATAGAGATAATATATAAGGTGAACCCAATGAAGCAACAAAAGAAGATCTATCTGAAAATGCTCCATCCAGGTATGTTCAAAAGAATCATCCAGAATCTCAAATTTTGGGAGAAAAGGGATTAGGTGTCCAAATTAGAAGAACTCTTGTAGGGTCTACTAGCTATATAGCATTTTTATCCACCATTGAGCCACAAAATGTCAATCAAGCTAGCAAAGATTAATGTTGGATTAAAGCCATGAATGAAGAACTTGATCAAATTGAAAAGAATCATACTTGGGAACTAGTTCCAAGACCTCATGATAAAAATGTTATTGGAACAAAATGGATATTCAAAAAAAAGTTAAATGAAAATGAGATGTTATTAGAAACAAGGCTAGACTTGTTTGTAAAGGGTATGCTCAGCAAGAAGGTATAGACTCTGAAGAAACATTTGCTCCTGTAGCTAGACTTGAAGCCATCAGAATGTTTCTTGTTTTTTCAAGCTTTCAACAAATCAAAGTTTATCAAATGGATGTTAAATCTGCTTTCCTCAATGGTGATCTACAAGAAGAAGTTTATATCGAACAACCAGAAGGATTCATTTTGGGCAATGATGAAAATCCTGTTTGTAAACTTAAGAAGGCTTTATATTGTCTCAAAACAAGCTCCAAGGGCATGGTATTATCGTCTTGACAAATATCTTCATCAACAAGGATTTTCAAAGGGATCTGCTGATAGCAACTTATACAAAAAAGCTGAAAATGATAAACTATTGATTGTGGTTGTATATGTTGATGACATCATTTTTGGAAGTAATGAAGAGTCCATGAGTCAGAAATTTGCTTCTGTTATGCAGCAAGAATTTGAAATGTCTTTACTTGGGGAACTAACATTCTTTCTTGGCTTACAAGTGCAACAAGCAACAGATGTCATATTCTTATCACAAGCAAAATATCTTAAGAAAATTCTAAAGAAGTATGGGATGGAAGATTGTAAACCTATAAGTACGCCAATGATAACCAGGTGTAACCTCAGTTCTCATGATGGTTCTTCCACGATGAATCAACCAGAATACAGATCCATGATTGGAAGTCTACTTTATCTCACCGGGACAAGACCAGACATTATGCATGCAGTTGGGATTGTTGGACGATTCCAAGCTAATCCAAAAGAGTCTCACCTTCAGGCTGTAAAAATAATATTCAAATATCTACAAGGAACTCAAGACTTTGGAATATGGTATCCAAAGAATTTTGATCTCACTCTTCATCCTTACACAAATGCAGATTGGGCTGGAAATGTTGATAAACGGAAGAGAACTAGTGGTGGTACATTCTATATGGGGCCCCGATTGGTATCTTGGTTCAACAAGAAGCAAAGCTATATTTCCTTATCTACAGCAGAAGAAGAATATGTAGCTACCGCATCATGTTGCACACAACTTCTTTGGATGATGCAGACTTTACAAGAAATTCAAATCAAATGTTCACCTCCCATATCCATTATGTGTGATCATACAAGTGCCATTAGTATCTCAAAGAATCCTATTATGCATTCCAAGACCAAGCACACTCCTATCAAGTATCACTTCTTACGTGAACAAGTGCTTGAACAAAAGGTGAAATTGGAGTATGTTCCCTCCAAAGAACAAGTTGCTGATATATGTACTAAACCTCTTTCCCAGGAAGCATTCGAATATCTCAGACAAAAGCTGGGAGTTTTCTCTGCCACTCGGAAGATCAGATCTGCTTAAATTCAGAAGATTAAATTGGATACACAGATTTCATAAAGGACAGTCGCATATATACGAAAATTTATATACATAAAACCGTGTATGGGTTTTTGCTGGCATAATTTTCTGGGTCAGCATTTTGCACTGTTTTTGGGTATCTCTGGTGATGTTCCAGTTCTCACATTTCTGTATCATTCTTTGATATTTTTCTCCTTGATGAAGATGCTTTGATAATTTGCTTGTTGAAGGTGTTCAAGATGCACAAGCTAAGGGGGAGCACTTGTCTT